>CM031618.1:31864157-31881463 GCA_018398815.1 Conus ventricosus
CTGCCTTCTTCACTGACTGTTTACTCAGAACGCAGGCTGACAGGAGCATATAGCTATCCACCTTGGGGCCGAGGGTCGTTGTGGTTACAACCCTTCCCCTGTCGCATGGGCAGGTACGAACTCTCTCCTAGGTGTTGTTGGTCATCTGACCACTTAGGCCCGCTGTTTTGCGGTGGGTAAGTACCCTGGTTAATTGGTTATTACTTATTTGTTATTACCACGTACAATGTCCTTTGTCTCAAGCGTCTAATGCTTTGGTGAGAGGTTTCTCGCTCCTTGACAAATTCCCCCCACTCGAAGACAATGCCCTGCATGGCTAAAAATCTAAAACATTCAAGGAGATGAAATCATAATTTTACAATTTAAACCAGGTGGGGCTTTAAAATTTCGGCCTCTCATAAGCTACTACACCAGAGTACGCACGCAAGATTTGTCTTGTAACAAAAATTTAGAGAAAAAATCAAATACTTACACACTTTCAAAGCAAATATCAATCATCAAATCTGAAAATCTCCACAGCTCAAAGTCGTTTGCGGCCATAAACCATTATGTTTCTACGGAAATTTCTCTCCTTCTCTTCATACACGTGGGCCCGCAAACCAGCCACGTCACCATACGCGACATGCCCAAAAGAAACCGCACCCACTACCTGACTTTCGACCGTCTTTTATTTTGGCCACCTTTTGGTCTGACCAGTCTGTTACCCCTTTCTTACACACACTTGCCTACCAGTGCATGTGCTGCATTGTGAACAGAATCGCCTGATATCGCCAACGAGTTTACCGGGCAAGTAGTACTCTCTCGCGTCACTATCTGCTGTGTGGCACTGTCTTCCCGAGAGGGCCAGAGGCTGAGTCACATGTTTCGCGGACATTCACGCCTTTCTGCGTTGGTAGGCTACAACGATCTGCTTTCTTCGTTTTCCGAACGCGAATGAGTAAAGTTCGGTACATAGCCGTTCTCTATCGAACCCGATTGTACCCTCATTAACATTTTTCTTCTGCCCTCTGTAAGCAATCCAAAACCAGTTTAACGGAGCGAGTAGTCGCCCTTTGTTACGGCCGGTTAAGGTGAGTGGGGGTAGTCTCCCGGACACGATCCAGTGCTTTCTGAAGTGTGTGACCGCCTGGGCCTTTTCCTCACGTGGGGTTCCTTTTCTCTGATTCGACACAGAAGTCAGCGTCTGGGTTCTTGGACCCACGTGCTCCGGTGATGTTTCCAATCACTAGATCATGACGGCGGCTTTGGATGAAAACGGGCAACGCTGTACAACTCCACTATAGTATGGTGTAGCAGTAAACACTGGGGGCCGTTCTGATTTCTGCTACTGTTCCATCTATTTGTCTACACTCTGTGTTTTACCTGTGAATTGTCCCTCTCAACCAGGGACTTTTTCCCTTCTCGAACCACCAGTGCACCCAGAGTTTCTAATGGACAGGTATCCACATTGTCTCTACTCTGCCTTTGTGCACATTCCCATGTTATCGCCTGAATCTGTGATTAACACAGCACAATCCGGACAAAATAACATGTCATCTTTTCCATCTCGACTTTTTCCTGGTCTCTCCTTGGCCTTGACCCTCATTGTGCTGCCTTATGTGACTTAAATATGCAGTTCTCTAGACCAAGTGCCTGTCTTATATACACAGAATACAGGTTACGCTCATTCTAGCCAGTGGCTATTGGTTTTTCACCCTTGTTTGCTCCGTGACGCTGTGGGGACCTAGGGTGTGTACTGCCTGACTCATTGCGTGATTCATGTGCTCGGCCTGCTATCCTTGAATATGGCTTCATGGCTTTCCTCTGGTTCAGGCAAATCACGGCCTCGCTCCCGGGTATGCTCAGCTGTCTCAAGCTACTCAGCTTTTGTGTTGCTCCTTTTCCTAAATGTGGATTGTGAGGCCCGTCCACAACCATCAAGTAATCTGTTTCCTTTATCACCAGAGTCTTGAGGCCTTCAAATCACTGTCTCTCCACTAGTTATAACCCATTTGTGAAATTGTGGTCAGGCTAAACTCCGAATGTGTGTATTAGTCTCACCCGTTCGATTCTCGCCTCGCGAAATTACGTCCTTAATAACCTTCCTCAGTCAAATTCATATGCCTTAGCACGTGTTTCACTTGTCAAAATCTCTATGATCACCTTTGGGTAGGTGGATACTGTGTGTATCGCTCGACCTGTCAAACAAGGTCTGACAGGTTTATTGCCCAGTATCTTCGGGCCAGCCCCTCGGTGCTCGGCAACCGATTCAAAGACTGATATTGGCGTCGTTTGAATCAGTTTCTACTCTGTACGTGGGTGTTTAAGTCTAGGTGCGCAACTTTGTCGGCGCCTACTGACTCAGAAATGGTGTCTATTTCACTGCGATTTAGATTTTATTCTTCCACTACTATTTGTTTGGCTAAAGTTCTCTGATTATGCTTCTGCTCTCGCCTCTCTCTGCATCTGCTTTAGTATGGCAGCTGCACTTTCTGCCTCTGCTCTTGCTCTGGCAGCTGCACATATCTGCATCTGCTTTTGCTCTGGCAGCTGCGCTCTTGCATATGCTCTCGTTTTAGCAGCTGCACTCCTTGGTCTGCTCATATGCTTTAGCCTTCGATGCAGCAGGTTCTGACTTAGATTACTTTGACAGCTGCGAGCTTGTCCTTTTCAATATTCTTCTTCTGCCCTTTCATCTCTTCTGTCTTTGCTGAGTTTTCAATGGAATCTACGCTGCTATTACTCCTGTTTATCCCCAGTTTCTCCCCTAAATCTAATCAGTTCAGCAATGGGAGTAAAAACTTTCTTCAGCTTTTTTTTTCTTATATGTTTTGCACAATAAAACGTAGACTTATAACCCGGTAAATGTTGGTTCACGGTTTATCTACTAAACGTTACGAGACACCAACCCTAATGGTAGTTTTTCCTAACACATAGGAGCCTTAATATTAAACAAGCTTTGTGAGATTAAAGACTAGAACCTCGTTCTTCAGTTTCTCGGAACGACATCTCCCGGATTAATACAACCACCCTACACACAAGTCAATACCATAACACTCAAAGACTAATGGAAATAATTAGAAGAGCTAATTTTTAAAATTGTCCTTTAGAGGACGCTTCGCCCCAGTTACTACTCTAGTACTCATTTGTTTCCTCCTGAAACTAATTTGGGCCATGCAATCCTGGCAAGGATCGACACTTGGTCCAGGACGGGGGAAATCGTTGATGGTATTGCTTAAGTGCCTCTAAGTTGATGTATTATTAGTAAGGTTAACCACTCCAAGGGTATCGTTGCTCTCATTGCACGCATATGACACTCATGCCGCCACACCAACACATTCACATTCTCTCTGGGGAATGGGTATGTCACGCATTCGTTTCTTCCAACACGAATGCGAACAATGAAATACATTTTCTATGCCTACTTACTAATTTAATCATGTACAATCAAATCACACACAATGAAAATATCCAAAACATAAAAGATCAATACATCTAATCCGGGGTATAATTAAAATGACTTCTTACCTGGCCAGTTTTCACTCACACAACACGCTTTCACCAACACCACAGTTCTTGAAAAAAGTCTCTTCACGTCTTCTTCAGCAATGCTTGATGGTGATGACCTTGGGTTGGACTGGCTCCAGGTTCAGGATGGGTCTTCGTGGTCGTCTCTGGGATTCTCGAGTCGAAATCTTCTTCTTCGTCTTCTTTCACCACCTCTGGGTTCAAATTCAGTTTGTCTGTCTTTCACCCCACCTCTGGGCTTCAAAATTAGTTTCCATTCGCTTCCAGCTTGTCTTTAACTCTAAAGACCTTGCGGTCTTTTCTAATCTCCCAGACCACGTTTCTCTCGACCCTTCTCTGTCATGCTCATCCTCTCCTCTCTATCTCTCCTCTGCCTTCTTCTCTCTTCTCTGGTGTTGTTTTCTCTCTCCTGGTGTTGTTCTCCTCAGTTTATATTGGGAGGGAAAAACTAGGATTCCCCTTCAGGCATGCCTTTGTCACGTGCTTCTCTTGCCCCCTAGTTAAAATGTACCCTTGAATTTCTCCACTGTTGACATTTCCACAAATCAGCATTTACAACTCCCCTACCTAATTGATTAGCAATCACACTCTTAGCCCCAGATGGACATCGAAAAATTCCCGCCGACTTCGGGTGGTCAGTTTACACTGTAAATCTATCTTAAGGACGGGTTACTACACCTCCAACGCATTCAGCCAGCCTGACAATTAGAACCAACACAGTGACCCACGGCAATACCTTCTGAAACAAATCCAAGGCCACCGGCTCTTCACTGACTGTTACCACATGAACTCAGCTTGACCCGAGCATTAGCAACTCACTTGGGGCCCGAGAGGTCGTAGTGGTTACACCATTTCACTTTTCGCCATGGGCTGGTCGAACTCTCTCCTAGGTGTTTGTTTGTCATTCTGACCCACTTCGGCCGTCGTGTCGCGGAGGGGTAAGTACCTGGTTAATTGGTCAATTACTTATTTGTATACTGTTCAATGTCCCTGGTCTCCACGCGTCTAATGCCTTTTGTGAGAGGTTTTCTCGCTCTTGACAGAAGAAAACAAAAAGAAAACCGGAGAAAAGTAAAAATGTTCCCATTGTTCACTTGTGACGGATGCATACAAAGCAAAATGAAAGGTAGAGAATTTCGTGAGGGTGGAGAGGGGATGTGGAGGTAACATTTCTCAAACAACATTGACGACAAACAGCACAGAAAGTGTGAGTAGTAAACATTCAAACGCCAGTGTGGTAGTCGACATGGTAAGCCCTCGCTCTCCCGACATTGTATTGACAGTTATTTCTTCGCTTGCCCCTAATGTGGCGCTAATCATCTCCTCCCTCCTCATCCCCCCCCCCCCCCCCCCCCCCCCCCCCCCCCCCCCCCCCCCCCCCCCCCCCCCCCCCCCCCCCCCCCCCCCCCCCCCCCCCCCCCCCCCCCCCCCCCCCCCCCCCCCCCCCCCCCCCCCCCACCCCCCCCCCTCCCCCCCCCCCCCCCCCCCCCCCCCCCCCCCCCCCCCCACCCCCCCCCCCCCCCCCATCCCCACCCCCCCCCCCCCCCCCCCCCCGCCCTCTATTTACTCTCCTCTCACTCTCCAGCTTTCCCGAGATTCTCTACGTCATTTTCTAATGGGCTGTCGTTCATGTGACTATGGACGTCATCGGCCAGAGACAGCAGCATATACTCAGTCAGAAAACTTTCCACGCTGGTGCTAAATCAGAAAAGATTTGGCAAAAGAATAGAGGTTTGATGGTAGTGGAGAAGGCGAGGGGGGGGGGGGAGGGAGATACCAGCAACTATACTCTGTTGATTTGCTCTGTTTTATTTTTCACATTTCTAATGTGTTCTTTGGGTTGTTTTTATTAGAGTCTGCAGTATTATTGTGTGTCTTTTTAAATGGACCTATTCAGAACTTCACAATAATCTTCCTTTCTGTTTCTTTTTTTTTAATTGTTGTTCATGTTGAGGGGGGTCAGTGCCATGATATTTAATGAAATTTAATGTTCTCACTACACAAGATAATTTTCACCTTAGTTATCACTGCAAAATCAATATCTTTTAGTATTTTTGCATTTTGAAAGTCATCGGTTTGAAGTATTGCTTACTCTACTGGTCTGCCAGACGCATGGTTTATGGCAATGATTCTCGTAAGAAACCATTTTTTTTGATGATGAGTCATCACTATTTCAATGCTTTATTTTTGTTTCAGTACAACTTCAACTGCAACGCACGTTTCGATTATAGTCAGCTTTCACTTTGTAACTTTTTATTCATATCATACACATCTTTCAGCAGTATCGAACATTTTCAGTTTTCGTTTGTTTCTTTTTGTGTGTTTGTTATTTTTTACAAAAAGAAGTATGCGCCCAACAGGCGTTTATGGCTCTTGTCAAAATCAGGAAATACGCAGCAATAGACTTCTGACAGCATGGACATCAAAGAGGCATGTTAAAAAAATTAAATATATCACTTTGGGAAATATGGGAGCAATCTACCTTATAATTCAACATCAGTTGTAGGATAAATTTTCTCCCCTAATACAAATTCAAAAAGGGATGTACAGGGAAACTCACTAAGCTCTGCATTTTTGAAGGCTCCGATCAATTGTTATGTTTTATTGATTCTTTTCAGGATTTATTGATTGTCTTCAAATAATCATTTTCTTGTTTTGTGATTCGTTTGTCTACGTTTTCTTGGCGGTTTGCTATTAATTACATTTTAAAATAAGTTTTTAAGGTTTATAATAAATCAAAATTTATTCATTTCTTACTTTTATCACAAGCCCAGAACATCTACTCTTCTTTTTTTTTTTTCACGACTAAGATGTGGATGACAAGAAACTCCATGCCCTATGCTGTCCCTATCCCCTTCTCTCCTCCACACTCTTTCTCCTCCTTCCTCTCCTCCTCACGGTTGGACTTGTGGCCGTCAGATGCATGACGAAAGCATCGCAGACGTAGACACTGTTTGTTGACACTATAAATAGTGGCCTGATACCTAACCCTGGAAACTGATCTGTCACGACCACCAGACTTTAACGGCTTCCATGTTTCTACGCCCACATGAGGAGAAAAAACGCCGGTGATGCTTTCTCAGACGGACACGAAGGAAGTTTCCAGAGGAAGTTGTGAGGGAGTTTTACAGACATAAATGTGATTCAATCAGACGATCGATCCTGTTGTATACTTATCCAGTGCTTGACTGGTTTTGTGTTGTATTTTTTCCCCCCAAAGGAGTTATCATTGTTATGGTCGTTGTTATTGTTGCTGGTTATCATGGTTATGGTCATTATAGTGCTAGAGCTGTGCTATGATCGTTAGGGTCGTTGGTTTTTTTTTTTTGATATAGCTCCATTGTCATTGTCATAGTCGTTAAATTACTGTTGCTGCTGAGTGATCGTTGTTTATGGTCGTTGTTATCGATGCTGCTGAGGTATCATTGTTATAATCGTGTTTATCGATTGCTGCAGAGTTATCATCGTTATGGGTCGTTGTTATCGATCCTTCTGAGATTGTTTGTCATGGTCGTTGTTATCGTTGCTGAGTTATCATTGTCATGGTCGTTGTGATCGATGCTGCTGAGTTATCATTGTCATAGTCGTTGTTATCGTATGTGCTCTCACCCCGAGTTATCATTTCTGGTCGTGTTATCGTTGCTGCTGAGTTTATCATTGTCTTGGTCGTTGTTATCGATGCTGTGTTATACCTTTGACATGGTCGTTGTTATCGTTGTGCTGAGTTATCATGTGTCAGGGTCTTTTTATAGATGCTTGCTGAGTTATCATTGTCTATGGTCGTGTGATCGATGATGTGAGTTATCATTGGTCATTGGGTCGTTGTTATCGATGCTGCTGATTTATCATTCGTCATGGTCGTTGTTATCGATGCTGCTGAGTTATCATCGTTATGGTCCGTTGTTATGATGCTGCTGAGTAATATCGTTATGGTCGTTGTTATCACGATGCTTACTGAGTTATTCTTCGTTTCATGGTCGTTGTTATCGATGTGCTGCTGAGTTTATTGTAATTTTCGCTGTTATCGATGCTGCTGTGTTAATCATGGTCCTGGTCGTTGTTATCGATGTTGCTGAAATATCTTTGTCATGGTCGTTGTTATCGATGCTGTGAGTTCTCATTTGTAATGATCGTTTGTTATCGATGCTGCTGTGTTATTCATTGTCATGGTCGTTGTTATCGTTGATGCTGAGTTATCTTTGTCATGATTGTAGTTGTTATCGATGCTGCTGTGTTATCATTGTCATGGTCGTTTTTATCGATGTGCTTCTGCTGGTGGGCCTGCTTTTGCTCATTAAACTTGCTACAATTTCTTGTTTTCACACCACACACACACACACTCACACACACTCCACACACACACACTCACCAACATACACACACGCGCGCGGCGCACGCACACACACACACACACACAACACAACAACACCACAACACACAACAACACATTACACACACACGTGCGCGCAGCGCCCGCACGCGCACGCAGCACACACGCCACTAACACGCAAAACACGCAAACACACACACACACACACACACACACACACACACCACACACACACACATACACAAACATACACAACGCAACACGCACACACCCCGTTGCGGCGATGCCCGCAGCGACACATGCACACACACACACAAAACACGCAAACACGCCAAAACACGCAATCAACACACACTACACACACACAACACACAACACAACACACACACACACACAACACACACACACCACACACTCACGGTGCGCGCGCGCACGCATCGCGCACGCACGCACGCAAAAACACGCAACACGCAAAACAACACACACACACACACACACAAACCACACACACACACCCCACCACTCACACACACACACACCACACAACACACAACAAACTCACACATCTCGCGCAACCGCACGCACGCACGCACGCACAACGCCGGCAAGCACGCACGCACGCACTCACACAACAACAACACAACACCACAACACACACAACCCACACTGTGTGCGCGCGCGCTGCAACGCGCACGCAAGCACGCAAAAACACGCAAACACGCAAACACACACACACACACTACACCACAATCACACACACACACAACACACACACACACACTCAACACACAAACACACACACACACACGCGCACGCACGCACGCACCGCACGCACGCTCGCACGCACGCACGCACGCACTCACAACACACACACACACACACGCACGCACCGATCGCACGCACACACATAGCACACACTTCACACATCACTCAAACATAATACACATGCGCCCACCACACGCGCGCGCGCACACATCACTACACTCACAAATAATATACATACACACTCACACACTCCCACACACACAAACACACTACACTCGCGCGCGTTTTGTAACGGATAGCTTATAAACAGGCACGCATACGTACACAGGTATGTGCGGTACACCATGCGTGATGCAGGAAAACCATACTCCACACAAACCCCCCCCCCAACTCTACACACACAACACACCACACCACACACACACACACACACACACACATCCACACACAATACACACACACCACACACACACACACGCGCGCGGCGAGCGCGCTGCGCGCCACGCTTGCACACAACTGCATACACAGGGCGCGCGCTCAAACACACAGGGGCCGGTACCACCCCAACCATGCGCGCGCGCGGCGCGCACACACACACACACACACAACACCACACACACTCACACACACACACAACAAACAACACTCATTCACCAACACACACACACACACACCACACACACACACACAACAAACATTCACCACACACACACATTACACAACACCACACACTCACTCACCCACACACACCACACACACACACACCCACACACTCACACACACACACGACAAACACAATGACAACTAATGTTAGGACAGGCACGAAGATTATCGGCGGTTGGAGTACTCGCAGTGTATCTGTCGTTTTCTGCCGAGTCGTAGCCACGACACCTCTTTCTTACTTTCCCAAGTGGTTATTAGTCATTTTTTATCCTTAGCTAGGAATGTGCCGTAGGTTGCTCTCGAAACTTGACAGATGTGGTTTGTACCGTTGTATGGGTGAGTCCGCCCACAAATGACACTACTTGATGAGACTTGACACTGAACATTGAAAACTGGTTTGTTATGTCATGATTTGACTCTGCCAACGTGTCTGGTCAAAACCTGTCTCTCTCTCTCTCTCTCTCTTCTCTCTCTCTATCTCTCTCTCTCTCTCTCTCTCTCTCTCTCGCTTTTCCTTCTCTCTTCTGTCTCGCATTCTCTCTCTCTCTCTCTCGCTTTCTCTCTCGCTTTCGCTCTCTCTCTATCTCCTTTCTCTCTTCTACTCTCTCTCCCTTTTCTCTATCTCTCCTCTTCTCTCTCTCTCTCTCTCTCTCTCTCTCTCTTCTCTTCTCTCTCCGTGTCTTTCTCTTGTCTGTTGTTGTTTATCTTCGGTCGGGGATCTATCTGCATGGTAGACACACACGCAGATCAAGGGGTTGTTTGTTTGTTTGTTGTTCAGTTGTTTTGTTTATTTGTTTTGACAGTTGTAATATGTTTTCCGTATCTTCTTTCAAATGAGGTCATACAGTGATGCTTTTTCTTCCTCTTCCTCTTCTTTTCTTTTCTTTTCTTTGTCTATTTTACGGGTTTGCGTCAGTTCATTTCAATCCTGTCGCCATGATGAATCCCACGGTCTTCTTGAGGTCTTGACAGCTAGCCCCAAAGCTTTTCTACTACAGCTCTGACACCCTCTGGCAAGTTTGAGGCTGTAGGACATCATGGGGTGGGGCAGTGTCTTTCCTTTTTTCGTTCCCTCCATTCTTTACTTTCTTTCTGCGTAGGCAGCTGACACTCCTGCGGACATGCCTGTTTTTAGACAGGCAGTGGAGTTTTGTGTGTATTGGACCGTTTTTTTTAAAATCCAGCCATCTAAGAAGCCTTTGACTCCATTCTCGTCGGGGAAGGTGCATGCTATGTGTAACGTTGTCATCCATACTACGGCCAAAATGGCCTCCTCTTCCGAAAGCTGGTGATGGGATTTTGACGTGTGTCGCAGATGATTGTGCGTGCGTCACCACGGAACTCGGTTTATAGGTCTCATTCGAAGGACTGTGTGGGGGAATGGAGTCTGATCATATGTTAACTCCGAGGGAAAAATCCCTTGTACGAAAATTCGAACCCGCAACCTGATCACGAGTCGGCGCTCTACCACTGAGCTATTCGGCACGGCCTGGGCAGTGTTGAGGAGTGTGATCTGGGCGTTGTTGTTGTTGTTGTTGTTGTTGTTGTTGTTGTTGTAGTTGTTTGGGGGTTGTTGTTGTTGTTTTTACATTTTCACTTGCATCATCGAGGACTTGACGGCTAGCCAGAGCTGTATCTCCAACTCTGCACCCTTGGCCAGATTCAGGCTGTAGAACATCATGGGTGGGCAGTGTTGGGTGGCTATGTCTGGATTTTTGTTTTTGTTTTTGGTTTTTGGTTTAGTTTTTACATTTCATTGCATCACTGACCTCCCCTTTTATTCTACGGCAGGTGACCAACATCGGTGTAGTAGTACTTGAACTCAGAATTTGACTTTCTGTTCAACGCCTTCAAGCGTTAATTTAATCATTTACCACCAGACAGGTATCAGAAAAGAAAAACAAACAAACAAACAAACAAAAAACAAACAAACTTCATCGGGCGTCGTTGCCCCAGGAAGACAGAGGCAATAGCAACTAACGACACGCAAACAAAAAACAAAAATAAACCAAAAAAAAAATGCTGTTGTTCTGCTTTGTGAATGTGTACATCTGCTCGTTCTCCTTGGGATCCACGTGTTTAGGTGACGGAACAAGGTCAAGGACAATGAAACGTTTTCTTGTTTGTTTGTTTCTTTGTTTGTTTTCTTTGTTTTATCTATTTGCGTGATCCTTATGTGACCGTAAGCGTGTGCGAAGAAACACACACACACACACACAAACACCTCTCACACACACTCACTACACACCAAAAAAATACCCCCCCCCCCACACATGTTTGTTTGTGTGGGTTGTTTTTTTGTCCGTCTGATTTGTTTGTCCTGCCTTTGGAAAACCGATAAGTCGAAACACGTGTCTTTTTCTTTTTTTCTTTTTGGTTCCTTTTTTTTTTTCTCTAAACTTGTTTGTTCATTCGCTTGTCTAGAGTCATTCTCCTCCTTTAGTTCCTGTGCTGCAGACATTTCACTTCGGACACTGGAACCATCCTGCCATGACCTTCCATGACGACACGATGGCATCGTAATTCGACTGAAGACAGTATGCTTCCAGTGCCTCTCTCGACGTCGTGATTAAATCTGTAACGTCTTGGGGCCGGAATAGATCGTTGGTTAGAGCGCCGCGGACTAGTAAATCAAGGGTTGCGGGTTCGAAGCTCGCGGGTCGTTTCGTTACAGGGAGGATTGTTTCCTCGGTGTTTACATTAGTTCTGACTCCATTTTTTCACACAGCTTCGAAATGAGACTATAAACGAGGTTCCATGTTTGAACGCACACATAACTTCTTGCAACACGCGTATAATCCCAAACCAACTTTCGGAAGAGTAGGCCAGTTTTGGCCGTTGTATGATGACACTTTTAACATACGCATGACCTTCCCGAAGATGGAGTATGGCTGCCTTAATGGCGGGTGAAAAAAAAATAAAACGGTTATACCCAATTTCACTACTTGTTGGGTAGATGGGATTTATCCTGCATTGTCTTTTACAGGGAGTGTCGCAGGAAGTAAGTATCAGCCCGCGTACCAAAAAAATAAAAAAAAAAAAAAAAAGTTACATTGATTTGGATTCAAAACGTGAGCGCATTTCCTTTAATCCTGCTACCATTAAATGTCATTTTCTTTGTCTTCTGTCTCATCACCATACGTTTGTATTCTTGCATTTATAATTTTAATACAATATGTGTTATCAATGTACTGGCGTCAACAATATGGATTACAGTTATAATGTTTGAAGAATATAGTGGTTAAAAATGTGTGTGAATTTCTTCAAAACTGCGCTCCTCACTGTTACGGCTCTAACAAAACTTAATAGTTGAAGCACAGCCAGTTGCATTCAAACAACATTCAAAAGGACACACACACACTCACACACAACACACACGCACGGGCACGCACACAACACACTGTTGGATATTCAGCACATTAATATGAAGCCGGCAGCTCTATAGTGTATTTTCGGCTCACTTCTTTGTGACCGATTTGCTATGACATAATATGTAACTGAGAGGAAAGAGAGTGAGAGAGAATAGAGAGAGAGTGAGTAGATCGTGTGAGAGAGAGAGAGAGCGAGAGAGTAAAGAGAGAGACAGAGACAGAGAGATAGAGATAGATAGAGTGAGAGATAGCGAGAGAGATAGAGTGATAGAGAAAGAGAGGAAAAGAGGAGAGAAGGAGAGCGAGAGAGCAGAGTGAGGAAGAGAGATGGAGAGGGGAATGAGAGAGAGAGAGGGGGGGGGAGAGAGAGAGAGGCAAATGCACATGCGTAACCGGCGTCTCTAGATATGATTTATTTAGGGGACTCGTTTCTTTCCTGACTGATTTTGCTTTCACATGTATAACTGACTTTCAGATTTCCCCCCCCCCCCCCCCACCACCACCACCACCATTCCCTTTCCTTACAGTTCCTTCTCTCCGCCTCCCCCACCCCACCCGCCCACACTCCATCATACCACCAACATACTACAGCAAAATACAACAACATGGACTACACCATTACGTTGCCATCACATTCATTTCCCTTCAAATTTGAGAGCAATATCAATCATCCTGTCCCAACCTCTTCCCACCATTCCCCCTCATCCCCTCTGTTGTTTTGTTGTTATTGTTGTTTTTTTTTCGATAAGTTGTTATTTGCTGCACGGATGCCGAGCGGGTTGGCCATGTGAGGGCCACACACCACATTTGGAATTTTGCACCAATCTACGATGAATCCTTTTAAGCGTTTGCAAGCCTACTAGCATAAATTGACTCAGCATTTATATTCAACTGGCAATTGATCAAAAGAAACAACACCCACGAATCATTTTACCTTTTTTTTGGGGGGAGGGGGGGGGGCGGGGGGGGAGGGGGAGGGTGGAGGGGGGGGTTCCACCATGACAATCATTCACATCTCTTCACAAAAACGATTATCGTTCCCCTTACATCACGCCAAATTTCAGACCTTTGACTTCATCCGTGACTCTATTTTTTCGCCAGCCGGATAAAATCCCAAGATTGACCATTCTCTTATTTCATCTGTCTGCTTGGATCCCACCTAG
The DNA here is from genome assembly GCA_018398815.1 of Conus ventricosus. Taxonomy (NCBI): domain Eukaryota; kingdom Metazoa; phylum Mollusca; class Gastropoda; order Neogastropoda; family Conidae; genus Conus; species Conus ventricosus. The sequence goes on from CM031618.1 coordinate 31,877,957, forward strand.
TTGTCCCTTTTCTTTCTTTGCGTGTCCACCTTCATCGAGTTGAAGATTCTGACACTTTTGTGTTGGTATGACCGTTGTTTTTTTTTTTTTTTTATCAGCCATTCAGGCAGCCATACTCCAAATTCTTGGGGAAGGTGCATGCTATGTGTAAGTGTCGTTCATTACCAACGGCCAAACTGGGCCTCTTTCCGAAGTTGGTTGATGGAGATTTGAAGTGTGTGCAAGATGTTGTGCGTGCGTTCACCACACGGAACCTCGGTCTTATAGTCTCATTCCAGTATGGGAAATGGAGTCAGGAATCCCAATGTTAACTCGAGGAAAAATCCACCTGTACCGAAATTCGACCCGCAACCCAAGGATCATGAGTCGGCGCTCTACCAATGAGCTATTTAGCCCCCATTGTGCTATGACTATAAATACCGGCCTCCTTAAGCAAAGGCGCATTAATTTTTGGTATGTGCAGCTGTGTGGTGCCAGAGAGCAACCAGTTCCGTACCCTGGCCGAAAGTTCCCCAGCTTTCAAAACCAGACGGAGTCCGTTATTGACATTTCATTTAGCCAAATATCACAAGCCATGGCAGATGTTGTGAAAGGGTATTCAGCGTGGAAGGAGACAGGGCGGAGGAGTGAGAGAGAGAGAGAGATGATGATGGAGAGAGAGGAGAGAGAGGGATGAGGAGAGAGAGAGAGAGAGAGAGTGTGTGTGGTGTGTGTGTGTGTGTGTGTGTGTGTGTGTGTGGTGTGTGTGTGTATGTGTGTGTGTGTGGTGTTGTGTGTATGATGAGTGTGTTCGCAGGATGGCGGGTGGGAAGGGGAAGAAGACAGTTGAGCGGGATAGAAAGACGAAAGGAGCACATTGAAGAGAGTGTGGTGGGGGGGGGGGGGGGGGGGGCAGCAGAGGCGAGACAGACAGACAGACAGTCAGACAGTACAGGACAGAGAGGCATAGAGTGAGCAGAGAGAGAGGAAAAGGTTGGGGGAGGACTCAGGGAGGGAAGAGAGGGAGGGGGGGGAAGGTGGTGGGGAGAGAGGAGAGAGAGAGAGCGAGAGAGGGAGAGAGGATAAGTTGGTGGGGGAGACAGGGAGAGGACGGGAGAGAAGAGACTGTGACAGAAATATGGAGGAGAGGGCAGGGAAAGGCAGAGATTGAGAGGATGGGGAATGCTAAGAGAGAGAGAGGAGTGAGAGAGAGAGGAGAGGAGAGAGGAGAGGGTGAGAGAGAGAGAGAGAGAGGGAGAGAGAGAGAGATCGAGACGAGAGAAGGGAGAGAGAGAGAGATAGATCAGAACTCAGAAAAAGAAAACTTTTATTCAATCAAGGATAGAGAGGACTATGGAGGATTGAGGGCTGGGGAGAGGTATAGAGATGGGGAGGATGGGGTAAGCTAGAGAGAGAGAGAGAGTGAGATGAAATGAGAGAGGTGAGAGTGATGGGAGGAAGATGTGAGAGAGAGAGGAGAGAGAGAGAGAGATCAGAACTCAGATAAACTTTTATTCATTCAAGGATAGAGAGACGTGGAGGGAGGTCCAGGGAGAGGTAGAGATTGGGATGGATGGGTGAAGCTGAGAGAGTCGAGAGTGGAGAGGAGAGAGAGACGAGGAGAGAGAGAGAGAGAGAGAGGAGGAGAAGAGGAGAGGGAGAGTGTGAGAGATCAGAACTCAGAAAACTTTTATTCAAATAAAGGATAGAGAGACTATGGAGGTGAGGGCAGGGAGAGGTAGAGATTGAGAGGATGGGGAAAGCGAGGAGAGAGAGAGAGTGAGATGGGATGAGAGAGAGAGAGAGAGAGAGAGAGAGAGAGAGCGAGAGAGAAGAGTAGACTCAGAAAAACTTTTATTCAATCAAGGATAGAGAGACTATGAGAGGAGAGGGCGGGAGAGGTAGAGGTTGGGGAGAGGATGGGGAAAGGCTAGAGAAGATGGTGAGAGAGAGAGAGAGAGAGAGAGAGAAGAGAGAAGAGAGAGAGAGAGGAGAGGAGAGAGAGATCAGAAATCAGAAAATTTTATTCAATCAAGGATAGAGAGTATATGTGGGAGGGAGATGAGGCTGGGATAGGCAGAGATTGAGAGGATGGGGAGCTAGAGAGAGAGAGAGAGAGAGGAGGAGAGAGAGAGAGAGAAAGAGAAGGAGAGAGAGAGGGGAGAGTGAGAGAGAGGATTGAGAGAGAGAGAAGAGAGAGATCAGAACTCAGAAAACTTTTATTCATAAGGATAGAGAAAAAAGATATGGAGGAGGGGTAGGGAGAGGTAGATGATGGGAGGATGGGGGAAAGCTTGAGGAGAGAGAGAGAGAGGGGAGAGTGAGAGAGATGAGAGAGACTGACAGAGAGAGGAAGAGAGAGGAGAGAGAGAGAGAGAGAGAATCAGAACTGTCAGAAAAACTTTTATTCAATCAAGGATTAGAGAGACTATGGAGGAGAGGGCAGGGAGAGGGTCGGATGGGAGGATGGGAAAAGGCTAGAGAGGAGAGAGAGAGAGAGTGAGAGAGAGAGAGTTAGGAGATGAGAGAGAGAGAGATTGAGAGAGAGTGAGAGATAGAACTCAGAAAACTTTTAATTAATCAAGGATAGAGAGACTATGGAGGGTCGAGGCAGGGAGAGTTGAGATTGGGAGGATGGGGAGAAAGCTAGAGAGAGAGAGAGGAGAGAGCTAGAGAGAGAGTAAGAGAGAAGAGAGAGAGAGAGAGAGTAGACGAGAGTGAGAGTGATGAGGAGGAGAGAGCAGAGAGAGAGATCAGAACTCAGAAACTTTTATTCCAATCAAGGATAGGAGACTATTGGAGGAGAGGGCAGGGAGAGGTAGAGATTGGGTGGATGGGGGAAAGCCAGAAGAAGAGAGAGAGAGGAGAGGAGAGGGGGAGGAGCGAGAGAAGAGTGATGCGGAGAGAGAGAGAGGAGAGAGAGAGAGAGAGAGATCAGAACTCAGTAATCTTTATTTCAAACAAGGATAGAGAGACTATGGAGGAGAGGCAGGGAGAGGTAGAGATTGGGAGGCTGGGGGAAAGCAGAGGGGAGAGGAGAGAGAGAGGAGAAGTGGTGGAGAGAGAGAGAGAGACGAACAGAGAAGAGAGAGAGCAGAGAGGAGAGAAGAAGAGAGAGGAAGAGAGAGAGAGAGAGAGAGATCAGAACCCAGAAACTTTTATTCAATCAAGAATAGAGGATAAGAGAGGGCAGGGGGAGGTGAGATTGGGGGGGGGGAAAGCAGAGAGAGAAGAAGAGAAGGGGAGAAAGAGGGAGAGAGGAGAAGAAGAGAGAAAAAGAGAGAGAGAGAGAGAAGATCAACTCAGAAAACTTTTATTCAATAAAAGGATAAGAACTATGGAGGAAGGGCAGGGAGAGGTGGTTGGGAGGGGGGGGTTAGAGGGGAGGGGAAGGTGGAGAGGGGGGGGGAAAAGGGGGGGAGAGAGAAGAAAAAAAGGGGGAGGGGGAGGGGGGGGGGAAAAGAGGGAGGATTAAAGTAGAGGGAGAGGAGGAAGAAAAAAAGGGGCAAAGGAAGAGAAGAAAAAGAG
>CM031618.1:31886563-31889063 GCA_018398815.1 Conus ventricosus
TGACAGCTTCTCCCAGATACTACAGAGTCGTGCTCACCTGTTTCACAAGTAAAGGGCTCCTAGAGATAACCTGAAACAGGAAGAAAGACAAGCCCTGAAAGAGCTCAAGCCATGGTGAGACCGGAAAATAGTTCAAGAGCAGATAAGGGAGGCAAAGTAGTCGTACAAAATGACAGGATTATATGGATGAGGCACACAGGCAACTGAGCATCAAAATCACTACAAAAAGCTGTCTAAAGACCCAACTTGTGAAATCGCAAAAAATCCAACCAAATTTGAAAGATATATAAACAAAGGATAACATTAGTAACACCCGTTTTAAAATGGGCAGGGGGACAGAGCCTTCCCAGGTTTACATGTCACAGATTCTATACCCTCCCCAAGATACACAAGCATCCTTTTTAAACCTCCAGGAAGACGATGTCTCAGGAATAAACGGACCAACGGAAAAAAATCTCCAAGCTGGTAGACGCTGGCTACAACCTTTTGTCACCAACCTTCCAACCTATATTCAGGATTCCACGCACATGCTCGCTTATACAACAGTGGAATCTAGCATATGGGCCTTTCATCAGGACACGAGGTTGGTGACATCGATGTTGTTGGCCTGTACACCAATATTCCTATGACGATCTCAAAACAGCACTACAACTACTTCTTGGACAACCACTGCAGTACCGATATCCCACCAGCCATGAAGTTGTCGAAGGGGCAGACCATGTGCTAAAAAATAATGTTTTTTCGCTTTGATAAAAAATTTGTATCACCAAATTTTTGGCACAGCGTTGGGCCCCCCACTTGCCCTGCAGTTGCGAATCTGTTCATGGCGTGGCTGGAACAGCAATTACTGCCCCCAGTCCTTTTTCTGTCCCTGATCATCTAGGGAAAACGTTTCAATAGATGACATTTTGTCTTGTGGGTGAAATCAGAAGATGAATTGGAACAGTTTATGGATCACATAAACTCGTTCCATGAAACCATCAAGTTCCCCTTAAATACATCGCCATGCAGTATCCGTTCTGGATATAGCCTTTTCCCTTTTAAAAGAGGGGATTCCTTCAAACAGATCTTTATACAAAGCCCACTGATGCACATTCTTATCTGAGTCCCCAGTCATGTCACCCTGGACATGTACACAGGAGCATTCCATTTGGGCCAGTTCCTGAGGTTTAAAGAGACTGTGCTCAGACAATGCTGTGTTTGAAGAAAGGGTCCGGGAAAATGTCTAAACGCTTCCAGGCACGTGGCTACAAGCAAGACGTTGTCCAAACAGCATTAGAAAAGGTCCGACGGATTCCCCGAAAAAGAGGCGCTCCAGTACAAATCAAAACAAGTTTTCAGAACCTCGCCCACCTCTGATCGTGACACACAACCCTGCCCAACCACCATTGAGATCCTGGACACGAGAGCTACATCAGAGCCTCACCCCCAACAGCGAGAGGATGAAAAAAAACAGTCCCTCAACCTCCTTAGTGGCAGAAAGGAACTGCCACTCCTTTAGGACTATGCTCATGCCCTCTTGGGCCCACCAGGGTCTTGTTGACGACTGTCCTGGATCCTACCAAATGTAAGAAGACAAGTGTGTGTTGTGTCAGGTCCACCTTGTAGAAACCAATTCGTTCAGATCATCCAGAACGGGAGAGTTGTTCAGGCTCCGCAACAGAATGACATGCGAAACAAGCAACATCGTCTACCCGCTGTTCTGTGACATGTGCACTGACGCACAATATGGGGGGAGAGACAAAGAACAGTCCAAACAAGGTTCTACCAACACAGATCAAACAAAATAAGAACAGGCACACACCACATCACACTTCAACAGGCCACAACACTCCCTCCAACATAAAAGTTACCATTTGAGAAAGTGCACTCTGACACAAAAACAAAACGACTGCAGCGGGAGGCATTCTGGTAGGTAAATTGCAGGGCACTACATCCACTGGGTTTGAACAGTTTGCAGTGACACGTCGCCGGCAACCTTTTTTTTTTTTTTTTTTTTTTTTTTTTTTTTTGTGGAGCCGGAGTACCCTTGAAGATCCCGAAATGTTTCTCCTGTGCCCAAAATGTTTTCACCATGATTGTTGCAGAGCCTGAGTGCGTGTTTGCGAAGACAGGTTTTCACCATTGTTTGTTTCGGGGCCTCCTGTGACAAAATGTTTTCGCCATCATTTGTCCCGGAGCCGGAATGCTTCTCCTTTGGCAAACAGTTCTCACCGTCATTGTTTGTGGGCCGTTTGGTTCTTCCATGGCAATTGTTTTCGCCATATTTTGTTTGTGGAGCCCAGGTGCTTCTTTGCAAACATGTTCACCAGCTTTTTTCGTGGAGCCCAAATGCTTTTCCTGTGACAAAATATCGTCGCCATATTTTGTTGTGGAGCCCGATACTTCTCCTGTGGCAAGATGTCGTCGCCATCATTTTGTTGGGAGCCTGAGTACTTTTCCTGTGACTGCATGTCTTCACCGTCACGTTGTTGTGGAGCCCGGGATACTTCTGTGGGAA
>CM031618.1:31894063-31911563 GCA_018398815.1 Conus ventricosus
TGGCTTCGTCTTCCGGTATGTTGCTCGGTTTTTGCAAAAACCACGAAAGAAAAAAAAACACACACAAAAAACGACGAAATCTTTGATTAAAAAAAAAGAAAAGTCAGAGGTTAGGTGACCAAAAAAAAAAGAAAAAAGAGGGAAGCACAGAAAGTTAATGTTGATGGGCGGGATGACATTGTTTGACGTGAAAAGAACGAGGGGTGAGGAATAGGCCGAGCTAGTATGCATTGTACTGTACCGTCATGTCATGTATTGTATTGCATTGTATTGTTGTTGTTGTTGTTGTTGTTGTTGTTGTTGTTGTTGTCGTACCCTGGCTAAAAGACTCCAGGGATCATCCAAACAGCCGAAGTACTTGAACACTATGGTACAAATGCATCAGCTGGGGATGAGAACATGACGTGTGTGACCGTTTTTGATTACCCCGCCACGTGGGCAGCCACACTCCGACTTCGGGGGATTTTGGAGACTGATAATGTTTTGCTAGGAGCTTGTCACAACTGAAGACAATCCCCGCATAACTATGCAGAGCATAACAACATTTTGATGTAGCCTTGGTGTTCTAGCCTATGTCAATTGGCCTGACACAGCCTTAAGCCAAGGCGCGCATTGTATTGTACTATATTGTGTTGCATTATAGTGCAGTGTATTGCGGTATATTGTATTGCAATACATGGCATTGCACTGTTTTGTAATATACTATATTAAATTGTAGTGTAGTATATTCACTGTATTGTATAGTACTGTAATATACTGTACAATTGTGTAATCTCTAGTGCTACAATATAGTGTATCGTAGTATAACCTTACACTTTGTGCGGCAATGTAATGTATTGCATTGTATTGTAGTATAATCACCATGTTGCAGAGTGTTGTAATATATGGTATTATAGCGTAGTATATTGAATGGTATTGTGTTGAAATATATTGCAATTGCATCCCACCTCAACATTTTGCATTTTGTCGTGTTTAAAACGGATTGCGTTGTAGGCTTGTATTGCAAAAAATATTGTAATGAATTATAATACATCGCATTGTATTTCGTTGTACTGTAATAAAGTGAATAGCATGAATTTCTATAGCAATGTTGTCATGTGATGTAATAAACTGCATTGCATTCTCTCGTTCTGCATTTCACTTGATTGCATCACATCATAGCGTAGTAACGTATGACTATCCGAACTCCGGGACTTCACTGGAGGGAAATTCCACCTCTTCTTGTCAGGGAGAAGGTGACTCCATGGTACTACATCGCTCACACTGCCCCCCCCCCCCCCCCACACACACACACCACCCCCTACTCTTTCTTCCCTCTCCACTCCCACGCCCCTTGTTGATCTGTAATTTTCATGTTGCTGACTTCAACAGAAGGGTCTGTTGTTGTTTTTTTTCCTACAGAATTTCACTGGCGCTCTCTTGTCGCCTTCGACTCCTTAAACATGCGCAAAAAAGTGTCATGCGTCAATGAAATCTAAATGATCTGCCTGATCTGTGAAAGTCCAACTCCCAGACCATCCCTGATGATCTCGTTGAGAACGTGAAGAGAGGGCGCAGAACGAATGCGCAGAGACGATGGGGTGGGGGGGGGGTGGGGTGGGGGGGTGGGGGGAAGGTGTGGAAACGTGCTCGGAGCTGTGAGAAATGGGGAAGTGGGGGGTAGGGAGAGAGGAGGAGGTTCATCCCCCATGGGAGACTCCAGCTGTTGTACCTAAACTCGACTTGCTGTGTAGGTGGGTGTCATCCCCCGATTGATCGGATCAACAGTGCAAAGACTGACGGTGTAATGCACGTGAAAAACATTATACATCGTTAGGAGCTGAATTCACACCTGATTCAAGTCTGTTTTCCTGGTGAATCGTGCGTTGTGTAAGCGTGACAGAAGCAAAAGAAAAGAAAAAAAAAGAAAAAAAGAAGAGGGGAGGGGGTACAAACCAACACTTCGATTCTTTTGTCCAGGAAAGAAACGTATGCTGAGAAGGAAAAAAGGAAAAGAAAAGGAGAAGAGTTGTTACAAAAACAAAGACCCACGCAAATAGAAGTGCCCCCCCCCCCCCCTCCCTCCCCACCGGTTAATGGACAGAAACCCCCCCTGACATACCGGAACGTTTCCATGGAAACGATAGAAAAAGAAAAAAAGAATATCAGATTGAATTTCAAGAGACTGCCGTGTATTACATAGGAGAGTTTACATTTCTGGAACTGCATCCAGCGCCTCCGTTTTTCTCGGTCCTTCTTTGACCTAACACCTCCGCACTCCCCCCCCCCCCCCCCCCCCCCCCCCGCCCGTCTCATGCCCTCTCTTGACCGTCCCTCACACTCCTCTGGCATCCCCCCCACCGCCCTCTTCCTCCTGCATCCCTCCCCCCCCCCCCCCTGTCTTTCTCCACTCTTCCTATAATTTCGGGTTGTCACGCTGAATTCTGCTCAGCCCTCTCTCTCTGTCTGTCTCTGTCTGTCTGTCTGTCTGTTTCTGTCTGTCTGCTGTCTGTCTCTCTCTCTCCTCTCTCTCTCTCTCTCTCTCCTCTCTCTCTCTCTCTCTCTCCGCTGTTGTTATTGGGGGATTTCAATGCCCGCACTGGGGGCAAGAATGCAAAAGACTGTGATGATGATCTGAGCATGGAAATGTTTCAGGACAGAGTGTGTGAACGTGAGGTATACCGTACATCAAAAGATAAGATTCAAAATGACTTTGGCACGTACCTGTTAGATCTTTGCAATTATTTTCATCTTTTCATTTTGAATGGTGCAATTTCAGAAGATTTAGATTATGGTCACTATACTTATATTTCACCAACAGTTGTAGTATTGTTGACTATGCCATAGTATCAAGAAGTTTATTGAAATATTGTGTTTCTTTGAATGTTACAACCAAGAACAGAATCAAAACACATGCCTGTTGAAGTTGTGTTTGACTGTAAATTATAAAGAGCTGATCAGCATGACATGGCTCAAAATGTTTACAAAATTGACAAAATAGTTTGGGATGAAGAAAAGTCTATGAATTTAAGGAAAATATATCAAGTGACGAGTTTAAAAGTCATATGAGGCAGGCTTCTAGTCTGGTTAATGTTGATGTAAATAAAGCCATTCAAGTGTTTAATGATGCATTGCTTACAGCTAGTTCATGCATGAGAAAAACCATTACAGTCGGAAAAGAACGATCAATCCATGGTTTGATCAAGAATGTAGCCAGCATAAAAAAGAACTCGGTTACCATTTGAGGCAGTGTTATAAAACACAAAGAAGATAATGAAACAATTAGAAATTTGTATAATCAAAAACGCAGAGAGTACAAGGAGCTCTTGAGACTGAAAAAGAAAGACCACCGCACAAAGGTAATAAATTCTTTAAATGAAAATATCAATAACCCCACTGGGTTTTGGAGCAAAGTAAAATCTTTTCGTGCAATAAATTTACTGACAACAAAATTACCAAAGATGAATGGTTTAAACATTTTTCCCAAGTATTTGAATCTGGTGTGAATTGTAGCCATCAGAAGGTATTGCTGGCGAGTCAGAAAATCAGGTTAGTGATGGTCAAACCAGCAAAAACACAGATTCTCTTGAGCGTGACATTTCGGAAAGTGAAGTTTATGCCGCGGTTCGTTCATTAAGGAAAAAAAAGGCTGCGGGTCCTGATGGAATTATGGGAGAAATCTTCAAAACTCAGTTACTGTAGTTGCTCCTTTTTTAGTCATATTGTTCAATATATTGTTCTCTACTGGAATTTATCCCCTTCAGTGGTCAGAGTCAGTTATTCAACCCCTATTCAAAAAGGGCGACAGGAATTTACCTGATAATTACAGGGGAATATCTTTGTTGAATATATGCAGTAAATTGTATAGCCATATTCTGAATGGACGACTAAACAAATGGATTGAAGAAAACCATGTCATTGATGACTGTCAGGCAGGTTTTAGAAAAAAGTATAGTACTATTGACCATGTCTTTACATTGTTTGCCATGGCTCAGAAACAACTGCTACTTCACAAGAAACTGTATGTTGCGTTTATTGATTTCAGAAAAGCTTTCGATTCTGTCCATCGTGCAAAATTATGGTGCATTTTGAAAAAAGGGGGATTCATGGGAAAATGTATCAGGCAATCACTAGCATGTAAACATTTTTAAAGCAAGAGTTAGAGCAGGAAGGGATTTAAGTGATGCATTTTTGTGTCCATCAGGTCTAAAGCAAGGGAGGTGTGTAGTCCAGTTCTTTTCTCCCTTTTCATTAATGAACTGGCTGTGGCTATTATTCAGAAAGGGAAACATGGAATTCAGTTGTTACCTGATTTTGTAGAAATTTTGATACTTATGTTTGCTGATGACATTATTTTGTTATCTGATTCAGTTGCAGGTCTTCAAAACCAGTTAAATGTTTTGTACAACACGTCCAAAAGACTCGGTCTTATAGTTAACTTAGAGAAATCAAACATAGTCATATTTAGAAATGGTGGATATATCTCTGACCAAAAAAATGGTTTTATGGCAGACCAAGATGACAGTTGTTAACATGTATAAGTACTTGGGAGTTATTATGTCTACCAGACTTTCCTTCACGCACAGTTTGAATGATATGGCAAGCCGAGCAAAGAAAGGAGTGATCAGTATATTTAAAGTACTATGGTCCTTGGGAAAAAATCCCCTTCTATATTTTTCAAACTCTTTGAAAGCTCAGATTCAGCCAGTACTTAGTTATGGAGGCAGAGGTTGGGGCATCATTGGAAATGTTGATGTGGTAGAAAAAGTGCATCTTTTCGCCTTAAAAAGATTTTTAAATGTAAGCATAAGAACTCCTAATGTGATGGTGTATGGAGAGTTAGGTAGATTTCCATTGTATGTAAATGTATATTTGAAGAGATTAAGTACTGGTTAAGGATAATGAAGATGCCGTCTCATCGTTTACCTAAGAAAGCTTACAAAATGTTGTTATTTTTTCATGAGAAAAACAAAAATACTTGGGCATCTTCTGTCTGCTTCTTTCTGTACCAACATGGATTTGAAGAAGGTTTGGAAAATCAAGGAGTCGGTAACGAAGTCGCGTTTTTTGAAAGCCTTAAGAAATAAACTGGTTAATGCTACAAAGCTCACTGGCTCTCAGATATTGAGCACAATGAACGTTTCAGTTATACAGAACATTTAAAAGCGACCTGATTTTATCCTCGTACTTACCAATGGTGAATCATATACAGGCCAGAATTAGGCTAGTGAGAATTCGATTGGGGGTGTCTCAATTAAATGTGCACAAAATGCGCTTTAAGAGAAATGTAACTGAAAATGATTTATTATGCCCGTTCTGTGATTTCAAATTGAAACAGAAAAGCACTTTGTATTACACTGTCCAAAATAACCCAGGGATTAAGGGAACAGTAATATTCCAGCTAAGTATTACAACTGTCCATCACAGCACAAATTAACAATGCTGTTTGCTTCAGAGAGTAAAACATTAATTGTTCGGCTTGCTCTATTCCTTGAGAAAGCTTTTAAATTACGGCATTTGTGTCTCAACTTATAAAGGAAGCGCTACTAGAAATTGATTGAAGGTAAAATAGCTGTTCACTATCCAGACAAAAAATTAACTGATACTTGTTGTCAAATGCCCTGTGTCATGTCGCTATAATGGATGTTTAGTTTTGTAACCACCCACCATGACATGGGGCCCAAGGCCTATTCATTAAACCATTTCAAGTTCAGAGTTCAGAGTCTCTCTCTCTCTCTCCTCTCTCTCTCTCTCTCTCTCTCTCTCTCTCCTCTCTCTCTCTCTCTCTCTCTCCCCTCTCTCTCTATCAACACTGGAAAAGAAGATGAAATGCACTTTTTGTACTCCCAGTTCTTATAAAACAGGGAGTACTTTAGAATGGGAACGAAGAAATGCTCTCTGTGTGGTGTGTGTGTGTGTGTGTGTGTGTGTGTGTGTGTGTGTGTGTGTGTGTGTGTGTGTGTGTGTGTGTGTCCGTGGTCAAAAAAGTGTTCCACTCGCTCCAGACAAAACTACCGGGTCGATCTTTCTGAAAATTTGTAGGTATGTTCATTATGGGTCAAGGATGATGCCCGACGTTTTAGTTTACTGTTACAGCCGTTACTAACGGCTGTAACGGCCTGTAACGCTTTTTCTTCTTTATGGAATATCTCAGAAAGAACTTGGTTGATCTTTGTGAAAATTAGCAGGTATGTTCATTATGGGTCACGGATGATGCCCAATGTTTTAGTTTATCCCGTTACAGCCGTTACTAACGGCTGTAACAGCCTGTAATGGTTTTTCTTCTTTTTAGAATACATTAAAAAGTACTGGGCCGATCTTCCTGAAAATTTGCAGAAATGTTCATTATGGGTCACAGATGATGCCCGATGTTTAGTTTACCGTTACAGCCGTTACTAACAGCTGTAACGGCCTGTAACGCTTTTTCTTCTTTATAGAATATCTCAGAAAGCACTCGGCCGATCTTTCTGAAAATTTGTAGGTATGTTCATCATAGATCACGGATGATGCCCAATGTTTTAGTTTACCGTTACAGCCGTTACTAACGGCTGTAACGGCCTGTAACGCTTTTTCTTCTTTATGGAATATCTCAGAAAGTACTTGGCCGATCTTTATGAAAATTTGCAGGTATGTTCATTATGGGTCACGAATGATGACCGATGTTTTTAGTTTACCCGATATAGCCGTTACTAACGGCTGTAACGGCCTGTAACGGTTTTTCTTCTTTATAGAATATCTCAGAAAGCACTTGGCCGATCTTTCTGAAAATTTGTTGATATGTTCATTATGGGTCACACATAATGTCTGATGTTTTAGTTTACCGATATAGTGTTACTAATGGCTGTAACGCCTTTTCTCCTTCATGGAATATCTCAGAAAGTACTTGGCCGATCTTTGTGAACATTAGCAGGTATGTTCATTATGGGTCACGAATAATGCCCGATGTTTTAGTTTACCGTTATAGCCGTTACTAACGGCTGTAACGGCCTGTAGCGGTTGTTTTTCTTCATGGAATATCTCAGAAAGTACTTGGCCGATCTTTGTGAAAATTAGCAGGCATGTTCATTATGGATCAAGGATGATGCCTGTTGTTTTAGTTTACCGTTATAGCCATTACTAACGGCTGTAACGGCCTGTAACGTGTTTTTTTCTTTATGGAATATCTCAGAGAGTACTTGGCCGATCTTTGTAAACATTAGCAGGTATGTTCACTATGGTTACGGATGATGCCCGATGTTTTAGTTTACCGTTATAGCCGTTACTAACGGCTGTAACGGCCCGTAATGCTTTTCTTCTTTATGGAATATCTCAGAAAGTACTTGGCCGATCTTTGTGAAAATTAGCAGGTATCTTCATTACGGGTTGCGGATGATGCCTGATGTTTTAGTTTACCGTTATAGCCGTTACTAACGGCTGTAACGGCATGTAACGGTTTTTCTTCTTTATGGAATATCTCAGAAAGTACTAGGCCGATCTTTCTGAAAATTTGTAGGTATTTTCATTATGGGACACGGATGATGCCCGATGTTTAAGTTTACCGTTAGAGCCGTTACTAACGGCCCATAATTGTTTTCTTCTTTATGGAAAATCTCAGAAAGTTCTTGGCCGATCTTTCTGAAAATTTGTAAGTATGTTCATTTTAGGTCACAGACGATAGCCGATGTTTACCAGAATAGCCATTACTAACGGTTACACCAGCCCAAGACGGTTTTTCCTCTTTATGGAATATCTCACGCGTATTCAGGATAAACTGGGAGTACGTTTATATGCTTTGCATCTTGTTATTTTGCTGCCCTGCCCTGAATGATCTTAGAGAATTTTTTTTATACAACCGAAATAGTATAAGGTTCCATACAATTTCAGGTTAACTTTACTTATGTCGTCAAAGCATGAGATTACAATGAAAAATTTAGCGATGTATATTAATCTGGCGCAAAATAGGCTGAAAATCGTGACTTCATAGAATGTTAGTGTTCAGTGAATGCAATGAAGAGTCTTATTTCGTTTATTAATTGTTGATTTTGTATATGTCACTGGCTTTTCTCTCGCTTAGTTGTGTGAACATACCCCTTCAGTAAGGGGCCTAGGCCTTTATCTGGATAAAATTTTTGAGTCTTTTGAGTCTTTGAGTTTCTTCTCTCTCTCTCTCTCTCTCTCTCTCTCTCTCTCTCTCTCTCTCTCTCTCTCATAGCCAGTAACTGTGCCCGGATAGTTTCATGTATGTATAGTCGTGCAAAGAGTATGTCGACAGAAAACATAGACTGGTTTCTGTAAGCTTTCGGAGACAAAAAAAAAAAGGATATTAAAATCCTGCGTGTTGGCTATACTAATCTGGTCATGGTACCAAAAGAGAACAGCGAGTGAGTTCATTAATTTAGAGTCTGTTCACACTTGGTGATATTAGACTTTAAAAAAAGCAAGAAGGGAAGCGTTTATAAAAATCTATTAATTTGATGCATGGAAAGCACTTTTGCTATTTGCACGATGTCTGGTTTGTGGGTTATTGTTTTGATAGAATCGTGTACAGTCACATCCACGTTCGATTCTTTATACAATGAAGTTAATATTGAACAATGAAAAAGAATATGTTCCACTGATAGAAGATTTGAACAATCACATGCTACATTTTGGGAAAAACTTGGTTTTCCACGAATTGAGACGAAGCTTGTATATTAAAGATGACAAATATCGTGGACATGATAAGATTTCATACTTCTCTGGAAGGTGTTCACTGTTCACGCATTTTTCTAATAGCGAATTAATTTCTTGTACGTCAAGCTTTAAATTACTCTCAGGTGTTTTCTTAACGCACCAAAAGAGAACACTAACCATGTCCTTGTGTGGTTGAGAGCGCCAAGTCTCTGGACTTCATGTGGAGGAATGGACCATTTAAACGGCGTCAGTGCACAGTGTGGAGATACAGGGTGTGTTAAACGTTCTCTTAGCAGGGAGGATCAGTATAGCGGCGCTACACAACAATGCCGTGTGTGTGTGTGATGGACGTGGTTCCATACAGCCAGGGTCTGGAGGAGAAGACGTTTCAGCCACGGTCTTTGATATCAATGTGGGCATAACACAGGAGACGAATGCCAAGAGGAGCAAAAATCTGTATTTGAACTATGTGAATATGTGCATGTTTCTTTGACTCTCCACTAATCTTTAATAAAAAAATAAAATAAAAAAGTGATTAATTAAAAGGTTCTACACACGTCAGTTCTAACAAACCCATAAAACTCAGAACAAAAGAGATTACACTGTTGCGGAAACTGATTACCCATGGACTAAGTGGGCGGAAATGTAGCATCCACAGAGGTTACACAAAGGAAGATATCAACAACTTCTTCTTCTTCAGCGTTCCAGTATCTGGTAGCGTGTGAACTCGTTTGACCCTGTTGGGATACTCACACTATACTCGAGAGTATAGTCAGTTCACTTCGACTTCGTTGAGTGCAGAAATTTGTGGGAAGAAGTTGTGTAAAAAGATAGATAAAAGCTACGGTAGACAGAAAGGACAGTAGACAACAGTACAGCAAAGGAGGAGACAGAGTTACTGAGAGCGACAGGAAAAGGGGACGTTACTAGCACAGAATGTCCAGAAGGTGGGGGAACTATTTGTACAAAAGACACCGCCCCCCCTCTCCCCCGGTATCCCCACGGGGAGATATCAACAACGTTTTTAAGTCGACACCAGAAAACCCAAAACATGCCGCTGGACTCCTGAGTCCTCCAATGCTCCAAGTTGGAGCCTGTCTCTTCCGTTACCCTCTCTGCACTGTCGGGCTGATTTCAGACAGCAATGGCTGTAAACTTCACCCTCTCTGCACTGTCGGGCTGATTTCAGACAGCAATGGCTGTAAACGTCACCCTCTCTGCACTGTCGGGCTGATTTCAGACAGCAATGGCTGTAAACTTCACCCTCTCTGCACTGTCGGCTGATTTCAGACAGCAATGGCTGTAAACGTCACCCTCTCTGCACTGTCGGGCTGATTTCAGACAGCAATGGCTGTAAACTTCACCCTCTCTGCACTGTCGGGCTGATTTCAGACAGCAATGGCTGTAAACGTCACCCTCTCTGCACTGTCGGGCTGATTTCAGACAGCAATGGCTGTAAACTTCACCCTCTCTGCACTGTCGGGCTGATTTCAGACAGCAATGGCTGTAAACTTCACCCTCTCTGCACTGTCGGGCTGATTTCAGACAGCAATGGCTGTAAACTTCACCCTCTCTGCACTGTCGGGCTGATTTCAGACAGCAATGGCTGTAAACGTCACCCTCTCTGCACTGTCGGGCTGATTTCAGACAGCAATGGCTGTAAACCTCACCCTCTCTGCACTGTCGGGCTGATTTCAGACAGCAATGGCTGTAAACGTCACCCTCTCTGCACTGTCGGGCTGATTTCAGACAGCAATGGCTGTAAACTTCACCCTCTCTGCACTGTCGGGCTGATTTCAGACAGCAATGGCTGTAAACTTCACCCTCTCTGCACTGTCGGGCTGATTTCAGACAGCAATGGCTGTAAACGTCACCCTCTCTGCACTGTCGGGCTGATTTCAGCCTCTCTGCACTGTCGGGCTGATTTCAGACAGCAATGGCTGTAAACGTCACCCTCTCTGCACTGTCGGGCTGATTTCAGACAGCAATGGCTGTAAACTTCACCCTCTCTGCACTGTCGGGCTGATTTCAGACAGCAATGGCTGTAAACTTCACCCTCTCTGCACTGTCGGGCTGATTTCAGACAGCAATGGCTGTAAACTTCACCCTCTCTGCACTGTCGGGCTGATTTCAGACAGCAATGGCTGTAAACGTCACCCTCTCCGCACTGTCGGGCTGATTTCAGACATCAATGGCTGTAAACTTCACCCTCTCTGCACTGTCGGGCTGATTTCAGACAGCAATGGCTGTAAACTTCACCCTCTCTGCACTGTCGGGCTGATTTCAGACAGCAATGGCTGTAAACTTCACCCTCTCTGCACTGTCGGGCTGATTTCAGACAGCAATGGCTGTAAACGTCACCCTCTCTGCACTGTCGGGCTGATTTCAGCCTCTCTGCACTGTGGGGCTGATTTCAGACAGCAATGGCTGTAAACGTCACCCTCTCTGCACTGTCGGCTGATTTCAGACATCAATGGCTGTAAACTTCACCCTCTCTGCACTGTCGGGCTGATTTCAGACAGCAATGGCTGTAAACTTCACCCTCTCCACTTGGCTGTCACTCGCCTTTGGTTCTGCATGCTGAATGACCATATATCTACAGACCGTCTGTCGGCACCGCTGTCCCTCTGGCACTTGTCTCCAGTGACTGCCCACACTGACAACAACGACCAAGGCTGAAAGGCCCTTCTCTCTCCAGACCCTCGCTGTATGGAACCAGTTCCCACTCTCTCCACAGACACTCAGATTGCCTCACTTCATCAAGATTAGAAAACACGCCTTTAAACATCTGTAAATGAAGGACTGGTCAATGAATAGTCAATACTGTTATTAAGATTATCATTATCATTATCATTATTATTATTATTATTACTATCATTATCATTGTTGTTGTTGCTGCTGGTTTTTTTTTTGTTTGTTTTTTTTTTTACAAAACTTTGATCAAATAAATTGAGAGATAACAGAGTCGTCAAGAGGACAGTGCGCAGGGTCTTTAAGATATGAATGGCATATCTGTATGATATACTCAAAAACTTTTCCTTATAGTGGACAAGAAAAATATAGAAAAGCAGCAGCAACAACAACAACAAACAATTACGAACAAGAACATAAGTGGAGGAAGAAATAGAGGATATGAGGCAAGCCACCTTACATACTTCTCTAGCCATGAAGTTCTGTTAACAAATGGAACAGTCTCCCTCACTGTATACGTTATTTAACGACTTGGGGCTCGTCTAAATCCTGCCTAAGCTAGAGGAAAAAATTAAGATCGACGGAAACCATTCTTATTTCTGTTGTTCTAGTGAACAAAAACATAGGAGACATATATCAGGCGGAAGGAGGGGAGAAGTAAGAAACACAGAAAGAAGAAAGAAAAAAAAAAAAAAAAAGAAAACAGAAAAAAGAAGGAAGGAAGGAAAGAGAAACAGAAAGGAAGAAAATGAGAGAGAGAGAGAGAGAGAGAGAAGAGAGAGAGAGAGAGAGAGAGAGAGAGAGAGAGAGAGAGAGAGAGAGAGAGAGAGAGAGGGACAGACGGCGACAGAGAAAGACAGAGAATATAGACGGAGAAAGAGAGAACTTTTTCATGGTGCTAAAGCTTTTAAAGCCCTTTAACAAGAGAGCGGGTGGGAAAGGGACTGTGCAGTTATGAAAATGAACATTGCACACAAAAAAAACACACGAGACAAAGTGGGAAACATAATATTATGTCCTGGACTCCAGATCACGGATTAAGACATTATTACTGACGGGTTTTTTTTCTTTGTTTTTCAAATTTTTTTAATACAATAAACATCCACAAGCGCAAAAGTTTTCCCCACACGCTTATCCCCTTATGCTGGCTGCAGAGTCAAGATACTGTGAGCACAGTCACGACATAGAAATGCAAGGATTTCCATTTGGATCATTGTTATCATGACAGTCCAAACTGGCTTGCACCGCTTGAAGCATTTGACTGAGAAACGTTCATTTCTGTCCCTGAACTTTCCTAAACCTTTTAATAAAAATGGCGCTGCCGGGGTTGTTCAGGACGCTGGCTTTGCTGTTGTGATTCGGAAACACGTTTGTTGGTACAGCCGTCTTCCATCCCCCTTCTCAAGTTCCATCGAGATTTCCATGTCGCACCCCCCCCCCCCCCCCCCTCCCTAACTCACACACTTGTTCTGTGCATGGTTTGTTTGTGTCGATGTCTTCTTTGTTAACAACTGTCAGTGCCTGTATGTCTGTGTGACAGGAAGCTACGTCATCAACGTCTTTTGAAAACAATACTGCAGCGGAAGCAGACGACTGCCGGAAACAGGTTCGTCGTCCGAGCGGTCAGCAGTACACAATAAACTGGGCGGTGTCAGCATGAACGGACCACAGTAAAAAAAAACACGAGAAATGTACCTTCGTTCAAGCATTTATTGAACAACGGGGTAAGAGGGCTAGCTATAACATTTACTGCACAAATAAGTAGTTTGTTGTGGATGAGGTCTGGACCACATGATTTTGTCTTGTCGAGATTTCTAATAACTGATATGATATCGTCTTCAGTAAGTACAATTTCATTAATTCATAGTTGGCAAACACATCTGTGGTAGTTCGTCATCGTCGTTGTCGAGAGTGGATTGGTCTATGAAAAAGTTATTTAGTATATCGGCTTTGTCTTTATTAGAATAATACGTTGTGCCGTTTGACAGTAAAGGAGGAATGTCATCAGTGTTAAATGCCCTTTTTATTGAAAAAAGAACGAACTAGTTTCCACCAGTCCTTTTGGCCAAAGTTTAGTGGATCTGATGCCTTGTCATCAATCTCTTTATAAAACTCAGCCTGTCGTTCTCTTTCTTTTGCTGTGACGTAATTCCGAAATTGCCTAAAACTATGCCAGTCTTCCGGCAAATCCGTTTGTTTAGCCTTTGCATGAATATTTTTGCGCTTTGCTATTAAGAGTCGTATTTCATCAGTCATCCAAAGGGTACATCATTTTGGTAGACTGTAATAACTTAGTTGGCATACACTGTTTTAGCTATACTCATGAAAGTATCAGTGAAATATTCAACGGTTTCGTCAACAGTTTCTCATATTTAAAATGAACTGCCAGTCTACAAGTTGTAGCAATCGACAAAATTCGTCTCTGTTAAGTTTATTGTAGTTAAATATACTTCTTTTGAATTTGTTATTGTTTTTAATTGTGTTTTTAAGGTGCAAGCATGGAATACTGTGATCGCTAAGGACTGCGGGTAAGACTTGAGTTAATTCAACTAAATCGGGGGTTGTGTTATGACGAGGTCTAGACAGGTTGATGAGTGTGGGTGATTCGGGTTGGTTCAGTAACTAAATTGGTGAAGACTGTGTAACTGAATGATTTCTGTTAGGTGTCGAGAGGGGTTGTTCAGGTAGTCTGTGTTAAAGTCACCTAGTACAAAGAACGGTAGAGCTGTATTGTTTACTTTTCTAAAACTGTCTCTCACAAGATCCCAATAGCGTATCAGCGCATTGGGTGGACGATAAAAGGAACCTATTAGAATACTCTTCTGGTTTAATTTGGTTTCAACCCAAACGGCTTCTAATTCATGGACTTGAAGATCCGGGCGAGGTTTACAAAATAACGAGTTTCGAACGTAAACGGCTACTCCCCCGTGGGGATCATTAGCTCGGTCACACCGGACGGGGGGATAAAAATTGGGTAGACATATTGAATCATTTAATACAGACTCAGAAAGCCATGTTTCAGATAAAGTAATTATGTCGAATTCTCTAGATTCGGCTTCCAAAAGAGTAAGTTTATTTTTTAAACTTTGAACATTACAATGAATTACACAAAGATTTGTTCTGTTTGTTGGCCCAGGATTTAGACCAATGTCATTAGATAAGATCAGAAATAACTCCGTCAATGTGGAAATATGTCGTTGACATTGTGAGGTTTTAAGGTGCTTACTGTCGACTCTATAAAATATGAATTCTTCGTTTAACAGACGTGCGGTGAAATATAGTTGATCTGAAGGTGAAATAATCATGTGCACAAGCAGTGCCAGCTGGACACGGTATTTGCTGTGTAATAGATGAAGGATGAAAAAAGTTACGATGTTGGACTTACTGAGATATGATAATTTACGACACAAGGCTAAAGCTCTGTCATGAAACCCACCAATCCTGGCTCTATAAAGACTGGTGTCAACAGACATCAGGTAATGGTGTTCAAAAGCACAAAGAAATGTAAATCAGCCAGGATTGTTAATATAAGGTGGACGCTCTCTCTCTTGTTAGACAGTTATGATAGGTCGGAGTACATGGGAGAGGAATTCAAAGGGGATTAACAAACAACACAAAAAGATAAAAAAAATGAACTAATTGGAGGAAAAACCGACAAGCTCATTCAGAGCCCAATATGTATATAAAATACAAAGGGGAAGAGAACAACTCCTATAGGCTGGCTGGGCTTCCCATATAGTATAACATCATCAGGTGACTGAACTACAAGTACATATCGAATGATTATTCAGGATGCATTCACAAATCTATGTACACACTCCAAGTAGAAACGTCAAGTCATGTCTAAACAGCACAAGACCATAGCAAAATATTACCATGGAGACCGAGATGCAGAGGAGACAAAAAAGAAAAGTGGAAGTGCATGTGCGGGGTTTCCCAACACAGACCGTAAGAAACCACAGCAAAGATAAGGAACATCATAAATTAGCGACTATGTACATGGACTCAATTCACGTCAAAGTCAAATGACAGTAGTCTACATAAGGTATGCACAAAATAGTGATAATAACATTGAAAATAAGAAAGAAAAGAAAGAAAGAAAGAAAGAAAGAAAGAAAGAAGAATACATACCATAACAGGTGGAACAGAACAATCTAAGCAGTTCCATTACTGGTGTCATACTCTTTACCCACTCATGCCAATACTTTCGTACTCAGATTTAGGCTAGAGATCCTAGAAGCAGTTCCGGCGGCAGGGGCAGAGGATTGATAATTCACCAAATCAAGGGCACAGTATCGGGAGATGGAGCCCGTCCCCCTCCCTCCACCACCACCACCCCCCCCGATCGAAATTAGGCACCCATTTACACCTGGGTAGAGCAAGGTACCAACAGCAGAGTCTCTTTTTCCAGGAATACATCATTGAGTCCAACAGAGATACGAACCGCAATCTTCGGGGTATAAGCTATCCAACTAATCCATTCGACCACGGTAACCCCCGCACAACCCCAAATACAGGCAACAGACACGGGTCAAGAAACCAACACTGTATCTCCCGCTCCAACCCACACACTCCCACCATTCCAAGTAATGCACGCGTGCTCTCCTCTCTCTCCCCCCCCCCACCCCCTCCCTCACACACACACACACACACACACACACACACACACACACACACACACACACACACACACCACACACATGCAAGCACGCACTCAGAGAAGCACGTAGGCACACGTACTCGCACGCACGCACGCACACACCACACACACACTCGCCCCCCCTCCCCCCCCCCCTCTCTCTCTTGGTAGCACTCGTACGGAAAAGCAAACGAGCAAACAAAAACTAACACACACACGCGCGCGCGCGTGGCGCGCGCGTGCACACACACACACGGACACACACACGCACACTGGTAGTACTCCGTACGCTAAAGTACAAGACTACACACACATTCACACACACACACACACACACACACACACACGCACGCACGCACGCACGCACACACACACATGCGCGCGCACACACACGCACACATAATCAGAACACAGAGAGAGAGGGAGAATGAGAGAGAGAGAGACAAACAGGAAGAGAGAGAGAAAAGAGAGAGTCATGTGCACACACAGACATTATCAAAGTAAACGTGCTAACACCGGGCGCGTGTATAGACCCTCGTTTTACAAACGGATAAGTACACACACAAGCACATAACTACATACAAGAAGATAAATACACATTCTTTGTGGAAACATAAACTCTTTCGAGCGCTTATTCCCGACATCATTATACCCAAACGTTAATATAATCCAGTCATGCTGGCATAAATCTGACCGTGTCAAACATATCTAACGGAACGTTCAAGAGTGAAAAATCGCTTATTCGTTAGCACAGCGCCGTAGTACTTAAGTTTTTTGAATGTATACATATAGACAGATAAACACGTGCGCACACCACACACAACATACGGAACATTTCACGCACACTTCCTCATCGACGACTGGAGACACATGCCAGCGCACTCGCACGCGCGCGCGTGCGCGCACACACACACACACACCACACACACACACACACACACACACACACAACACACACACTCTCTTTGATAACTCGTCATCTTCAAATGCGTGTACAAGCAACTGTGGGCAACCAGTATTTACCATTTGAGTAGGGTAGTGGTGGTGGAGGAGGATTGGGGGGGGGGGGGGGGGGGGGGTGGGGGGGGGGGGGGGGGGGGGGGGGGGGG
Source organism: Conus ventricosus (assembly GCA_018398815.1). Taxonomy (NCBI): domain Eukaryota; kingdom Metazoa; phylum Mollusca; class Gastropoda; order Neogastropoda; family Conidae; genus Conus; species Conus ventricosus. The sequence continues at coordinate 31,911,134 of CM031618.1, forward strand.
GTGGTGGAGGCACAGAGACAGAGCAGTGAAAGTGTGTAACTGACACGCTCTAAGTTGCCCCCACGTGCTCCCAGCACATGCTCCTTGCCAGCATTCCAATGCAACGGCAACCGTTCGGCCGTGAAAACCCACAGGCACCTCACAGTTGGATATGATTATTGGGCAGCAATAGGTGGGATATGAAAGGGAGAGGTAAGGGCAGAAGTAGACGGGGGTCAGGCAGAGTTGGCAACTAAGACGACTGTCCGACTCAGACGACATTAAGAAGGGAAAGAAAAAAAAAAAAGAAAAAAAAAAGAAGAAAAAAAAATCAACGTTTGTCTTAGTAAACAAGATACAGTGTACAATCTGCCATAAATTAGTGAGTTGCGAGACACACTACTACAACAATAAAGCATGACAACTATGATCAGGTACAATCAGTAGGTGA
>CM031618.1:31916563-31926563 GCA_018398815.1 Conus ventricosus
GGGGGTCTTTAGGTTTCCTTTTCCTGCCCTGAGGATCTTCAGTACTGTCTTGTCCTGTTCTGAGGGATCTTCAAATCTGTCTCGTGCTGATCGAAGGGTGGGGGGATGTGGGAAGGTGGGGATCGGTGGGGGGGGGGGGGGGTGTTGGGGGGATTTTCAGATCTCTCTTGTCGTGTTGTGGGTGATCTTCATGTCAGCTTTGTGTTGTTATAGGGAAACTCCAGGTCTGTTTTGTCATGTTGCTTGGGATCTTCATCTCTGTCTTCTTCTATTCTGAGGTATCTTCTGCCTGCCTTGTCCTGTCATGGGAGAATCTTCAGGTCTTGTCATGTTTGCTGATCCAACCCCATGCAGTCAACTGTATCAATCATGTTCCTTTTCACCACATTCTGGAGAGGAAACCCGACGACCTGCACATCTCCGTCTTCTTTCACCTGTTCGGATTCCTTAGAGAATCCGCACTCATCCATGAACAGAACTGGTGTCCACTATGCACGATTCTATGCGAGATGTGTTTGGCATACGCTGGTTGATTTTGTGTTGGTTCGCCAGGTGGATCCTCACAGCTGTCGACTGTGACCTGATGTTTTCATGGAGCCTCATCTGACCGTCTGAGTCGCTAGTCTGGTCTCTTTAGCATTCCACTGCGATCTATAGACAGTTTGTGCATAGCTTAGCATCACCATCCTGACAGACATTCGATGACGGTTCTTTCAGTATGATTTCTTCATGAAGATACATGTTTTCTAGCTGTTACTGCAATATGATATTTACATTCCAACTTGTAACATATTTAGGAAACAACGGTCTGAGTTCTTACATATCTTACAGAAATTCTGGAACCAGACTCTTATTCCCCAGACTGTCACGTCACAGTCTGTGATATCCATGCACCATGAAACAGTTGATCTGGCGACACAAATACCACTGTTGTTTACAGCTGACCTGAGCAGGACAGGCAGAAAATGTATTGCTTCATTCAGATGCGACCGAGTAAAATCAATGTTCCGTTTGCTCATAACCTTTCCACCTTCTGATACAGTGTACATAAATTTAGGATGATTCTGGTCTTTAGGATGAGCATATGATGGCATATGATGTCAGCTGCTTTTGAAAATCCTGAGGTTCCATTCCCCCCCCGCCCCCCCCCCCCCCCCCCCCCCCCCCGAGATATTATAGATGACTGAAGTGACTTTCTTAGCATGTAGATTTTTACTTGATTGTTGTATCAGATTTTTACTGGATTGTTGTTGTATCAGATTTTTACTGGATTGTTGTTGTATCAGATTTTTACTTGATTGTTGTATCAGATTTTTATTCGCTCACATTGCTAGGACTATTTTTCAGTCATAGGTGAGTTCCACTGTCATGATAACAAAATTAATCAAAAGAATCAAACGTAAGCAGTTTCTCGAGAAGACAGGAGTACAGGCCTTTCTGGGTGAATTATGAATACCAACTTTCTCAGAGCGTATTATAAATCCCAGTCTTTGAAGCAAATGCAGCGAAGTATTTATATTCTGAACACGTTCCATCAAATTTCACGCTGTGAGCATTGCATCAATAGAAAGATGCCCTAACTGGTGAAGATGTCCCATAACAGGCTTCATCAGATCTCTGAACAACCTTGGACAGCATGCTGGGCCGTTTGGACAAACAGTAAATTAAACAATTTCTCTTACTATTGGAAGTTGCAGAAATTGTGAGAGCCCTCATAAATATTAATTGAGCAGTAAGCATAATTACGGTCAAGGGAGACAAACCAGCATTGTGGGTTACTAGAGTCGAAGCACTACACAAACGTTCCGTTTTAAACGGATGATAATCTGCATTTGTTGATAATCATCACGAGCTTATCATCTTTCTTTGCTGTCACAAAGTGAAATTCGTTGTGTTCACATTCCTCTATCACTCCTGTCATAATTAACTGCTCAGTTTCTCAGTCAATGATTTCAATTTGTTCTGACGAAAAACAAACAAACAAAATTTGGGATGGTGGATAGGTTTGTCTTGAACGGGCGCTTCAGTGAAATGTGCATACACTCCTTTCATCATGTCACGAGTAGCTGAGTCTTTCGTGTTTGTCTTCCGTTCATTTGAAAATCCAAAATATGCTGTGCTTTGACTTCCCCCCCCCCCCCCCTTTTTTTAAAATCAAATTCCAAGTCGACACTGTCCACCTGTTTCCAGAACTGACTGACTTTCTCGTCCGAAAATCGATTTTGTGCAGGCAAGTTCAACTCCCGCGGTTGTGGACTAGCCTACCTACCCTTGGGTTTCACGCTTCTGCACTGGTGACTCCCTCTCCGACTGGTTGCGTGGGAGTGTGCTCGCTAAATGAGAGAGAGAGAGAGAGAGAGAGAGAGAGAAAGAGAGAGAGAGAGAAATAAAGAGAAAGTTTATTTTTAAAAAATGGGGGGGGGGGGGGGGGGGGGGGGGGGGGGGAGAAGCACCTCTCGCGTAATCATGGGTAGAAACGTGACAGCGAACCGGACTTGGCTCGTGCTACACGGAAGCTTGTGTCGCCGTTCTGATAATCCGTTCAACATCTTCAAATGAAATGCTCAAAATTAATGCACGATCTTGTGTCCTCTGCATTGCGATACTACCACTTGCTGAGCTGTGCCCGCACGTGCGATGACGTCACCTTTTCTTCACCCGAACACACGATTGGTTGGCTGTGCCAAAGGGTAGTACTCAGATGGCATGGCCCGTCGGCCATGATTTGTTCGTTTGTTTGTTTTTTCCCCCGTTTGAGGCAGTTTGTCTGCCGCATCGAGCACAGCCGAGGTCACTGTAACCAGCAGTTTCTCTACGTGCCACCAGTTTCCTTTGTTGTTCTGTTCAGCCGCCTGCCCATCTGTTCATGCAATTTTTCTGCCCAATTTTTGCCCCTCCTCCCACCCCCCTGTTTCACTTGAGACCCTTCCGCTTCAGTGATCTCCAGCCGTGCTTCAAAGAGATGGAACATGTCAAGAACCGTGCCTTCTTCGGTTCTTGAATAGAGACTATCAAGAAATCACTCTACGCCATCTATTTTCCCGCCCTTAGCGAAATGTTTGTTCCCTTCGCTCTTAGCCAATTTCTGTTCGTCATCACTGCTATGGTTGTTCCAAACGTGTCATGTTCGTCGTCTGTTCTCTGGCACGATCTGTTTTTCATTGGCTATTTTTCATTCTAGAAACCTGTCCATATGTTTTATAACTGTCAAAATTATGTCTTTCAAGTCGCGAGCATTTCTTTATCGTGTGGGTCTACCATTTTGGGGCAGTTCCACCCTCCCTCCTCTCCCCCACCCCCCACCCCCAGAAAAAGCACACAAAAAGAAAAAAAACCAACAGAAAAACAACAGAATTTTTTTAATGACATTGCAGGCGATAGATTTGTGTACACGAACAAAGCAAATAGTTCCATAGTACGCGTGGCATTTTCTTGTATATTGCACCAAAGCTACAACGTTTACATAATTAACACTCTTTTGTGAGCTACATTTTTGTTTATCTGAAGAGAGGCTTTAGCGTGGGTATCCATAGTGAGGCTAAACGCATTCGTTTTCCTCTGTTCCTTGATGACAATGCTCTAGACGCGTGTGTTGGTTGAATGAACATGTTAAGTTCGAGTTTATCGTTGTATGGAATTCTAATGGTGTGAAATAAATCTCACAAGGCTTGGCTTCGACAACCTTAAATTAAGATGCATTTCTTAATTGAGCTTACAGTGTAAAATAAATCATACAAAACTTCTTTCCCTCATAAGCCTATACTTTGGCTGATTTATTCCTTTAGTGAACATTTCAGTGTATGAATTACATCTATGTGTGTGAACTAAATCATACCGAGCTTATTTCCCGAACGAGCCAATGATAAGGCCGATTTATTCATTAGTGGACATGTTATGGTGTGAAATTATTTTTAAGAAAAAAAAGCTCTTTTTGTTACAATTTATGTTAATGTCGATTCATACATTTAAAGGACATCTGACTGTTTAAATTAAACCACAAAATGTATCTTTTCGTCATCAGATTATTTCAAGGTCATTTTCGTATTTAGTGAGCGTCTAACGGGTTTTAGTGGACATGTACCCAGTTTCACAATGAAGTAAAATTTTGTTCTTTTTCTTACTAGCAGTTTGTTCTTAAACTGCCCAGTGCTGAACACATCAGCGACATTTTGGGTGGGTTTTTTTTTTCCGCCGGTGGGGTCTTTTGGTGGGGAAAGGCTTGTGGTTGAAGTAAATCACCGGAGATGGACAACATACAGATGCTGAGTCTTCTCTCAATTGTTGCAAGCGAAGAGCCTTCTATCAGCCCGAGAACGCAAGTTTTAAAATATGCATCAGGAGTGTCGGCGTTAGGGAATGACCAGACTTACCAGGCGCCCGTTGCGGCAAATTTGCGATGCTGATGTAACGACTGTCCACCCGCCCACGACAAGCACTTTCGAAGCCCATTACGAGTTTTCTCTTTACCTGCTAATGTACACTCCCACGCCTGAAGTCCTGCTAATGACAGCACTCACACTGATGCACAGTTCGCCCGGTCTCACTCCGGTAGAAAACAGCGAGAGAGAGAGAGAGAGAGAGAGAGAGAGAGAGAGAATAGTGTGGGTTTAAGCTTTCAAGGCCCATTCATAGAAAGAAAAGAAGACTGCTGAGGAAGGGGGGTGGGGGGGGGGGCGGGGGTAGAGGCATAATGAAGGGAAGGAGGGGAGGAGACAAAGCGCTAATTAAGCACGTACACAAAACTAACATCAGAAAGAAAGCAGGACATCTGGCTGCTACAAAAGTTCATCAAGACAAGGATTCCACGCGGCTGCATCGATTCACGCCACAGAAAGACATCTTACGCAGTCATGGTGACTTCACTACAGCACGTCGCAAATATCAAAATGGGTCCTGTTGAACTCTTTTTTTTTTTTTTTTTTTTTTGCTCTCCCAACCTCTGCGCCACCTCAGAGGCAGTGCACCCACGCCGCTCATCCCGACACCCTGTCCACAGCCATAGCCCGGCTGGCCGCGCCGCAGCCCCGGCACCAGCAATCCACAGGGAGCAGTCAATGTCAAGTCGTCAAGAGGCAACCCACCGGAGGAGACACTGCACTGCTGCCGAGTCACTTCGGTGGTGTTCAGTCGCGCCTGTTCTGATCTAACATACGCAGGACACCACCTACTAAGCCCCCTACTGACGACAATAATTGCTTAGTCGCGGAGCCGGCGTGAGTGAGCTCTCCCTCCGGAGGCGCCACCACGTCCGTCCAACGACAGCCCCCATGGACTCGCCGACACCGGTGACCCCGACGGAACCAAACCAAGACCACAGACGTGGAGAGGACATCGAAATTGAGGTCACCATGAGAGCAGGGCATGAAGGACCACAGAATTTGAGACTTTATTTTTTAATGCTGATCAATGGGAATGAGGATGATTAAGATGATGCTACGGATTTCCATTTCGGTCTGAGACTACATGACAGGGCTGTACTCTACGCTTCCTTTCATAATATATCCTGGCGTCAACCAGGCCCGAGAGATACATGCACCTGAGTGTTGGTCATGAAATTTGAGCAACACTCTCAGAAACGCATCCATTAAGTGGATGAAACTCGACTGTGTGGTCCCAGTCTTCCCAACTGAGTCCACAGCAAACTCAACTCTGGGTAGGAGCCGGTCGGGGCAAAAAAACCCACATGACTCTGATGGGATTCGAACCCACGACCTCCCAGCCGGAGTCCGCGACGCTAACCACTTCGCCACGGCGGCTGGTTCCTGTTGAACTCTTCCTTCGTCAACGTCTTCAACGGAGTTAGAGGTCATTAATTTTGTTTGACCTCACTGCACTTATAGAGAAGATGGTCCAAGTTCTTACCTCTTTCTTCAAGAGTTTTGCTATCATTATGTGTAGACCATGTTCTATGTGTTCCTTTACTTCACATTCATATCAGCTCCATGCTGGACACTGTCCCCAACACGTGTTTGGAGTTCTGGTCGTTATTGTGGTTTTGTGTCGGTCAGCTGCATAATTTTGAAAGAGATCCGTTGTGTCACTTTCATGTTCAGTTTTCTCAAATCTTCGGAATTTTGTCCAGCGACACTAGAATGTAAATCTGTACCTTTAAAGCATCAAGCACTGTCGCTAATTGCCTACTGTACTCATAGTGTCATGTTAATTTGCTGATAGTACTTTGCTAGCCATGCAATGACGAGAAACCTGAGGAAGATGAGCGACAATCAGTTTCAGTTTCATCAAGGAGGTGTCACTGCATACGGACTAGTCCGTATACACTACACCACATCCGGTAAGTTTCGAGACCACACTACGCATGATTTAAAGCTGATGGGTAAATGAATTAATGACTAAGATGAGAGAATTTAAGGAGAGGGTTTCGTAGCGACGACTTGGCAGATGTCTGACCTACGCATTAGCCCAACGCGCCGGTCAGACCTTGAGACGAGTGACAATCATTGTAAGCTACAGGCATGAGATCAGTATAAAGTTTTCCCGCTTTCAATACCAAGACCATGAACACAGAAGGCTGAGCAGGCGAAAATAAACATTGCTTGGATGAACAACGCTGATATTTATTCATTGTTTCTCCAGTGTTCCTCAGCCCTTCGCTCATCCCTGTTTTAACCGCAATGGACACCTTCCGTGGGGAAAAAAACCAGCACAGGGAGTAGGGAGGAGTGAGGGCAGACTTAAAGAGGGGTGGGGGGGGGGGGTGGGAGTGGGGTTTGAGGAAGTATGGCAGGGGATTGGCCAGTATCGGTGTTAGTCTGAGGACCGCTCAGTGTGATGGCCTTTGCTTGCTGTTTCAGAGGAGGATAGCGTCATTTTCTGCAGTGCCGAGTTCAGCATGCTTTCTACACTGGACACAAGCCTTTCCTCGGTCATGCTGAATAGACCTGTGTTTGATAGAACGGGCGTGTTTTCACTTGCTGTTGAAAAGGGCGTCTTGTCAAAATGAGATGAGTGAAGCAACCAGAGAGAGAGAGAGAGAGAGAGAGAGAGAGAGAGAGAGAGAGAGAGAGAGAGAGAACGAACGAAATTTTATTTAACCAGGGTAATGATGATAAGCAAATTGCGCATGCTTTTTTTCCACCCAGCCCTGGGGAAAAGAAAAAGAAAAAAAAGAAAGAAAAAAAGCACATGGACAACACACAAGTCAATATAGCACCTAAAGAGGAAAATGTGAATACACCAGTCAACTTGCAAACTATAAGAAGTAACAGACTAATACTACAAAAGCAAACGACAAAATCATGCATGCATCCATATGTGCGCGCGCGCGCACACACACACACACACACACACACACACACACACACACACACACACACACACACACACACCACACACACATGAAGGAATTGATCTAATGACAACAACAACAATCATATCAACAAGCTGTACATTACTGTTTAAAACGTTTAAAGAGAGAGAGAGAGAGAGAGAGAGAGAGAGAGAGAGAGAGAGAGAGAGAGAGAGAGAGAGAGAGTGAGTTACCGATTCAGAGATCCCAAAGCCACAGGCCGAAAACCAATGGTCCTAAACGGCACAGAGTTGACAGCAGTACTGCAGCTCTGCAAATCACACAGCTCTGACACAGTCGAGGGTGTTTACAACAACAAAAAAAGGAAAAGGCCTTAGTCCGGTCTGTGTCTGATTGATTAGGCTGGATGAGCGTTGTCTTTTAGGGACGGAAGTCAGACATGTCACCCTGTTTTTCATGATGCAGATTCTTCGACTTTTTTTTTCTCCCTTCCAGTATACTCATAGTAGTACCGTGTAGTGACGCATGGATGCCGTGCCTATAGGCGAGCTCGGCGGAAGTGCACCTTGCTGGAAAAGTGTTCACTGACAGTCGGGTAAATAAGCAGACGAATTCCGGCAAGTGCGACACCTAGGCTCGAAGAGAACGGATCTGCTAAGTTGTTTGTCAGTTCAGAAGCCAGGTCGATCTCAGAGTGATACTGACAGACTAGAGCTAGGGCCTTCAGTTTATAGCAGACAGTATCACCTTAGCACTGCGACTGAACTGGACAAGCTGTAGTTGGTTACCACGGGGTAGGACGGCAAACGGACAGTACCACAACTGGACTCAGAGAGTCTGACTCGGATAGAGACTCGGACTTCGACTTAATGGTTACTTCCTTGAAGAGTTTGGCAAGAATCTTCACACGACCTCCAAGCCAGTGTCTGGACTGACCTGGTAAAGCAGAGTGCATGTGCAAGTGCTGAAGTATCCACACGAACTCCTCCAAAATGTAGGGTAAACGATTCAACCGCCCTCGGCCATTCCTCGCGAGATGTGCAGATCTACAGTTCCAGCCGACTGTGTCAGCGTAGCCAGAGGACTGAGCCACGACTGACGTCCTCGTGGGCCACGTGAATGTTGCCGTTCTGCTGGTTCATGTTTTGCTTTCAGTTTTAATGTTAAGCCCAGCCGAGCACACAGGATGTCTTTTACAACTGCACCACGTAGAACTGAACGTCTTGTGACGAATTCCATTCCACCCATCCTCCTCATAGCCCCATACCTCAACCCCCCCCCCCCCCCCCCCCCGATCAAGAACAATTCATAACAGCTCAACCATTGACATTCTCTGGCATATCGATCTAAGCCATTGCGAGGGCGTCAACCATTTCGCTTGATTTGTCGCCCCTGGATTGAAAAAAAAATGTGTAGGAAAAATAAAAAGGAAAGAAAACTCAAGCGGAGCGGAGCCAATGGAATCGTTCTGCCGATGTCAGCGTCATGGTTGTTGGGTTCCCTCCCTTCCCGCTGTCCTGACAGAGTAATCCCCCACTTCGATCACATCACCTGGAGAGTGCTCGACGTTAACAGGCTGTACACCCAAAAATTAATGCGCCAAGGCCTTGCTTAGGGAGTCGAGTTCATAGACTGGCACAATTAGATTGTTTTGAGAATTTTTTTTGTATTGTGTCTGAAAGTTGATTCTCCTCATTTTCTTTCCAATGGACAGGTCAAAACCAAAGGAAGGGGACTACTTAGGGGGTTTCCAGCTGGCGCAAACACAGGGTCACGGGTGAATGCAAAGGCCTGAAATATGACGTCAACTAAGGGGAAGGTCATTTATTTGAAGATTGTATGTGGGTTTCATTGGTGAAAATCCCCCCCCCCCCCCCCCACCAAACGAGGAAAATAATTGGTGGGAGTTGTTCTTTTGATCAATTATCAGTTTAATATTAAGTGCTGACTCAAATTTACGGTGGGCCACAAAACGCAATCATGGTCATATAGTGTCTTTGTGCAAAATCCTAATGTGTGTGTGTGGGGAGGGGGGGGGGGGGGTTACGCATGTGTGTGTTTTAGTGTTTGGGCATTGGTGCGGGTGAGTTTGTGTTTTTATGTATTGTTTTTATAATCTAGGTAATGTTCTATGTCTTATGGATTTAATGTTTATTTCATGTGTGTATGCGCGCGCGCGCGCGTGTGTGTGTGTGTGTGTGTGTGGTGTGTGTGTGTGGTGACGATTTATAATGTCTTTTTGTAATGTCTTATGTACTTGTGAAATCATGTGGAGCCGAAGAAAAATTTCCGATGGACAATAAAGTTGATAGAATTAAATTGAATTGTGGCGTGTGGCTTGTGCACCCTCTAAAACCTGACCTCGGCTTCCGAAGGGGAGACTCTCGACGTCCTTCATGTTGCCTAACAGTGCGCCGCCTGTTGGAGGAAAGGTTTCAGAACGCTTCCATGGCTCCTCGCCTTAAGGTTGATGTTGGGGTGACTCTCACTGAACAGGACTGAGCCGTGTCTTTTTTTCTTTGTGGTAACCGGGCCTTCCCTCAACTACTGCGCATCCCTTTCCCTCCCCTTAACCAACCGTCTCTTCTGTGTGTTGGTGTGTCTGTCTCTGTCTGTCTGTCTGTCTGTCTGTCTGTCTCTCTCTCTCTCCTCTCTCTCTCTCTCTCTCTCTCTCTCTCTCTCTCTCTCTCACTCTCTCTCACTCTCTCTCTCTCTCTCTCTCTCTCTCTCTCT
>CM031618.1:31929063-31934063 GCA_018398815.1 Conus ventricosus
TGTGCGTGCGTGCGTGCGTCCGTGCGTGCGTGCGTGCATGCGTGCGTGTGTGTGTGTGTCCGTGTGTGTGTGTGTGTGTGTGTGTGTGTGTGTGTGTGTGTGTGTGTGTGTGTGTGTGTAACGTGCAGGGGTGTGGAGGAAGGTGAGGATAGTGAATGCCGGATGGGGAGGGAGGGAGGGGGGGGGGGGGGAAGAGTGATCTCGACAAGTGCGACGAGATCGGGCAGTAGTTGTGGACGAGGGGGCGGACTGTGGCTGTGGACGAGGGGGCGGAATGAGCGGTGTGGGGGCAATGCCACCGAGGTGGCACAGAAGATGAGACAGGAAAAAAAAGACTATGACAGGGATCGTGTGCCTGATCAGTCTCCACAAAGGACTGTACGGTGGGAGGGGTGTCTCTAAGTGGAAAAAAACCAATAGAGTGTCGAAACAGCTTGGCCTTCGTTCACAGATTAGACAGTGGTAACGTGCTCAGTGATAGCCGCCCCTTTCTAGGCTTTGACCAACACTTCTATCTAAAACAAAACGTCCAAAAACAGAAGTTTTAGTCTGATATACTGAATCTGAAAAAACATGCATAAGTGTCAAGTTCGCCAGATTTGCTGGTTGTGGAGCATTTGTAAAAAACACAACATTAACAAACAAACAAAAAAAACCGTACAGAAATTTAAAATGCACATTTGAGAGATAATAATTCCAATGAAGCAAAATTTGCATTCAAGCTGATGTACACTGTACAGAAAGGTACACAATTTTCTATGAAATTTTAATGTACAAAGACACCAGCCCAAAATATTGTTCTTTATGAGAGTGAACACTGAAATCCTCTAATATTGTCTGTACCTCTCAAAATCCAACTGATCAGATGACAGCGCAAGCAGATACCCATTGCTGCTTAAGAACAGGCTGGATTTTGCAAAGGAAGATGTACCCTCGAACAAAATTTAACCTGCGAACCCTTTGCAGAAAGCCTCTTCAACACCACTGAGAGTTCTACTACGTCTTCATAGACTTCAAGAAGGCGTTCGGCAAAGTCTGGCAGGAGCCCACATCCATGCCACAGTAAAGAAACCAAGCATCCGGTGAAAGCTGATCAACGCCTTTCAGCAAGGTACTGTGCTCCAAAGCGTTTAATGCAGTGCGTGTACACGATGTAACTGGAGAGAGGTTCTATACACCAGTTGGAGTTTGTCAGGGCTGTTTTGTTTGGAAGCGTAAAACAGCAATGTGAGTGTGTGTGTGTGTGTGTGTGTGTGTGTGTGTGTGTGTGTGTGTGTGTGTGTGTGTGTGGTGTGTGTGTGTATTTGTGTGTGTGTGTGTGAGCGCTCGCGTGCGCGTGCTTATGTGTGTGTGTGTGTGTGTGTGTGTGTGTGTGTGTGTGTGTGTGTGTGTGTGTGTGTGTGTGTGTGTGTGATTCAGTTTAACTTCATTTCACTCAAAGTAACATTATACAGGCCAGCATAAAAGTATAGCAGGGGAAAACAGACTGTATAACATGTGCAAAACATGTTAAAGAAGAACTATACCCTCTTTTTTTTCAATATGTATACTTATCTCATAAATCACGGTCAACAGACATTTCCATGAAAATTTCAGAACGATCGAACCCCAAATCTAGTGATTTACTTCTGAAAAAAAATATATATATATACAAGACTGACCTTGAAGGTTTGTTAGAGAATGTTTCCAGCTACATGGATGGACAGTGTTTGGACTCATAGACTGCTGTGTTAAAAAGTGTATATTGTTCATTCTACGTCGAGTTTCGTTTTGGTCTTGGTTCACATAGCCACATGCGTGCTCGCTTATACAAAATAGCCAATAAAGTATCCTTGGATTTCATTGTTGGTGATAAACAAATGGTACATGCGGTATGCGTTGAAAGGCTGGCTTCATTCACGAATTAATGCAGCAGTTCATGTGATACATACATTCAATATATGAATGAAGTGAGCATGTCACATAAATTTAAGTCTAAATCATCTTCTGAAAATGAAGGTATCGCTTGGTGTCTGTGTAATTTTTCAGGAAGTGTAAACAAAATGTGTTATTCCGCTAAATGGCTTGGAATTCAAGATTGGGTTTCCGTTTCTTAGCAATGGTATGCAGATCAATGTAAAAGCCCCTAAAGAGATAATTCATGCCATTCAAAAAACTGCCCCACACCTTCTCCTACCCACCCCTCCTCGCTAAAAGTGGCAAAAGTTCTGAAAAATAAAAACGTGAAAATCATTGTTTCAGAATTACATGGATATGTCTTATTCAGCATGTGCCCATCGGATCTGACCACTGTATTCGTTAAGTCATTTACAGACTATGATGTACAGCGGAGACCCCCCCCCCCCCCCCCCCCCCCCGTCCCTTTTGTCTATTGTTTTTAAAGAGCGCATAACGGACTATTTTAGGCCTGGGACACCGTGTATTCTACAAGTCACTTTCGCAACAATAGAAACAGACTTTAGAAACAGGCATACTAGAAACTGGAATCACTGCAGCTTTAAATAATGCTTCTCATCACAAAAGCTGTCTGTCTCTCACTCTCTCGTGGTAAATTTCAAAAAGTTACAGTGAACGGAAAGTCGTTTGAATATCAAGATTCATTTCACGAGCTGTGCATAGTGGCTTATAACATTTGTTCTTACGCACAATTGAACATTACCTTGAATACTAAGTTGTTCTGAATAAGCCGAGGTGAACGGTTGATCTTTAAAAAAAATTCAGCTTTTCGGCATTTTAACTGCTCAATTGTCGTAAGGAATTCATGCTATGAATTGATCCAATTTCAAGATCACTTATCGCCCAGCGATACAATTTCCTTCTTTTCAAATTATGAGCAATAGTATGTTCTGGCAAAAGATCTCAAGATGTAAATTGTATGCTTTGAATCTCTTGAGAAGTCAGTATTTTTGCTATTTTCAAATGTCTTTAAAATAGGATTTCATCGGCGTCTCAATTTCCAGTTGAAGTTATAGGGCTACAATACATATGTGTAGTTTGGTTTAAAAAATCAGAAGTTGGTGAAGTCCATAGCATAAAGGAGAACACAAATTTCAAGGTACATCCCTTTTCCTTTAAGATGCTCGAAGATATCTGGATTTTATCTTGCTTCCTTCGTTTTCTCCACTATAGCACTCCAGAAAATACCGCGTCCTTGTTTCAACATCACTGACTCTGGAAACAGGTATGATAGAAACTGACCGATCAATACACCTTCAAAGAGTGCTTCTCATCACAAAAGTTGTTTCTTTCAGGTTGTTTGTAAGTCAAAGAATATGTCAAAATGAACTGAAAGTCATTTGTTTAATAATATTCTTATATAACAAACGATGTATAGGGGGTTACTACTGTTGTGTGCACGTACCTTTAAATATTGCCGTAAATAAAATAAAAAAGTTGTTCTGAATAAGCCGTGGCGAACTAATTAGCGTCGCGACTCCCGGCTGAGAGTTCGTGGTTCGATTCCCATCGGAGCCATTCATTTATGAGACTCCCCTGCCCCGAGCGGCTCCTAAGCAGAACTGGCTCTGCTATGGACTCCTTTGTGAAGACCGGGGCTACACAGTCAAGTTTCCTTCCCGTAATGAATGCGTCTCTGAGAGTGTTGCTCAAGTTTCCTGATTCTCACTATGGATATCTTGTCTCTCCGGCCTGATTGACGCCGGGATATAGTATGAAAGTAAGCAAAGAGTACAGCCCTGTCATGCAGTCTCAGACCGTAATGGAAATCCGTAGCATCATCTTCATGATCCTCAACTTCATCAATCAGCATTAACAAAACAAGTTCTGTGGTTTTTCATGCCATGGTCTCATGGTGACCTCAGTTTCCATTACCTTTCCACGTCCGTGCTCTGTTTAGTTTGGTTTTGTCGGAGTTACCGGTATCGGAACTATCGTTGGACGGGCGTTGCGGCGCCCTTCGGAGGGAGAGCTATTTCACGCTGGCTTTCCGACTAAGCAATTATTGTCGTCAGTAGGAGGCCTAGTAGGTAGTGTCCTGCGTATGTTGGACCAGAGCGGATATCACTGAACACCACTGGAGTGACTAGGTGGCAGTGCAGAACGGATATCACTGAACACCACTGGAGTGACTAGGAGGCAGTGCAGTGTCTCCAGTGATGGGTTGCCTTCTGATAACTCCATGTTCACCGGTCCTCGTGGATTACCGTTGCCGGAATTGTAGCAGGACGGGCCAGGCTGTGGCTGTGGAGAGGGAGGGAGAGGGGGGGGGGAGAAGGAGAGGGGATGGGGGCCGGAATGAGCGACTTGGAAGCAACGCTACTTGTTGTTGTTGTTGTCGTACCCTGGCTAGAAGACTCCGGGGGTCATCCGGACAGCCGAAACACTTGAACACTGTGGTACAAATGCATCAGCTAGGGAAGAGAACATGACATGTGTGACCGTTTTTGATTACCCCGCCACATGAGCAGTCACACTCCGACTTCAGGGGATTTTGGAGACTGATAATGTTATGCTAGGAGCTTGTCACAACTGAAGACAATCCCCCGCATAACTATGCAGAGCATAACAACATTTTGATGTCGCCTTGGTGTTCTAGCCTGTGTCAATTGGCCTGACACAGCCTTAAGCCAAGGCAGCAACGCTACTAAAACGGCACAAAAGATGGGAAAGAAAGAACAGAAATTCTTCTGACTGATGTAGTCTTGTGCGTTTGTCTTTGAGTCCGTGCTGCTATTATCAATTTCTTTGAATAAAGGGTGGGTTACTATGCCATCAAAGAGAATTTTTAAAAAATGTTAAAAAGCCAGATCATATATAGACCGCGTCTCGACCTATCGGTCTGTAGGCAAGACAAACAAATTAGACAAACCTGGAAAAAAAAGGATAAAGACAATACAGATTCATGTCTTCAGTTAACAGGTGGTGTGATGTTGTCCAGGATTGATGTACGGTGGTAGCGCTGCTCGAGTTGCGGCACTGTGGATGTGTCTGTCAGTGCGTATTGTTCTATTGCTGTGGTGTGTTCCGCAGTGTCCCAAGTG
>CM031618.1:31939063-31946563 GCA_018398815.1 Conus ventricosus
ATGCTGATCGATGAGAATGAGGATGATTAAGATGATGCTACGGATTTCCATTTCGGTCTGAGACTACATGACAGGGCTGTACTCTACGCTTCCTTTCATAATATATCCGGCGTCAACCAGGCCGAGAGATACAGGCACCTGCAGTGTTGGTCATGAAATTTTGAGCAACACTCTCAGAAACGCATCATTAAGTGGATGAAACTCGACTGTGTGGTCCCAGTCTTTCAACTGAGCCGTAGCAAACTCAACTCTGGGTAGGAGCCGGTCGGGGTAGAAAACCCACATGACTCTGATGGGATTCGAACCACGACCACCCAGCCAGGAGTCCGCGACGCTAACCACTTCGCCACGGCGGCTGGTCAGAACCTGGAAGGCTTTGTATGCAGCCTTTACAACCAGAACACAAGATCTGTCAATGAGGCTCGGCACAGTATCTTCAGAGTGACATGCAAGTTGGACCACTCACTACCACTAAACAGTGATTGTCTTACGCTTCATTCTCAAAGGGCTAATTACCAGGCAGCAATCTGGCGACATCGTTTCAGCACACTTATATCCGCTCCATCACCCATGGAACATGGATGGCAGATGGACAAGACTGACCAAAAGTCTCTATACTTGTCCATAAAATGGATGGCAGTCTCACCTGCTCTCTCATCCCTTATCCAACTGGTGAAGTGTAGTTGTAAAAAAGACGACTGCCCTTCCAATAAATGTAGCTGTAAAAGTGCAGACATGCCTTGCACTGACTTTTGCCAGTGTGCCCAGTGTGCCAGCATCATGACAGATACTTTGTACAAGACTGACACAGTTAGCCAATTCGATGACAATGACAGCGACTCAGAAAATAACAGTTCAGATGTGGATTATGTTTGAATTCATCATTCTGGGATGACAGTCAGCAGAATTTGTATTTAACATGATTTACTTGTGGATGCGAGACAGTTTCTACTTAACTCTTACGTGCTAACGTATGGAACTCTCATTTCCTGTGGATTACTATCGTCTGTGGGTTAGACCTGCTTCTTTATCTGTGCTGTGGATTACATAACTGTGGAAGTTGGCTGCAGGCAACATCACTTTGTGATGATTAACAGCATGTGTAATACATGTCTGAATACATGTCGAATTTAATCTCTTTATCGAGAAATTTGGCGGTTTTACTTTCCGAACATTCATTACTTACAATTAGTATTTTGGCCGCTTTTTCAATTAATTTTCAGAAGCTTTTATAAGAAAAAAAACAACAATTCTGAATCATCAGTAAATTTTAACTACTTTGGCAACATAAACAAGCACTAACATAACTGCTGGTAAGACACCCCTGTATATGCCTAACTTGTCTTATAGCCCCTCCTGATTTACATACTCAATTTAGAGGGTATTGGCAAAGACTAGTTTCGTCAGAAGCAGCAAGGAAGAATAAACAGATTTAATTTAAAAAAAATAATGAGTGCCCCACCTCTGAAGTAGTCAGGTACTCAGTGTCATCATATAGGATAGCCAATTACACCATCACGGAGAGGTTATGGAGCCAATTCCAATGATATGTGTATCTTGAAAATTGGCCCAGCAGTTCCAAGATATTCCCAAATCAAAATTACAATACACTGGCACCATTATGTCGCACGACAGCACAGATACGCCAATCGTGATATACCATCCCTACTCAATACAGACTTCCACACAAACATTCATCAAAATAGACCCATAAGCATCAAAGATATTAGTATGCACACACACACACATACATAACGCGCGCACACACACACACACACACACACACACACACACACACACACACACACACACACACACACACACACACACACACACACACATACATACGCGCGCACGCGCGCGCACACACACACACACACACACACACACACACACACACACACACACACACACACACACACACACACACACACACACACACATTCAAACTAGGCAAATCGAAGAACCCCCATTCCCTTTAAAGTGGGCTGGGGTGTTTATTGAATGCTTGTCAGCGTATAAAATCAAAATTTTGATTGAACTGATGTCCTTTTCTTCTTCCTAAAACACCGGTTCACTCAAAAACGAGTAGGTCACCAGCGCGCATGTTAAAAAGTAAAATAAAAATACCATAAAACAGTGCGACTCAGACTGTTGGCCCCTGGAGCAAATTTAGCAACAAGGGGTCGCACTCGATATTCAAGAAGATAAAAGCAATGGCCAAATTCAGGCCCAGGTAATAGTAAAATATCAGGGAAGTAAAAATAGAAAATCGTCAATATGCAGATCTCAGAACTGTCGAATCAATTTGTTTTTTGAATGAGATTGCATTTGTGGCAATCTTGATGGCACCGGCAGTGAGTTCCACAGCCGTACAGAACTGGGATAAAAAGAATGTAAGTGGCTGTCAATATTTGATGCAGGTATAGTATAACATTGACCGCCACTCCTGGTGCTACTTTTTTTCAATACTAGTTGTTCCATTGGAATATCAATTACTTTAGCTCTGCCTTTGAAAAAGGTGTTAAGTTTAATAAAAGCTCTTCTCTCTTCTAAGGGTTTCCATTCTAATTTCCTCATGTTCTTCCTAGTATTCCCTTTTCTCTGATGTGGTTCCCTGTTACGAACCGTGCTGCTCTCTTCTGAATCTTTTCAAGGTTATCAATGTCCTTTAGATGGTAAGGATCCCAAACTGAGCAACCATATTCCAGTACTGGTCTAACCAGTGTTTTGTAGCAGTCGTCTTTAACCTTTTGGGGGCAGTCATTGATATTCCTGTGAAAGAAAGCTAAGATGTTATTTGCTTTCTTACATACTAAATTGTAATGTTCTTTCCTTTGGACGACTATCTATAATCACGCCTAAATATTTTGCAGCATTAGTTTCTTTAAGAATAGTATTATGGATAGAATAATCTGATCTAATTAGTGAGCGTTTGTTACATATACGCAACACTTGGCCTTTTGAGGGTGAAATTCCATTTTCCAAGTTCTTTCCCACTCTTGTAAAGCGTTTAGATCTTCTTGTAGAATGCGTGTATCATTCTTGCTTCTGATTGTTCTATATACTAAACTGTCATCTGCAAAAGCCTTATAGTAGTTCCAGGAGAGAGTTTTTCACTTATGTCATTTATATAAATTAAGAAATACAAGGGCCCCAGAACAGTTCCCTGTGGTACACCTGACAAGACTGGTTTACAATGGGATGACGACCCTTCCACAACAACTTTCTGCGTTCTCCCAACGAGGAATGATCTAGCCCATTTTAGCAAAGAACCGCCAATGCCAATGTGTTCTAATTTAAGCAGCAGGCCCTCATGGTCAACCTTATCAAAGGCTTTAGAAAAATCTAATAAATTGCATCTATTTGCTGTCTGTTGTTAAGACAGTTACTAAAATCATTGAGAGTTGTTATAAGTTGAGTCTCACAACTCCTTCGCTGTCTAAAACCATGCTGGGCGTTATTTAAGAAATCATATTTGTCAAATGGTCCATTATGCTACTATATATTATGTGTTCGAGTAATTTAGTGATATGGATGTAAGAGATACAGGTCTATAGTTCTCTGCTTTTGTTTTGTCACCCTTTTTAAATAAGGGAACAATGCTCGCATCACGCCACTCATCAGGTATTACTCCCTGGTCCAGTGAAGCTTGGTAAAGTAATTGGTATACCTCACTCAATTCATTGGCACATAATTTTAAGAGCTTGCCAGGAACGCCATCGGGACCAGTAGCTTTGTTTTCTTTTAATATTGGTCAGTAACTTAAATACTCCTGCTTTGTTTACTTTGATGTTTTGCATTCAGGGAGTTTATCATCATCGTTTAGTTCTAACGTTAATTAAAGGTTTGGGATTTGAGAAAACTGAACAAAACTGCTTGTTTAGTAAGTTTGCTTTCCCTTCAGGGTCCTGTATTAGGTTATTCTGGTTGTTTCTCAGGTCTGGAATCCCAATGTTGTCCTGTCTCTTACTCCTTATGTAAGACCATAATTTCTTGTTCTGATGATCACCTTCCGAAATCATCGAATTAACATAATTGGAGTGAGAAAGTCTACATTCTCTCTGACACCTTCTCTTAATATGTTTATACCTAACCAGTAATCTTTCTGAATTAGGATGTAGTTTCAATTTCTTAAAGAAACGATGTTTCCTTCTCAACAAACGTTTAGTTTTAGTAGTAATCCATGGTGGTGGTTCTTGCTTGAAGTTATTTTAGTAGGTATGTTGTCATCCATAATAAAATCCAAGTTAGTTTTTTTACACTTCCAAAGATCACTGACATTATCTTTAACACTATGGGACCTCAAAAAAGACGACTGAAATTATGAGTATCCTGCGCAATTTGGTAAATCTGCTTGGTTCCAGAGTCTGATGGTACGTTTAGGGGGTTTTCTTCGAAAGGGTTGAAAGTTACTCTCTAAGAGAACTATGTCATGATCACCCAGGCCTGCAATTAATTCCTGATTGCCTAAAGCGCTGGACAATTGGTAAAAAATAAATCCCGGAATGCCTTACCACGAGTTGGTGATTCAACTGACTGTACTAATCCCAAAGGGCTTTGGTGGCATCAAAAAACTGAGTATTAATATTTTTACTGTATTGATTACCAAGTATGGCATCTTCACCCAATCAATATCTGGTAAATTAAGTCTCCACCAATGCATAATATTGCCTTCTACTGGCCAAAACAATATTAGAAATGTCTCTGCAAATAGACAAACATACATTTTCATCTGAGTCTGGAGGTCTGTAAACTGATCCAACAATGACAGGTCTCTTATTCTTGAAATTAATCCTACAAAATAAACTTTCACTATTTTGCCTTGATATAAAAACTCACTGGCTAAGTTCTTCCTAATGGCAATCAAGACTCCCCCACCTCTTTTTCCAAGTCTGTCCTTTCTATAAATATCAAAATCCTCCATTAGAAGTTCACTGCTGGATGTTCCAGTTTCTAGCCAAGTTTCTGTTCCCAAATTTCAACATCAATGTTTTTTTCAGTGACTAAATTACTGAGTTCTTCCTTTTTCTTAATAAGAGATTTAAAATTTACGACTATGCATTTAAGTTTATCTTTTTCTCTTAATGATTTAGGGTTCAGTTGCACTTTATGATTTGGGATTTTATCAGTTTTAGAATCAGGGGTGGATGCAAACTTAGGACAAATTTCAAGTTTTCTTTTGGGGATCGGTCTGGTGAGATAGGGTCAAACGGTTGCTTTCTGAGCTGCAGTTTTTAATAGAATCTTCAAAAAGTCTTGAACTAAAGTTTGGAAGCCCACAGGTAAAACAAGTCCATAATATATCACTATTGCATAATGCTTCATAAACTGCTGAATTCATTAACATACATTTAGTGTGATACCATGAATTGCAGACGTCACAGGCAACTGCTTTATGTTTCCATGTGACTCTCAAATTGCAAACTCCGCATGGATATTTTACTTTGGGGGACGGACCAGGATTGAGTTCAATGTCTCTGAAAAGGATAAGGCTTAAAAACCATAATTTAACTCCTCTATGTCTAACTCTTTTAATCAAAAAAGTTCCTTATCACTGTACTATTTCTGATGTTAATTGAAATCAGGGGTTCAAATCTGGGCCTAGTAATAGACGTGAGAACAGTACTCGGCACAGGTGCACACAGGAGACTAACATGGTTCAGGTTGCACAAAGTTTTAAAACCCGCAAAATGGAACTAAAGGCGTCTACATCAACATCTAAAATTTCAAAATTAAACTGAGTGCTAGGAATATTGTTGTTCCTGTCACATGTGGAAAGAACAAGAAAAAATAGAAACTTTTAACGAAGCCGAGGAACAACACGCCGATCCTGGGGTTGCGGGTTCGAACCTCGCGGGGCGTTTCGGTACAGGGGGATTTTTCCCTCGGAGTTAACATTGGTTCTGACTCCATTTCCCATACAGTCCTTCGAATGAGACTATAAACCGAGGTTCCGTGTGTGAACGCACGCATAACATCTTGCACACACGTAAAATCCCATCACCAACTTTCGGAAGAGTAGGCAGTTTGGCCGTTGGTATGGATGACACGTTTTCACATAGCATGCACCCTGCGTGAGAAATGGAAAGAATGAAGGAAGTAATGAAAATGAGTGATCGATATTGAACGATATTGACTGGATGACACGGGAAACGACTGAATGAAGCGCCAGCTGGCAGCTCTTCAGTCGGCACTACCCAGGTAGGCAGCCCGTTGTGTAAACGAGTGTTGATTGTAAAGCGCTTAGAGCTTGGCCTCTAGCCGAGAATAGGCGCTATATAAGTATTCATTATTATTATTTATTAGCCATCTTGAAAAGCCAAATAAGAAAGACTCACCTTTAAGGGGTTTAAAACACAATTTCGTTAAGATAAAATAAAATTTAGCATTAAACTACCAATAGTGCTGATCATTAAAATTCACAGTTACTCGTATGAGTAAAAGATGTAAAAATGTAAAGACGTAAAAGATGTAAAAATGAATTAAAAACGGGAGCTCCAAAAGCCAGGCAGCCTCCTCGCTGGACATGCAGACACCAGAAAAAGGGCATTTTTTCATTTTTCTTAATAAACATCGAGTCAAAATTCCTAATTACTCCACCCATATCCACAATGTAACACATTGATTTATGTGACATATACCAAAAACCCTACACAGAATACCAATTGTTTTCTTATCTCAACGAATTTGCTACACTTTACAAAACAAGGCAATTTAGACCTCTTTGGCCCAAGGACTAAAACACCCACCCACATAGCTCGCACATTTGATTTTGATATGTGAATTGGATAGTAAATTTAATGTATAGACTGGAAAGAATTTTAAAAAAAACTGACACCGGTAAATAAGTACATAAACCAACCAATCTAAAGGAAGAGATTATCTAGCTGCGTCAAATATACAGAAAATTACTCTTGTATGCAATTGACTGAAGAGGGTGCGAGATGGAAAACCTGCCATAGACTGTAGTTACCAAATCTGAACACTGCAAGTTTGTGCATGAGTGTACAGATCAGCTGCAGGATGTTTGGAATGTACAGACTGGAGTGTATTTTCAGCAGTGATATCAATGAGGCCAGTCATGTTATCTCCAGCTGTATCAAATTATAGAAAACATTATTTTTCCAACTAAATTTGTCATATTTTGAAGTAATAAACCATAGACTACAAGGTGTCTTACAATGATTCTCAATGAGAAAAAGCAGCTTTCTGGTCAGGTGACAACGCAGATCGTAAAATAGTATAAAGGAAACTTAATGGTGAGATAAGAAAAGCGAACAGGATTATATTTAGAAAAAAGAAAAAGAAACCTCATTTCAAACTGGCAAAACGCGAGATGCATGAAAAGGAATAAAGATTTTATCTGGAGCTGGCGAGTATCTATTCAAAGGTTTTAGTCATTCATGAACCGCTGAAGACCAGAAGCATTTTTCAGAACGACTGGCTGAATTTTACTGCAGATATGATGAAAAATACTTTATTAAAGAGATAAGGGGA
>CM031618.1:31969063-31979063 GCA_018398815.1 Conus ventricosus
GAACATTGTATCTCTGACGATGCACAGCTATATATTATCCGAAACACCAAACCTGAATTTTGTCGAGAGAGAGAGAGAGAGAGAGAGAGAGAGAGAGGAGAGAGAGAGAGAGAGAGAGAGAGAGAGACAGACAGACAGACAAACAGACAGAGATTGGGGGGGGGGGGGGGGGGGGGGGGGGGGCAAATCGAAAGAGAGGAAGGGAGGGAGGTAGGGAGGAAGGAAAAGTGAAACTACAGTGCACATCAAGAGAATTGGTAGCAGGGGAGATAAATCAGAAGAACAGGAAACGGGAGTCAAAGAATCAATCAAGCTGTCAGTACGCGATCATTCAACAGATTATTCATGAATGGGTGAGATTGTGTTACGAAGAGAAGAGAGAGGGGGAGAAGAGAGAGCACGGTCAATGGAGGGGTTGGGGGGCGGGGGGGAGAAGTGAACTGTAAACAAATGTACCGCAGTCTGACAAAACGAAAATACCTGAGGGGGGAGGGGAAGGGATCAGAATTTAAAGGGTGGGGCGTGGGAGTTAGGCAAGAGTAACACCCTGCACACTGCACAGGTAAAGAAAGACTGGGAGAGATGGACAGAATGAGACAGACCGAAAGTACAACTAAGGGAGGACGAAGGGTAAGATCAACAACATCCCAATCTTCGTGCCAGCTTCAGATGTCTGCACCAGAATACGAACAAAAAACAAAGTCGATTTACAGCACTAGGTAAACGCGGCAAGGTATGATCCGCACAACTCACAGTCCGGAAATGACACTTTTTCCCTCGCATACCTATCCCTCTTTCCAGCTCTGACAAAACTACCGTTATAATGTTAACAATGAGTTTGAAAAATCAGTCAGCGCACCTTGGGGTGTTCACAGAGCTAATTACGTTTACAAGGGAGGGAATACTAAGAGCCACACACAACAGAGTACATGAAGAGTAACCTCCCTTATTCCCCAGATTTCTCCAGTTGTACAAAACTCATTCAGTCACCACATTACACTTAGGATCTATCCATGGTCATCAATCCTAACTATAATGCTGGCGAATTTGTAGAAATTAAGCATACAGCAGTGAATATATACTCTATGCCTGAAAACAGCCCTATGTCCTTTCGCCGATTATTGCTCTTTTAGATCGTATCTTTTTCTCTTATCGTATGTAGGAATCCACTTGCTGGCATCTTTATCTCGTTTCCTAACCGTCTTTCCTACCCCAACTCCTCCTCCCCTATTTGATTTTTCTATAATTATGGATCTTTGCAGGTTTTATCATTGAATTTTTAAAGCACGTTCAATATTTGTTATACTTTTTAACAATGGCAAAATGAGTGAATAAATAAGATTTTAAAAAAACGATAACGTCAGAAAATGGGAACGACATAAGAGGAAAGGATCCAAATTTAAGGGAGGGGGGGGGGGTTAACGGGGGTATGGGAAGACACAATGATTAGAAATGAAAACTGAACAATACATAACTAAAGCAAAATTGAAGAGACAGAAACAAACAAACTAAAAATATACTAAAAGGGAGGATTAAGGGTGTAACAACATAGACTCATTTCCAGTCTCCTCTTTATTCAATGATTATTTAACTGCACAAGAACTCAGATTAAATGCAATTGGGTATAAAAAGCACTGGGTAAAATCAGCATTACTTACGTCCAGGACATTTTTCTTTTTTTTTTTTTTTGCTGAGTGGCTGTCTACGCTTTCTCAGTTTTGGCAATAATTTACTTTTAGAATGTGTAACAGTGAATAGGGGATCAGACGAAACAGCTTGGAACATTCTCAGGATTAAACTGCAGTTAATAATGGAGAGTAAACGTAAAAAACCGCACAAAGCAGGATATATTTGATAGTAATGTCCCCTACTCCTCTATTTTTCCCAAATCCAACAGAACAGATCTACACATACCAGGACTGAGCATATTAGATTATGAAAATTTAAGGGAATTCAGAATTTAACAATGAAATTGCTCTGTATGTCTGTAAACAGACCCGATGTCCTTTTTTTTGTTTCTATCCATCTGTAGGTTCCTCAAATATGCCCGCCAGCATAATTCACGTTCTAGTGATCGATGAATACTGAAAACCTCGTTCAACTGGAACAATAGTAAGACATTTTATATCAACATTAGCGGGGTGGCTGACATCGTTCATTAAGAGCTGCCATTTTACGGACTGGCGGAGATTGTTTACATGAGCCGCAATTTTACGTTTAGAAGTCTTTCAGTTTTTTTTTTTTATCTGCCCTTGTACGTTCGAGGTTAACTCTGTTCGTTCATAAAGAGGATGTTTTCTTCATACAAATACCATGTTAATGACCACTTCGTTTACAGAAATAAAAGAGGTCAGCCAAAATGTCGTTTGAGAATGTATCAATTTATCCTGCTGGAGTATGTAAGCCTATGATCTTGCCCCATGACACTGTTACGTCGCTACAAACGAAATGTGGTGCAAGATGTATTATCTCGTCTGTTTCTTTCTTTGTCACTGCCTGTTCCTGTTCTTTCCATTCATTAATTTCTTTTATTTTCTTCCGTTCCTGGCTCACTGAATTTTTTATTGTGTCATGAAATTTCTATTGTCTCAATCCATGCTAGAATGCGCTTCACCTAAGAGTGGTGTGATTTCGTTTACCCCGGGATAGTAAGCCTACTGATTAGACGGCCATTTGGCGGGACAATGCAGCCGACAATCCACGATAGTTCACTGGATCAGGCAGGACATGCAATGTAGAAAATGATGATGATAAATTTGGGTTCTGACGTCTTCAATTCAACTTTCGTTTTTCTTTTCCTTCACTGGGTGCTCATCGGCAAGACGATGCACGGTTTCGGGGAGGTTACCTTTCTTGCTGATACGGGGGAAGTGCTTTTCTCCAGCGGCTAACTCGGATCCAGTCGCAAACGTGATGACCTGAAAACTAGGGGAAACAACTGCCGCTGATCTGCTGGGTTGCAAATTGGAGTAAAACCTGAGGGAGCACTGTTTAGGGAGAGATTTTACTAGAAAACACCCGTACCTCGTACCCCTACTCTCCCCATCCCCATATCCCATCCCCCACCCCCTGCCTCCGTTCCATTTTCCCCTTTAAAAGCAGGTTTATCAAGGTTCCATACAGACAGGTTCTTTTGTTTGCTGCACTTTTTGACTGGAAATTAAAAGCATCGAGGCCTAGATGTGTTATCATAAGTACAATGAGTGAGAGGAGGGAGGGAGGCATAAAGAAAGCGACAGACAGACAGGGAGAGAGCAGAGATAAATTGGTCTAGCGGGGGAAACTAGTAGACCTACGAAAAATTCTTGGCAAAGATTCATTGCAGATACAGAACACTAACAAAGGAAGCATTTACTAGTATTCGACCAAGACCGGCATCACAAACCATAAGATAAATTGCAAACGTTTAGTCTCCCTAGCCAGATAAGTAAGTACATTCACGGAATTTTCAATCTCTAGAAGTTAGAAACAAACGTAGGTAGGATAAACTCCAGCAAAAGATTTGAAGATGGACATTCCACAAGTCTCTGTCATGGCTCCACTTCTTTTTCATATTTGACATAGATCTGCCAGGCATGGACCTATGTCTAAAAACATCTCTTTGCTGCTCTATGCTGATGATACACGGAGAAAGATGTGTTTAAGAGAGAACACAGATCAGAGCAGTAGATTCATTCATTGTATTAAAAAAAAATCAAAAAAATCAGCGCTACCATTGCTAAATTAATTACTTTAGTCATGACTAAAAATTATTTCTTTAAATTCAAACATGTTTCTTGAATCGGTGGGCACCTTCGAAATTGTCCCACTTTTATGATAGACAACAGTTTAATAAAGCCTTCTTCTGAAATAAATTTCTCAGGTTCCGATATCATCCCCAAGTTACCTAGGAATGTACGTGTTAAATACATTCTTACTTGAGCCTGTTCGTCTCTAAATATTCTCAAATTTATCAGCAAAGATGGGACATAATACACTTCCATTAACCCACCCGTCACACTTCCATTAACCCACCTGTCTGTTTCGCTTGTAACAAACAAAACTCAAAATCAATATGGAAAACTGTAAATGAACTAACGAATAAAACATTCCGATTTTAGACCATGTCATATAAACAACATCTCTCCAAGCGAACTCGGTCAAATGAAGTGTGGCAGAACGTACCATAAAACAAAATCATACCAAACTGAATTACCTTGGAAACTTGAGAATGTTGTGCAATTCCAAAAAATATTCATTCCCAACTGTCAGCATCCTTAATGTCTGTAGCTGGTGTAAATACCTTCCAGCACAGTTCGAAGTTGCGAAGGCCATTCTCATTTACAATTTTTGGTAACAAATCTGAACCAAACCAGTTTCAGTTTCAGTTTCATCAAGGAGGCGTCGCCGTGTGCGGACTAGTCCATATACGCTATACCACATCCGCTAAATTTTGAGACCACACTAACGCATGATTTTAAGCTGATGGATAAATTGATTAACAACTAAGATGAGAGAATTGAAGAAGAGGGTCTCGTGGCTACGACCTAGCAGATGTCTGACCTACGCATTAGCCCAATGCACTGGTCAGACGTTGAGTGTCTACCTAACATTGGTTGTCTTTTTTTTTTTGTATGTGTGTGTAGTGAATGTACACACGTGTGTGTGTGAATGTGTGGGCACGGCACATGTGTATGCGTGTGCGCATGTGTGTGTGTGGTGTGTGTGTGTGTGTGTGTGTGTGTGTGTGTGTGTGTGTGCGCGCGCGCGCGCGCGCGCACATGCATGTGTGTGTATGTGAGCGCGCGCGCACGCGCGTGTGTGTGTGTGTGTGTGTTTGTGCGTGCGCACTGCGTGTGTGTGTGCACATGTGTGCCTGCATCTATGTGTGTGTGCGTGTGCAGAAGTGCGTGTGCGTGTGTGCGTGTGTGTGTGTGTGTGGTGTGTGTGTGTGTGTGTGTGTGTGTGTGTGTGGTGTGTGTGTGTGTGTGTGTGTGTGTAATTTGTGGGTTTGTGTGAGCATACACACCAATTATAGTCCAGTATCTGCTTTGCCAATATTATCTAAACCCTTTGAAAAGCACATGAATAAACTCATTTACGATCATCCTGAGTCATATAATCTACTGAGTGATAGTCCGTCTGGTTTCGGGAAAAATAATCCATGTCATACTATTTCAACAAACATAGCAGGACCACTGGCATATGAATATTAATGAAAATACATTTTGCGAAGCATTGCTCATTGACTTTGCAAAGGCTTTCAATAGGATACTCCACAAGTTATTCTGCCCCCCCCCCCCCCCAAAAAAAAAAAAAAAGATCATTGTATGGCATAACAGGAAGTGCGCTCCAGCTAATTTCATCATTCCTCAGCACTTGTCATCAATTTGTCTTCTTAATTCTTCAACATTCAATATATCACCTGTCAGATGTGAAGTAGGCCTACCCCAGAGCTCAGTGTTGGGTCCTCTCCTGTTTCCTATTTATGCGAACGAACTCCCTCTTCATATTGAAGAATCTTGTGAAGTTTTTGTTTGTGACACCACGATCCAAACAAACAGATCTAACCATATGAAATAAAAAATAAAGTTTATAAAAACCTTTTGGTGGTAGTCGAACCCTTTGTTGTTGTTGTTGTTTTTGTTGTTGTTGTTGTTGTTGTGTGTGTGTGTGTGTGTGTGTGTGTGTGTGTGTGTGTGTGTGTGTGTGTGTGTGTGTGGTGTGTGTGTGTGTATGTTTGTCCAACTTAACGATTAAATGAGATGTTCTCACCTAATTTTCACATGGGCTTTCCTGTCTACACTGTCCTCTTCTCTTCACTTTGACAACGGGCCTATGGCTTGAAACGTCAGTGTCTACCTTCCAAAGGGTTCGACTACCACCAAAAGGTTTTTATAAACTTTATTTTTATTTCATTTTCACCACGAACCCTGCAGTCAACTTTTGTCTCTCCTTTGTTAGATGTAACCATAATTCTGTGTATGCGTCATTACAAATCTCTGTTGATATCTTCAGTGAATGGTGCAGTGTGAATCATATGTCACTAAGCCCAGTGAGATTAATCCCGTGCTCATAAACAACCCGTCACAGACTGCAAAATGCAATAAAACAGTTCCCATCTCTTGTCATCAAACAATCTGTCAAAGACGGCGAATATAATAAAAGACCTCCCAATCTCCCCTCTATTTTCATCAACAATGTAAGAATTGAAGATACAGACAGTCATCGTGTTCTGGGCATAACAATTGATGACAATGTTTCATGGACTGCTCACATTATGCAAACTAGTATCCAGACAAATATATCAGTCATGAATGATAAAGCACTTTTTGAACTGTCATGCCAGAAAATGATTCCTGAATGTATACATACTCTCATCTGTCAATTACTGTTCGACACTATTTCACTAAGCCAGCACAATTTCACGGCTGTTCAGAGCAAGTTACTTAGTTTTGAGAGGCAGGGGAGTTGACAGCTCACCCGCAGCTGCAGAGGCCAAGCCATGAATGCAGGTCAGGGAAAGGGGTGTTTTCTACAGGCCGCTCCCCACCAGCCAGCCAACCACACTGTACTCGGCGAACTGAATGTTATCTGTGCATAGCCGGTCTGGCAGCAACGTGTTTGGCATTGTTGAGCGGCCTTTACAAATGTCAAATTCAGTGAAACCTTTAATCAGCATCTCAAACGTGCCCTTGAAGCAGTTCTCCTGAAATCCCCGAGACTAACAGAATCGCATTATATTCAAGTTAGACTTCTTCCACTGAGGGATATGTTTGCTATCATGCAACAACAAAAAAACGAAACAAACAAACAAAAAAAAAAAACAAAACAAAACAAAGAAACAAAACAAAAACGAAAACAAAACCATCTGGACTGGCCCTACAAAGTACTCAATCCAAAGTTAGCATGAATTCTAGAAATTCTGCAAAATTAGAACATTTACAAACCCAGACACTTTGTATCAAACGCTAAAACACTAAAAATCAGCAAAAATATGTCCATTTGTAAGAGAACATACAGACTATGCATGGTGTGTAAGAGACTGGTTGGAAAAGAAAAAAAAAGCTAGTAATGGAAATTGTTTTTGATTTTGTTTTCCGTTTTTTATTTTTATTTTTTTGGCAGATGAAGAAGACAGTGTGAAGCACCAAAAAAATAAAGAGGTGGATTTGGGCGGTAGGGAAAAAAAAGAAAGAAAGAACATGACCGCCTTAGGTGCTCCATTGATCCGATAACTGATGCCACCAAAACAAACAAAAAAATTCTGCAAAACTCCAAATTGCCATGCCTAAAACTGACATATTTAAAACAAGTCCAGTACTCTTCTCTAGAACTCGCTTCCGCTTGAGCTTAAATGTTATCGAAGCTCAGAATCTTATAGAAGCAAAACATTTACATGTTTTGTGCATTCTCACCAGTTATGTAGATCTGCTGTAAAATTCATATCACTCATGTCTATCCTCATGTATGAAATTACCATGCCATCAACAATACACAGTTTTTCTTTCCTTCTCAAATTGATAGTTGCCGTTTACAATTTCTACTGTTTCAAAATAAACTGCTTCTATTAATGATTGATGTACTGGTGTTTCAAAATAAACTGCTACTATTAATGATTGAACTCGTTACACTATGTCAGTGCATACAAATGTCAATATGTGAAAGATCAATCATGTACTCATGCAGTACATATGTGTGAGCCAGCGTACTGCTTGTATAATCATATGAAGTTGTTTTTTTTAAGGGTGATTGGGATGGAAAATGTGTTTGTTACCTTTTTTTTCTCATTTCCTATGTTTGGCTTTCTACTTTTTTTTTCTTAATTTCTTACCCCCTCCCCCCTCTCCTTACCACCCCCACCTCCATCAGTGAATGTTTGAATATCTCTCTCTTCTCTCTCTCTCTCTCTCTCTCTCTCTCCCTCTCTCTCTCTCTCTCTCTCTCTCTCTCCTGTCTCTCTCTCTCTCTCTCTCTCTCTCTCTCTCTCTCTCTCTCTCTCTCTCTCTCTCTCTCTCTCTCTCTCTCTCCTCTCTCTCTCTCCTCTCTCTCTCACTCTCGCTCTGAACAACAGCATCATCTATTCCTCATGGATCACCGTCCATTCCTCCTCAGGCTATGCTGATGATACTGTTATGGTGATTGATGCTTCTTGTAACCTTTTTCCGCATAGGAACGTTATATACTAAAGTGTGTTAATGTGTGTGTGTGTGTGCGTGCGTGTGTGTGTGTGTGTGCGTGCGTGCGTGCGTGCGTGCGTGCGTGCGTGCGTGCGTGCGTGCGTGCGTGCGTGCGTGCATGAGTGAGTGTGTGTGTGCGTGCGTGTGTGCGTGTGTGTGTGTGGGGGGGGGGGGGGGGGGGGGTGGGGGGTGGGGGGGTTGCGTTGTGCGTGGTGGGTGCATGCGTGTGTGTGTGTGTGCGCGCGCGCGCACGTGCATGAGAGAGAGAGAGAGAGAGAGAGAGAGAGAGAGAGAGAGAGAGAGAGAGAGATCTTACTATGTATGTTTCTTTTACGCTATTAATGATTCATCACTATTTTGTTATAATCAGTTCTATATTACGTAATGGTGTTTATCTGCCAGTATCCTCAGTCCCTATAGGGACAAGGGCCAGATGGGAAACAAAAGCATTTTCTTGCTTATCTGTTACCCTTGAAAAATAAAGATTATATCCCCCCCCCCCCTCTCTCTCTCTCTCTGTCTGTCTGTCTCTCTCTCTCTCTCTGTCTGTCTCTCTCACTGTCTCTCTCTCTCTCTCTCTCCTCTCTCTCTCTCTCTCCTCTCTCTCCTCTCTCTCTCTCTCTCTCTCTCTCTCTGTGTTTCGGTTTGTTCTTTCTCAATTTTCAATCGCACCATAGCAGATATGGTTAACATGGCCTCAAAAACATGAACTTGGCATTTGACATCCAAACATCAACAACATGCAACACAAATTACATGAGGCATCCCCGGTATTGAAAAACACAGACAAATGAAGTTTTTTAAAAATTGAAAGAAAAAGAAAAAGCCAAAACAGAGTACTTCAGTCAAATGATTACAAATACGAGAACGAAAGCGCCCATATGGGCACTATTGTGGGGGGGGAAAAAAAAAAAAAAAGGTATAGATTCACAAAACTCAACAACAAAACATCACCCCAGACCCATTCGACACACTTTTGGGTCTTTATCAGACATCATTACACAAACGTCACAGACAATAAGATAATCTAATGAATAAACATGTACGACTTCCCGAAAGTCGTTTTGCAAACAAGAACTCGGATCCAGTTGCTCACTCCATATTGCTCCTCTTGCTGTACGTGGTGTTAAAGAATTATAAAAAAAAGTCCATGGGTCTTGATAACATACTCGCATTTCTACTCAAACTCGCTCTACCTTACATTATTGAGTCTCCTACATGCATGTAGATTATCCATTGAATCAAATGTTGTTGTCTCTGCTTCAAGATTTTCACTGGCGATGCCCCTGCCTATCTTTCCGATCTCCTTCAAGTATATGTCCCATCACGAACGCTCCGCTCCTCCACCGACACCAGGACCTTCCGCTTTCCCAGTTACCGTCCCCATCGTAAACAGCATGGCGAACGAGCTTTCTCATACGCAGCTCCCAAACTCTGGAATAAACTCCCCTATGACTTAAGACATTCTCAAACCTTTTCTTCCTTCAAAACCTCCCTGAAAACCCACCTTTTCAAACAATACTAAGAAGACAGTCATTACCAGATAGTTGATTGACTCTTGTTGCTTCTGTGGATCGCTTAGTAGTTTGTGCTTGTTGCGGCTGTTGTGTATTGTGTGTCTGTGCGTGAGAGTGTGTGTGCGCGTGGGAGATAATGGAGAGAGAGCCTTTGTTTTTCATTTCTGAGCCGTTTTTCAATGCATTTTCTTTACATTTAGCAATTGTATTTTTTCTGCCTTTGTAAAGCGCCTTGTGCCGTGGAAGGCGCTATATAAATCCCCATTATTATTATTATTATTATTAATGTCTTCCCTTAGGGCTCAAAAACGCCAAAGTGATCCC
>CM031618.1:31984063-32044063 GCA_018398815.1 Conus ventricosus
GCAGATGGTACAAAATCATGCTGCCAGGTATGGCTGCCAGATGCATTACAAAAATTATAACAGGAACACCTCCATTGCGACCAACATGACTACCACCTTCCAGGCGAAGAAGAATAGGAGAACAACACTCTTGTCTTGCCGTGATGTACAAGAGCTCCAACACACTTGTAGCAATACCAGTGATCATTTTATGTCCGCGCCTTGCGCCATTGGCGCATAAATAAAAAAAATGACTCATAAAAATCTTGAGCTGTGCGCCGATCGGCGCATCGCTATAAAGTTTCGACACGGAGTGCTGTGCGCTCACAGTCTGTAGTCTGTCGGCCTCGTTGCGCAGTAGGCTGCAGGAAAGAATATCTTTCTTAGGACCTTCATGAAGCAGCAGCTGTGCTAGAGAGCACTGTCAATAGGTTTGAACAAGTACTCGGTTATTAATTGGTCAATACCTTTAAACTAAACAGTTGAAAACGAAGTAGAGCTGCCCCCCACCCCACCCCACCCTTTTTTTTTCTTAATTAATTTACATCTGTCGGTCGCCCTTTTTTGTAACAAGAATATCAGGGAGAATGAAAAGAATTTGTCCATTGTAAAATGCCACCAGATCTGTATATGGGAAGAAGAAAATGTTATTTCTCATCACCTGAGTTTGAAGAAGAAAATACTTTGCAACATCAGGCATGAAATTCGTCCGCCTAAGGCGGATTTTCCGCCCATTTTTTTCATCTGCGCCGCCCCCCAAAAAAAATATGCCGCCCAAAAAAAAAGAAAAAAAAAGAAAAGAAAAATCCTGAAATAAACTTTCGTTCGATGCTATTCCCATTTGGACAATTTGTTATTCTCAAAAGAGTCAACCGGTCACTTCCGCCGTCAATCAACATCCGGTCTTTTCGCGCCTGTCGAACGTCGGACATCGTTAAATTGCCGAAGTTTGTCAAGCGCGTCGCGATTTCACGCCAAAAAAAAAGGGATGAGAAACGATTGGAGGTGGGACTGGCTAGACCAGGAAGTGGACGATGTTCGAGTTGGCGATGTGTTTCGCAAATTAGACGAAAAAGGCGCTGCATTTTGTGTTCCATGTGGAAAGATTGACCGACTGAATCAATGTTGTGATGAAGGCTGCCTCATTGTTTTCTTCTTCTTCTTCCTAAAATACTGGTTCACTCAAAAACGAGTAGGTCACCAGCGCGCATGTTAAAAAGTAAAAATAAAATAACACAAAATAATGCGAGTGAATGAGTCAGTATGCACATATAAAAGTATCTTATTATATGATCTTTTGAAGTATTATTTTCATTACTGAAAACATGAAAATGTGGCTTGTTTGCCCTTCTTAACAGCGCTGAAATAGGGTTTATTTGCAGTTTTAGGCCTTTTATTTCATAAAAAAGCTTCAGCTTCAGGGGGCTCTGCCCCCTGACCCCCGCCAGGGCGTTGCCCTGGGCCCCACTGGGGGCCTACGGTGGCCCCCAGACCCCTGCCGATTTTTCAGCCTTTTTTACTGCTGGTCACTTTCATGCCTGAACATAGCACCACAAGCAATCCAGCATTGTGTTCTTTCTTTTAGGTGTCTGCTGTGCATGACCTAGGGGGAAATGTGGAGAAGAAAATATCTTGCAACATAGCATCACAAGCAATCCAGCATTGTGTTCTTTCTTTTAGGTGTCTGCTGTGCATGTCCAAGGGGAAGATGACCTCTGGTTGCATTCTGAGAATAACAGTTGATACAGATGGACAGCCATGTTGCAGTTTACTTTGTCAAGGAGTAGAAGTGCTGAGGAGAAAAATATGAGAGAATCAAGCCAAGAATATAACAGATTGGCCTTGTCATTTTGATTTAGATCTCTTCTCGAATGACAAGTTTCGAAGATATAGGGAGAGAAATTTATTTCGATTCTTGATGAATTTATTCAGGTTACAGAAAGAAAGAAAACAAATTGGTGTTACCAGATTTCACTTTACAGGTGTTCCAAATGGCTTTCTTTCAGGAACATACTGATTTTGATCCTCCTTGTACATATGCATACCAACTATGTTAGAATAATCAACGCATCAATTGTGTCCTTTGATAGGCAGAATAAGAGGAAGAAAAGGCACTGTGTGTAAGACGTCACATGGTAAACAGATGATGAGTCGGCATAATACAATGTCCACATTAACATTTTCAGTAACTGAGGATGAAACTGGTCCTGTTGAACTGTATGTAAGGGTGACCCAGCAGAGATTTATATTCAGACCTCATCCATTACAGATTTATATTCAGACCTCATCATAGTTATAAATTGTTGTGTTGTTTCTTATTGTTGGTGTCATTGTTGAGTGCATTTGTGACAACTGAATGAAAAGTGTGTTCATTGTCCTTGTAGAAAAGTATGTACTGCATTCTTTTTCTCTGATAGTAGTTTTTGTGTTATAATTCTGTATCATTATTCTGGAGCAAAAAGACATTGGTAAGTTAATAGACACGCACACACATGCGTGCGTGTGTGTTTCACACAGTTCCTTGATAAGTTAAGGCCAAACAGATTGTTTATCAGTTCATCAGTGTTTCTTGATACAACAGGTTAAATCACTGGATTTGTTATAAATCGCAGGTAAAAAAAACACCTTGACACGAGTCAAAGGCAGATATATTTTCTGCAAGTATGTAAATGTATATATGGCTTTTTTATTTATACTTTTAGAATTATTTGCTAAGATTATCCACTGTAAAGTATGATTTGATCTAAAACTGGCCTCATTTTATGTTATTTCAATGATTCATGGTACAGAGAAAAAGTCACTTGATCATTCGGAAATCACATACTGAAAACAGACCATGATACAAGGAGGAAATAACTTCAAAATGGGCTCCTAGTATGTATTGTTTCTGCAAGGAATTAATGTTTAATGTTCTAGATTTGAATGGAGATTGCAATTAACCTCTGTTCAGGCTGGCGGCCATATAACG
Organism: Conus ventricosus; assembly: GCA_018398815.1. Lineage (NCBI taxonomy): Eukaryota > Metazoa > Mollusca > Gastropoda > Neogastropoda > Conidae > Conus > Conus ventricosus. The sequence goes on from CM031618.1 coordinate 31,987,011, forward strand.
TTCTTGTGCATGCAGCCAGAGGTCAGGTGCCAGACGGAAAGAGCGCAGTTGCACAGTGCCAGATTTTCATTCCAGTTGTTCCATCGTCCATGAACATAACTAGATCTTACAAAGTCAACCAACAGAGTTGTTTCAACTTATTTGGGTCCTTGGTGTTACTTTTGTGTGTGCACCAAGAGTAAACTGAGACTAGTAGCAAATCTTTGGCAATTCTGGATTAGAAAACTTTTGCCAACTGATGACTTTGTGTATATCATTCGATGACATCCATTTGATAATGCTAGTAAATTTTTTTTTACTTACTGAAGTTACTCAGAACAACAAACATGGCAAAACAAAACTGTCAAACAAAACTGGTAGCCTGGTTCAATAAAGTGCTGGGAATGCAGAACTTACTGTTAACAGTTGGTCAAACAAACATTTATGCAGTACACAATAGCAATGGCCAATGCTTTTGTCAATATTCATCATTAAAAATGGCAGAATTCAAGTAATAGTTTGGTAAACATGAACCCTGTTTAAGTTGAGCAAATTCAGAAAAAAGTCTATTACTTTAACTCATTTGCTCACGCTTTTGTGATTTCAAGACTGTTAGGACCATGTGACTGAGGAGAGTGGTGTTGTGCAGGACTCGATACAAACTGCCTCCCTGTCCACAACAAGTCCTTCACTGTTTGGGGCAAGCAAAATTCATTCTCTTGAACTCTCTCTCTCTGACTGTCTCTGTCTCAGTCTTTCTCTCTCTCTGTCTGTCTGTCTCTGTGTCACACACACCCACACCCATACGCATGCATGCGCATGCAGAGAGAGAGCTGAATGAATTGTTACCAAGAAAAAAAAAAGGGGGGGGGGGCTGTTGAATAAAGCGTTCTGATGGACTCAAAAGAGAGACCTGAAGTGCTGTCTATTTTAAGGGTTAGCCTGTCAAGTGCAATGAGCTATGATTGTAGCTGTGGTAAAGTGAAGTTAGCTGCGATAGAGACAATATTTGGTTTCATTCAGATATCTGGCCGTCATCAACAGCCTTCAGATTCAGTCTTGTTTTCATTTACTTGTTACTTTCTCATTCTAAATTCACTGTTGTTTGATTTTTTAAAACTTTTTTTGGTCTCACTTTTCAAAGGGGGGGGGGGGGGGGGGGGGGCATCAGTGAGTTATGAGATGACTGCAAGGAGGTCTTGTGTGTGAGATGCATAAGTGAAGAGTCAATTGCTGAAATTGCCAGTGGCAAAGCAGTGACAGGGTATGAAATGAGTTTGATTCATTTGGTTTAGGTAGCATACAGATCTGCTTCTTGTGTTGTGCAGTGAGGTTCATGTTTACCTCCACAAAAAGGGGGAAGAAAAACGATGAATTAGTGGGTGATTCAGGTTAGTCTCAAGCTAGCAACTGATTGTATTGCGTTTTCTCCACTTTTTAAGTCGGTCTTTCAAAACGAAGATTGATAATTTTGTTCAGGATTTCATTACAGCTTTTTGCCTTTGGTTGGTTCAGAAATTTTGAAGAAGACATGGATGATGGATATAGCATAGGATGGCGTCGCAAACAGAGGGTCCAGTTTTTATCATGACAGTGGTTTTTGAAAAAGCCCAGGAACTAAAAGTCTTATACACAAGCTCTGAAGATGCTGTTTCTCTACAGTTAAGTGATTGTTACTGTTGCTGTTGTTGTTGTTGAAATAATGGACATCGTGACAAGTATACAAAGCTTTTTCAAAATGTTTGGCGCATTTTTCGTATTTATCTTGGCACAAATATTTTGGATACTTAAAAAAAAAAAAAAAATCTCCTGCTACATTCCAGGTAAGGTGGGGTTTTTCCCTTAATATTTTACATTATTTCTGCTTTTCAAAACTGTTACTAATAGTTAGCATAACACAGCTGTAAAACATTAATAGTGACACCCATATTCTTTTCGATTTTAAGCACACTTCCTGTATGTGTCTTCCATTGTAATTAGTACTCAAGAGGGTTAAATCTTGTCTGCCATGCATGTCAGCAATTGCCTGTCACTATTCAGGACTGTGTTTTTTTTGTTTTGTTTTTTGTTGTTGTGGGCAGTGGTCTCGAGTTTCCACAGCGATAGTTGTCATTTTTTTTTTTTTCCTACTCTGAAATTTTACAGAGGTTATTAGTTCCACAAGACAATACCGACAATCAGATTACAGGACAAAATACAATGCATTTCAACCTCTTGGTCTTCTTCAGGCAAAAACAAACAACATTTAGGACAGTGAAAACAAAGAACGAGCAACCACTTATCTTCTCATATTTGGTGTAAAATGGGTGTTGAATGAAAACAAGGCCATCGGGAAGGGGACAGTGGGAGTTCAGATAATAATGATGACAGTGTTAATATAACTGCCTGTAGTGGAAGGTGGTTTTCTTTTTTTTATGAGCCCAGCATATCATGTAAACTGAATTAAAAGTTGATAATGTGGATGATGTAGGGCTGATGTAAGTAAGATCCTGCTGACATCATAAGATGCCTCGTCACAATAATACAAGTCATTCTGTTTGGGAAAATAGCTCACAGAAAGTAGTTTCTTTTCACCGAATAACTCAACCTTGAGCAATTAGCCAGAGAAATAACAGAAAGAGAACTCATTCCCTGTACAGGTCGCATGCCTGATGCGTTAACATGAACTGGGAATGCTGCTTTGACCTTTGTGGATTATATTTAGAACTCAACTTGTCATGAAATGATAGTTTGGTTGGTCACAATTTATGTCAGGTTGCATGAGTTTTTTTTTATTACTCACCAATGCTGTCTCTCACCAATGCACTCTGTCTCTCAGTGCTCTCTCCTCCCACTTGATGTTCTCTCTTTTCTTTCTTGAGAGCTTATTCATTCACTCAGTCATGTATCTATCTGATTGCAACCATGTAGATAGTTCAGCCAGTGCTGCATTACCACATGCATCACTGACCACGCCTCCTTCTTAAAATGTAGGCAGAAGGGAAGGATGTCATTTGCAGGTGGCCTTGGTGGGGAAACGTCAATGAAAATCAATAAGGCCTGTGTTTTCCAAGCAGAATCTGGCATTCTTTATTCATGTGATTAATGTGTCTTTTTATAAATCCTGAATTGTGCTCTTGTCTTCATAGCATTCAGTGCTGATGGAGGTTTAGATCAGCCCTTGGCTGTATTTGACCTTAGCTTGATCAGATTTTAAATGATGTGATGTACCTGCGTAGTTTTTCTTTAACATACTCAAAGACTGAAATATTCCTTTTAGCGTCTGTAACACCAATAACCATTGCAGATAGTGTACAAAAGGGATCAAACTGCCTGTGCTAGTCATTTCTGAAATAGTTCGGAAGAGTAACTCAGCAAAGTGTGTCGTATGACTGAATCAGTTGGATTCTATGAAGTAGCGGTGATTGAAAATGGTTTAACTTCATTGAAAGTCATACAGTCCCCTTCATTCCTTGGCTCCTTTTATTTTGGACTGCAGAAGACTGACTTTGAGAACTTGTGTTTCATCACTATCCACTGTTCCAGAAGAGTGTCATTAGTATTGGCATGAAAAGAAAAACAAATATGTGTAATCCCTGAAATTTGTAAATTAGTTAAGTAAAAATGTTGACCCAACCATTTAAAAAGAAATTTATATTTTGAGGAATTGTGTTTAAAAGGAGAATGCCATGTGGCTGCCTTAATGGTGGGATTCACGATGGTCACAGCGTATGTGAAAATCACACCTGTGGTGAACTTTGAGTCCTCAGAGTTCCACTCAAGGAATGGAGAAGAGCATAAAGAACACACGCGCACACACACACAGAGACATACACACACACAGAGACATACATACATACACACACACACACACACACACACACACACACACACACACACACACACACACACACACACACACACACTGTTTAGGCCAGTTTGTAATGACTTTAGTTGAGAAACCAATGGTAAATGTGACAAGTAAACTGTTTTATCCCCAACATTTCTGTTTGCGTTAGGTGGTTATTTAAAGATTTTAAATGCTTAAATTCATCGAAATGTCATGGGTTGTAATGAAGTGCCCTTCATGTTCCCCCCCCCCCCCCCCCCCCCCCCCCATTGATTTGTACTACAGCGAAAGAGAGAATGTTATTTTGGCCTGGGAAAGGGGGGGGGGGGGGGGGGGGGGGGGGGGGGGGGGGGGGGGGGGGGGGGGGGATCACCGCTGTCGCAATCATTTGAAGTCCTCTTAGTTTGTTGGGATTTCAACATACTGATTTTCCATTTGCGTAGAATAATGAACTACATCAGAAATAAAATGAGTTATTTGCAAGAGATTTGATGACAAGTTAAGAACTAGATATGGTACAGACTGATCTTACTGCAAAATTTGACTCGCCTTTGTGTGCAGTTTTCCTGAAGATAGCTAGTGAGGTACAAGCGTGAAATGGAACTGAGACTAAAGAAGATGGTATTGTAAATTTGAAAGGCAGCACTCAGCTAGTGCTCTTTTTCAGTATGAAATGAAAACGAGTGCAGGCATTGAAATCAATTTAATTAGTCGTGTCATTGTAGGAATGGTATGCCATCACATATTCTTCATTTGCGATAGTAGATACTGTTGTTAAAAAGTGACTTCGTCGTTTTTCAACTGGTGAGTTGATTTTAACGTGGTGACAGCCCTGATGTGGCCCTTTGCGGTCGGCTGGGCTATAAGCAACATTATCTTATCTTATCGTCGTTTTTCTGTAATGGTAGAGGTGACTTTGTTCCAGATCACAGCACGATGGCAGCAGGGCCATATAACTACAGCTATATATTCAAGTACATCATCATAGGGGACATGGGTGTTGGCAAGTCTTGTCTGCTCCATCAGTTTACAGAGAAAAAGTGTGAGTATCCCTATGCCATGTTTTTTTTTTGGTAAAACAGTCTGTAACTGTGTGTTTTCCTTCTGGTATAAAATGTTGTTTAATGCCGCTTTTTCTTTTGATGGACAGAAATGTTAACTGCGCCTTTGTTGTTGTTTGTTTATAGTGCGGTGCAATCGAATAGGTTGATATTGGAAAAAAGGACTGGAGCCTTAAGAAACACTGCCAGAGAAATGTGCTAAACAAAACTGATTGTTTGAAAAGGATGTGTTGCAGGTTCATTTAGCACATCCTTGTGACATTCAGAAGTTTAAAAAAAAGAAAAGAAAAGCTTGTAAACTGCGTCAATCATGCATCAACAGTGGGTTAAGATCTGATTGTTGTAAAAAATCTTCTGCTACACAGTCATGGAGTGGAGTTATTTTCCTCCATCAACGGAGAAAGACACTTTCACTTCTTGCTCACTGTTTCAGACCTGCACAGACCTGCCAACCATTACGCATTTCGCGTAATTTATTACGCCCAAGTGATAATTCTTACGCCCTTACGCATTTAGCCAAAAAATTACGCATTGAAAGTTTTCAACAACAACAAAAAAAAAAAAAAAAAAAAAATCGGCTTATGTACAGACACGCACGGCGCCGTGCGTATAACCAGTAATCTTCAAGAAGCGTTTCCGGTCATGCGCAGTTCATTTCACCATCTTTACCATTCAGCGAAGTTGGCGTCTTTTTAAGTTTTAGCTACGAAAACGTCGAAACGTGGAGTAGAAAGTTTTGGACAAGATGCGAAAAAGAAAAAACTTGGTCAAAAGTTCCGAAAAGAATACTCGGAAAAGTTCCCCTGCATACGACCTTCGGCTAAAGGTGTAAATTGTGCACGGTGTACCACTTGCGAGTCGGACTTCACAATTTCCAATCGTGGGATGGTGGATGTGAAGCGTCACCTCGAGTCACGCAAACACATCGATTCCTCTAACGCGCCGAATTCTTCCAGCATCAACACTTTTTTCAGACTGTAGACACCTCAAAAGAGAATGAAATTAGGAAAAGGGTAATTGGGGCTGAAGCATTGGTGGCCGGATTTTTCGTCGAGCACAACATCGCTCTTAGCGCAGCCGACCATGCATCCCAGCTTTTTACAGGAGCGTTCTCAGATTCGGAGATCGCCAAACAGTTCAAGAGCGGTCGAACAAAGACAACACACATTGTAAGGACCCTTGTCATGGAAGGCTTAACTGCTGCTGCATCTCGACTGCAGAATGGACCGTTTGTGTTGGGGACTGATGGAAGTCAGGAGGGGGGGGGGGGGGGGGGGGGCAAATTCTTTCCTGGGGTGGTGCGATACTTAGAAAATGACACAATCACCACTGAGCTGATAGCCAACCCCACATGCACAGAATCATCAACAGGGGAGAATATTTTTTAGGTTATGTATTTTCTTAATTTCATGTTCCCAGTTTCTCCATCTTCAAACTCCCCCCCTCCCACCTCCCCCCCCCTCCTCAAGTTCAAATCTTTGCCAAGTCATTACTATCAAGACAGTTGAGTTGTTGACCTGCGCTTTTTTTTCCCCCACTATTAGATAAGATTGTTCGTCTATGTGTATTTGTCTGACCTTATTCAAGTTAAAAGGTTGTGCCAGTCTTGAATAAAAGTTACTTTGTGTTAGGTTTCCTTATAAAATGGGAGCAAACGTTACCCCACTTGTTTACTGTTTATTGTTTACTGTTCCCTGCCTCATTTCATTTCCAATTTTTTAGGTTGTTTCTGGCGCACTATAAAGCCTTAGTGTGCCATGCCATGATGGTTTAGGGGATTTGTGTGTGTTTCCAGTGTATTCTACATTTTCATAATTTGTAGAGATTTCTTGCGACACTTAAAAGAAAAGCTTGTTTTTGAAGAAAAGTAAAGTTCACAAAAATTGTGTGAACAATTTCATCACATCGTGTTTGTTTGAAAAAAGGTAAATGTCGCGCTCGATTACTCTTAGCTCTCAGAAATTATACATTTCTGCCTCACTGAGCTTCAATTCTTACTCATTGGTCTCTTAGGGGGTTGGCAGGTCTGCCTGCATCATGCCATGATGTGTTTGTAGTTTTTCTGTTTCACTCCCCCACTCCACCCCCACCCCTCTTCCCCCCACCCCCGACTATGGTACTACATGCAAGATCATGCAAGAACTATGATCTTGCCGATGGCAAAACATACTTTTTCATTTTATCTTGTGTCAGTTCACCTGAGGTGTTTTTGCCACTTCTGGAACTTGTGGTAATGTTAGTCATGTGATGCCAGTGGGGAGGTACTGTTTTCACCAGTGTAGTAAAATGATGCCAAAGAAGCAGCAGGAAACCTGAAGAATCAGAAGCCAGTGACAAAAAAAAACAAAGCCACACATATAGGGCAGCTGGCTGGCATTGACTCTGAAAACGAAGAAGAAAAAAGATTGACAGTTGCCAGTCAACAGTACCTTCAGAGAACTCGGAGAGGGGGGGGGGGGGGGGGGGGGGGGGGGGGGGGGAGGGGGGGGGGGGGGGACAGGCGTGGAATCTTGTGCTGAACACAGGTTTAGTGAGTTGTATTTGGCAGATATTTTGATCAGAGAAAGGAGAGTTGAATGGGGTGACAGCTTTTGGGTGTATAAACTGCTAGACATCTAAGACAGATTCAAAATGTCAATACCCAGATAGTGTTTACCTGCTAACCATTACTCCATCAAAACCTCAATAACCTGTTGTTTCGTGGTGGTGTTCTTGTTGTGGTGTAGTTTTCAATTTTTTTTTTATTGTCTTACCCATGTTTGTTTCTTACTTTTAAAGTGAATTAGTAATCTTTATTTTGTTTCAGAAATAGTTTTTACTGGTTGTAATGACTTTCCCCAAAATATTACAGATTTGATCACATTTTCAAAATATCAGTCAAATCACTTGTGACTTGCCTTCATTTTTGGTTAAGATTGGCATTTGTAGACATACAGACAAAGAGTATGTCAGTTCACCATAAATCCTGTCGCTGTCAGAATGAGGAGAATAAGGACCTGAGGAGTTCATTTGTTGAAATGTCGCTGCACTCATATTACTTCACTTCAATATGGTTCTGCTATTGAGGGGGTACTTTGAAGCCTCGGCAGCTCTGCTGTGTATGTTACGTCCATTTACGTCCATGTGTGTACACACACACACACACACACACACACACACACACACACACACACACACACACACACACACTGAAGATGATAGAAAAATGGTGTATGATATTTAAACTTCAGTAAAGATATGAGCAGAATTTGACAGAGGAAAAAATGATCAAAGAGAGAAATAGCACAACAGAAAATAATAAGAGTCCTTGTATGAGAGACAGATACTTCGATTGTCAGAGTGAAAGAGAGACCTAGAAAGAGAGAGAGAGAGAGTGAAAGAGAGACAAGTATGCAGAGCTGCCGAATGCTATGCTTTTGGCGCAGTATGCTACAATTTTGTTGGCAATGTTGTGCTGCGACACTTCATGATGAAATGCTTCCCCCAAGACAAAAGTTGAAGGGGGGGAAAAAAACTACCATGGACTTGGACAGTTAGAGGAAGCATTAATAGGACAGAGATGATGTAGATCTTTAGATTGTAGACATGCGTATGCTTGAGAAAAAAAAAATCTACAAAAAACAAAGAAGGAACGGCTAGGTTCAGCATGGAGAAGAAGAACAAGAGCAGGAGAAAAATATCTGGGGATAATCACGATCTTGCCACATATCAATTTGTTTCGTTGTTGGCCATTTTGATTCATTTTAGGTCAAGTCAGAATCCAGGGATAATTGTCAAGATACCTGTCTTCTAATTCCAGCCTCATGTCATGTGTGAATGGAAATAAAATGCGACTGAAAGTGTCATTGAGTCTGTGTGAATGATTAATTACAGACTGCTCTAGTACCAACCTTCAAAGCTTCAGTGCATAAGAATCATTCCGTTATGTTGAATCTATGTTTGATGTGTTCTTTTGTGAAGAAAGGTGACTTCTTAAGTCCCTTACAGCTTTTTGATACAAGGACAGTGAACTTCTTTCTTTTCTTTCTGCGTACGCAGGCTGATACTCCTGCGGACACTCCCTGTATAGTCAGGCAGTGGAGTTTTGTGTGTATGACCCTTTTTTATCCCACCATTAAGGCAGCCATACTCCATCTTCGGGGAAGGTGCATGCTATGTGTCACGTGTCATCAATACCAACGGCCAAACTGGCCTTCTCTTCCGAAAGTTGGTGATGGGATTTTACGTGTGTGCAAGATGTTATGCGTGCGTTCACACACGGAACCTCGGTTTATAGTCTCATTCGAAGGACTATATGGGGAATGGAGTCAGAACCAGTGTTAACTCCGAGGGAAAAATCCCCCTATACCGAAATTCGAACCCGCAAACCCAGGATCACGAGTCCGGCGGGACAGTGAACTGTTGGGGCAGTTTTTTGTATTTGCTTGTTTTGTTCAGTAGATTTAAAGTTGGTTGTTCAACTTGTTGTTTGTTTACGAATACTAACTTTTGTCAGAGCTTTTGTTTCCATTCCCCATAATATCTCTGTGTGGCTGTTGGCAAGTGATATCCTTTCCTTATGGAAATTCTGTACTGGAAAGTTTTTATCTGTCACTGGTTTTGAGTCTGCTGTTCTATCTTCCTGCACTTTTATTCATGGTTATTTATGTGTTTATTTAGTCTTGACACACTTTTAAGTTTTGTAACGATGGGATTGGAACACACTGCCACAGAAGGTTGTGACAGACCCTTTTGACTGCTTCAAGTCCCTTCTCTGATTCAGCAAAATGAAATTCAGTCATCTCAAATCCCTCCCCCGCCACTTTTTAGGAACACTTCTTCAGTTCTGCTAATAAACTGGTTAGGGTTCTAGCAGGTTAGGATCGAAGGTAAAGCTCCCCTGCTGGAGTCGGCATCATGTCAGGCTGGTTACATTTTATTCCCCCTCCCTCTCAATGTTCCATTGGTGAACCTGGTGCTCCAAATTTGGAACCTCCAGCAAAATGACAAATTATCAGAATGTTGATTCTGGTCATGAAAGAAAAAGCAGCAGCTAGCTATAATGGTGCTGTCTTGCAATTCATCAGTAAGCTTTTTAAACACAGAAATTGGTTCTAGCCAGTTAGACCTTTGTTGTGGGCTGTGTGTGTGTGTGGTGGTGGTGGGGGAGGTTTGTCTTCGTTGTGTTTAGTGGTGGGGGTGGGGTTCATGCAGTCATTGTTTGCAGTTGACTATTATATATTTTTCTTAAAGGGGTACTCACCCCTAAATAGCATGTTTGGGTTGTTCAAAAGTATGATCGAGCGTGTTTCGATGTACGTGCTACTTTTCTTCTAGAACTCACTTCTATCGTGTTTCGGGCCGTGCAAGTAGCCAAATCGTGACTCGCCACGGAGATTGCCGAGCACAGTACGGAAAGAGACGAGAGTCGGGGATTCCGCAAATGACGTATCAAGCCAAGACTACCCGTACCGTGAATGAAAGACATGTCCCTAAAAGCTTTCGCTATGAGGACGTAAAACTCAACTATTTTCCGGCGATAATGGCAGATGCTCCCAGCTACGAGTCAAGTTCCAACAAAGAGGACATCGAACGTGAAATTTTCACTGAAGTGTATGGAGTTTAGCCGTACCAGTTTGAACCTACAGCTCCTTGTACAGTACCACCACCCTCGCCATCAGACGCTTTTGTTTCTTTCCAGGCAGTTCGACATTTTACAGGTTGACCATATTATGTACAGGTACACACATACGCACGACACAGATAGTACATGATATAAACATGCACACACACATACATCTGTTTACACACACACACACACACACACACACACACACACACACACACACACACACACACACACACACACACATTACCATAGTATGTAAATAACTTTAAAATGATTATGTGATGAACCACATTTTCTGTCAATTGTTTAGATCTATCAGATAATGCCTTTTCCTTTGAACAGGAGTTTGTCAGCAACTGCATCATCACACAAATTCTCTTCCCTTCTGTAGAAATCTTTTCAATAGCTGTTCACTTTCAGTCCCCCCCCCCCCCCCCCCCCCCCACACACAACACACACACACACACACACACTTTTTTTTTTACATTCCTCATTTTCAGTCTCATTCTCTCCACTTAAATTCTGAGTTCCACAATGACAGTTAGAATCTGAGGGGTCTTTTACAATATATGCAGTCAAAGATTCTGGCTGTTATTGTAAAAACTGATGCAGATCTAAGCAGCAGATCTAAGCTCATTATTCTCTTACCAGGGCAGTGTGTAGCATACAGACATACCACACCTGCATGTATCTTAAAATGCACACTAAATCACCATCCTGTATCCAAATACTGATAAATAATTCACTTACTAAAGCATATGGTTGTTGGGCGGAAACTTGAACTTGCAGGGGTGCCTGATGTTCATCAATGTCATGAAAAATAAAAAAACCAAACTATTATTCACTGGAGTCCAACAAGTTGTTATTTGTGGACATGGACACTTTCTTGTTAATAAGAAACGTAACTTCAGTTTTGTTGGAAACAGTAACAGCAGGGGAAAAAAATCAATCACAAACATGCAACAGTTTCAGTGGCAGCAGGCAGTGTGACTGCCTGACTGCCATTATGACAGTAACAATGTATGTTTCAGTTTGATGCCAACATTCAACAAAAACCAACAACTATCTTTACACCAACCATACACTGAGAATGAAATGAAACTCAAAAAGATAAACCACCCATTCCACAAACCTTACCTTCTTTACGCCTCTGAGTTTGGCTCTCTTGCTCCTGACAGAATCCGTGTCACTGTTGCGTTTGAGGCTTGCACTTGCAGCTGGCGAATTAACAGAGAGTGCTTTGATACATTTTTCTGTTATAATAGTTGGCACAGCATCCTCTTTCAGCTGTCTTCGGACCCGAATTCCAGCTTCCACCTTTACTTTCCAGGTCTTGGAAACTGTGCTCTTCGAAGTGACGACCCCAAATGCCATAATAACTGTCCCGAACAACAAAATCTTTCCTTGTTGTGGTGACAAAATTTATCCACAATCGCCTAAACTGGCTGGAAGCACCTGGAAAAGCATGAACGCGTACTCTTTGCTTATTTCCTGATGAAATTCCGCAACCAGACACAACACACATATCTCACTTCAGCCGAACACGAAGAGTGACTTGGCTTGTCTACGTCATCAATCGGGAAACCCCCCTATTATCGAAATTGAGGCTCTCATTCCTGTTTCAGCCTCTCGCTTTCCCAATCCGCAGGAAATGCTGCTCTCACTGCAAAATGAGAGCACAAGCGGCTGATTCGGGGCCGTTTCGCAATACGACCACATACCAAAACTGTGTACTTGGTCAAAATAGATTTGTAAAAATGGGTGAGACACCCTTTAAACGTCAGCTTGATATATTAAAGGGTGTGGCTATAACTATAAGATTGGCCTGTGGTAACATGCCATAAGGAGGTAAATAGTTAACCTGGTATTGTATTATATTGTTATTTGTTTCTTTCTTTCTTTTTGATAGTTGTGTATCCCTATTTGTTTGGTTTGTTTTCTCACCCCTTTTATCAAGATGACAGAGTCTACGTCTGTCAGTTGACTCATGTGTAGTGATAGCACTGACTGGTTTGGCTTTGGTGGCTGGCTGAACTCTGAACAGTGGAAACTGATGCAATGATGTGTTGACTTCCTCTTGGACTAGTAATGGTCATTAGTGACTGATGTTGATGTTAGTTTGCCGACGGTTCGATTGATTGATTGTTCTGTCTTGTTACAGTCATGGCAGACTGTCCCCACACAATAGGAGTGGAGTTTGGAACAAGGTAACAGTGCTGTTGTTGCTTTATCGATGCTGTGTTGAATCTGTTCTTACCATTTCTTTTATGTGCTGGTATGGGAGTTTGAGTTTGCCATGTAAGAATGTGCTGAATGATGTTGTGAGTGTGTGTAGTAAAGTTGTGGGTGCAAGACAAACCAGTTTGAAAGCGTTGTACGACAGAAGAGTGCTGAACAAAGCCAGACAGATAGCCAGTGATGATAGTCATGTCTTGGCTAAGCATTATGAACTGTTACCATCAGGACGCCGGTACAGAACCTTGAGAGTGAAAACAAGAGCTCAAAAAACTTTTATTCCCCAGTCAATCCATCTTTTAAATCAGTAACCTTTATCAAGCAAAACTTGTTTTTAACCTATGGATTCTGAATTTGTATTAGGTGAGAGTGCGCATGTGCATGTTTGTGTGCGCACGCATGTGCACATGTGAGTGTATGTTTGTGTTTGTGTTTATATGCATGTGTGTGTGTGTGTGTGTGTGTGTATGGTATGCGCATGTGTGCGCGTGCGAGGGCGTGCACGTGTGTGTGGTGAGCAGGGATGGATGGATACCTGTCTGAGTGTGGGGATGTTTGTGCAAACTTGTGTATGTGCATGGGTGTATTTGTGGGGCTGTAAATGTGTCATATAATATCATTTATACACAAATTTGTTTGATTTAATCGTTAAATTTACATTTATAAGCATTTTTATTGTGATTTTTTTTTCTTGATAATATACAATGTAAATGATGTGATTATGTATGAATGTGCAATATAAATGATATTATGTATAATATAATGTGCAATGAGTTTATGAAATGATTGTGTTCTGTGATGTTGATTTGGGTTTTTTTGTGTGTGTGTGTGTTTGGTCGGTTTCTAGTGCTGTGTTTTTTGTGTGAAATGCACCTGGACCAAATTTCTCATGATGAGATAATAAAGTGTTTCTTATCTTATCTTACCTTATCTTTATCCATATTTGTTTGACTTATGATCAGTGCAGATATAAATGGATCGTTTACTTCATATATGTGTGTCTGTGTGTGTATGCACACACTTATGTTTGGATTTTTTAATTCAGGCACTGCCTGACTGCTTGCTCAGAAACAAACAATAACAACAACAGCACGCGCATACACTCACGCAACGCTTGCACACATGTATGTGCGCACTCACATGCACACACACTCGTGCGTGCGCACACACACACACACACACACATACACACACACTCTCTCTCTCACTCACGCACGCACGCATTCGCACGCACGCACGCACGCACGCACGCACGCACGCACGCACGCACGCACGCACGCACGCACGCACGCACGCACACACACACACACACACACACACACACACACACACACACACACACACACACACACAAGGCTGCACATAAATAAAACCTTGTAGGAGCCATACAGCAGCTTGTAACACTAAAGAAAACTAACAGTGTGTCATGAGATATTGATTGCACTTTTAAAAGAAAAGTGGGGGGAGGGAAGGGGGGGGGGGGGGGGCGCATAGGCGTGACCTTCTGAAGTGCATACAGGAAATTTTCCTGTCCACCAAAGTAACATTAAACTGTTGTTTGCTCTTAGATAATGCCAGAGTTTGAGAATGAATACTTCGGGTGAATTCTCCCCATCTTAGAAAAGGGATATAAGACAGCCGGCAAATGAGAATACTGCCAGAGAAAAGTGTCTCCTTGACTTATCTAGTAAATGAAAACTTGTACATGCGTATCTTTGGCCATGATTCCCTGTGCACTGTGGAAGGTGGAGGTCCCAGGTGTAGATGTAACAAGTGTGAAGTGGACAACATCAAAGGCTTGTAACAACAGCTTTGCCCTGCTGCACATGATAGAGAACTGTGGCAATCTGTGATTGCCTGAATGCCCATCACAGCACCCCTAAAACATGCTGTTAATGGACAGTTATAGGAAAACAAAACAAGGGTGTAGTGCACTACTGCTTGATGAAGTATCTTTGTCTGGGCCTGTTCATCTTGCTAGGACAGGATGTGGTGCTGTTTGAAGTGTTCTCATCTCGAAGCATTTATAGAAACAAAGAAAGTTTACTCCAGTTGAAAATAATCGATTTAAATTTTGTGTACATGCTTCATCTGTTAACAAGATCTTTAATTCCTGATACTTAGAGTCATTTGCATGACTTTTAATCACCTGTAATCCAGTGAGCACTTGGACACTGTGTATGGTTTTGTCAGTGAAACTGAATATCAAAGGCTAATGTAAACACATGTCTGATAGAAACAAAAGTTGACTGCAGGATTCGTTGCAAAATGAAAACATGTCTGATAGCTGGACATAGACCGTGGACATTTCAAACACCCTGGTGTGCACAAACAACCTCACAGTATCGAATCAAACTGTCCTCCTTTTGCCATTATCCATTTGGCAGGAAGGCACCTCAAAACGTCCTGACTTCTGGATATTGAACTGAGGAGCAATTCCATGAAGTTAATGGTCACCTTATCAGCTGGTTTTGAGTTACACTTAGGACTGATACAGATGAATTAAGGGATCAATTCCACAATGCTTTGCTTGCATACAAGGTGATATGTGAGGTATATGGATGATTGCGAACAGAACCTATACCAGGAGTATTTTTCCCTGTCAGTCATAACAAACCAAGTGTTCATGGGAAAAGTCTCGCTCCGAGCAACAAATGAACAGTGTTGAATTTGGAGAATTCCCAGAATAATGGGAAATAAAAAAGAAAAGGAAATTGGAAGTTTGGGTGCAGTGCATGTTGTTCCGTGTTACTGTAAATCCAACTTTGCTTGTTAGTTACGAAGAGGATGACACATAATTCTTAATGGTGTACACAGTGTCGAGGTGATTTGAAGTAGACTAAATCAAAGTTAAAGAAGAGTTAAGTCTGACGTATAACTGAATTATACTGTGTACGCTGACACAACCTGATTCTCCCCTGGCATTCACGATGTAGGATAATCGAGGTGAGCGGCCAGAAGATCAAGCTTCAGATCTGGGACACAGCAGGACAGGAACGGTTCCGCGCTGTCACACGCAGTTATTACCGTGGTGCAGCGGGCGCGCTCATGGTGTATGACATTACCAGGTGGGTACGCCTTACGATGGTTGAAAAATTGAGGGGGTCAGCAAAAGAATTGGAAGCATAATGAAAATGAAATTGACATAAGTTTCTGGAGGAAGGTACTCAACAGAAGCAGATAGACTGGTTAACATTTTTTAAAGTGAGAAATAAGGACTTTTCCAAGCAGTGTAATTGGAGATGGGACAGAGACAGAGGGATTTGAGGAGGATGGGTGGGTTGGATCATTTTTTAGCTGCTGCTTTTTTTTTGCACATACTACTAGTCAGTACAGAATTATTTTGTTGAAACAGGAGGAGTACGTATAACCATCTGAGCAGCTGGCTAACAGATGCCCGGAATCTTACCAACCCAAACACGGTGAGTACAGTCATTAGATATGTTTTGCTCAATGCCAGAGCTTCATCAGGTGTGTATATGTACATCAGCTTCTCTGTATGTCAGTGTTGTAGATCACACAAAAATGGGGCTATAGTACCCTTTGAAGCTGCAAATCATGTAGAAACAAATCATGAAAAGGGTTAGGTATGCATTGTTTGATTTCTCTGGGGTCATATCACATGTTGATGATTTACTGTAGAGGTGTTTAATTTTACAAAATTTCATCAACTTCACCAGACTCACAAGTCGTGAATTGTTTCTTGCCACAAGCCAAAAAACTGTCTGTCAGTGAATCATGAGCACATACACTCGTCAGACTGAAACAGCTTGGCCTCCGCTTAGTTTTTCCAAATGACGGTGTCCTCTACTCTGAGGTGCATATTACTATAAAAACTTATTACATACTGCATTATCCATTTCAATCTGAGGCAGATTTTTGCCAAATCTAGCATCTGAACTTAGAGCCTTGAGAGATTATCAGGCCCCTGATCCGAGCTTTAGTTTGTGCTCATGACTCACTGATAGACAGTTGTTTGGCTTGTAACAAAAACAATTCACGACCTGTGAGTCTGATGATGTTGAAATTTTGTGCATGAAAAAGGCTGGCTGTTTTTATCACACATGACCCTGCAGTGGGACTGGTATTGATGAAAGTCTCACAATGATGCTGACACTGTGTCAAGAATTTTAATTACACTAATTGTATTGTCATGTATTGGCAGTAATATTTATTGTACATGAAAAATGCTGGCAGTTGTATGTTTTGTTTGAATTATTAAGACCACTTAAGTTTGAAATGTCACTGCATCTGCAGAAAATATGGATTGTCTGTGGGTTGTAATGAAAGAGTGCATCTCAAACAGGGTGTCGTTAGGAAATCTGGAATAGGTCCATAAATCCTTGCCATAATGGGACACTTGCGTACATGTATGTATGTATATTGATGTTCATTCAAACACTTGAACTGTAAGAAATTTGAGAATGTTTGTGACTTTTTAGAAGTACTGTCTTTAACATTATAAACCACACAACTTAAATGCATATGTATGAGAACAATGGCAGAGCAGCTGTAAAAGCAAAGACAAAGAATGCTCACAGATGCGCTCATCGTCAATCTGTAATGAAACAGAGATGGCAATCTCGCGAACAAAATTTCAGTTGTGGAAGCATGCACACATTCAACCACATTCACCCAATCTTACATAGTGTACTTGAATCGGTAATATGCATAATTGTGAATCTGTGCATAATTTACATTTTGAAATAGATCAAACCCTAAGGCCAAAACTAAAGTGGCTGTTGACATATTTTTCTCTGTTCTGTCATCTCACTTGCACATTTGCATGTACACGCACGCACGCACACACAGACACACGCGCACGCACACGCACACACACACACACACATACACACACACACACACACACACACACACACACACACACACACACACACACACACACACACACACACACACACACACTTTTTTTTCACCCGCTGAAATTCTGTATGCAGGTGATATTTTTGATTGGCAACAAGTGTGACCTGGATGCCCAGAGGGATGTCACTTATGAAGAGGCCAAGCAGTTTGCTGAAGAAAATGGTAAGTTGAAATCTGTTCTCAGAATTTTTTTCCTTCTGATTTTTTTTTCCCTTTTTCATAATAGGGTGGTTTTCTTTTTGCTGATGCTGTCACTGGTGCATGTTATAAATGGGCTGTATAGACTTTCAGCAATTTGATAAAAACAAAGTAAACAGCAGTGATGATGAATGTTAAAGCCCTGTCTGACTGAGTACTATGCCAAGTTCAAGAATTGCAGCGCTTAGGGACCCACTCAAATTTGCACCAAGAAAACTGAGGGGTTTTGAGAGACTTCGTTAGGTTTCGTCTTTCTTTTTTTCTTTCTTTCTTTTTTAAATTGTTTTAGTGTGTTCCTCTTTGCTGAATTCTTGTTGTTTTTTTCAATGCTTCACTAGCTGTCTCGCCCCTCCCGCCTCCTCACACTCTCTCCCTTTGTCCCCTCCACCCCTAGATCTACCCTCCCCACCCCTTTCCCCCTAGATCTGCTTGGAATCCACCCTCCCCATCCTTTTTCCGTAGACCCACTTCAGATTCTGACCCTGCAAAAATGAGGCTTATGCAAGCGTCTAGTATGCAAGCATGTTAGAACATTTTGATCTGCCTAATGGGCTGAGTCACCATGCCAAATTTGAAGATGTGATTTGAATATGAGCAAGAGTCGGTCACAACAAAATATGGTTTTTGTTAATAAGATTAGATTCAGAGAAAAGTTTTGTGTGTTATTTTAAATAAAATCATGTAAATACTATAGTTATTCACATAGACATAGTAAAACCATTAAAGGAAAGTAGGGATTAACTTGTAAAACTTCCACTGTCCTTTAAACAGTTTCTATTTTTGAAGTAAAGGACAGGCATTCTTTTTTTTGGCAAGATATTTATATGAGACCTGTTCTCAATAGGAGACCTGTCAACCCATACAGTTTCTTGTAGAAATTGTTATCGCTTCACTGCTATTTATTCTGACCAGTTAATATTTATTTGTTAAAACAATCCAATCAGTGTTATTTTTGCTATAAAAGCAGGCAAAATCATATCAAAATGTTGCTAAGGTTAACATTTTCAAACCCTACCTGTGCTTACCATTAGAATAGGTCTATCCATGCGGTACTCATGCGGTAATACAAAGGGAAATAGATTTTTTAAAATCCCCTACACATGCTCGCATAGACACATATTTATGCATTTGAATCAGCAGACCTGTATGGATGTTTATGTGATTTTGGATGCAGACAGTATGGTCAGGAACAAGATTTTTTTGTGTTTAATTTTGATTCATGTTTTAGAGATGTATAACAAATTTTATTTTTTATTTACAGGTCTGATGTTCCTTGAGTGCAGTGCCAAAACGTAAGTGGGAGAAGTTCATATCACCCTGATTAATCAGCCGTGTCGTTTTAGTGTGGCTGCCACAAATGATGATTAAAAACCTTCATGTTAGAATGTGAAATATCATTGCTGTATGTGCAGTTATATGGGCATATGTGCAAGAGTATACATATGTGTTCAGTACATATTTTCGTTGAATATTTTTCTTTGTAATTTAACCCTTTCAGCGCCAGACATTCTATTTTGCATAAATCCCCATCGCCAGCCATTTTTTCCAAAAAGCTCTTATTTTATACCAGCATATGTGAAACGCGGATATCTCTGGAAATAAACAACCAATTCTCATGCTATTTTTTGTAAAATGGAGGAGATACATTGTACTTTTATTATATCATAACATGTTAGTAATGGTAATGGAGGAGATACATTGTACTTTTATTATATCATAACATGTTAGTAATGGTAAGTCGTCAACAATTTCAAATTTTTAATACTTTCAAGTGAAAAAAAAAAGCAAAATAAAAAAAGAATTATGTTCCTTCTAAACGTAAAAAAATGAAGAAAGAATGCCAACAAACTCTCAACAAGGGAGGAAAAATACTCGACTCACAATTGAAGACCAGAAAGTATATTTCCAACAGAAAAATGGAAGAAACAGCCACAAATACAACTACTCCAATAGCAGGGAACACACACACACACACACACACACACACACACACACACACACACACACACACACACACACACACATATCCTTATACCTAACTGGTACACGTGTAAGAAAGAAAAAGGGAACACACACACACACACATACACACATGTCCCTTTCACTCCCAACAGTAATATTTTTTTATGAACGCAAAGTCATTCATGTGCCTGTTGGTCTCTGAACCTTTGAGAGCCCTTCAGCTATTCATAAAACCCACCCAACACGTCTCTGTGGCTCGCCTCTCACGTGTCAGTCGGCCACGCCCCCTTCAACCTCGACCAGCAAGTGTCGGCCCACAGCGTGTGTGAAGTTCACTGCCTAAAGTCTTAGCTGGCCCCCTCACATAACCATCAGTCAGTCAGTGAACAGTCGGTCAGTGCTGGCTGGCTCAACGCAAAAACACTGGGGCACAGCGGTAGTAAGTGGCGTCTAGTCTTATCTCTCGTCAGCACGCCTCCTCTCCCAACTATTTGGCCACGGTCCAACGCTTCACGTTGCAATAATTCGGTCAAGCCCTCACTATCGTTTCCTTGTAACTATCTGGGTCTTCGTCATCTGTATTAGGAACAACTGACCATCTATTCAATATTCCCAGCACTTGATGTGTGGTAAATGTACGGCAAGGTCGAGTACGTGAAGTGCTTGGTGGTGACGTCATAGTGAATGGAAAAACAATCGGAATAAAGTCGATAAAACACTGAACTGAACAGTGTTCTGACAAAGCAAATGGCTGTGAGCACGGGCCAGACCATCCCCCAACTATGACGTTTATTGCTGGCTTTTATCTCATGAACTTGGATCGTGAGAGTATTGGGAGTTAGGTCAACCCCACTTTGTCGCCAAATGGCGACGTCGGCGCTCTGCTCTCTCGTCGCCAAAAGGCGCCTATGGCGGTGAAAGGGTTAATCTTCGTAGAAAGTAGATTGTGAAAAAAAGGTCGCGGACTCCCGGCTGGGAGGTCGTGGGTTCGAATCCCATCAGAGTCATGTGGGTTTTTTCTGCCCCGACCGGCTCCTACCCAGAGTTGAGTTTGCTGCGGACTCAGTTGGGAAGACTGGGACCACACAGTCGAGTTTCATCCACTTAATGGATGCGTTTCTGAGAGTGTTGCACAAATTTCATGACCAACACTGCAGGTGCCTGTATCTCTCGGGCCTGGTTGATGCCAGGATATATTATGAAAGGAAGCGTAGAGTACAGCCCTGTCATGTAGTCTCAGACCGAAATGGAAATCCGTAGCATCATCTTAATCATCCTCATTCCCATTGATCAGCATTTTAAAAAAAATAAAAAATAAAAAATTAAAAAAAAATAAAAAAGATTGTGAAAAAAAGAACCTGCCAGAGAAGATCAGTTGATTTACAGAGGCTATTTTAATTTTCTGTGTTGTGATATGAAGTATTTCTTGATGTGAGTGGTGCAGTGATGATGGCACAATGCTGATTGAATGTCTTTCTCTAGGGGCGAGAACGTTGAAGATGCTTTCTTGGATACAGCCAAGAAGATATATCAGAATATTCAGGATGGAAGGTATGTATATAGGCGATGTGTAAATGAACTTGACCAAACGGTATTGTTAATAAGAAGAAAGTCAGTGGTCTTCAGTTTTGAAATGAGAAATTGATAATTTGAGTTATGGATTCTTCAGGTTTCAGAGTGATAGCTTGAACTACTAATTTCATGTTGGTTCTTTTTTAGGACGATAGAATATGGTATGGTGTGGATTTTTCTGGGCACATGTCTATCTGAGCTTCTACACATGGAAGAATTTCAAGGTTACAAGTGGAAGTGCAGTGGACCATGTCAACGCTGCAGGTTCTGGAGCCTTGTCCTGCAGAAGGAGGAATGATTAGCACAGCTCTGTTCAAAAGCAGCTATGGAATTTGTGACATGTGTTGTGACTTGCGCCATTGAAGTGACCCATGAAGCAGTGTAAGAATGTATTTTGTTATAAGTAGACAATCACTCTGTAGACTGGACAGCTGTTTGAGGTTGCGCCGTGGTGGTGAAGCCTACAACCTTCCGACATAGAGCACGGTGTCAGAACAGAACTTGTAGAGATCATCTAATTTAGGTTATGTGTACTATGCATCTGAAGGATTGCATTTACGTTGCGCATGCACTCACAGGCGCTCACACACACACACACACACACACACACACACACACACACACACACACACACACACACACACACACACACACACACACACTTTTGCTCGCATACACACACACAAACGCACGTGCACACACACTAGTTGGAAACAAGCTGGCTTGAATGTGAAATAGATGTCCTCTTGAAAGTTATTGGAGTTCTGTGATGGTATTGTTGATTAAGCCCAGGTCTCTTTTCAGGTGCTCCAGACATTTTGCTTTTTTGTCTGTGTTTGAAGACTGCTAATTAGAATACCAGAATTTTTTCTTTTTTTTAATCACTTGTGGTCTCCTAGTTATAGTCATTTCAGGGAAATGTGTACTTCATGGATGGTCTTGCACAACTTCTGTATTAAAGAAAACGTCAGTTTATATTCACTCTTCTTTTTTTTTCGCTCCCCTTTGCGTGTGTGTGTGCATGTGTGTTTAATATAATTTTTTTGCTAAAAGTTTCTGTGCTGCTGAAGAACCTAGTGTACTTTGAATTTTTTTTTTTAAGTGTTGGACTAGGACATTTTGTGTGTGTGCGTGTGTTAATGTAGTTTTTAATCTGGTTATAAAGGCCAGGACATAATCGTACCTAGGAATCACAGGGCAGGGTGAATTCCAGCTCAGCTGAGTCCCACCTTGATTGTTCTGTGTTTTAGCTTGGACTTGAACGCAGCTGAGTCCCACCTTGATTGTTCTGTGTTTTAGCTTGGACTTGAACGCAGCTGAGTCCGGAGTGCAGCACAAACCGGCCACACCGCGCAGCCCCATCAGCAACGACCAGCCGCCCAATAAAGAAGGCTGCGCCTGCTAGTGGCTTCCTGCTCTCTCCCTTTGTGTCCGTCTGGGGTTGGGGCTGTCCCCGCGTGTCTGCCTGCGCATGTGGATGGGAATGGATGCGCGCACGTTGGTTCATTATTAAAACCTACATGTGATTTTCTTTCCTCTCTTGTTTTTTTTTTTCCTCTGGGGTAGAGGGAGGGATTCATTTTATGTGAGCAGTTGTTGCAGAAATCATGGAGTGTTCATTTGTTTCTGTTGTCATTCTGTTGGCCATTAGTAGAAACAATGGGTTCCCCCCCCCCCCCCCCCCCCCCCCCCCCAGGCAATAGAATTTAGATGGAAGGATGAAAACAATGTGTTTGTATCCTTCATTTTCCGTTTTTAACATGGAGAAGTTAAAATTTTAGACAGCAGAACAACTCGAAAGTCTTTTGCCTATATATATACACATGTATTTTGTAATAATTTTACATTAGGCTTCCTTTTTCCTATAGAATCCCAGCCCCCACCATTTTTGATGTAATATGAAATGATGGAAAGATGATATACAGGATTACTACTTGATATGTACCCCTTCTCTCAGACCCATTCCCATAACATTTTTTCCCTTGTTCAGTCATGCATGCAATAGGTGATAATCGTTGTGGTGGGCACAGGTTTACAGTGACTAGATGATTCACAAATGGAAAACATAGCATGACGATGAATCCACTTCAGGATCGGCGTGTGTGCCTGTATATACCAGGAAGTGTGGATGAGAAAGTTTCTGCGTGGTTTTCTTGGCTGTTTGTGCTTGGATCTGCCTCAAGAGTTGAGATGGAAATGCACAAGACTGAATGACCATGATCGTTTAGAGTACCACCCCCACACCTCCTCCCATACACACCTCAGCCCCCCACCCCCCCCCCCCCACCCCCAACCCCACCCCTGTCTGGATTTGGTTTTCCTTTCCTCCAAACAAGTCATGTCAGAGGTGCTCAAGTTAAGCAGTGCAAATCGACAGGTGGAAGAGTTCTCGATTGTTTTGCCTGTGTTTCTGTTTTGTTCTGCCTTCATAGTAAGGTTGGTGAAGTGAGCTGCAGACTCTTGTTTCCCATCCCCCCCCAGAGGCTGTGAATGACTTGGGACTGCCCAGTTCTCATTGGTAGCCTGTTGTCCTCCCAAGTCTTCACACAGCACAGCATGGTTCCCCCCCCCCCCCCCCCCCCCCCCCATCCTTCCTCTCTCCCACCTTACCTTTGGAGATGATTTTTATGTTTGTTGGAATATTGCTGTCATCTTTTTATTCATTCTGGGTCTTTATCCATTGCATTGAATTTTTCTCTTTTTTTTTTTTTAAATTGTCATCACTTGATTTGGGCAACAGTTTCCGACATATTCTTGTGTTTATATGATTTGGGTTATAGAAGTGATCCGTTAGGATGTGAGGATTATTATTTTCTTTCTGACAGTGTTGTGATGTATGCTATGATTTTGATGTTTGATATTTGATTCTGAAGTAATGTTGTTGTTTCATTTTCTTTAGTATAGCAAAGAATAGCAAAGGTCTTGTCTACATGCAAAACTGACCACTCAGTCGTTGCTTTTTCTCACGTGTTGTGGAGCCATCTGTTTCTCATGGGGTTGGAGCAGGCGGTAAATTTGTAGCTATGCAGTTTCAGTAACAGAGAATATCTCCCCCTCCAACTGGTAAAATAGCTCACAAACAGCTCCTTTGTTATGAGATGGTTCTTTAGTGTACAGAAGTCACCACTGAAGGTAATTTATTTCATACACACAGCACTGTATCTGTCTAGCAAAGGTCCTGGTTTCTGCACCAAAAATGTTGTATGGACAAATTTTCAAATGATCGTGAATTGCATGACAAAGAGAGGGGTTGTCAGCATACTTGTTTGATTGTTCAAAGAATATTTTTCTCTGGAAATCAGCATTTTCTGTGTACTGTGTAAAAAAAAAAAAAAGGATTCTGTGGCGAAAGTGACAAGGAGTCCATGTATGTCTGTATGCTCTTTTTGAGGACTGGGGTGTAGAGAAAGTCACCGATTCTTGCAAAGCGAATGTGAGCCGAATTTTTTTGTAGCATTGTTTGTTTGTTGGTGCCAGGGCAGAATACTGTGGCAGTAGTTATGACAGGTTTGAGGCAGAAGAAAACATGTGTATCATGATTAGCATACCATGGTGTTGTGAGTTTTAAGTACATTGACCCAAACAAGGGAGGTAAAAAGACAAAAAAAAAACTTCCCATGTTTGTTTCTGGATGCATCATGGATTTTTTTCATATTTGTGTTTTTTGGGATAGCATTGTTTTTTTGTTCGTTCAGGCAGACATTTAACAAAAACAGTATGAACTGATGAAACGGGGAACAGTCCATCCATAGTGATCATAATGTTCAATGTGAATGAGTCCTTATATGTTGGTATGGCAGCAGTGTCAGTGTTTTGTGCAACACAGAGTCGGTAAAACCAAGGAGAATTGTAAACGTTGGCGACAGTGGTGGCCATGGGTTAGGATGAGTTCGCTAAAAAAAAGTTGGATCAGCTGGGCTGGAGAACTCTCCTTAGATCCAAGGACTTCTGAGGAAACCGTCTTGACATTCAGAGGCATAGGGAACAAAAAATCTGGTTGAAAAAAAAAAAAAACGCGAGCTGCTTGATCACCCAGAGATTTGTACCATATCCAGTTTTTCCAGTCCAGGTTTCCATGAGTCTGTTTCAACTTGTTTTTGGAAAGAGAACAAGCCGGGAATGGCATGTTGTGACTTCTTTGCTGTGTATAAGACATCTGAACTGCGCTGATCATGGTTTCAACAGTACTCTTTGAACATGTGCTCTACAAGACACGTGTTGATGCTTCAAGAGCACTGGACTGCTATCAGAGCAGACTGGATTTCTTCATCAGATGATTGCTTCGTCCCCTCCCCACCCCCTTCCCCATTTTTTTTTTTTTTTAAGTGAATATGCATGGATTTTATTTCTGAAGGTCTGACGGACCAGATAGGTGTAGTAATGTGGTCAGGTTGGTAGTAAATAGCAAGAAGTGAGATGCATGGTAATTAGGAATAAAAGATATTGTTCAACAAGGAGAAATGAGATGCATAGTAATTATGTCTACAATAAAGGATATTGTTCAACAACAAGGAGAAATGAGATTCATGGTAATTATGAATAAAGGATATTGTTCAACAACAAGGAGAAATGAGATTCATGGTAATTATGAATAAAGGATATTGTTCAACAACAAGGAGAAATGAGATGCATAGTAATTGTGAATAAAGGATATTGTTCAGCAACAAGAAGAAGAAATGGAATGATGGTAATTATGAATAAAGGATATTGTTCAGCAACAAGGAGAAGAAATGAGATGCATGGTAATTATGAATAAAGGATATTGTTCAACAACAACAAGAAATGAGATGCATGGTAATTATGAATAAAGGATATTGTTCAGCAACAAGAAGAAGAAATGAGATGCATGTAATCATGAATAAAGGATATTGTTCAACAACAACAAGAAATGAGATGCATGGTAATTATGAATAAAGGATATTGTTCAGCAACAAGAAGAAGAAATGAGATGCATGGTAATCATGAATAAAGGATATTGTTCAACAACAACAAGAAATGAGATGCATGGTAATTATGAATAAAGGATATTGTTCAGCAACAAGAAGAAATTAGATGCACAGTGATTGTGTCTTCAATAAATGATATTGTTCTTACATTACCAAGCTGCATGCATTACTGTGGAGACAAACATTTTTTTTTTCTTGCGAGAAGTTTGGTAAATTTGAATGTGCATACCTGTGAGTGAGTGTGCGTGTGTGTGCAGATAGTTTTTTTTCTTTTGGTTTCTTTAGTTGCAGCATAGTAACTTGTCTATTATGAGAGGCCACAAAAGGGTCTTCAAAGCTGCTTGAGTTCCATTTCAGAAGGGCCTCACCTCCCATCCCCGAGCCACTCACCAGGACATTGCCCCTAGACCCTACTGTGGCTTAGGTGCCCCCCCCCCCCCCCCCCCCCCCCCGGACCCTGGGTCTTTTTCAAAGAATTTTCAAGTCAGCTGTTCTCTAGCCTGCTTAGTATGTAAGTTACTAGGATGACTGATTGGCTCCACCCAGGAAAAAAAATTATAAAAAAAAAGAATTGTTTTTTTTACAAATGGTCAAATTGATTATATGCTGATCAAATCAATCACGAGTGTGCTCTTTCTGTGATTCTAAAAAGCAGATTTCAGTGACTCTATCCTGGCCTTGTTCTTTCTGCCCTTTAACTTAAAAAAGTAGATTTGAGGGATTCAGTCCTGACTTTGTTCTTTCTGCCCATTTACAGAACTTGATTTCAGTGAGTCAGTCTTAGCCTTGTTCTTTCTGCCCATTGATAAAACAGACGTAAGTGACTTTGTTCTTTCCGCCATTTGAAAAAAAAGAAAAAGGAAAAAAATCAGATTGCAGTGACTAAGTCCTGACCTTGTTCTTTCATTCCTGACTTGCTTTTTTTTGTTTTGTTCTGCGCTAAAAGAAAACGGCAGATTTCTGCAGCTGAATCCAGGCCTTGCTTTTTCTGCTCTTTGATAAAGCAGACTTAATTGACTCAGTCCTATGCTTGTTCTTTCTTCCGTTATAAGGGGGGGGGGGGGGGGGGGGGGGGGGCAGATTTCAGAGGACAAGTCCAAACTTTGTACTTTCTGCCCCATACAAAAACAAAACAAAAACAAAAATGTAGAGTTCAGTGATTCAGTCCTGATCTTGGTGGGGTTTTTTTTTTTGCCCTGTAACTTACCTTATTCTTTCTTCCCTTTAGAGGAAAAAAAAAGATTTCAGAAGCTGAGACTAGACTTGGATTTTTTTTCTGCCCCATTAAAAAAACGTAGATTTCAGTGACTTGGTGCTGATGCTGACCTTGTTCTTTCTGCCCTTCAGGAAAGCTGATTTGGGGATTCAGGTCTCACCTTGTTGTTTCTGCCCACTACAAACAGACTTCATGTTTAAATGCTTACTTTTTTTGCCCCTGTCTAAGATGTAGATGTCATTGAACAAAACGTCCTTTTTTTTTTTTTTTTCCCTCGTGAAGAAGGTGAACCGTTTCACACACCCACTCATACCCATGAAAGGAGGATGAAACATGCGTAGGTGTGTTGTTAGGTTGTGTCTATATATTCTTTTGGATGTATGTATGCGAGGGTTTGTTTTTTGTTTTGTTTTGTTTTTTAAGTGAGTGAAAGCCTGAAGAGAACATAGCCATTCCAGATTTGAAGAAGAGTGGGAGGATGATGTTGGATGGATTGCATGTCGGTGTTGGGATGAAACGAGTTTGCGCATGCTGTTATTGTGGATGTCTCATGTTATGGCATAGGCTTCTCTGTAATATATTCAGTGAAATCGATTGCTGTCATTTAGCATTTTTGTGTGTGTTTTGTGTTTATTTGTTGCAGTGCTTGTAAAATGCAGTAGTTTTTTTTTTTTTTTTTTTAAACATCTGGAAAGCAATTGAGTTTGGAGAGAAGGAGGCCCCTCTTCCCTCCAGACTAAAATTTGAAAATCCTATGTGGGATTGTGAAAGTGAGAAGTCGAGGTTAGAGCCTTGTGTGTACCTTCTGTGAACCTGCATGGAACCTGAATTGTACCTTAATGGTCAGTATCACACACAGAAAAGCTGAAGAATCTTTTGAATATTATGGATGAAATTTTTAGTTAAAGTTTACATTGAATGACAATGAATAACTCGATTGCAGAAGTAAGATAAGAATACAAGGACAGATGGACCATCAACTGTCCACTTTTTGTGTTGGCTTCAGACATTTTTGAATTATTGCCAGAAAATGCAACTTGGGTCTTATAACAAGCTTTCACAAGTCTTTTCCAAATCAGACGTATGGTTTGGGGATTGTAACTTTCAGAAAAGTGCATGTTCATCCTGTAACAAGTTTGACATGACATTTACATAGGGGCTATTTATGCTTGGCATGGAATCGCACAACTCGGTATGACAGCACGTAGTATGGCATGACAACTGATCGTTTCCAGGTGGCTGGAATTTCATGTGTCGAAATGAAATCGGTCATTGTTTTCTGGTGGCCTGAGCTTGGGGCATGAATAAAGGATGAAATCTTGAAGCTCTTCCACCAGTTTTAAAAAAGCACATGATCATGTATACCATGGACAGTTTTAGTGGCACTGCTTTCCTGGGAAAGAACAACCGGCAAAACGCAACCGTTAAACGTGTAACCTGCACATATTAACACAGACAGACTTGGTTATCAAAATGAAATGGTAGGCCAGTGTGGTTCATCTCCATTCCAGTTCAGTTGTGTTCCAGATGAGGCATTGTAAGCTGATTAAGACACACCAATTGGTGAGGTGCCGCCCTGCAAGTAACTGGGCGATGTAATGGTCATTGCAGCAATTGTGCAATTTGTAAATGTTTCAGTACTGTAACCTATCTCTCGGCACTTCCTCCCTACCTTGACCCCGCCCTGTACCCCTGTCCCGCTCACTACCATCCTTTGGAATTCTCACCTTGACTTTCTCAATATGTTAGATGTTTTAGTAAGAGGCTCATGTTAATGACTTGTACAAATTGTAAATGTATCAGGCATTTTTGTCTTTGACTTGCTTTGTAAAGGTGATCGCTTCATGTTTACTGCTTGAATGCTGGGGAGCAAAAGACAAGAAAAAAGAATTAGGTGGGTTTTTTTTTTTTTTTTTTGAGACTTGGTGTTTAATATCTTTTCTTTTTGTGATAGATAATAAATATTGTGAGAATGACTTGGTGACTCGTTCTTGAGTGATGTGTCTGTGTGCGGTATTGTGGGTTAGACATTTGGGACTTGGTATGAAGGTACTGGTCTTTCACATTAGTGTGTGTGTGTGTGCGTGTGTTCAGGACCCCATTTCGACCCCATATTTATTTCATTGTGCATGAAACTTTCAGAATTTTTTTTTTTCATATGTATGTCATAATTTTAGGGGGGGAAAATGAGATTAAAACATACTGACTTAGATGATATTTGTTTGCTTCTGTTTCGAGGTTGCTGGCAATTCTCATATCTGTTGCTAGACTTGAACCCATCTGGATCGCAGATGTGATCCAAACGTTGTGTATGGTCAGGGGACATCCTTTTCTTGTCAGTTTTTGTGTGGTCAGGTGTCTTTTTTTTTTTCCTGTATTGCTCTTGCACAGTTTTATTTCGGATTTATTTGCTGGTATGTTGCTTTTTGTCAGTTGTGGTTTTGTTTTGAAGGGTGGCCAGACCTGCCAAGTGCTACGCTTTTGGTATAGCATGCTACGATTTCATTGACAATGCTGCACTTCACTTTGTGTGGAAATGCTATGACTTCCAAAAAACAATTTAAAAAAAAAAAAAAAAAAATTTAAAACCACTTCAAGGACAGCTTAAGCAGAACATAGACAACTTAGATCTTTAGACTGTAGATGACTTAAAAAAATAAAGGCCAAATTCAGTAAGGAGAGGGTGAAAAAGTAGAAGAAAAATCACCAAAGGCAGTCATAATTGGGCCACCTTGTCGATTGGTTTCGCTGTCGGCCATATTGATTTTGTAGATCAGATCAAAACCATGTGATGATCAGTGACATTAAAAAAAAAAAAAAAATTTCTGGTCCACATTGTGTTGTATGAAAACAAAGTGCAACTGAAAGTGCTACTGAGTTTGTCTTGTTGCATCGCATGTAAGTGTCACAGTTAAATTTGAAACAATATATGAAATGTCAAAATGCTACACTTTGGGCATTTTAGACTTAGCCAGCTCAAGTGAGAAGGGCAAGGAATGGTTTAATGCATCGGTTGGAATGATAAGGCTCAGTACAGAGATTGTCCATCCATAGTCATGTCATTTGATGTGCGTAGTACACCCTATATAATATATATGATTGTCAAAAAGTATGTTACTCCAAAATGTCCTGGCCCTGTCTTGTGCAAAGGATATGTAAACAAAAAGAATTAACTTAAAAGGTCGAGGGGAAAAGAAGTGAAATGCTGAATAGAAAGTTATTGAAAAATGAGAGAACGGATGAGTCTCAAAAGTGGAGGAAATATGTTAATGGCTTGAGTTCTGTCTTGTCATTTTGTTGTTGTTGTTGATCAGTTTGTGTTTTTCCCTACTGTTGATGATGGTGAGGTTATTGATAATGTTCAATTACCTGGTCAGGTGCAACTTAGTTCGGTAGTTCCACATAATGTTTTATTGGTAGCATTGAACGTGGTTTTGTGGCAGCACTATGAGGTTTGAACAGATTGTGAGTTTGGTAGCAGTAGAAATCATTTTGTATGATGTGTTTGTACATTTGAAAGTCTATCATTCTCTAATTCTCTCTGCCTAGGCTATAGGCCTGGTATGTTAATCAGAACACAATGGTCTAGTTTTTATATTTATAGCAGTATCAGTTGAACTACTTGGCATTTTGTACTACAAAATACATTTTGTCTGGATAGAAAAACTGATCTTCATCAGTGATCCCCTCTGTTAATGTTATGTCATTGTGTATGGTTATGGTGATTTCAAATAAGAACAATAGACTCTGGGCTTTTTTCTCTGTCATTGTTTCTCCTTCTGAGATCTATGTAATATGTGTCCTCAGACTCTGCTTCAGAATGACAACAAAGCAGGTCAGAATTGTCTTCATGAGATAACATAGGATTGCTGCAAGTAGAATGATGGAGACACTTTGTTTTCCAGTCATTGTAACCAGTGTCCAGTACTTGTCCCCACACTGGCCATCGTGTCAGGAGATACACAGGAGGGGAACATGTAAGAAAGAATCTTGAAACACGTTTTAGTTCACTCCTCCCAGGATTCTGCTGCAGCTGAGTTGCTGGCCAGTCTGTTCAGAAATGGAACTAAAACTATTTCCGTCTATACTTTTTCACCCTTACTAACCAAAATAAGTCTAAAACTCCTTCGCTGTGAACTTGCTGGACAAATGGTAAGTGAACAAAGGGGGGGAAAATCCTACGCAGAGCCTATGGTTGGCTGTAGTAATCAATATTACTGAGTAAAATGACTTTCAGACTGTTTACAGCACAAGCCTATCTGCATGATACCTTGACACATGGTCTGGCCAAAGTGTCACATTTGCTTCATTTGATAGGGATATGTGTTGGGTCATCCCGTTGAATACGAGTGAGAAACTGAATGAGACTGGAGTATTGGCTCATTGCGCTAAAAGTTGTATGAAACATGTTCGTCTTGGTGTTAGTAAACGATGATCAACTGTAAATCCTGCATGATTTGGTGTCAAAACTTAGCAGATGTTGTATAGCGTTCATGGACCAGTTTGTATGCAGTGACACCTTGATGAAACTGAAACTGAAACAAACTGGTGATTCATATCAGATGCCTGTCCTGGCAGCTTTTGCCAGAGTGATGGCAACCTAAGACTAGTTAAAATCCAGACTGTGCATAGCAGGCCACACTTACGGGAGGGGAGGGGAAGGTCATATTGCGGTCTATGCCAAACAAGCCATACTTCAGACAGGAATGGGGGAAGAAGGGTGGAGAGGGTCGTATCATGGCTTATTAACGAGACACTCTTTGAGGAAGAGTTGGGGGATCATGTTGTGGCATGAGCTTTAGAAGAGGCACCAGATGTAGATAAGAGGGGGGGGGGGGGGGGAGGGTTGATGGGTGTGGCAACACTTGTTAGGAGGAGATGATGACGCATTGTTTAAAAGCGCATACTAATGTTTTTTCCAGAAAGTATGGGTCGCGAGTCATTCACGGAAATACTGTTCATGATAAATTCTCTCATGATTTGCCACGCTGTGTATCATCATTGTACGCTTTCCCCACAAGGGGATTTTGTGTCATGCTTTTCTACTGGACACATTGTTGACAGTCATCGTAGTTACTTCAGACAGTGATGTTTAACCAAAATTGTCTTTTGAGTTGGACGAAATAAGGCTGTAAATGAATAGCTGATTCAATTTCCATCTGTCATTTTTGTATGTTGAATAATCGTATCATACTGACATATTTTCGTGAGTTAGCTTGACACCATAGTACTGATTGTAATTTGGATAATTTGTCTCTCTGGTTCCTCCTCTCTAACTTGCATATCTGAAAAGTAGTTGGACAGAAAAGAATTTGTAACCTAAATTGGTGTTGGTATAGTAAGCATCATGATATGACTGTTATAGCTTTGTAGAGATGCATCAGAACAAAGTAATGTTTATGTATTGGAGTCTTTGACCATTTTAATTCGGAGCGCAGAGCCTTTTTAAATTGTAAATCTTTTTCTTTCTTTCTTTCTGCGTACGCAGGCTGATACTCCTGCGGACACTCCCTGTATAGCCAGGCAGTGGAGTTTTGTGTGTATGACCCTTTTTTATCCCGCCATTAAGGCAGCCATACTCCATCTTCGGGGAAGAGAGTAAATCTTTTTAAGAGTGAACCTCATTGCCAGGAAGTGACTGTCCAATGACAGTCATGTATCCATTTTAGTTTGTTTGGATTGTTGAATTCATACTATAAAAAAAAATAATGATGAGCAAAAATAGATTGACTTGCATTCAGTGGCAAGTTGGAGGGGAGACTGTGCTTGCTTCTTTTCTCCTACGGACCAGTGAGCATGAAACATGAGTTGAACAGTGGGATGCAAATCCTTTAGTGTATCGTACAGCTGTTTGAAAGCCAAGGTCAAAGGGTCTGTTGAGGTTGGAAGTCATCGGGGGGGGGGGGGGGGGGGGGGGGGGGGGGGGGGGAGGAAATGAGTTGGAACATTGAACAGTTGCTTGCTTTAAGTACATCACTTTCAGCTCTGGGTGAGCGATATACTTGAGAGCATCACAGCAGTGTCATCTCTTCCATTGATTAAACGTCATTACTGGTCTTTCTCTAACTTGCATGAAAGCCACAACAGTGAAAGGAATATAAATCTTTCAAGGCCTAAATCATATGAAAAGCAGTAGTAGTTGTATTGTTGTCAGGTTCTAGCTTGATTCATCATGGCCTCTGTGAGTGCATGGTTAAACCGGTTTCCACTTTGTGTATTCAGTTGTCAGGTGGTTGTCACTGTTCAGAATCGGTTGTCCGTCGTTTGGAATCTTCTGTAGCATGGTGTGTGTCACTCTTGTGGAATCTGTGTGATGATGATGTTGATGATGATGATGAACAGGGGGCCAGAGACCTGTCTGTACTGTACAGTGCATTACTTTGTCCATGGGATATCACTTGGCTGCCTGTTGGCGGGGCCCTGTCCTTCGCTTGTTCGGACAAGTCGTGGAACGGACGCCAGTAGCAGCTGTCTTTGTCTTCGTCTTCGTAGCCGTTTTTTTTCCCCCTTTTTTCTTTTTTTTTTGTGGTCAATTTTTTTGTCAGCGTGGTCAGAATTATATCACACTTGTGACAATAATATTTCTGGTGTCGTAAGCAGTGTGAGTAAAGTGTATGTGCATGTGTATACAAGTATGTGTGTATGTGCATGAAAGTCTTTGCATGTGTGTATGTGTGTGCAGGATGACATGGAAGGGGAGGGGGGTGGGGGTCTAAGTTACACTTGACATCACATCATTTGTGTGCAGCCAAGTTGAAGTTGCTTGTAACTTTCAGCTGGACAACTGATGGACAAAATGCATTTAGGATTGTGGTTCAGTGCATGTGAAGGTGAAGTTGTCCACAAAATTCACAAATGAATAACAAAGTAACGACAACCCCAAAAAACCAACAAACACGGCATACCAGGTGCAGAGTGACACCTATTGACCACGAAACAGGCAGGTGAATTTTTGACAGAAAGTGAAACGTGTTGATAGATATCACAAATAACAACCATGAAAATGCAAAGATACTTCCTAGCTGGCTGACAGCAGCAGAATGGTTCTGTCAGGCCTGTTTACCCTTAGTACGATTTTGCTGTAATTTTTACGGAAAATTTTTTACGAAAATTACTGCGCTTGTTTTTCCCCCCACTATTAGATTGTTCGTCTATGTATTTGTCTTGACTTTATTCAAGTTTAAAAGGCTGTGCCAGTCTTGAATAAAAGTTACTCTGTGTTAGGTTTTCTTATAGGAGCAAACGTTACCCCACTTGTTTACTGAAAAAAAAAAAAAATCACAAATTATGGGAATTACCCCCCCCCCCCCCCCCCCCCCCCCCCCCCCCCCCCCCCCCCCCCCCCCCCCCCCCCCCCCCCCCCCCAATGTAATGGGAAAAAATCAAAGAAAGAAAATGGTTAACGCGAAGTTTCGTCTGCCACTGTTTCAGTCAAAAGCAGTAAGGAGACATTTCCCCGTGCCTTGCGTCTTTTACCTTGTCAAAGATGGCGACGAAGCAGTCTTAAACGCACCAATGGCCGGCTCTTCCAAATCTTCAAAAGTTCTGCGATTATGAAGATTACGGGGTTTGTTTTTGTTTAATGACAGGTTTTTGTCCGAGATACTGCAGGTACACGCATGTGGGGTAAACAGGTGTGTTCTATGCATGCGCCATTCTGCTGACAGCCATCTGTGTGCAGTTTTTGGTCTTTTGTTTGTGACCAGCTGTTGGCTGGGTGTCACCTGGTCCATCATCTCTCTCATTGCATCCCCTTCCCCCCTCCCTCCCCTTCAGGTGCCCATCTTCTGTCACTTTCAATGTTAAGGCTGCAATGCAATTGCAAAGGGGATCTTGCGCGTGCACACACACACACGTATGCACACGTACACGCACAGAAAACATTGGATTGCATAGAAGGAGAGATCACGAGGATGAAGTGATACTGTTAATTAGTTTGTCGCAAGATACATTTGAAGAATTTTTGTTTTCTTTCAAAACCACTGGAGGAGACAGAGAAAGAGATGAAGTGTGCTGACTGTTACCAGAATGAACATCTTGGGGCTGCCTACTAACCCCTCTCCCTTCTTTTTACCCTTCTCCCCCAACTCCTGTAACCACAAAGTCGGAGAAAGTAAAAACATTTTTCTTTGGAATATAATTCTATTCATTAGTTTTGTGGACAGAGGAGGTCCATAAACGCCCTAGCTACTCCCACCCCCACCCCTCCATGCACCCCTCTCCACCCTCCCACTAAAGTCTTGTCAATGTGAACACAGCCGTCAGATTCCAAAAGAAAACAAAACTCTTAGGCTACGTGCATAGTGGACCCGGACCTGGCCGTGCAAAGCACAGCTGTGTCTCACCTGGTTGCACGACCGGCAAAATCACGGTTCTAATCACACTGGTCGGGGCCGGGTGCACCATGCATGACTTTGGCCCTCGCCAGTAAGTTGGAAAAGAGATGAACCGGAGCAGGGTTTTTTCTCCCGCACGGCCATGCAAAACACGGCCAGGTCCAGGTCCACTCTGCACACAGCCTTAGAGTTTGTCATGTTTATTTTTGTGTCCGTAATCATGAGAGTCGGACATGCATGCACACACTTTTACATACACGTGGACCAGAGCAGGCTAGAGAGAGAGAGAACGAACCGGCCATGTATGGACTGATGAAGGAACCGGATGGTGAAGACAGTTCCACTTGCCTTTGCGCGTGCTTCGTGCATGCTGTGTGCCTGCTTTCCCAACCTCTGGCACCCTGTAAGCGTAAAGCTGGAGAATCTAAGCTCAGTTTTGTTTGTCAGGGCAAGCATATTCTCATCCGTTGTTTCCCCCTTCATCGTGTTCGCCCTCTCCCTCCCTATGATCGCAGTTTCCCCACCTCCCATACCCTCACTCTTCATCACGACCTTCCACCCCCTCAGATGAATGTCCATCTTGTAAACAAGACATTGACCACCAAGGGCTCTGGGACAGGTTACCTCCTGTGTATGCTTGTGTGTGTGTGTGTTCTACCAAATGCTGCACTGATGAATAATGCATGCAGGCCTAATAGTTGATGAAATTGTTCAGCTGAGAATGGTAAATTACAGCATCTGCAAGAAGATGCTTAAAATAGATGTTCCAGGTATGAATCAACACTAATTTCTCTAAGTTGAAGAGTTTTCACACACAGAAAGTTTGAGACTGACCAAAGTTGCATCACACAGATCACCCAAAATAATGTCTAGGTCGAGTTGTTTTGCAGGTTTGATGTGGTGTTGGCTGAAATTTCTGAATTTAAAAAGCCCACTAAAACAAACTTTAATCTCACCATTGTTTGGACAGCTTCTATAGAAGACATTTTTCTCACACTTGCCTTTCAAACAAATGCTTTGTCCCCACTTGGCATGGAACAACGCCATAATACCAGGATTAAAGGGGGGGGGGGGGGGGGAATGGAGGGGGGGGGGGTCAGTAGGGAGCTAACTTCACCTTAATCCTCAGATAGGGCAGCCAGAGTGATTGCCCTGAATGAGTTCACAACATTGCGCCATATTTGAGCTAGCTCAGCTTCTGTTTTCCTTGGAGGAGGAACCCATAGATGCCCTTTCAAGTTCACTTGGTAGGTCAGGTAAGGTTCATGCCTTTTCCATGGACCCACAGTCCTTGAAGCGGCATGGGGATGGCTGAGGCACACTCTCAACATGCCCTTCATTCCCAGCCAAAACCACAGAGCCTGAAGAGCAGGCCCTGACAGTAACCTTGCCGCCGCTGGCCCCAGCTGATCAAAGTGCAGAAGATAAGCTATCCAGTCGGAGCAGTAAAGGTGTACCTTTAAGAGGACAGAGCTGGGCGCCTTGAGCACCCTTCTCCGGCATGGCCAGGTGAGAGCTGCTATCAGACCCCAGACAATGTGCTCTCTTGGCTTAGAGGGGGTTACTCACCAGGCGTTATATCCATGGCCAGAAACTGCCCTAGTGCGGATGTGAGGAAGCATGAAGTCGAGGTTTTCTCTGCTGGTTGCACCCTCTGGTGAAACGTCGCAGTCTCTGACATATGTTGGGCATCAGGCTAGGAAACAGAGAATACTTTGGCAGATTTTACCTATGTGGCATGACTGAAGACTGGGAAGCTCCTGGCTGTGTAGGTGGGATAGGTGGTTATCCAGGCGACAACGTATCAACATACATTTTGGTCACTAATTCATCTACCTATCCTGCCAATATTTGCCTTTTCTGTGGGTATTTTTGTTTCGGCGTTTTGTTCAAGTTGCCCTTGACATTGTTTGATTTGTGTACAAAAAGGGATTTTTCGTTTAGTGTTCTTGGGTGCTGGGGTTTTTATTAGTTGACACCATCAGTGCTCACTTTATCAGTCTTCACATTTTCCTAATCCTCCTGGTGTTTTATCCTTTCTTGGATTTGCTTGCCTATTGTCTATTTGAGTCTTGGAGGGAGACATTTTTAAGACCGTTTGTGCCTTTATGTCAAGTTTTATGTGGGGAACTCCAACCCATGTGAAAAAGAAGAAACAATGTTATTCTTTCCAGGTGAGCATGCTTCCACTGTCTTTGTCAATTCAGGTATTTGTTTGGACAGGTATGTGGGAGAAAGTTTTACCACTAAAAGTAGATATGCAATATACTTACCTGTCCAAACTCTAGGAGCACTAGAATGCTAAATTGGGAAAAAGTGTGAAAACTCGGCCAATTCAAATATGGTGCAATGTTGTGAATTCTGTAAGGGTGATCACTCTGGTAGGGTTATCTGAGGATTGAGGTGAAGTGAGCTCCCTGCTCTTCAGTTTTGTGTTTGGGGGGATCCTGACATGATAGTATTGTTCCACACCAAGTGGGGATGGGGCATTGGACAGGTAAGTGTCATAAAACCACTATCAGCAGTAATATTCCTGTCTGTTTCAAATTCACTTGTCTGTTTTGTATACTGTATCAAACAGGCATTACTCTGCACCTTGTTTGGCTTTGTTGGCGTTAACCCTCTAGCGCCTGAAAGTACTTCTAGCCTAAAGAAAATTATTTTCTATGCAAAAACAATATCAGTCGGGGACAAGAAACACGTTTCTGGGGTTATTTTCTGTCAAAAGCAAAAAATGACAAATTTAGAAAAATTATCATACATGATAAGTTAGGTTTTTGTTGCACAAAGACTGATTTTATCATATATGATAAATTGCCTCAGGTACACAGTTCATTGAGAGAGTTAACTCAGATGTCATTTCACAAATTGTTAATCTGTAATGTTAATTCTTCTTCAAGTGTTTTTGGGGTGAGTTTCAATCTCATTTTAGCAAATGGAACTCTGCAAAGCAGTTTCTGTCCTTGTTGAAACACAGGTTCACTTTGCACTTTGGACAGGAGACGTAGGTCAGGCTCTGGCAGTTCCTGTTCTTGCATGACGTCCTTCCACTGTTCCACTGGGGCAGGTGGGCAACACCCTCCAGGCGGACATCAGGGGTGGGAACGAACAGGATGAGAAAATGCGGAGTATATGCATGCATGTCGGTGACAAGGACCCGTGTCGACCATGATAAGGACCCTCATCAACCATGACAAGGACCCGTGTCGACCATGAAGAGGACCTGTGTCAACCACGACGAGGACCGTGTTGACCACGATAAGGACCCGTGTCAACCATGACAAGGACCCGTGTCAACCATGACAAGGACCCGTGTTGACCATGACGAGGACCCGTGTCGACCATGACCATTTCAACCATGACGAGGACCCGTGTCAACCATGACAAGGACCCGTGTTGACCATGACGAGGACCCATGTCGACCATGACCCATTTCAACCATGACGAGGACCCGTGTCGGCCATGACGAGGACCCGTGTTGACCATGACAAGGACCCGTGTCAACCATGACGAGGACCCGTGTCAATCATGATGAGGACCCATGTCGACCATGACAAGGACCCGTGTCAACCATGACGAGGACCCGTGTCAATCATGATGAGGACCCGTGTCGACCATGACAAGGACCCGTGTTGACCATGACGAGGACCCCTGTTGACCATGACGAGGACCCGTGTCAACCATGACGAGGACCCGTGTCAACCATGACGAGGACCCGTGTCGACCATGACAAGGACCCGTGTCGACCATGACAAGGACCCGTGTTGACCATGACAAGGACCCGTGTCGACCATGACGAGGACCCGTGTCAACCATGACAAGGACCCGTGTCGACTATACATAAATACCAATATCTTAAATACAGCAGTTCACATTATTACTGAAGAAATGTTATTCCATGTAATGACGGAGAGAAGAGATCACCGCAACTTTTAATGAATGTGCATCAATGAATCATTCAAAAACACTGTTTGGATGGTGTATTACCTCTGTAAGCTGTGCATGCTGGTGCAAAAGTTATAAGCTGTGTTTATGATTGTCACTGAAGATAATTCTTGACAGTTTGGTCGCCTCTGACTCTGATTCCTAATGCTACAGATGATACTGTTCCACTGCCCTGCTGTGGGGGCATGAGACATACATGTTTACAGACAAATACATACATAGACGAACAATGTAATAGTGGGGGGAAAAAACAAGCGCAGGCCAACAACTCAACCGTCTTCATAGTAATGACTTGGCAAAGATTTGGACTTAAAGGTCTACTTTAGAGGTTTTCGATAATTGGTCAGCTTATACAGAAATATGAAATGTTTGATAAATTGGTAAAATAAACATCCGATTCGCTCCCGATCACACGAAATCGATCCGCGAAAGTGGGCATTTTCACCTGTAATCAAGAAAACGGAAGGTAATCAACTAAATCTTGGCATGGCTTAACTACTCTTGGATGTGACGTCACATGATGGACTGGCCGTCAGCCGCGACCTACACAATAAGCCAACGGCGACAGAAAGCGATTCTGATGGTTCTTGCACATCTCGATCAGTATTTAATTTATCATGTAAAAACAGTGACTATGATTGCGACAGCCAATGTAACTCTGGGGATGTTTCTGCAAGGCCTTTACCTTATCAGTTTGAACGCTAAGTTCTTTTTACCACGTCAGTTCCAGCTGGACCACGGAAACGAGCTATTCAGTTCCAGCTGGACGCCCGAACACATCATTCCGAAGGCGTACGGACTTTACCGAAGTCTCGAGGGAGGCTACGACTGACTTTTTGATGCGATCACGTGTGGACGGGGAGCGGAGATTCTCCTTCCTCAAGCCTTAACGTGTTCATTCAATTTAACAAGTGTGATCTGTCCATAGATAAGAACAGAATAAACGTGCGACTATCGTACTCATCTGTACGAGCTTACCACTCCGCCCTCAAAGTATACGCGCACAATGCAGACGAAGTTTTTGATCCACTCGAACGGGCTCGGCAATTGTCGGAACAGCTCGTTTCCGTGGTCCAGCTGGAACTGACGTGGTAAAAATAACTTAGTGGCCCGGCATGGTTGCACCAACCGAATCCACTTCTTTCGAGTATCTGGATCAGATGGAAATGTGTGCAAAGAATATCCGTCTCCTGCTGAGCTGCTGCACACGCCTACAGCACAATATCTGCCACCTCCTCGTGACTTTTTAGGCTGTGGGGGATCGCAACTCGTGTTGATTTCACTTGGCGTTGGCTTGTTGTGTAGGTCGCGGCCGACGGCCAGTCCATCAAGTGACGTCACGGTTTTCGGTCTACCGCGCGGGGTTTGAACAGGTGTGCAAAACTCGTTTTTTATCTGTTAAATTCTTCCGGCGACTTTTTTTGAAAAATGAATACCGTACTGTAGTTATATGGCATGTAGACCTGCTTTTAACAAATTATCGAAAATCTCTAAAGTAGACCTTTAAGGAGGGGGGTGGGGGTGGGGCGGGGGGGAGTTTGAAGATGGAGAAACTGGGAACATGAAATTAAGAAAATATATTACAGATATAAAAACTCTTCACTAGCTGCATAAGGGAACCATCGCAATCCCTTCTGAAGGCAGATATATTTGTTTTTCCCCACTATTAGATTGTTCGTCTATGTATGTATTTGTCTGACTTTATTCAAGTTTAAAAGGCTGTGCCAGTCTTGAATAAAAGTTGCTCTGTGTTAGGTTTTCTTATGGGAGCAAAAGTTACCCCACTTGTTTACTGTTTAACAGAACAGATGATGAACTTCAACAGGAAGACTGTTACATAATCAGCTGGACATACGAAGCATCATAACCAACATGCAGACATACAAGAGAAACCACTGAAGAAAGTTTTTAATGCTGGGGACTAAATTAATGTAGATAAAAGAACAAAACGGGTTTTATGATAATATGCTCTGAAGACGTTAGCAAAGCAATGTAGATCTAACAATTAAAAAAAAAGATCATGCGAAAATTGCAGCTTCTTAAAGCATTATTAGCATCAAAAGCAGACATACCTTTTTTTTCACCTTGATTTTACACAGTCCATTTAATTGTGTGGTGCAACCCACCTCCTCTTTTGTGAAATGAGAACTGGTAGTTTCTAGTGACTGGGTCCCCCCCCCCCACCCTTGCTACTGCCAACCCCACCCCCCACTCCTGCTGCCTTTGTCCATCCTGCAGTCGCCTTCAACACACCAATGACATGCCTTTCAACAAGCAGAAACAAGCAAATAAGGCATGTTGGCGAAAATGTGAGCTGGGTTGGGAAATGTTAGTGAAATTTGTATGTTCATCAATCGCAAAATGGTCTATAGATACTGGATGTGCACACGTCACTCTATGTTCAAATTCCAAGTGAATCCTTGAATGACCCAGCCGCAGTAAAGCACCCTGAACAAACGTCTTGTGCTATGTGGTCAATCCATCAATGTTGCTTCAATATTATCATCAACCAGCCAATACTATCGAAAGGAAGTGTTGGCACAAAAATTTAGAATGTCAACAGCACATCCATTGAGACCGTCTAGGGCTTGCTGGTGAGTGAAGATGGATGTCTCTTTCCCCAGCACCTTTGGAAGTGTAGCTCCATGTCGGTACCAACACAACCAACTTCAACCTTTTACAGGCCCAGTGGACTCCAGGCTATCATGTCATTCACAGAAAGCATCCAGGATAATTAACATTCACAATGGTTCTTAATGGTATCATCACCAGTCTAGTCATTGATGATGATACATCAAATAGAACATGACTTGAAGCTGGTACCCCTTCATAATAGATGCTTGGCATGGGGCCTACATCAAAATTGAAAAAAAAAAAAAAAAATTTTAAAGGTTGACAAAAACATTGTTATAGGAAGACTGAGACGAAGAAGATGGTTCAAAACCAAAAATCTTCAAATGAATATAATCAGCTGTGAACAAACCATGGATGAATCATTATATCCAGAGGTTTAATTAAAACAAAGCACTCTGAACATTGTAGAAATACAAGACTCAAGTAAAATCATATTTCAATGCTAAATCCATTAGATCACAGAATCGCACACACACTATAAAATAAAAAAAACACTAGTAAATCATATTTTAATGCTAAAGTCTGTTCAGTAACAGAATTGCACACTATGAAATACCAGACCCTAGTAAATTATATCATAATGCTAAAGTCTGCATGATCACCGAATTGCTCACACACCATGAAATATACCTGGATATATTGTCAAAAATCAAAATGACAAAAAGCAAATATGGAACTGTGCGAGGTGTAAAATTCATCTTAACTAACATGACTTGTAGTAATAAGTCACTAAGTCTAAAGATAGTGATGCAAAAATAATGGTGTAAATTCTTTTTAAGCAACATGACTTGTAGTAAAAAGTCACTAAGTCTAAAGATAGTGATACAAAAAAAAAATAAATGGTGTAAATTCTTTTCAAGCAACATGACTTGTATTAAAAAGTCACCAAGTCTAATGATAGTGATATGAAAATACTGGTGTAAATTCTTTTCAAGCAACATAACATTATATTAAAAAGTCACTAAGTCTAAAGATAGTGATATGAACATACTGGTGTAAATTCTTTTTAAGCAACTTGACTTGTAGTAAAAAGTCACTAAGTCTAAAGATAGTGATATAAAAAGAATACAAAGAGAGAGAGAGAAATTTGGTCTGGAAATTAAGATTAGGCACGAAACAAAACAAAAAAATACCAAAAATAGCTGGAGATAATTTTTTTTGTCCAGTGCTGTCAAGTTCATGCCCAAAACCTTTTCCTCATGACACAAGCGAAACTGGAAATTAATATTCTTTGTTATCTCCCTGTCTTTTGCACGGATGAAATTGCACATAAATGTTTACAGAATTTGACGATGAGATTGGTGAAACAAAACTATCTACATGTGAAGCAGAAACCTAATCCACAAAAAAATCACTGTAAACTATGAATATACCAATACTTTTCTGCAATAACGAAAGGTCAAATAAAAAATACGTAAGAAGATGCAGAATAATTAAAGCCCCTTGCAATAGATCTTGGAACATGAGAAGCACTATACACATTGGACAAAAAATCGCATACACTGTCACTTTGGAGGGGAGGAGTGGACAATGAAGGTGGGGGGGGGGGGGGGGGGGGGGGGGG
The DNA here is from genome assembly GCA_018398815.1 of Conus ventricosus. Taxonomy (NCBI): domain Eukaryota; kingdom Metazoa; phylum Mollusca; class Gastropoda; order Neogastropoda; family Conidae; genus Conus; species Conus ventricosus. Next base: position 32,030,980 of record CM031618.1, read on the forward strand.
GGGGGGAGGGTCAGAAAGATTCAAAAAGCAGAAATTTGTTCAGTGCTTTGAGATCAGGATACTGTACAAACATTTGGCCGGAGAAACGATGCAAAGAAAAAAAGAAGAGTATCACATAGTTTCCATGGAAACATAATGCCAAAGAACAAAGGAGTAATACTTGGAAAGTCGCACAAACTTAATATGACTGCTCTACCAAGTCAGTGTGCAGGGTTTTTTTTTATGCATCTTTGGTTGAATCAGAATCTGTCTGTGCTGTTATATACATTATTGTGTGTAATAAATGTGTTGTGTGAAGAAATTAACATACATACGGCCAACTGTGTATTATCAGGCGCTGGTGTTGTACAAAAGGCGTGGTGAGCCCTTGTGCCAACAGGTGAGGACATCATGTACTCTGCCACTGGCATGCAGTAGAAATAAAAGGAATGAGACTATAAATCGAGGTTCTGTGTGTGAACGCACGCATAACATCTTGTATATACATAAAATCCCATCACCAACTTTCGGAAGAGAAGGCCAGTTTGGCCGTTGGTATGGATGACATGTTAAACATAGCATGCACCCTGCGTGAGAAATGGAAAGAATGAAGGAAGTAAGGATATTGAGTGAACAATATTGACTGGATGACACGGGGAAACGACTGAATGAAGCGCCAGCTGGCAGCTCTTCAGTCAGCACTACCCAGGTAGGCAGCCATTGTGTAAACAAGTGTGGATTGTAAAGCGCTTAGAGCTTGGCCTCTAGCCGAGAATAGGTGCTACATAAGTATTCATTATTATTATCATTATTATCATTAAATTCACAACACAGAATGCATATATAACACTGGATCAGCTGTGGACAAGAGGTACAGACTTGAGGCACTGCGTGTTGTCTCAGGCAAAGCTAGAGCCAACTGCACCCAGGAGAAAGGATTTCATAACAGATCCTGGGTCACCGGGTGACAAATCCACACATGTGAGCTCAGTGGACGGGATGTTGTGGACAGTCTGGCCTCTGTGGTGGAAAATGGGAGGTGTCTTTGTAGTCTATCACACCCATCATTGTAGTCTATCACACCCATCATTGTACTCTTAACTTGGGCTGAGCTGGGCTTTCAATTTTGGTCAGGTAAATGAAAGATGAAAAGCAAACCTACCCACCACTCAAGCTGCCAGAATCTTTCTGTTCATCAAGATGCTCTCAGTTTATGTCTACATGATGGAGTTTGAGGCGTCATGCATGTAAGTGCCCTGTGTTATGTTTCACGCAAGACATCATCAGAGATGGCACTAATTCCTGCAGTGTAAAAAACAAATTAACAAAAACAAACAAACAAAATACATGCAACAGATTTTAAAATTATACATGAATTTTTTTTCTTCTTAATCAGGAAACTAATTTCAATCAATTTTAAAGTTGATTATTAATGATTTTATAAATCAACAACATTGATATAAATCTTCAACATGAATATATTTTAAGATCATGGATAGGTGTTAAAGATTTCCCCCACAAGTTACTTTTTTCACTGAATCTGATTTCTTGGTACTTTTTCGTTATAAGTAAATTCACAGAACTATTTCAATTCTCACCTTTTCGAACATAATCAGTAATACTGTTAAGGTGTTAATAAGCATTCCTTGTTGATCGATTTACATGTCATCTGCACACCATGCATGGGGGGAAAAATACTGATGCCAGGAATACTGTTACAAAACAAGAAAAAAACAACAGAAAATGAAAGACTTAAACGGTATGATCTTGTACAACAACAACTGTTGAAAAAAAAATTAAGAATAACACAAAACGAATGGAATAGGAAGACAAACAAACAAACAAAAAATTCTTTGCAGTCTGTTCAGCCAGGTAAACCCTTAATTACTTGTCACCAAATATCCAGTTTTCAAATATACTGCCCAGCCCTTCCCTTTCTTTTTTTTTTTTTTTTAACTAAACAAAGTAAACACAGGTAAGACACCGTAGGATATTCATATATAATAACATCAGCAGCTGTCCACATCCATGAATTGTTCAGCTGAGCAAAGTATGACATCAGAAAGGACGGAGTTGTGACAATGAAGGAAGCCTGGACATGCAAGACAGATCCAATGATCTCCACGTTAAAATATCACAGTGATCACAATTGCCATTACTCACCACCATTCAGGCAAATTCAAACAATCGTATGACATTCTAGGAATGGGAATATAATAGTGTTTGGAAATGTACACAGTCTGTACTTATTCTCAAGATGTTGTTAACATTATTAATGCTACATATTTCACCATACTTTAACATATGTTGGCGTTTTTGTGATCCAGCCCTCCCTATTCCTCAGCCACCTATCCCTAAAAGAAGCAAAGCAAAATGAAACACTTCAGTCACTGTTGACCCCCTGAGAGATCACACAGTATTTCTATCTAGTTTGTTCACTCTTTGTTTGGTCACTCTATGTGTTTGTGGTCGTTCATTCAAAGGAAGACTACTGAAGGCTTTGGATCATTCAAAAAGCGCTGCCAAGGGGCCAGCGATGGTTGGCTTTGCTGCGTCGCATGCGGATGATGCTGGCATCGACGGATGCTGCCGCACTTTTGCTGCGTACGTCATCTGCCAGTTTGGCCTTGGTCAGCGACATCAGGCCGATGTTTCGACTTGTGGCGGTCAGCGATTGTAAGAGTCCATCGCCACTCTGCAACCCATCACGCACAGCACACTGGTTCACTTCTCTTCCATCACACACAGCACACTGGTTCACTTCTCTTCCATCACACACAGCACACTGGTTCACTTCTCTTCCATCACACACAGCACACTGGTTCACTTCTCTTCCATCACACACAGCACACTGGTTCACTTCTCTTCCATCACACACAGCACACTGGTTCACTTCTCTTCCATCACACACAGCACACTGGTTCACTTCTCTTCCATCACACACAGCACACTGGTTCACTTCTCTTCCATCACACACAGCACACTGGTTCACTTCTCTTCCATCACACACAGCACACTGGTTCACTTCTCTTCCATCACACACAGCACACTGGTTCATGCAGTCACTACAAGGTCTGATCAATGCAATATCGACACACGTTCACTCTGCTATGCATTCTGAGACCCCACTGCACAGACTACAGAATAGTAGTCAGTCATACAAGGACTGACCAATGCGCATGCACACAAGGACTGAGCAATAATGTTATAGCTGCTCCTCTTCATACTGCTACATGTTCTGAGTCACCATGGCACAGGCAACTGCAGAGTAGGCAGTCACACGCATCCTGACCAATGTGATACCTACACATGTGCACACTGCATTGTGTTCTAAGACACCACAGCATATAGCAGACAGTGGCATGAGTTGACTACAGGAGTTCCGCCTTGGCTTAAGGTTGTGTCCGGCTAATTGACATAGGCTAGAACACCAAGGCTACATCAAAATGTTGTTATGCTCTGCATAGTTATGCGGGGATTGTCTTCAGTTGTGACAAGCTCCTAGCAAAACATTATCAATCTCCAAAATCCCCCGAAGTCGGAGTGTGGCTGACCATGTGGCAGGGTAATCAAAAACGGTCACACACGTAATGTTCTCATCCCCAGCTGATGCATTTGTACCATAGTGTTCAAGTACTTCGGCTGTTCGGATGATCCCTGGAGTCTTTTAGCCAGGGTGCGACAACAACAACGACTACAGGAGTAGGTTGGGCATCAGTTAACTCATAGTCATCACCATCTGTCCCCCCCCCCCCTTCTTTTTTGTTCTGTATTTGTTTATGTTACTTATCAATTCATTTAAAATTATAAAGTATTTTACAGGTTTGTACATTTCTGCCTCTTCAAGGTCCTACCGTTTCAGCAAATGAATAAAACTATCCAAAATGATGTGGTGTCTTGAACAAAACTGAAACTACCGACAGTGACGCTTTCTTTATGAGCTGAAAATGCATTCATATGTACAAACATGCATCATTCTCTCTCCCTCTCTTTCTCTCTCTGTCTCTCTCTCTGTCACCTTGATGATGTCCTGAGCCTCAGGCAGCTGGTTTCCAGGGTGTCTCTGGAACACTCTGATGATGGGCCGTTCCAGACGCTCTCTGGTGAACAGGTCGGCACTCATCATGGGACCCTGCACAGCAGATAATCAACTGATGGGCTCATGTAACACTCCGCCCCTGCTTCACTGCCCTTGTCCACCCTCTAGAGGACTGACCCAACAATCACTTCCTTGTAGTAGACTGGTCCACACAACACCCTGCCATTACTCTGTGGTAGACTGGTCCACACAACACTCTGCAGTAGACTGGTCCACACAACACCCTGCCATTACTCTGTGGTAGACTGGTCCACAACACCCTGCCATTACTCTGTAGTGGACTGGTCCACACAACACCCTGCCATTACTCTGTGGTAGACTGGTCCACACAACACTCTGCAGTAGACTGGTCCACACAACACCCTGCCATTACTCTGTAGTGGACTGGTCCACACAACACCCTGCCATTACTCTGTAGTGGACTGGTCCACACAACACCCTGCCATTACTCTGTGGTAGACTGGTCCACACAACACCCTGCCATTACTCTGTAGTGGACTGGTCCACACAACACCCTGCCATTACTCTGTAGTGGACTGGTCCACACAACACCCTGCCATTACCCTGTGGTAGACTGGTCCACACAACACCCTGCCATTACTCTGTAGTGGACTGGTCCACACACACCCTGCCATTACTCTGTGGTAGACTGGTCCACACAACACCCTGCCATAGTGTTCAAGTACTTCGGCTGTTCGGATGATCCCTGGAGTCTTTTAGCCAGGGTGCGACAACAACGACGACTACAGGAGTAGGTTGGGCATCAGTTAACTCATAGTCATCACCATAGACTGGTCCACACAACACCCTGCCATTACTCTGTGGTAGACTGGTCCACACAACACCCTGCCATTACTCTGTGGTAGACTGGTCCACACAACACCCTGCCACTACTCTGTAGTAGACTGGTCCACACAACACCCTGCCATTACTCTGTAGTAGACTGGTCCATACAACACCCTGCTGGCTCATTCATGGAGTCTACATAACTATTTCTGATGATATATCACCATATAAGCAGCCACACTATATCTTCAGAGTACTGAACTTCTTTTCAGGAGAATGAAAACTGTAGAGCTAGAAGTCTGCTATGGCTGAAGCGCAGTGTCCAAAATCTTATGTCAGGTGGGGGTGGGGGTGGGGTGGGGAGGGGGGGTGAAGGAAAGGAGGGGAATTAAGACACAGATGGCGCCTGGAATAGCACAGTGGTACAGCACCAGACTCGTAATCTTGGTGATCCTGGGGTTGCGGGTTCGAATCTTTGCCAGGCTGTTTTGGTATAGGGGGATTTTTCCCTCGGAGTTAACATTAGTTCTGACTCCACTCCCCATACAGTCCTTCGAATGAGACTATAAACCGAGGTTCTGATCTTGAGAATACTCTGTCCGACACCTGTGACATTACAGTCAGTGATTATAACACACGTCTCTGTGCATTGCTTGATAGACATGCCCCAGAGACCCCTAAACGTGTGCCCATCAACAAGAAAGCTAAACCGTGGTTCACTCCAGTGCTGCATGAAGCCAAGCGTGCTCGTCGATGTGCAGAGCGTGCCTGGCGGAAGACTGGTCTCACAGTACACAAGCAAATTTTCACACATAAGAAGGATGAGGTAAACTGTTTACTTCTTGAAGCAAAACAAGATTTCTATTCGTCCAAAATCAATGAAAGTCAGACTTGTAAAGAACTGTTTGCGATAACCAACTCTCTGCTGGGAAAGATCAATACGTCCCCCCTCCCTAGCAACATTCCTCATACAGAACTGGCCCAATCGTTCAGTGACTTTTTTCAACAGAAAAAATCCAATTAATCAGACAGAACATTGACAGCATGCAGACTTCTCGTGTTCCCACAACCTGTCCTGATGTTGAGACCCCCTTGCTTTCTTTTCACCAGTGTCTGAAGACACAGTGAGTAAGATCCTGAAAGACATGCCCCACAAACTTGTGAACTGGATCCGATACCCATGTCACTTCTGTTTGAGAACTCGGATCTCTTCATTCCCCTACTTACCCGTCTTGTCAATGAGTCTGTTCAGTCTGGTGAGTTTCCAAAGGAACACAAGCTCGCTCTTGTCAGGCCTTTACTGAAAAAGGCTGGTATGGACCCAAATCAGTTGAAAAACTACCGTCCAGTCTCAAATCTTCCCTTTGTTTCCAAACTCATAGAGAGAGTTGTTCTCTCACAGCTCCTATCCCATCTCGAATTTAACTGTCTTCAAAATCCCTTTCAGTCTGCCTATCGTGCCGGTCACAGTACCGAAACTGCTCTTCTTCGCGTTGTAAATGATCTCCTTGTCGCTGCCGATGAACAAAAGGTCTCTATCCTTGCTCTACTCGATCTATCCGCTGCTTTCGACACAATTGATCACTCCATTCTTGTGCAACGTCTGCAGCACTATTTCGGCATTACAGGAACAGCCCTTCAATGGTTCAAGTCCTACCTGTCAGATAGACACCAGTCAGTCGTTGTCAACAACGTCAGATCTCGTCTAGCCAAGCTGGAATCTGGGGTTCCACAGGGCTCAGTCCTTGGACCTGTACTCTTTGTAATGTACACGCATCCTCTTTCTCAGATCCTTGAAACTCACTCCTGTCCTCACCAGATGTTTGCCGACGACACCCAGCTGAGACGCTCGGGGAATGCCTCTGATCTCGACCAGATGAAGGGTGAATTGTCTGAATGTGTGTCCGTCGTTCGGGACTGGATGGCTGAAAACAAACTTCAGCTAAACCATGACAAAACTGAAGCCTTACTGTTCAGCTTACCAGGAGCAAAAACACCCGCTCTTTCTGTAAATTCTTCACTTCTGATCTGCAGTACTGTTATTCCCTTCTCAGTAAAGGTTAAAAACCTTGGTGTCTTTATCAACAGCGGTCTTGATATGAAGACACAGGTGAACCATGTCTGTAAAATATGCTTTCTGGAAATTAGACGTATAGGTGCTATCCGACATCTTCTTACCACTGAAGCAACCAAAACTCTCACCACTTCTCTCGTGCTTTCGCGTCTCGATTTTGTAATTCTCTACTGGCAGGCCTTCCCGACTTCCTCACCAAAAAAACTTCAGCACGTTCAAAACTGTGCAGCTAGACTATCCTCAAAGCTCCCTTCAAAGAGCACCCTCAACTATTATTACGCAGACTTCACTGGTTGCCGGTCAAAGCCAGGGTGACATATAAAATCGCATGCTCTGTTTCAATGCTGTTAAATCTGGAACTCCAGCCTATCTGTCTGACCTTCTAAAATCATACTGCCCAGCTAGAACCCTTCGCTCGTGTTCTGACTCGTTGCTCCTGGTTCCTCCCAGATTCAAATGCAAAAGAAGGGGGGATCGTTCCTTCTCCTTCCTGGCTCCTAAAACTTGGAATTCTCTTCCACACGACATCAGGCACTGTGACTCTTTTCCAGTCTTCAAAACGAAACTAAAAACTCATCTTTTTACCCGGTCATACACAGATGTCAGTTTGTGTTAGTGCGTGTGTGCGAAGGTGTGCGTGAGTGGTTGTGCGTGTCTGCTTTCCGTGTGTGTTGTACGTATCTGCTTCCCATGCCTGAGTATGCGGTTTGTGCGTGTGCGTGTGTGTGTGTGTGTGTGTGTGTGTGTGTGTGTGCGCGCGTGCGTGTTTTCGTTAGTCCTAGTATTGTAAAGCGCTTAGAGCTAATTTAGGATTTGCGCTATAGAAATATTCATTATTATTATTATTATTCTGTATGTGAACACAGGCATAACATCTTGCGCACGTAAAATCCCATCACCAACTTTCAGAAGAGAAGGCCAGTTTGGCCGTTGGTATGGATGACACGTTACACACAGCATGCACCTTCCCCGAAGATGGAGTATGGCTGTCTTAATGGTGGGATAAAAAAAAAACGGTCATACACACAAAACTGCACTCCTTTGTTGGGTAGATGGGATTTATCCTTGCCTGTCTATACAGGGAGTGTCCGCAGGAGTATCAGCCTGCATACGCAGAAAAAAAAAATTAAAAGACATAGCTAAAAAATGGAAACATAACTTGGTGAAAACAGTCGTCATCTTTCACTTACAAGGGATATAAAAGCAACCTCAAAACCAGAAAGGTGAAAGATTACCAGCGTGTATCCTCTGGCGCGATCAGTGGACTCAAACCAGCGCTTGGCACGGTTGATGGCGTGTCGATTCTCTCCATGAGTTATGCCCAAGTGTTGCTAAAAGGTGAAGGGAAAACAAATAGGTAAACAGTTCATACCTCAAGGAATTCAATATGCCTGCTTCATAAACATGTGCGTGCGTGCGTGAGTGCATGCGCGCGCGGGTGTGTGTCGTGTGTGTGTGCGTGTGTGTGTGTGTGTGTTGAGAACAATAAATGAAGAGCACATGCTGATAAACAGTGAGATGTGACTGCACCGGCACACAAAATGAAAGATGAAAAATCTTAGTCAATAAATTCTACTGCACTGTAAGGCAGAAACAGTTGTCTTCTCTTGTTATTCATCAAGAAAGAAAACAAAAACCAGCTGCAAACTCCTCTAACTCACTCCCCCCCCACTCCTGTCCCTAACCTTATCCCTGTCCACTTTTCCCCCTTATACTCACTCTACCCAAACCTTCCCTGTCCTCTTTTCTCTTTTTACCTCACTCCACCCAAACCTTCCCTGTCCTCTTTTCTCTTATACCTCACTCCACCAAACCTCCCTGTCTCTTTTCTCTATACCTCACTCCACCCAAACCCTCCCTGTCCTCTTTCCCCTTCATACCTCACTCCACCCAAACCTTCCCTGTCCTCTGTCTTCATACCTCACTCCACCCAAACCTTCCCTGTCCTCTGTCTTCATACCTCACTCCACCCAAACCTTCCCTGTCCTCTGTCTTCATACCTCACTCCACCCAAACCCTCCTGTCCTCTTTCCCCTTCATACCTCACTCCACCCAAACCTTCCTGTCCTCTGTCTTCATACCTCACTCCACCCAAACCTTCCCCGTCCTTTTTCCCCCTTCATACCTCACTCCACCCAAACATTCCCTGTCCTCTTTCCCCCTTCATACCTCACTCCACCCAAACCTTCCCTGTCCTCTTTTCTCTATATACCTCACTCCGCCCAAGCCTTCCTGTCCTCTTTCCCCCTTCATACCTCACTCCACCCAAACCTTCCCTGTCCTCTTTTCTCTATATACCTCACTCCGCCCAAGCCTTCCCTGTCCTCTTTCCCCCTTCATACCTCACTCCACCCAAACATTCCCTGTCCTCTTTCCCCCTTCATACCTCACTCCACCAAACCTTCCCTGTCCTCTGTCTTCATACCTCACTCCACCCAAACCTTCCCTGTCCTCTTTCCCCCTTCATACCTCACTCTACCCAAACATTCCCTGTCCTCTTTCCCCCTTCATACCTCACTCCACCCAAACATTCCTGTCCTCTTTCCCCCTTCATACCTCGCCCCACCCAAACCTTCCTGTCCTCTTTCTCCCCTTCATACCTCACTCCACCCAAACCTTCCCTGTCCTCTTTCCCCCTTCATACCTCACTCCACCCAAACCTTCCCTGTCCTCTTTCCCCCTTCATACCTCACTCCCCCCAAAAACCCTCCCTGTCCTCTTTCCCCTTCATACCTCACTCCACCCAAACCTTCCCTGTCCTCTTTCCCCTTCATACCTCACTCCACCCAAACCTTCCCTGTCCTCTTTCCCCCTTCATACCTCACTCCACCCAAACCTTCCCTGTCCTCTTTTCTCTTCATACCTCACTCGCCCAAACTCCCCTGTCCTCTGTTCCTTCATACCTCACTCCACCCAACCTTCCCTGTCCTCTTTCCCCTTCATACCTCACTCCACCCAAACCTTCCTGTCCTCTTTCCCCTTCATACCTCACTCCACCCAAACCTTCCCTGTCCTCTGTCTTCATACCTCACTCCACACAAACCTTCCCTGTCTTCTTTTCCCTTCATATCTCATCGCATCCCAAACTTTCCTGCCCTGTTTCCCCTCTTGAGACTTCAGCCTTTCCATCTCCTCTTTTTCCCTTCACACTTCACATTCCCCCCCCCCCCTCCCTCCCCCCGCATCATTTACACACAGGAATGGTACCTTTAGTGTGACTGTCTCTGCTACTTTCTTCGTCAGTCCATCGTTGACAGACTTGTGAGCTGCCTTCTGCAGTTGCTCCACCTGGTCAATGGTGTCACGCAGACCCTTTCGAAGGTACGCCGAGCGACCCTTGCTTCTGTGGCCTCTTGTAGTGCCTGTGGTTGTTCATCAAAGCATTTTGTTTCATGACATTTTTCAACCTTTCACTAACGTTCTCCATGGTTTGTGTGCAATCATCTGTATTTGGACATGTGTGTGTGTGTGTGTGTGTGTTGTGTGTGTGTGTGGTGTGTGTGTGTGTGTGTGTGTGTGTGTTACATGTAGTATCATTATTTCTGCTAGAGACAGTCATAACAGCATACATAATTCATGAAAATGATGAACATTCATCAGGAATAAACATCAGGGCAACTCTGAAGATGGTGATTTTGATGGGAGGACCAGGAAAAGAAGCTGTACTCTATGCCTTTTATTCCTGATCCTTCAAACACTGCCACTACCAAGAACATTCATGAAGATGCAATCATCATGACAAACTAACAGCTTAAAACCATCTACATAATGTAAAAACCAGTCTACAGTTTGCTGAAACAGAAAGCAGAGAATTTTACTTTCTTTCGTAGCTTTTTCAGATAACAATGGCGCTCCCCAAGACATCCCAAACCAACTACTCACTACCTATGGTGTGCAAAGCAACAGATTTTTTCCGCCATATATACTAACCCCTCTCCCCCCCCCCCCTCCCCCCCCCCCCCCCCCTCCACCCACCCCATAAACAGACACCTTCCTACTCACATGATCAGTTTCAGGAGTGTAAGGACCCAAAGCATCAATATCCGCCGCACTCAATCGGTTACTGTCGATGTTGGTGATGCGGCCATCCAGGGCACTGCTCCGTCTTTGTCCTGATTGGTGCTGTTAGTGATGGAGGAATTGGCATGGCACAGAAGGTCAAGGACACGTGATCGTTCTTGCAGTACGGCAAACAGGCGTCGACGTGCTCTCTCCAGTGCCTGCAGCAAAAAGGAAAGGAGAAGGAACTGTGTGAAGACGGGACATTTCATCGATCAAAGCAAAACTACAGTTTGAATTTATCTTTATCTGATATGTACACATGTGCTCTGTCACAACACCTGTATGCAATAAACAAGCATGCATTCATGGAGACACACTCATCATGCACATACACAAATGCATACGTAACAACACAAAAACATACACCATACCCATACACACAGACTTGAACAAGACACACTACAAACACACACACACGATGCACACACACACACACACACACACACACACACACACACACACACACACACACAACACCTACCTGAAGCTGTTCTTGTACCAGTCTGAGCTGTGTTTCCAGGGTTTTCTTACTGTTGAGTAAATGTGCCCTCTCAGCGTTCAGAAGATCGTCAGCACCATCATGCTCCTGCCCACAGCATCAGGAAAACACAACATGATAAACCTCAGAGCAGTCATGACCACACCAAGCACAGCACTAATGAAGGAAGGGAGACAATCTTCATAAACCGCTCTGTTCACTCCATTTTGGGGGGAGGATTTTGTGCAACATGTTTCTGTAAGTAAAACCCACAAAGGCTGATGTAACGGTGAGCTCATGCCATCTTAGGCATCAGTGTACATGCATGAAGAGGATGATAACGCCAGCAGGCCGGATGTAAGCTGATGTGAGAAAATAGAACACGTTCTTTTCTACAATCACTATCACACTGTTGCTGCTTGCTGCTGCCGTACCCGCTACGACTAACCACAGCTGTGCAAAGGAAGCACATCTATTTTTCATTATCAATGATCAAGAAAACAGCTACCACATTTAGATATTAAATTTCATGGCCCCCTTGGGGGGTTCAAGGAAAGTACACAATGTTCATAACACATGTGAGGAAAACACATCACATGAGGACCAATTCCATGATAAACAGGTCATAAATACGCGCACACACACACACACACACACACACACACACACACACACACACACACACACACACACATATATATATATATATATATAGTTATAAATATGCATGCAAATGCATTTCTTGAGAGAGCATTTGCTTTCGGCTCCATACCTCCTTACTCGTTTGAATTTAGAAAGCAAAAATCATTTTAGTCTGTTCAATAAACAATTTACAAAGGGAACAACTTCTAATTTGATCTCTTTTTTTTTAGTGTGGAAAACAAAAGGCTTTTAATGCGGTTTTGGTCTTTCCCACAAAATGGTGGCCAGGACTTGTTTGTCATGTTCTGAAGAAAGGCACAGCTGAAAAAAAAAAAGAAATAATCACCAATTTCATAAGAACAATAATTTTTGATTCCTCTTTTGTTTTCTTTAAACAAGTATGATGTATATTTTTTCACCTAGCTGTGCAAAACAAACTGTGCACAGGTCAGGAAGTGCATGTTTTCACATTTTTTTGGATGGGTCCAAAATGTCTTTCATACATTGAGCAGTTCATTTGTTTCATCATCTCTAATAACATCAGAATACCAAGTGTGTTTGATTTGGTCAAAAGGAAATATCATTCAACCTTTTCTCCATATTTAAGAAGACTGCAGTCAATATTGTCCTGACAAAGCTATAAAAAAACACACACAAAAAAACCCACACACACACACAACAACAACACTTGTTTAAATTTCTTAAACTGTCTTTTTTGATACACTCTAATCTGAACAGTACTTTCTACTCCCATACAAACTTGATAATAACTTGTAAATAATACTTAACAACCTCTTTCCGTTTACTTCACAGCTGACCATAAACCAAAAGCAAACATTAACTAGATAGAACCTTCCCAACCAATTAACCCATCAGTTAACTGTCAGTAATCAATACATTAACAGTACATCCCCCCCCCCCCCCATCCTCTGCATCAATAAGGTAACAACCCATTTTAAAACAC
>CM031618.1:32049063-32059063 GCA_018398815.1 Conus ventricosus
AACCGTCTCCGTGTTCATCAAGCTCAACTGACCTTGAATCAGGGTATAAAAAGTTTGGACTCCCTCCCAAGTGGGTTCAAGTGTTTTCTCTCCCTTTTTTTTATGACCTCGAATCAGTTCAGTTCATGCCTCTTGAGTGATAGCAAGCATTTAACACTACAACACAGCTACTGACAGAAAACAATAACCCAGTCAATACATGTAATATTGCAACATCACTGTCACCACTGCCATTTGTATTCAGGATGGTAGCTGACATGAAAAACAAAACAAAAAAACAAACTAACATCCTCGCTGGTACTGTATCAGTAATTAATCAAGCATACCCGGAAGAATGGATAATGTGCAGCCCTAGTTAATGACTTGAACATCAGTATTACAAACTGACATGAGACTAATGTATGAACCCAAAGACATACTCACCACCAACACAAAAACTGCTGTCAAAATTCAGTTAAGTGTGGGTAAAAAAAAAACTGCTCATCTCATGAATATACTAGTGACACTCTATCATACTCCTCCGTCACAGACACTTTGAAAAACTTGAATGCATTTATGCCAACAGTGAGACTGCTGGTGATGAATTGCCAATCAAACAACACTCTCTTTGCCCGGTTGGCATGGTCCCGCAATTCACCTTCAGCGGTGCTACACTCAGTCCTAGGCGTAATGTGCAAATAAACACCATCTTTAGAAAAAAAACGTACAAGTTCTGCCGACATGATTATGTATTGCTGACTTAGTTATTCACACAGTCTCTATGGGGGCTCTCTTCATACACCCATAGCGAAACACTGCAGGTGTCTTCATACACCCATAGCGGAACATTGCTGGTGTCTCTTCAATGTGTTGAATGGCTCCAGACTTCACAGTCACAGACGGTGTGTTAAGAACTGCATAAATTAGAGGCAGACAATGTAAGAGGTTTGGGGAGAATTCTCAAAGGGTGTTTATGGGTATGATTCTCTGCGTGTGTGTGTGTGTGTGTGTGTGTGTGTGTGTGTGTGTGTGTGTTGTGTGTGTGTGAGTGTGTGTGTGTGCGTGTGTGTGTGTGTGTGTGTGTGTGTGTGTGAGTGTGTGTGTGTGTGTACGTGTGTGTGTATGCGTGTATGTGTGTGTGTGTGTGTGTGTGTGTGTGTGTGTGTGTGTGTATGCATGTGTGCGTGTGTGTGTGTGTGTGTGTGTGTGTGTGTGTGTGTGTGTCGCGCGCGCGGTTGTGTATGTGTATGCACCTGTATACATGCCAATGATTTACCTGAATTACCCCTCTGGTCTCCTGGTAATGTTAAGCCAGACATGCCATCAACACCCTATGACCTACCTGGATTACTACTATCTCCATGCAGACATGGAGACAAACTGTTGAGACAGCGATGAAGGCAGTCAGTTGGCTGTGGATCCAGCTGAAAGGAATGAACCAGAGCGGTGCCCCATGGAGAAATGACGGCACTCTAACCCACCCTATCACAGGCCATTCCCTTTAGCCGAGTCCACATGCATTTGGCCACCTTCATCTCTGAAGAAAGATTTTTAACGAAGTTTCTGGCGCGTTTCTAGAAGATGTCATTTAAAGAGATGTGTGAAAGTTTTTTTTTTTTATGACTTGTGAGTTGATTTTAACGCGGTGACAGCCCTGATGTGGCCCTTTGCGGTTGGCTGGGCTATAAGCAACATTATCTTATCTTATCTTATCCTTCATCTCTGTTTCTACAGTTTTTCTCCATGTCTGCCTTGGTCAGGCCGGTCATTAATTCAGTGCTACACAAAGTTTTCTAAATATCCTACTCTGTTTCTGATAACGTTGCTTTTTTTTTTTCATTCCTCATAAAAAATGTGTTACATTGTGACTTTGTCCATTACTTAATATTGTCACCATCATTTTTAACCAAAAATGACATCTCTCTATGTTACAAAATAACTGTCTTAACACAGATAGACAGGAAAACGGCCTCTTATTTTTGTGGTAAAAGTAACTTCTTGTTCTTCTTCTCTGCGTACGCAGGCTGATACTCCTGTAGACACCCCTGTATAGGGAGTGCAGTTTTGTGTGTATGACCATTTTTCATCCTGCCATTAAGGCAGCCATATTCCAACTTCGGGGAAGGTGCATGCTATGTGTAATGTGTCATCCATACCAACGGCCAAACTGGCCTTCTCTTTCAAAAGTTGGTGATGGGATTTTACATGTGTGCAAGATGTTATGCATGCGCTCACACACGGAACCTCGGTTTATAGTCTCATTCAAAGGACTGTATGGGAAATGGAGTCAGAACCAATGTTAACTCCAAGGGAAAAATCCCCCTGTACCGAAATGGCCGGTGGAGATTCGAACCTGCAACCCCAAGATTATGAGTCCGGCGCTCTACCACTGAGCTATTCCAGCCCCCAGGTAACAGTAACATGCGTCATTTATTTCAAATTTTGCTTTCAAACACAAAATGGAGTTACTGTGTATCGGGTGCACGAAATAAACAAGTTTTCACCACCTGCAAGAGAAAGAAGATAATGCAAGGATCAAATCAAAATACCCGCCTGTCCAATTGTCCATGACAACTAAACCTTCTAGCGAAGAAAATGATCTCCCTACTCCTCCGTTCGTCAACTGATTTTTGACTGGATCAGCAACAGGACGATTGAGCAGTTATCTTCAGTACAGAGTGGCTGCTTGTGCCTCCTTCCTTTTTCACATTGATACCTCTACAAACTCCCTTTTTTTTAACTGGGAACCCCAGCAGCATGTTGGCTCACTAAGACAAGGTATAGTCTATCATCAATAGAATGTGTAAGCAGCCCACATGTTTTGTCCATGGATCAATGCAGAAATGATTGACCCTATCTGTGGGTAGGTGACTTTCAGTTCTAACTGGGGAGTATCAAACAATTACACCTTTTTCTGTGATACGCACTGCTTGTATTAGGAAATACATCTGCTGACTTGTCATTGCACAAGTACTTACTTCCCATTTACTTTTTCATTTCGGAGGGAGGGAAAGCAGAAGTTGGGGCAACATGTAGACTTTTTTCAGCTACTTGTCTCAAGGACATTTAAAAATCATCATGTTGTTTCAAGCCCTGTAATGCAATGTATCAACTGCTAGGCATGTATGACTGTAGACAGGCAGCCATCCATCTGCCTGACAGAGTGTTGCCACTCCTCAAGCACTCCTCACTACCACAGGGGCCTCTCAAGCTGACCATGAGGCCTACACACACACACACATAAACACACACACACACACACACACACACACACACACCACACCACACCACACAATGACAGTGATATAATGCTTGATGATAAAAACTATGTTAAAGTGTATAACAGTATGAACTTGATGACCTCAGCTGACAGAATACACAATACAATGTTAACAACCAAAAATAAATAAATAAATAAATAAAACCCAGTAAAACAGGAAACAGGTGTGAATTAGACAGTTTGAACAGATCTGTTCATACACAAATATCAATTACAACATAAACAGAAAATATCACACACACACACACACACACACACACACACACACACACACACACACACACACACACACAAAGAACTTTACAAAGACAAAACAGATGACTTAAAACCTGTTTGTCATCATGTTTGGAATATATATGAATTCACAAATTCAATGGACTCATTATATATCAGAGTGCTCTACAGAAAGTTCACACTATGAAACAAAGAACTTTATGTCATGAGGAATTCAGTTGGCAAAAGAAATATAAACAACGTCAACTATCTGTAAATCTTAAAGTACTACAGGTTATTCTTCAATGCGCTGTTACTAATAGTAACCTCTGAAATCAAAAGTGTGAGCAGACACTTAGTCAAAATATACACATATACATAAACTCACACAAAACACACACTCACACGCAACACTCGCTGTTGTAGAGTAGAATGTGTTCCCAGATGGGGATGCATCTGCATTCTCTGTGGAGTCATTTGATCATCAGACCTAAAGACAATGAGCCTCTCTTCCCTCCACTCCCCCCCCCCCCCCCCCTGCCATTTTTCTTACCTTGTCCATTGAAATGTTTTTCTCTCTCTTTTTTTTTTTTTTTGCCCCCTCACATGTTAAATAATCTTCAGCAAGTTCAAGGTGTTTATCTGAAGGAAGAAGAAGACACGCATAGGCACTCCAACATTTGCAGAAGGAAGAATTTCTCCTGAAGACAGGGCTCAATAAGGAACAATCAGCGTTCAGTAATTGGAATGCACTAACAAATATAACCAATACTGCTACCTGAAGTTAGACCTAGTCTCCCAACAAAAGAAAATGCACTACTCACTCGTAGCTTTCGACAGCCATCCAGCCATCTTCCTCAGCGATGCTGTTGCTGACTGCATGAACTCTCGACTCAATATATTCAAATACAACCAAATCAGCACACAATCTGCACTCCTTTAAGATCCTCCTCAACACTGATTCTAAAAGAATGACTAAAATGTTTGATTTGGACTGAGACAATAAATTATAAGTAAACACACGCAATAGTCAGACCTAAATGTGTATGTAAAGAAGGGACCTTATTATAACAACAAGTCTGACTATACTGCTAACTGGAACAATTTGCCAACTGCACTTAAATTTGCAAATAGTACTAATGTTTTTAAGAATTTGCTGGATGAAGACTTGAAATTTAAAGTACAGTTTAGAAGCTTTGGTGAATAAGAAGGAAAATTTATATTGCATGCATTTTCAACCCTGTCATAAAAGTAAAATAACACGAGGGACATTGAAAGGCTTAACGTCCTATGTATTGATTACGCCCCTACACTACTACTACTATACCTAATCAATCTTTCAGTCAATGTTTCATCCTACCTTTTCTCTGTTTGGTCGGGTGGTACGAACATCCTGGCTGTCCTTGTTCAGTTTCAGGTCTTTCCGGATGTGTTCCAAGGCCTTCTCCAACGACTCCTTCCCTCGGCTCAGAGATTTGATTTCCTCATTCGTGTCCAGCAAACTTTCGCGCAGTTTGGAGGCGACGATTCGCACATCTCGTGAGTAACGTCGAGCCTCTTCATTGCTGAGCGAGGCGACGATGTCACGAATGTGCGGGAGGGGGTCCAAAGATCTGCCTATGTCGTTGCTTTTGTCGCTCTTATGCACCACGGTTTGCGCCAACTTGATCGTTCTCAGCGAATTGTTGCGCCAGTTCTCTGGCCCGATGGTGGTTGTGGCCACTTTGGTTGTCATTTTGGCTTCTGGATAATAACCACTTATCCACCTTCAACGAATAGCCGCCGCCGATGACCCAATCCACTGTTTTTCTTTTCCCGCGGTTAGTTCTGACACTGGCAGTATAACGTTCAGTGAACTGCGGAAGGCGTCACTCTCTATGAAATGTTGCCCGGGGAAACGTTTGCGGGCTAGTCCCGAATGTGAATACAGCGCCGCACTGAATGGATTGATTAAAAAAAAAAAGTTTCCTCCCAAGTGTAGTATTATTTTCCACTTTCTATTTTTTTATCGGAACCACAAAAGTTATTTAAATTGATTTTTATGGACACAGTTTTGTTATGATTCATGCTCCTGACCCATTTTTTTTCTGCCGTGGACGAAAGTATCCAAAGTTTCAAAGCGCAGCAAAAACAGTGAACGCCAACCTAGTAATGTCACAGAAACTTATTATTTTCACAGGTTTCTCATAATCAGTTTCATGGAGAGTAAAACGGATGTTTAATTTTCACAACCGTCACAAATCCATTAACATCCTTGACCTTACTTCCCTCTCCCTCCACCCTCTCACTATGGCCGGGTGTGACGTCACACATCAACTTGACTCGGCACTCGGCAGGCACGACAGCACGTCGGAACCAAAGTCAACAAGTCTCTGCTTCTGTTGTGTTGTTTGGCGGTGAATCGGTGCCTGATATGGTGAAATTAGCTGGTTATTTAGGCACCTTTGCCATCATGGGACTAGAATTATGACAGACATCGCTACAAGGTGTCGGAGTTTTGATCGCTTCCTGAACTCGGGGATCTCGGCATGGAAACAAGAGAGTGGCGACGTAAGTCCGGGTGCCAGTGCGACAAACCTTCCTGTCCTTTTCGGGATACGTGAACACGATCGAATCTTTGAATCAAAATTTGATCATTTTGAAAAAGTGAACGAGAAAATGGCTTCCAATGGACCAGATGAGCCGATACATCCGGCAGGTGAAAGAGGCACTGGTCCCCGCCCACTTAAGAGTCGTCCGGAGGACAGAATTGCCTCGATTATGGACAATCCTTTCTACAAGTCGTTCGGAGTGCGACATCCAAGATCTCCTCGTGATGTGCCATCTTCGCCTTCAAGTGCCAAGACAGGTGCTGACACTGATGGAAAATATGGGGTGCGTGAAGATCTTGGGGACTATAGACCAGGCTCTGGGTTTGTTCATAAACTAATGGGAAGGTTTGCTTCCCTTGAGGTAAGAGAAGAGCCGACTATAGCACGTATAAAACCAGCCTCCAGTGTAGAAGATATTCTGGACAGGACAGAGCATCGAGCTGCTGACACAAGTGAACGACAGCGCAAGCGAGGACGACTTCTGTCAGACAGTGCACAGCATCGTGCCAGAAGTGTTGAGTCTATTACTCGTAAAAAAGGTTCCCTCAATCTACCTGTTGTGCTGCGACATGTTGAGCGAAGTCAAGATCACTCCACTTTATCTGTAAAGTCTCCACGAGACACGCATGTTGTGGCACCAGATGTTAAATTGGGACGTGATGACATTATCCTGATTGAAAATCCACCATCAGAATACACTCCTGCTGAAAATGAAACTGATGAGGATGCCACAGTGGCTGATCATATGCCTGGTTATAGTGCAGAAAATTCAACAGATGAACTGCCCAAACCAAACACAGTGTCAGTAGTCAGAAGTCTGTTTGAGTCTGGAAAACCTCTGAGCCCAACATCAACCCATCCTGGTGATGTTGAGAGTGAACCCAGTTACACTCCAAGAGATTCTATCCTTACTCCCAGGGATTCTGCTTCAGCTCCAAGAAAGTCCACTTCAACTCCCAGAGATTCAAACTTGACACCCAGAGACATGGTCCTGTCACCAAGAGATTCAAATACTAACCTGCGAGATACTGTTTTAAGTCCTCGAGAACCAGCTGTGAGCCCAAAAGATATTTCTTCCAAGGCAACACATCAGGAATCAAGATCTTACAAACCACAGTCTCCACGAATCAATGCTGACATTACACAGAGATATGATGCAACCAAGAACAGATTTTCTTGGACTTCTGATCACAGCAGAACTGCTGGTACCAATGACTCTTCAAATTCCACAGCACCTCCGCCTCTGCCAACGACATTCCCTTCTGTATTTGCCACTGCTGTTTCACCTGCTGCTGAGAGTACAATTGAATCCGACTCATCCGAAAACATCAAACCATCATTGTTCCAGAGCTCAAACAGTGCTGAAAATCGTCCCATTGCTTCTCCACGTTCAACTGCTGCTGTAAAAGCTATTCAAGTTTCACGCCCATCAGTTGCATCTCGAACCAGCTTGCCAAACGGCACAGGTATTTCCAGTTCTACTTCTAGTACAGCAGTTCCTCCATCCTTTACTCCTAGCATAAAAAAGACTAGCCCAGTCATGCCTGTTGCTCCTTTCAAAGAAAACAAGACAGATGAAGGGGAAGGTAACCGTTACTTGATTTATTCAAAAAAGAGTTCAAGCACAAAACCTAACAAAATAGCACGCATAAGAGACTACGGCGAGGGAAGCTCAGACCAGACAGTTGATCTCACAAAACATGGAGAAGCAACAGAAGATTTAAACAAACAGGGCCACAGCATGAAAAAATCAAATAAGATAAATGGAACACACTCCAAAGGCCAAGCCCCACCTATTCCAAAACAGAGAAAATCAGAAGAGAGAGCTTTCTCACCCAGGTCAGCAGAGCCAAATGAAGCACAGTGGACTAATGTCCTTAAACCAACGTCACCCCGTATAGAGGATTCACAGCCACAGCCTGTGACTCTCACTCCAGTTGAGCCATCTAAGCCCGCCAAGGCCCCAAGAACTTCCACCTCCAAGCATGAAGACAAGATGGAGACAAACCAGACTACTGCATTTTCTGAAGCCGCTAAACCAGACGCTGAAGACACAGCTGCAGACGAGACAAAAGCGGGAGGATCAAACCAACCAGTGAAAGGTATCCCTAGCATAATTGCAAACCGTCTGAAACAAAACAATCAGAAGCAAGAGGTTGAGTCCAATGAGACCAAACGCCCAGGTGAACTCTTTGGCGTGCGCCTTGGTAAAACTCACCATGGGCCGGATGCTGCAGAGGAGGAAAACGAGATTCCTCGGAAACGGCTGACCCCTGCATCACAGAAAGCACAGAGCAGTGCTGAGTCCAGTCTGCCGTCAGAAATTGAGAATCAAATTGCCAGCGTTCGGAAGAGAATGGAGCATGCCAGCAGGAACAAACCCACTGGAGTTTCACAGATTTTTGACAGCAGTCAGCTCCAGAAAAAGCGGAAGGAGAAACAGGCCGCCAAGTCTAGTGCTGCTGCCGGAGTGCCTCGTCTGGACTTGAGCAGCATCACTGCGGAGGACACCAGCAATGCTGGCAGCGCTGGAGGGTACCGGGTTACTCCGCGACAAATCAAACCATGCAACATTGAGTTTATTGGAGGCAACGTGTCCCTTGGACGGTCCATGCTGAAGAAGAACAGGAAAGAGAAGGTAAGTCAAGAGTGCAGATGTAAGCTTACTCGTCACACTCGTTAGATCTAAGCAAACACCTGGCTACTCACGATAACACACACACACACACACACACACACACACACACACACAAGCAAACATACATTTATAGTAGCAACACACACACACACAACACCATTGTGAAGTTTCAATGCACTGGATGTTTTACAGTAAATGTCTATTGCTGAACTAGTGTGCTTTAGTCTTTTTTTCTTTCTTTTACTTTTAATGGCATATATGACTAGAATTTTTTGGTAGATCATTGAATAAAAATCTGGTGCTAAAAAGTAAAATTGCAATTGAACAACCTAAAAATAATAGAAAATTTTATCCTGACAGCAGAACTTTACAAGTAGGCCTGCAGACCAAGAACTTTTTTTTTTTAAATACATTTTTTATTTCTTTCCTCATTCTCTCTTCCATTCCACAGTTCCTTCTTTCTCTCTTCTCCATTCTTTCATCAACATGATCTTTCTCTTTGCTGTACATTTCCGGATGCAAATTAACACACATTTTTTGTTGTTAATGATATTTGTACATGTTTGACAATATTGTAGTAAATAATCCGTGAAACGTATTAGAAACGGGTTTTCTTTTTTTTCCGATTTGAATGGATTTGAGTGAGAGTTCAATGTTTGCCGAGGAAAGGTTGTTTTCTTTTTGTTGGATATACACACATACACAAACAAACAAAATTCACTAAGCACAATCCTCTGAGTTCTTACCAACTACAAGCACATAAAGGCAACCAAACACACCCGCTCACTCCACTCACACCCCCTCCCCTCCCCACCCACCCACCCCCCACTTTCTCTCTTCTTATGAATTCATAATACTTAAACAATATACATAATTATTTACAATATATAATAATGAAGTAATGTTTTCTCTGTGTGGTACCATGTGATAGCTGTTGTATATAACGTATAATATATATAATTAGCAGACCAAGAACTTTATAACAATAACAGTAACACAGTATCCAGAACTCTCCCCCAAAGTAGAGAATGTAATGCTAACAAACTTAGATCTACTTGATTTTCTCTCCCATTTTCTATTTCTCTCTGTCTCTCTCTGTCTTTGTGTGTGTCTCGAGCTCTCCCCCCCCTCTCTCTCTCTCTCTCTCTCTCTCTCTCTCTCCATCCCTCCCTCTCTCTCTCTCTCTCTCTCTCTCTCTCTCTCTCTCTCTCTCTCTCTCTCTCTCTCTCTCTCTCTCTCTCTCTCAAACAAAAATAAGGCTCCTGAACAGGTAGTACTAAATTTTGTTGTGAAAATTAT
>CM031618.1:32061563-32076563 GCA_018398815.1 Conus ventricosus
AATTTAAGGACAACTTTATCATGAAATTTTTTTGATTATTGTGATTAGCAAAGATTCTTAAGGTATAGATTTAAGGACAGCTTTTTCATAAAATTTTTATGATTAAATTGTGATTAGCAGCGATTATTAAAGTATAAATATAAGGACAACTCACAGCGATTATTAAAGTATAAATTTAAGGACAACTTTATCATGAATTTTTTATGATCATGGTATTCAGTATTATTATCATTACTAAATCATTGTTGTTTTTACTTTTTTTTAAAAAAATCATCATTATCATTACTGTTAATAAAACTCTAAAAGTGAACTATGATCATGAATGGTGTGTATACTCAGTCAAAGGGAAAAGCATGGTCCTCTTCTACATTCACAAAGAAAGGCAAGATCAGAACAAGAATGAAAAGCAACAAAACAAAAATTGTCAGATTCAGATGAAGAAAACAGGTACTTTTCAACTCATCGGTTCCGTTGGTTCTCGGTTCTCGTTGGTTCTCGGTTCTCCGTAGGTTTTTCAAAGGCTTATGAATTGCAGACTTTGGAAATGTTGCTGTTTCTCGCATTTTGATCTGATGTTCTGTGATAAGTAGGGAAGGGATGGACCTCTGAAGGGGGTAGGGGGAGAATGGGAGATGGGATGGGGTGGGGGGGGGGGGGGGGGGGGGGGGGGTCACAGAGCAGAGTGTTTTCACCATTAAACTTATAGAGCAGTATTTATGTCAAAATTCACCTCCACACGTTCTCTTACTAGTGGTGGAAGAGCAATTTTCTGGTACTAGGTATTGAAAGACATTTTTATTTGTCTCAGGACTGTTCAAAATATACTCAAGAATGGCTCAAGTGTTATACCATTGGCTTCTGCATTAACAAGTGCTTGTGCTTCAAGTGACAGACAAAAAGATAAGATAAGATAAGATAAGATAATGTTGCTTATAGCCCAGCCGACCGCAAAGGGCCACATCAGGGCTGTCACCACGTTAAAATCAACTCACCAGTCATTAAAAAAAAAAAAAAAAAAAAAAAAACACAAAACTTTCAGACATGAAATGATGTATTCATGAACAAGGATATTGATGCAAGTGAAGTTGCAATGATACACGAAACTTTATTTCCGTGTAATACAAGATTTAAGGTAATACAAAATGTTTAGTATTTTCTCGAATACAATCCGGCCTTTCATTGCAGGTCTGTTCTCACTTTATCCCATGATAAAGAGAAGGACTGTGCAGTATATCTGAGTGGGAGCCCAGTGGGTACAGGAGGACGAGAGTGCACAGAACCAGATGTAGGCCCACTGGTGAACTGGTTGGTCTGGTGGCCACTGTCGTAGCATGGATTGCTGGTCCTGTGGTGGGCCAGGTTTTATAGACCTCTGCCCTGCTTTTCCAGTGTCTTTTACGGGGTCGTTTTCACGATCTTGTACGCCTGTAACTATGTCTACTACGGGGTACTTATTACAAAAACAGTTGATTTTTATCATACTGATGACCAGCAAAATCAAATTATTATGACACCGCATCACAGCACAGGGTATAAGAAAAAAAACATGCAAAAAATCTAAGATATCTCAATAAATGAATAAGTAGTGAACAGATGAGTGAACCTACTGCAAAAAGCCCCGGCACTCAGCAATACAGAAAAGCTCTTATACCGTGGCAGGGAAAGGGTTAATACTAGGGTCTCTCTCAGGGTCTGTGGAGATGACAGAACCTGGTTTGTCGATGAATGGCGCTGATTCCTTGTGTAATGAGAACTCTCAAGAAAGTGTGAGGTCTTAGCCGGCAAAAGTGACTCCAACATAGATTCATCCTTTTTAATTTTCGATCTCCACTTTAGTGTCTTCACTCAGGTTTTGAGTAGATTTTAAAACAACTGTCAAGTGGTGCGAGACAATGAGGAACTGTAAAACAATTGCAGGGATGTGATTTTTAAGAGTAGTTACATACTCAGATGGTGCAGTTACCAATTTGCATACAATAAAGGCAAACAGAAGTATTGATTAGTCACCAACCATTAAGACAGTCACCAGTATCCATAAATCATCTTAACAGATTTTTACCAAGTATTGGCATAATGTTATCCTGTTAAAAGATAAGGCATGAATACAAATCTGTAGTCTTGAGATTTAGAAATAAGATTTAATTAGGAGTTCTGCTGGGACAGTCAGTAGAACTCAACACAAGATCTCAGAGCAGGAGAGATGACCATTCCCCTCTCTGGCATACACTGATACAGCAGTGTTGAGTCTACCCATTAAAGATGACTGTTTTCATTCTTATGGCCTGTGATGGATTCATGAGTAACATTGGTGGAGCTTGACCTGCCCTTTTAAGTTTTAGAGGGTGAAGCTAACCATCACGTTTCTGATGTTTGCCTAATTCCATTGACAGCATGTCGGAGGAACATGACATCCAATGCAAATTATTGTGGGAGGGGAGCTGAGTCATGTGGCTTGAGGATGAAGACTTCTCTCAGCTCAAGCGGGTATGACATAATGCAGTTTTTGTTTTGTTTTGTCAAAGATGACGATCTCTTCTTCTTCTTCTTCTTTCTTTTAGTGTCCACAATCATCTTGTTGATTATTCTGACACTTGTGTGTATGACCATTTTTTATCCCGCCATTAAGGCAGCCATACTCTAACTTCGGGGAAGGTGCATGCAATGTGTAACTTGTCATCCATACCAACGGCCAAACTGGCCTTCTCTTCCGAAAGTTGGTGATGGGATTTTACGTGTGTGCAAGATGTTATGCGTGTGTTCACACACAGAACCTTGGTCTATAGTCTCATTCGAAGGACTGTATGGGAAATGGAGTCAGAACCAATGTTAACTCCGAGGGGAAAATCCCCAGTACCGAAACGGCCCGGCGGAGATTCGAACCCGAACCCCAAGATTACGAGTCCGATGCTCTGCCAACTGAGCTATTCCGGCCCCTCGTCTCAGATCTCGGCAGCTTGCATTACATCCTCTAAGCTGATGACCAAAGCTTCGGGATCTTGCCACATGCATGACACTGTGGGCCCATGAAATGCGTGAGGGAGTGTTGCACCTGCGGGTATCCTGTGTAATGGTTTGCATGGCAGAGGAAATGCCCATGAATGCCCATCCACATGTGCCATGGCGCTAGAGTCAGACAGATCCTACTGGGGAAGAATGAGAGCGACGGCAAAGACCGCCACTTTAGCTGTGTTGGAATTCTTTTTATCACTGTCGTTGGTGTCACACTCTTATCGGCATGTCTGCATGGAACAAAGTCATCCAGACATACACCTTGGGAAGGAAGTGGGAGGAGAAGGGGGGTGGAGACAGTGGATGTTGGCGTTGTAAAATGTAAACTGATAACGCTAAAGAATGTTTGAGAGGGAAGGGGGAGAGATAGGGGAGGGGGGGGGGGGGGGGGGTATAATGGTGGCTGTCAATGCCTTGTCCCATGTGATGTTCATACCTTTCCTTCAGTATTTTTTTGTTTTGCTTTTCTTCATTCTGTAATTCTCTCTCTCTCTCTGTCTGTCTCTGCCTGTCTGCCTGTCTGTCTGTCTGTCCTTCTCTCTCTCTCGCTCTCGCTCTCTCTCTCTCTCTCTCTCTCTCTCTCTCTCTCTCAAAACAAACTTAAAAGCCCTGTCTCAATGCTCCTTTGGACTAACTGATAATCTGAATGAACACTTCTTGTTTGTGAATTTAGAATTAAAGGCATGAACATGATGAAGCTGAAGAACTGAAATATTACTGGGGATTTTTTTTTTTTTATATAATTTTATTTTATAAATGAGGATATGACTGGTTTGATTTTTGTGCACCAGCCCTTAACATTGAACAAAAACACAATGGATTTATGTGCCTGTCCAAGGACAATACTTTCTTGTTGATCACTGGACTACATTGTGTAATGCTTGGCTCAGTGAATATAAACTGGGATGAAAATATCATCAGACAAATCTCTGGTTTCTGGAGTAAAGAAAAATGAACCCCATTATGGCCATTGTCCTATGATGCTAAAACTACATAAGCCCAGTGCATTGACGTACCTCGACTGACTTTCTATCAGAGAATGAGGGATTGTTCTGATGGTTTGAGCAGCTATATAATATGATTATTAGCAGGCAAGTCCAAAGAATTCACTGAATTTAAAGCCATTCATCAGAGAACCGTTAGCATGTCAATCCAAGAGACAGGTGTGTGCCTACATTGAATGATTAATTAATTCATGAAAAAGTGATGGTAATTTTTGCTTTGGTTATTGCCAAAGACATGGCTAGAGATTGTGAAAGCCCCTTCGTACTTAACAGATACTCAGGTTTGCCTGCATGTTCTATGTTCTAACTGTTAACAGATAGTTGATCTGTCTGGTTCAGTTTTGTTTTAGAACAGGCCATTTCATGACTGTTATGCTTACTTGTTCGTTTGTAGGCTAATCGATCAGTATAAACAGTGTGTGATGGTGTGCATCTTGTTCTGTTCTTTCTCTTTGACTTGAGCTTTTGCTGTTTTTCTCAATGTTTATACTCTTGGCTTGCTTGTGTCTGGGAAGGTGCTTAGATAAGATAAGATAATGTTGCTTATAGCCCAGCCGACCGCAAAGGGCCACATCAGGGCTGTCACCACGTTAAAATCAACTCACAGTCGGGAAGGTGCTTGATGATAACAATGTGGTGTTATCTTGGTCCAATATTATATGTGTCATGAGAAGGTGCTTGATGATAACAATGTGGTGTTATCTTGGTCCAATATCATAATGTGTCATCATGAGAAGGTGCTTGATGACAACAATGTGGTGTTATCTTGGTCCAATATCATAATGTGTCATCATGAGAGAAGGTGCTTGATGATAACAATGTGGTGTTATCTTGGTCCAATATCATGTGTCATCATGAGAAGGTGCTTGATGACAACAATGTGGTGTTATCTTGGTCCAATATCATAATGTGTCATCATGAGAAGGTGCTTGATGATAACAATGTGGTGTTATCTTGGTCCATATCGTATGTGTCATGGGAAGGTGTTTGATGATTAACAATGTGGTGTTATCTTGGTCCAATATCATTATATGTGTCATGGGAAGGTGCTTGATGATAACAATGTGGTGTTGTCTTGGTGGCGTTGGTCCAACATCATATGGGCTTACAGTGTAACACTAACAGGCCATGCCTTGCTTGAGCCTCTTGTTTCTGTCCAGTCAGTGGCAGGGACGATGCAGCGCCCTCTCCAACCTGTTGCCATTCATGGGTTTGCTGGGGAGGACACTGAACTGACACACCTTGTGATCTTTATGAGGGCATGCCCCACTTCCGCACAATAGCCTTTTGTGGGGGCCTACCTGGCTTTTTAGCATCCTGGTCATCCTGGTCATTCTGACTGTAGAAGTAGAGGAACTGGCAGACTGGGACCAGAGGTGGGCGGTTGAGGATTGGTGGAAAAAGGAAACTGTGTCGGAAATAACTATGATTTCTTTTTATAACCAGTTCTGTTAATGTTGTTATGAATGAGCTATCGGTACCGAAGAAGAAAAGGAATACCAATACAACACTAATACTATAGTAGAAAGAACCAGTGAATTGTTATGAATGGGGTTGGTGTTGAAGAAGAAAATTATATATAGAAATTTAGAATACTGATTACTAATAATGCACTAGGCCCTATGTAATGCTAGTAGAAAGAACCCATGAAAAGCCAAGTCATGTGGAGATCTTCAGCTATGTGTATAGCAAGTGTGCTTGTTGATCAACTGAGTGATTCTTTCTGGATTCATATTCAAGTGATTATTTTAAGGTAGCAGTTGTGATCAAGGCTAGACAGATTTCCAGACCAACAATCCTCAATTGCAGTTGAAGGCAGTCGCACATTCATGTGCGACTTTTACGGTGTTACTTTTGTCAGTTTTGATCATTGGCATTTTGGTAAGTACTGAAATCTATTCACTCTTTTATAGTCGGTGAATAGCTCACGATAAAGTTCATCCAGGATGGTACACTATGTCAAACAAACAAACAAACAAAAAGAATATAAATGTACACTTGTCTTCATTAAGCTGCCAGTATTTGGTTAGCCACACTACACAGCAATTGTTTTTGTTTGTTTTTTTGTGGTCAGAAGGATCATTCAGTGACTGATGAAGACCACCCCCCCCCCCCCCCCCCCACACACACACACACACAAAAATGTCTCCACCAATTTTTGTGGTTGAATGGCGGGTAGTCTTCTGCGTCAGCCGGAATCTCAAGTTACAAACCGCCGGAGGAGGTGGAGGGTGTGGTGGTAGGTAGGTGCCGGGAAGGCAGGTCACCTGGGTTACCTGAACAGCTTTGTGTCACCCCCACCTCTGGTAGCATTCCCCCTCCCCCCCCCCCCCCTCCACTGCTCCAGGCTGGTGGTAATAATGGGCTGTTATCTGTCTCCTCCCTCACCTTACAACTTGCACACCACTCTGGGGAGGAACAAGTTCCCCACTTGTGGTTTTCTTCCTCCTGTGGTGGAATGTGGCGGGGCGGAGAGGGTCAGGGGGGAGACAGCCCCGTCATTAAGGGGTTTGTTCAGGGCCAGAATTACTGCTTTTTTGTTGTTGCTTTTTTTTCTGTGTGCTGAGCAAATGTTGAAACATTCTCTCTCTCTCTCTCTCTCTCTCTCCCCTCTCTCTCTCTCTCTCTCTCTCTCTCTCTCTCTCTCTCTCACCCTCACTCTCTTTCTCTCTCTCTGTGTCTTGTCACTCTCTCTGTCTTTCTCTGTTTCTGTCTCTCCCCCCCCCCCCCCCCTCCCCTCTCTTCCTTCTTTCTCTCTCTCCCTCTCTCTCTGTCTCTGTGTCTCTCTCTGTCTTTCTTTGTCTCTGTCTCTCTTTCTCTGTCTCTGTCTTTCTCTCACTCTGTCTCTGTCTCTCTCTCTGTCTCTCTGTTTTTCTCTCTGTGTCTCTGTCTGTCTGTCTGTCTGTCTGTCTCTTTCTTTCTCTCTCTCTCTCTCTCCCTCCCTCCCACTCTTTCTCTCTCCCTCTCTCTTTGGTCCATGTTAATCTACTGTTCGTTGATTAGTTTCAGGTTGTAATGTTGACTATATAGGATGGCTTTCCTGTAAACACAGATTTCCCAGGCGTGAAGATTGATGCCTGGTTTGCACTTCAGGTGTACAGGTAGTGGACAATGAGTACCTGTTTGAGTGTACTATATATTATATATATATAAATAAAGTCATGAAATCTAACTGGTGTGGATAAAGAATTTTGAAATCGGTAAAAAATAGACAAATGATATTTAAGTAAACACACATGAAACAGTTAACATGACCAAAAAAAAACATTCAGAGCATAAACTTGCGTATGGTCTGTTGTCCCATCTGTGGGTCAGTGTATGTTTGGGGCATACATTCCACATGTTCAGGATGGGAGATAGTGCAGTGTGTGTCAAATAATCAGTAAATGACTTAGTGACTTCTTGGCAAGTGCTATGCGTTTTTCTTTAATTCTGACTTAAATTTTATCTTGATACGTTTGTAGTTCTTATGTTCCATTTGAATACTCAAGGAAAATGTCAAATGCCAAAATATGATTAGTTCTTGCAATACAATTTTGTCATACAAATGTGGAAGAAAAGACAATAACAAGTGTGTTCTGGGTTCAGTGGTCTTCACATCTCTGAGTCCAAGGCATTCCCAGTTGTAGCGTTGAATGTTGCTGGAACTCGCTCTCAGAATTTAAAAGAAAACCCTGTTTGAGACTGTTTTCCATCCCAGATGTAATTCAAGCAATTTTGAAAAGCATCCCACTTAGACTTGTGTGCCACCTTTAGGAAGTTTTCTTCCCCTTTTGAAGACTTCAGACATCAATCTCAGAGTTGGTTTGTGACCTTTCAGTGTTTCCTGACATTAACTATGGCATTTTTTGTACTCCTAGTTCTTAAAGAACAGGGAGTACTTTAGAATGGGAACGAAGAAATGCTGTCTGTATGTGTGTGTGTGTGTGTGTCTGTCTGTCTGTGTGTCCGTGGTCAAAATGTGTTCCACTCGCTCCAGACAAAACTACTGGGTCGATCTTTCTGAAAATTTGCAGGTATGTCATTATGGGTCAAGGATGATGCCCGACGTTTTAGTTTACCGTTACAGCCGTTACTAACGGCTGTAACGGCCTGTAACGCTTTTTCTTCTTTATGGAATATCTCAGAAAGTACTTGACCGATCTTTCTGAAAATTTGTAGGTATGTTCATTATGGGTCACGAATAATGCCCGATGTTTTAGTTTACCGCTATAACCATTACTAACGGCTGTAACGGCCTGTAACGGTTTTTCTTCTTTATGGAATATCTCAGAAAGTACTTGGCCGACCTTTATGAAAATTAGCAGGTATGTTCATTATGGGTCACGGATGATGCCTGATGTTTTAGTTTGCCCCGTTATAGCCATTAATAACGGTTGTAACGGCCTGTAACGGTTTTTCTTCTTTATGGAATATCTCAGAAAGTACTTGGCCAATTTATAAGCGGTTTGGATGATCTTGTGACAAATCGGATCCTCTGTCCATATGTAAGTGATGTAATGCTGAAAATGGATTAAACAACCGTTTAAAAACCGTTATTCTGCCGTTATTTCTTATATATATAGGTGGATTTTAATGAACTTTGGTATATAGAAAGGTTATCACACACAAATGGCACTTCCATGTAGTGTTTCAAAATCTGGCCGTTAAAAACCGTTATTCTTGACATATTGTCTGATTTGGATGAAATTTGGTATGTACACAGGCTTTAGCCCAGTGAGGACTAAAATACCGGTTTCAAAAGTGTATATTGGTTATATGACCGATAAACCGTTATTTTGCCGTTATTTTTTTTATATATTGGTGGACTTTAATGCAATTTTGTATATAGAAAGGTCATCGCACACAAATGGCACTTCCATGCAGTGTTTCAAAATCTGACCGTTAAAAACCGTTATTCTTGACATATTGTCCGATTTGGATGAAATTTGGTATGTACACAGGCTTTAGCCCAGTGAGGACTAAAATACCAGTTTCAAAAGTGTACATCGGTTGTTAAATAACCGTTTAAAAACCGTTATTTTGCCTTTATTTCTTATCTCACAAAGCAGTCTTGGCCGATTTATAAGCGGTTTGGAAAACTGGGAGTACGTTTATATGCTTCGCATCTTGTTTGTTTTTGTTTTGAACACTGGATATTGCTTTGATCTGTCTTCTTTCTGTAAGGATTCCACCAGGTTTGCGGCGTGCCACACACACACACACACACACACACGCACACATGCACACACATACATATACACACACACACACACACACATAGTGTGTATGCGTGTGTGCGTGTGTGTGTGCGTGTGCGCGCGTGCGTGCGTGTGTGAAACTTTGTTCGAAGTGTTCATTCTTTCACAGAAAATGCGCTGATGGTTCCAAGACTAAGCATGGAGACGTTTCTCCTGCTTCATACTCAGGGGTTCCTGCAGTAGACTTTTCAAAGCACCTTCCCCCTGACAACTTCAGCGTCACTGCTGAACTCACACCCATACCCCCCTAGTCCTGGGACAGAAGGTGATCGTTCTGTCAGTCCAAAGAGAATGACATTCTTATTCTCTCTCTGACTCCCAGCTCTGGAGATCATTTATGGCAGGAAACATAATAACCACAGTGAACTCATGACCTTTTTCTTTTTTTTTTCCAGTTTGGCATCTGTCTGACATCTGATAGCTGTAACATTGTTCTGACATGGTTTCCCAGTCACTTTGGCCTTTGAGGCACTCAAGGCAGCAGATTATCTGGCAAAGAATGCCAGATGGAAGACACACACACACAAAAATGGACCAGCCGCTGTGGCAAAGTGGTTAGCGCCGCGGACTCCCAGCTGGGAGGTTGTGGGTTCGAATCCCAACAGAGTCATGTGGGTTTTTCTGCCCGACCGGCTCCTACCCAGAGTTGAGTTTGCTGCGGACTCAATTGGGAAGACTGGGACCACACAGTCGAGTTTCATCCACTTAATGGATGCGTTTCTGAGAGTTTTGCTCAAATTTCCTGACCAACACTGCAGGTGCCTGTATCTCTCGGGCCTGGTTGATGCCGGGATATATTATGAAAGGAAGCGTAGAGTACAGCCCTGTCATATAGTCTCAGACCAAAATGGAAATCCGTAGCATCATCTTAATCATCCTCATTCTCATTGATCACTGATCAGCATTAAAAAAAAAAATGTCTCACATTCTGTGGCCCTTCATGCCAAGCTGTCATGGTGACCTCAATTTCGATGTCCTCTCCATGTCTGTGGCCTTGGTTTGGTACCGTCGGGGTCACCAGTATTGGTGAGTCCATGGGGGCTGTCGTTAGACGGACGTGGTGGCGCCCTCCGGAGGGAGAGCTCACTCACGCCGGCTCCGCGACTAAGCAGTTATTGTCGTCAGTAGGGGGCTTAGTAGGTGGTGTCCTGTGTATGTTAGACCAGAACAGGTGCCACTGAACACCACCGAAGTGACTCGGCAGCAGTGCAGTGTCTCCTCCGGTGGGTTGCCTCTTGACAACTTGATATTGACTGCTCCCTGTGGATTGCTGGTGCCGGGGCTGCGGCGGGGCCGACTGGGTTGTGGCTGTGGACGGAGTGTCGGAATGAGTGGCGTGGGTGCACTGCCTCTGAGGTGGCGCAGAGGTTGGGACAGCCAAAAAAAAAAAAAAAAGGATGGAGACGTTTCTCCTGCTTCATACTCGGGGGTTCCTGCAGTAGAATTTTCAAAGCACCTTCCCCTGACAACTCCCCCCCCCCCCCCCCTCCCACCTAGTCCTGGCACAGAAGGTGTTCGTTCTGTCAGTCCAAAGAGAATGACATTCTTATTCTCTCTCTGACTCCCAGCTCTGGAGATCATTTTTGGCAGGAAACATAATAACCACAGTGAACTCATGACCTTTTTTTTTTTTTTCCAGCTTGACATCTGATAGCTGTAACATTATTCTGTCATGGTTTCCCAGTCACTTTGGCCTTTGAGGCACTCAAGGTGGCAGATTATCTCGCAAAGAATGCCAGATGGAAAAAAAATGAGGTCCATATCATCATTTTGTTTTGTTTTGTTTTTGTTTTTACAGACATGTACACCTTTAAAAGATGGGGGAGGCTCCATAGTGCATATTATGTGAGCAGCCACTCATTATAAAACACATAGTGTTGGGATTGACATTACTCTGAATATATACTTTACAGCAGACTCATTAATTAATGAAGAAAAAAACAGCACCCAAGCCTCGAACTCCTCTGTCCAGTGCCCGTGCGGGCAAGGGAGTTCCACCCAGTGTGGAGATGGTGGAGATGAGGAAGAAACCTCCACCGTCTCCCAAATCCAGACCTTCTTCGCCTGTTGGCAAGTCTGCCAGCAGGTCTGAAGAACAACACAGTTCAGTGAAACTACAAAATAAATTCACTCCATTGGAAGCAGACGTTGAGGAGGAGATGACCTGATTTCTCTCCTTTTCGCCCTCTGCACCATGGATAGTACAATATTCCATTGGAATATCCGTGGACTAAATTCCAACTTTGAGGAGTTGCAGCTTCTGTGTCGATCTATAAAACCTTCCGTCGTGGCTCTTCAGGAAACTCAAATTCAAAGCCAGAAGACCTTTACTCTTTCTGGCTTTAATGTTCTTTCAAAACCTGCACAACCATCCATGTTGGGACTGTCGGGCGGTGTTGCCCTTCTCCTACACAAAACTTTGCTGTATAGTCCTGTCGCTCTGTCTACCTCGCTTCAGGCTGTAGCTGCGAGAGTCACTCTCCACAAGACTGTGACAATCTGTTCTCTTTATCTACCTCCTTCTGTCCCGGTTTGTCGTCAGGACCTTGTCAGTCTGATAGGAGAACTTCCTCGACCTTTTTTGCTGTTGGGTGACTTTAACGGTCACAATCCTCTTTGGGGTAGTGTCAGTACGTCATCCAGAGGTCTGCTAATTGAGGATGTCCTTTCGGATTTGGATTTGTGTTGTCTGAACGACGGATCTGCAACTTACCTCCACTCTTCCACAGGTTCACTTTCGTGTTTAGATTTGTCGGTTTGTGACCCCTCGCTGGTCCTGGACTATGAGTGGTCTGTCCATGACGATCTGCACGGAAGTGACCATTTCCCTGTCCTTCTACAACCCGTAATAACTGAACACGTCTCTGTCTCTCAACATCTAAATTATAAGAAAGCAAACTGGGATTATTTGCAGCCACTATTTCTAAGGAATTCCTGGACACTGATTTTCTTAAGAGTCCAGACCCGCAGAATCACTGACTAACACTGTGATCAAGTGTGCTAAAGCTTGTATTCGTGTTTTCCCGATAAACTTCAAATCCCCAAAACACCCTGGTTTGATTCAGACTGCCAACAATTTCAAAGTTCGGAAACGGGCTCAGCGTCAGGTTGTACCATCGACCTTCGGGTCCCAAAACGCTCGAGCCCATCAGAAAACCCGAGCTAAATCGAGACACACTTTTAAAATCAGTAAACGTCGGTCCTGGAGAAGTATCTGCACCAGGCGCGTCGAAACTTCCAAGAAAAAGTGTGGAACATCATTAAAAAAATCAAAGGGAAGAACACCGTTCCACTGTGAACCATCTCAAGTTTGCGGGACTCTTTAATAACAGAGAAAAAAGCAGTTGCTAATCTGCTGGCTTCAACCATAGAAAAGAATTTCCCTCCTTTTCTAACAAATCAACCACTTTTGTAAAAAATAAAACCCTTAAAAGAAAAATCACCCTGCAACTTTTCGTCAGACAACATGGAAGACTAAAACCCTTTTCCTTTCACTTTAAATGAACTGAATTTTGCCTTACTGTCCTGCAATGATTTTTCTCCAAAGGGATAGATGAAATCCATTATCAACTGTTGAAAACATCTTCCGCAAGACGGTCTGAATATACTGTTTTCAGGTATACAACCATGTGTGGGGCTACAGGTTTCTTTCCACCTTCTTGGCGGAAAGCCTCATTATTCCAATTCCCAACCTGGAAAGATCTTTCTAACCCTCAAACTACCATCCCATAGCTTTGACCAGCTGTGTTTGTAAATTAATGGAAAAAATGGTCAAAGCTAGGCTCATGTGGAAACTTGAAACCGATGGCCTTTTGGCGAAAGAAAAGTGTGGTTTCCGCAAACATCGGTCTACAGTTGACAAATTTTATTCGTCTGGAATCTACACTTCGGAACTTTTTGAACAGACAGCATGCAGTGGCAATTTTTTGATTTAGAGAAGGCCTACGATACCACCTGGATGTCGGGGGGATACTTCATGATCTCCACGATCTGGGTTTTCGAGGTCATCTTCCGCTTTTTATTCAAAATTTTTTGGCAGAACGACGTTTCAGGTCCGGGTTGGCACCACTCTCTCTGATGTCCACGAGCAGGAGTTGGGTGTTCCCACAGGGGAGCATACTGTCTCCTGCCCTCTTAGTATTAAAATCAACAACATTGTTCAATCAGTTCAGCAGGGCTCAGACTGCTCATTGTTTGTGGATGTTTTTGCTGTCTATGCGGCGGAAGCCTTTTACCCAAGTGTCCAGCGCAGGCTCCAGCTTTGGTGGATAAAATCCATCGATGGGCGGATGAAAACGGTTTCACTTTTTCTCCATCAAAGACGCAGTGTATTCATTTCCCATAAATTCCGTCAGTTTTTTCCAGACCCTGAACTTCAAGTAGGAAATCTCCCATTCCAGCTGTTAAAAGAGGCCAAAAATTTCTGGGAGTCATTTTTGACCGAAACTCAACTTTCTCAGCCACATCAAACCCCTCAAAACTGCTTGCCAGAAAGCACTGAATATTCTGCGGGTCGTAGCGCACACCGATGGGGCGCTGATAAAAGAACTTTGCTGCACCTCTACAGAGCCTTGGTCGTTCCAAACTGGACTTTCGGTTGTGCTGTCTACGGCTTTCCCCAAGATCGTCTTACCTCAAACTCTTAGACCCTATCCACCATCAAGGGGCTTCGTCTCTGTTTTGGAGCGTTCCGCACCACCCCTGTGTACAGCCTGTACGCGAGGCAGGTGAACCCTTCACTGTCCAACCGCAGACTGAAACTGTCTTTGAATTACTATATCCGACTGTTCTCAGAACCAGAAACCCTGCCTATGACTGTGTCTTTGACCCTTTCCCTTCCAAAGTAAGTTTGAAAATAACCCGAAATTTTATTCCGCCGTTTGGTCTTCTATGCAGCCTCACGTGCGGAATGCAGGTATAGACCGGGATAGTTTCCGATTTTTCCAAGTTTCCGGATCAAACCCCCAGGACCTTTTTTCACACCAGAGATTCGTTTCGATCTTGCAGCTTTCCGCAAAGATCTACCAGCCCCTCTGGGGTACAAGGCTTTGTAGCTGAGCTCTGTTCCAAATTCCCATCCTAAACAAAAAAAAATTTTTACTGACGGTTCCAAGTCTGAGGATGGAGTGGCCTGTGCGGCCTACTGCCCTGGGGCTCCTTCTCAGATATTGTTGGAACATATACATTCAGATGCTTCTGTCTATTCTGCTGAACTTACTGCTCTAGTACTGGCTTTGAAGATAATCTCACATTCTTCGAAGAGGGACTTTCTGGTTCTGTCGGATTCACTGTCAGCTTTGGAGGCCATAGCTGGCCGCAACCTTCAGCATCCAGACCTTTTACTTTTTTTTGAACTTTTTAGCAAGTTGAAGGCAGATGGTTACAACATTACTCTTGCTTGGGTTCCTGGCCATGTTGGCATCGGCGGGAACGAAATGGTTGATCGTTTAGCCAAGAACGCCACAGAAAGAAACTGTCCAACACTTATATCCCTGCTCAGATGTGAAACCCAAAATTAACGATTATGTGAGAGACCTCTGGCAGGAGGATTGGAACACACAGACGAATAACAAACTCTTTCAGATCCGTCCAAACCTTAAGGACTTCCTCCCATCTATGTCGGATGGTCGTAAAGTGGAAACGGTTCTGTGCCGGCTGCACACCGGCCATTCATATTTTACCCATTCTTACCTTTTAAAGAGTGAAGAAGCTCCGTGGTGCATTCCATGTCATGCGCCACTCACAAT
>CM031618.1:32084063-32104063 GCA_018398815.1 Conus ventricosus
ATAGCAGGTTAGGGTCGGCCTGTCTGGGGGCCGTCAGTATCCCCCGACTCTGTGTATGTTTCACTTTCTGCAACACTCAAGCAGTCAAGGAATGACTGAGAAAGAAAGATGGGAACGCATGAATGTCGTATTTTTCCAATAAAGAGAAAATGCATGGATTACAAAGGCTGTTTCCATGTCAGTTGGTTTACTCAGGGGACAATCAATCCAATTCAGATTTTCAGTCTGAGAACTTTTACAAACCTTTTCTTGGGCAGACCAGCCCCATGTTCATTGTCAACATAACCAGATAGCAGAAGTCAAGGAGTGATTTGGATCTTGGTGCCAGAGAAGTCTGAAAGATGTGCAGGTAGTTCAGCTAGTGACAGAACTTTTGGATATATACCTGTAGTGTTTGTCTTTCCTGACACAACAAAGTGCTCACAACATTGATTATTTGTTTTAATATGTCATTCTGGATGATTTTCATTTAAAAGAAAACCGTTTTAGCCTTCCTCAATGCTACAGTTATGTCTGCAGTGTGTGCAAGACAACCATGACATTCAATGGAAGAAGTATGAAAGAAGACAGGTAGAAGTCCGATTTGGAATTTGACTTACGTGATAAGCAACATGTTTGAGGTGGACATGTTTCTCCTACGTCTGTCACTTTATGCAGCTGATGTTGTTGTTGTGGAGAAGGAGGGCAGGGGAGGTGGTGCATTCAGCTCCATGTTACTGATTTTCATTTTAGCAAGAGCTCAAGACACAGAGAAGGATGTCTGTCTCTAGTAGTGTCAACAACAAAAAAGAAGAAGATTTCTGTGCTTTTACTTTTGTTTGAATACAAGCGGTTTCCAGTGTAAGATGGGTGTGCGGCTGATGTCAGAGCCGAAGATGACCGATGGAGGACCAGGCGCCATCACAAAGGCAGTCCTTTTCTGAAGCTGTGCTGATGAGTACGTAGGAATTCGGACATACTGCTCAGTATTTGCCATTGGGATTTTGAGTTGGATCCATGGCGGATATCCCTCGCTTCCTGACACTGGTCATTCTTTCCTTCCTCCAAAAATGGAAATGATGGATTCTGGGTATGGCCTGACTGTCGTTTTCTTTTTGTGGAGAGTGTTTGGAGAGTAGGTGTGGCAGACTTCATAGTTATGCGCATAATATGTGTGTCACCATGTCTCTCTGTGTGTCAGAGTATTTGTGTTTTTCTCTTTTTCTTTTTTTTTTTTTCTTTCTTTTTTTCATAAATGTATGTAAGTGTGTGTGTGACTTAAGCGGCTGAAGCACTGCACCGCCCGTTAAACAGGGAGTGGCCCTCAGTGCTTTCCGAATTGTGTGCTGCAGCTTAAGAGCTGGTGTTGTCCCCACTTGTGAGCGTCAAGAGTCTGTAGGACAGTCGGTTCAGGCTGTGGTGTGCCCAGTTCCGAGCACTCTGTGTGACCCCCTCCGTGTCAGAGTCCTGAATTCATAGGAAAATGATTGTGGTGTTGCTTTTAAAACAAGGTTGAGCGACGAACTTTCCCTTACCTGAAATAGGTAGATTTGATCTCTTTAAAGTCAGCACCGGAGCAAGTACAGCATATTATGAACAAGGTGATAAAGCCGCGTGTAGCGGAATTCTGACTTCATAAGATAAAAGCATTGAATTTTTGTAAGAAGCTCTTATGATACTCTCAGAGAAACCAGAATTGCTTTTACCCAGCAAAACTGTATCACCTGAATTTAAAAGGAAAAAAAATCCAGTTCTGTTCATACGTACATCACACCTAGCAGTAAACACATAGCTAGCAAACATAACATGCTTCATATCAACTCCTCAACATCACTTTGGGTCTGTTTAAATGAATATATAAAGAAAATTTTCTAGTGTGCATTCAGCTGTCACAGTGGACACTGATCCACATTCAAAGAAAAAAAACAACAAAACAAACCTTTGAAGAAAAACAAGAAAAAGTTGAAATAGGTTGTACACACATGCATGCATGCACACACACAAGCAAGCAGGCATCCACATCTTCTTTCTCTTTCCCTTCTACCTCTCTCTCTCCATCCCAGTGCTTATCCCTCTCTCCACTCTCTCTTTCTCTCTCTCACGTGCATGTGCGCGCGCGCGCGCGCACACACACACACACACACACACACACACATTGTAAATTTAATGAGGAAGAAAGAGAGAACTCTCTCTCTCTACTCCCCCCCACCCCCCCACCCCCCCCACCCCTTACTCTCTTGCTCTCTCTCTCTTGCACGCACGCACGCATGCATGCACACACACACGCACGCGCGCACGCACGCACGCACGCACGCACAACACAACACAACACAACACAACACAACACAACACAACACAACACAACACTACACTACACTACACTACACTACACTACACTACACTACACTACACTACACTACACTACACTACACTACACTACACTACACTACACTACACACACGCGTAAAGATAATATCATTGCGGTTGTGATCATACCCTCACTAATTCAGACCAGCAGCTGATCAGCGCGGCAGAAAGAACAGTAAGTTAGCTGAGCATCTCAAAGCTGCTAGTGTTTGACAGACAGGTTTTCTGAGCTAGTTTTTTTTTTTAAAGGGATGAAATTTACTCATTTAAACATAAGTTTCACACCTCAGAGAATTCAAGACTGAGGGAACTGGAAAGAAAACAGGTGCATCAGCACAAAATTTGAAACTCAAACTCGCGTGGAACTCTTAAAAATTAAATTGCTTTTTCAGATCAGAAGTGTGACGCTGCCTCCCAGGAGTGTCCCACACAGAGAGGGTCTTAGAGAACAAGGAGGATTGTAAGAGAATCCTGAGTGGGAAAATTGCTGGTTGTGAAGTGCATGCTTGTGTCCGAAGCTTGTGAAGAGGTTTGGTTATGCAGAATGCTGAGGACTGGTCCTTGCTGCGAATCCTGAGGGACGCCACAGGCCAGGCTTAGAATGTTGCTGGAAACAGGGTCAGTGTTGGAAACTGGAGTTCAGTTCAGCTGATCAAGACATGAACCGGGAGAGTGCAGCGCTTAAAATTCCACCCGTGTTTGTGGTTTGTTTAGACTTCTGCTGCGGTCGATGATGTTGAAAACAACTTTAAGTCAAAAGGAATCATGATGCAAAAACCAGGAGAGTGCGGCGCTTAAAATTCCAACCATGTTTGTAGTTTGTTTAGACTTTTACCGTGGTCAATGATGTTGAAATCAGCTGAACAGTCTACAGGAATCATGATGTTATGCTGAATCCAAGAGCAAGATGAATGTCATTGGTTGCTTTTTTTTTTTTTTTTTTTTTTTAGAAAGGTAGGCTTCGTAAGCTGTGGTTGCTGGCTAGTTAAAAGTAGAATGCAAACAGAGTTTCGTTGTGGGTTTTTTTTGTACGTGCGCAGCAAGTGCATGCAATTAGTGGGACCCTGTGTTGTCATCTGGTCCTGAAGACTGAAGTTGATGACTGATGTCTGATGAGTTGACATTCATGATACAGGCATGAAGCAGCTAAAGAACAGCTTTGTCAGTGAAATGAGAGATCGGTAGCTGGCTGGAATCAAAATTGCTTCTTCTTGCTGTTGTTGTTGTATCCTGAGGAGATTTGATGACGTTGTTTTGAGAGCTCACTAAGTTTGTAACACCCCATCAGCATCATGAGTTAGAACTGATTGGATGTCATATGAATAAGATGGCAGGAAAATGAATGACAATGAGTAATTGTGTGTGTGTGTGTGTGTGTGTGTGTGTGTGTGTGTGTGTGTGTGTGTGTGGCCCCTCTGTTGTGATCAGCAGGTGCTATTTATGTGGATTCCAAGTTCCACATCCTCTGCCTTAGCAACAGGTGCCAGCTGTGGTTCAATGATTGAAGGAGTGTATTCAGGGTTGTGACGATTAGTTAGTGTTTTGTTTTGGGGGGGGGGGGGGGGGGGATTTTTTTTTAATTATGTGTTCAAGATGAATAACAAACGGGTAGGGTAACTCTTGCTCCAGTGACGAAAGACATACACGCCCATAACTCGAAACGAAGGCTGCTTACTGCACCATATTACCTAGCAGACATAACAGCACAGAGCACACAGAATAAACAAGGAAACATTCCCCCCCCCCCCGCCCCCCCCCCAAAAAAAAAAAAAAAAAGAAAAAAAAAAAAGTTCCAAGCTTGTCTGTGTGTACCCCAGAGTGGACAGGTGAACATTGTTCTCTGAATTCTCACACTTGCATTCGCTTGTTATAATGTCCAGTTCGAACTCCCAGTCGTGTGTCTTTGTTTGTTTCTTTCTTTCTTTGTTTTCCGTCTCCGTTTGAGCAAAAGCACTTGTATGCGTGGGATTTAGTTGTCTTGAGCTCACTTTGAGAGTCTTAGGAGATTGTATTGTTCTTATTGCTGTGTGTTGGTGTTCACTTGCGTCTTGCTTGTTTGTTTCTCTAACATTGATTGGGGGGGAGGGGGGGGGGGGGCAGGAAACAAAGAAAATGACATGTGTGATTTGTCA
Organism: Conus ventricosus; assembly: GCA_018398815.1. Classification (NCBI taxonomy): domain Eukaryota; kingdom Metazoa; phylum Mollusca; class Gastropoda; order Neogastropoda; family Conidae; genus Conus; species Conus ventricosus. The sequence continues at coordinate 32,088,542 of CM031618.1, forward strand.
CAGTTCAGTGTCTCTGATTGTTGGGGCAGTCGTGCTGTCCGATAATGTGTTATCAGGCACGGCTCAGTCTGTCTGTCCCTTGGGCCTGGAGTGATCAGGTGCTGGCCATGTTGTGTCCATGTGGAGTGCCCCCCCCCAATCCCCCCCCCCCCCCCCCCCCCCCCCCCCACACACACACACACACAGTCTCAGGCTGCTCACTTCACAGCAAGGGTCAAGCTCTGTGATCTCCCTGACCTCCCCCCTGAGTCCTTATCCACGCCAGGCTTATTTGCAAGCTGTATTCTTTTTGTGTGTGTGTGTAATCCAGGCTTACTTTTGTATGTTGACAGGTGTAATAGTGGGGTATTTAGGGCACTGGGCTCAACTGGTGTGGTTGGGGAGGAGGGGGGGGGGGGGGGGGGATACAAACTTCAAATCCCAGTAGAGCCTGTTGTGTGACATGTATACATGGATAGGTAGATGTAGATAGGTGACATGTGTACATGGATAGACAGAGATTGCTAATATATATATATATATTGAATTATTGGCAATATATATGTGCTGCTGTATGGCTCGGAGACCTGGAGACTCACCAAAGGGCTGGAGCGCAAGTTGCAGGTCTTCATCAACACATGCCTGCGGCGGATCCTCCGCATCAGGTGGCCTGACAGAATTGCAAATGAGGAGCTATGGCGCCAGACAGAGCAGAGACCAATCGGAGACACCATCAGAATCCGAAAGTGGAAGTGGATCGGACACATCCTACGCCGAGGCCGGACAACATCGCACGGCAGGCACTGGATTGGAACCCGCAAGGAAAGAGAAAGCGAGGCCGCCCAGTGACAACTTGGCGTAGGACGCTGAACAGCGAGCTGAGTTCCATCAAGCTGTCCTGGGGTGAGGCAAAGCGGGCAGCCCAAGACCGCACACGCTGGAAATCTGCAGTGAAGGCCCTATGCTCCCGATGGAGCGAAGAGGATTAAGTCAAGTAAGTCAAGTATATTATATATATATATATATATATATTATATATATATATATATATATATATATATATATATATATAATGCTGAACAATTAAGTAGTGGGGGGAAGTAAGTGCAGGCTAACTTCAGTCGTTAGAGTAATGACTTGGCAAAGATTTAAACTTTTAGAGAAAAAAAAAAAGGAGTTGAAGATGAATAAAATGGGGAATATATTATAAATATGAGAAACCCTTCACTAGCTGCCTGAGGGAACCATCATAACCCCTCTTGAATATATATATATATTATATTATATATATATATATATATATATATATATATATATATATATATATATATACACACACATATATATGTATATATGTATATTTATATATCTCTTCTTGTCAAGAAGGAACAACAGAAACTTCATATGGCTGAAATTTCTTAGCATAGAACAGATGTAGTCAAGTGGGTTAGACATCTGTCTTACAAGGCAATGCCTTGAGACGCCCACATCACCCGGGAGGTGCAGCTTCGAATCCCAGCAGTACCAGGGGAAAAAAAAATAAATCTAACAGCGGAAGGGCATCTAGGAGTCATGATCTGGATGTAGCCTATCCCCCCTCAGAATGTAAGCAGTTCATGGCAAAAACACTTGTGTGGGGGGTGTTTGGAGAATTGTGGGGAGGGCATGGGAGTGGGGGTCGTTCTCTGAGGACCTTCTGGTCTCAAGCTCACCCTCGAGTGTCAAAGAGTTCCTCTCATCTACCTCTGGTGGTCACAAGGAAGAAACGGTTTTATGCCGGCTGCACACCGGCCATTCCTATTTTACTCATTCGTACCTTTTAAAGAGTGAAGAAGCTCGGTGGTGCAATTCCATGTCATGCACCACTCACAATGAAATATTCTTTTAGAGTGTTGGGACTTGCACTGTGTGGGACATAACCGCTTTATAGCAGACTCCATGAAAACCCTGTTCAGAGATGTCCCACCTGAGGTGATCTTGGAATTTCTGAAAGAGATTAACGTTTTTCATCTGATGTTAAGATTTTATGGAAGAAAGGTTTTTTTTTAATAAAGTTTCTGTTGTATTTTTAGAAGGTGTATTTTAAAGAGATGTGTGAAAGGTGGGGTTTTTTGTGTTTGTTTTGTTTTTTGTTTGTGACTTGTGAGCTGACTTCAACATGGTGACAGCCCTGATATGGCCCTTTGCAGTCGGCTGGGCTATAAGCAACATTACCTTACTTTGAGTGTCTTCCTACTGAGAGCAGCTTGTCCCCACCGCATAGCTTTGCATGGATCCTGCACTGCGTATGCGGTGCATTGTAAGGAAGCTCAATGTGGTGGAGTCTGTGATATTAGGGGAGGAAAACATCCACAGCTGTGCTCACATCATGATGTTTGAACAGGCAAAGAAATGGGAGGATTGATGCACGTCATGGCCGGAGGAGTGCAACACGGGGAGAAACTCCCCCCCCCCCCCCCCACCCCCCAGATCAATAGGAGTTTATTAGCAGAGAAATCGGAGCAACAGCTGGGACTGTGTGTGCACCTCTGTGAGGGAATGTCAGATGTATAGGGCAGATAAGAGAGGTTTCAGAGCTTATAACTTTGAATTTAGAATGTGAAAAAGAACAGAAAGAAAGAGTGCAGAGGAGTGCAATGTGAAAAAGAACAGAAAGAAAGAGTGCAGAGGAGTGCAGAGGTCGATGAAAGTTGTGACCCCAGTGACAATAACAGCAAGGAATGAATTCCTGCCAGCTGCTGTGGTGCAGTGGTTGGTGTGGCTGGCTTGCAGACTGGGAGGTCGTAGGTTTAACTCTCTTCAGTTCTTTCCCTTGAATTTCGATCACTGGTTTTTTTCCCCGGAATTATGGTATTTTAAAACAACATTTTTGTTACCTGAAGCAATATATCGCCAAAAAAAAACCCACCTGAAATAGACACATTCATCACAAACATATTTTTATTTTAGCAATATTGTGCAGAATGTTACGAAACAAAGAACAGCGTCATGCAAATGCAAAAATCGCAAAAAAACTGTAGACGGTTAAGCCCCACAGGAGGCAGTTGTTTCATTCATGACATTTTTCTGCCCTGGAGGGAACAGTCTGCACTGGGCTCAGTATGAGAAGACGAACACCCTGCAGTGTTCAGCGCCATTCACTTGGCCCTTTAATAGAGGGACTCTCTTGGGAATGTTGCTCCAATTTCCTGACCTGTACTGCTGTCATCTTTGAGGGCCTGGTCGATTCTGGGTGTGGTAGTGACATATCATGAAAAGAAGCGCCGAGAGTAACAGCCTTCCCTGTGGTGGGGCTGCAATAGGATGATTCTTGGTGCGGCTGTGGAGAGAGGACCCCTCTGAGCGCCCTGGTACTGGTAGTATCGCCCTCTGAGGGAAGTATGAGACAGCCATGAAGAAAACCAAAAGAGAGAGAGAACGGAGTCTAAAACTGCCTTACCTTAAAGGAAAAAAAAAAGACTGTAACTGATTAAGACCTAACCTACCCCTGAGGTCAGTTCCGACCTTATCATCTCTGATCACTGCTGCTCTGTCCTCGTCCATCCTTGATCAGTTTAGATCTGACCCACCTATGATTACTTTTTAACCTTGCCCACCTCCGATCAGCTTTTAATTTCCACTCTTGATCAAACCTTGTTCAGAGATGTTCCATCCGATTGTGAACTTTGCATTTTTGAAAGAGATCAACATTTTTCATCAGATCTGAGATTTTACAGTGGAAAGATTTTTTAACAAAATATCGGGTGTTTTTTTTTTTTTTAGAGGATGGGTTTTAAAGAGTTTTTGTGAACGAATGACTTGTGAGTTGACTTCAACGGGGTTGACAGCCCTGATATGGCCCTTTGCGGTCGGTTGGGCTGTAAGCAACATTACCTTCCTTAGCTTACCTTGCCACTCTTAGATCAGTTTTCACCATACCACCCTGATCAGTTTGTAATCGTATCCATCCGCGGGTCGGTGTTTGACTTTACCCCCGATTGGTTTTGTAATTCTGGCCCATCCCGATCGGTACAGACCTTGCCCATTTCTGATCAGCTTTTACCTCACCATTGCTAATCTGTGTGGACCGTACCTGTTTCTGATTAGGTTTTACAGTACACACTCCCCTGATCAGTTTTCATCGTAACCATCTCCCGATCAGTTTTTTACCTTACACTTCGCTGTTTAGTTCAAACCAGCTCCACCCACATGCACTGTAGACCTGGTCCACCCATTATCTCTGGAACTGGTTACCCATAATCATTGGAGACCTGGTCTTACATGACTGTAGATCTGGTCCACCCAGGATGGCTGTAGACCTGGTCCACCCAGGATGGCTTGTAGACCTGGGCCACCAGGATCACTGTAGACCTGGTCCCCAGGATCACTGTGGACCTGGTCCATCCAGGATCACTGTAGACCTGGTCTACCCAGGATGACTGTATAGACCTGGTCCACCAGGATCACTGTAGACCTGGTCTACCAAAGGGTGACTGTAGACCTGGTCCACCAGGATCACTGTAGACCTGGTCTACCCAGGATGACTGTAGACTGGTCCACCAGGATCACTGTAGACCTGGTCCACCAGGATGACTGTAGACCTGGTCCACCCAGGATCGCTGTAGACCTGGTCCACCCAGGATCACTGTAGACCTGGTCCACCCAGGGTCACTGTAGACCTGGTCCACCCATGATCACTGTAGACCTGGTCCACCCAGGATCACTGTACACCTGGTCCCCCCAGGATCACTGTACACCTGGTCCACCCAGGGTCACTGTAGACCTGGTCCACCCAGGGTCACTGTAGACCTGGTCCACCCAGGATCACTGTAGACCTGATCCACCCAGGATCACTGTAGACCTGGTCCACCCAGGGTCACTGTAGACCTGGTCCACCCAGGGTCACTGTCGACCTGGTCCACCCAGGATGACTGTAGACCTGGTCCACCCAGGATGACTGTAGACCTGGTCCACCCAGGATGACTGTAGACCTGGTCCACCAGGATGACTGTAGACCTGGTCCACCCAGGATCACTGTAGACCTGGTTCACCCAGGATCACTGTAGACCTGGTCCACCCAGGATGACTGTAGACCTGGTCCACCCAGGGTCACTGTAGACCTGGTCCACCCAGGATCACTGTGGACCTGGTCCACCCAGGATCGCTGTAGACCTGGTCCACCCAGGATCACTGTAGACCTGGTCCACTCATTATCAGTTCAGACCTGGCCCACTCATTATCAGTTCAGACCTGGCCCACCCCAAACCAGTTTGAAAGCAGACAGGCTTAGACCTCAAGCAAACAGCCAGTGGGGAAATAAACAGAATTTATTTTATTTTATTTTTTTTTTTTTGCCACAATACCCCAAAGGTGGGCATGTACAGCATGGAAGACCAGAGGTCACATACTTTGATTTGCGTTCCAGGTTTTGTTCACCAAAGCACAGCAGGCAGAGATCCACAGTCAACAATTTGATTCAGGGTCATCATCAATTGTATGTTAATGGGGTGGGTGATTTTTGATGGGTACTGGAGCACTTAATGGTACGGTAAGGATGTAACTTCAAAACGAACTGTGCGAAGCAGCGTGAAATTGGCTTGGGCTGCTTGTAGGTAATTTGTTCGTTTCGCTCGCTGAAGCAAACGAGGACAGCAGCTTTTGCTTCCCTAACGAATCAGTCAACGGCGCTCTACTAGTCCAAACCTGTGCTACTCTCATTGTCAAAAAAAAAAGGTTAATTATTAATGTGTCACCGGTGGCATTAGTTTGGAGGAAACATTTCTGCCAGTATTTGTTATTGGGAGCCTGGGGCTTCATGTGTAAGGCGTGGAGACTTTTACTCTGAGGTCTGGGGTCTGATTCTCACTAGGGGCAGAGAAGTAGTTGGAACGGAAACGATTTTCTGTTCAGACTCTAGTTCCATCCTAGTCCCTTAGATGAGACTTTAGTTTAAAGCAGAGTCTCTTGTGTGAACACACATTGAAAAAAGAAAATTGTACATGGTCATTATATATCTTGGTGGAAGCGTAGGCCGTTGTGCGCTAGTGGGATAGATGACATGAAGATAAAAGGCATGCGTGCTGGTGTTGTGTTTAAAGACGTCATCCCTGGACAAGGAATGCGCCTACCATAATGGTGGGATGAAGAGCTTTGCGAGGGGAAATTTCTCACCAGTGGTGAATTTGGAGTTCGAGCCCAGATAGAACGGAAGAAAAAGTTTGTTGTTAATATCTACAAACAGTTCTGGTTACACACACACACACAATGCACACACACACATACACACACACACACACACACACACACACACACACCTCACACACACACACACACACACACCTCACACACCGGCCATTCGTATTTTACTCATTCCTACCTTTTAAAGAGTGAAGAAGCTCCGTGGTGTATTCCATGTCATGCGCCACTCACAATGAAACATGTTCTTTTAGAGTGTTGGGACTTGCACGATGTGAGACACAAACATTTTACAGCGGAGTCCATGAAGATCCTGTTCAGGGATGTCCCGCCTGACGTGATCCTTGAGTTTTTGAGAGAGATTAACATTTTTCATCTGATTTAAGATTTTACGGAAGAAAGATTTTTAACGAATTTTCTGGTGCGTTTCTAGAAGATGTCATTTAAAGAGATGTGTGAAAGTTTTTTTTGTTTTTTTGAAATGACTTGTGAGTTGATTTTAACGTGGTGACAGCCCTGATGTGGCCCTTTGCGGTCGGCTGGGCTATAAGCAACATTATCTTATCTTATCTTACACAGACCTCACACACACACACACACACACACACACACACACACACACACACACACACACACAGCACAGCCTACTCCCATCAGTCCCTGAATACATGAAAAATCTTAATTACCATGAAAGAGAAAATGATACGTATTTCTTAATATGATGAAAGTGTGTGATTGTGTGTGTGTGTGTGTGTGTGTGTGTGTGTGTGTGTGTGTGTGTGTGTGTGCGCGTGCATGCGTGCGTGCGTGCATGCTTGTGTGTGTGTGTGAGAGAGAGAGAGAGTGAGTATGTGTGTGAACAGCTTTCTCATTTGATGTTACCTTATCTGTTGGCATTTTGTCAACATGGACCGGAGGGAAAAGAAGTTTCTAATAAGAAGTGTGGGGGGATCATGGGGAAATCAATACGTCTCAGCAAACTGCTTAGCAGGGAAACCTCTGTACTTGCCTTGGAGTTGAAGGTCAGTTTTCTTAATCTTCGATTAAATGCATATAATCATTGCCCAAGCAGGTGGTTTTCCACTCACCTCTATCGACTGGTTTGTCTGCCATGGCCAGCAAGGTGACTGAAAACTTACTAGAAAAAAAAAAAAGAGTTGAGCAGATTGTCTATCCCTCACGCTGATCTGAAACCCAAAGCTCAGGTTTAAGTTGAAGTCAAAGACCTCTGGGCAAGAGGAATGGAACTTGCAGACAGATAACAAACTCTTCCCGATCGGGTCCAAACCTGAAAGAGTGTTTGATTAATCATGTTCCAGGGAGGGGGGCGGCCATGAAGTAGAAACAGTCAGTGTGCCGTTAGCACACAGGCCACTCCTTTGACTTCTACCCTTTCTTATCTTTTAAAAGGTGAAGAACTTCCATGGTGCTTTCCATGTCATGTACCACTCACAGTCAAACATATTCTTTGAGAATGTTGGCACTTGCATGGTGTGCTCTTCTTCTTCTTCTTCAGCATACGCAGGCTGATACTCCTGCGTACACCCCCTGTATCTAGAAAGGCAAGGATTACTCCCATCTACCCCACAAAGGGAGTGGAGTTTTTGTGTGTATGACCGTTTTTTTTTTATCCCGCCGTTAAGGCAGCCATACTCCAACTTTGGGCATAATGTGCTCAAGACATATAATACAAACATTTTACAGCACACGCGCCATGAACACCTTGTTCAGAGCCGTCCCACCAGATGTGATCTTTGAACTTCTGAAAGAGAGCAACATTTTTCATCAGATCTAACATTTTTACGGAAGAGGGATTTCTAATGACATTTCTGGTGTGTTTTTAGAAGGTGAATTTTAAAGGGTTTTGTGGATGAATGTTGTTGTTGTTGTTGTTGTTTTTTAATGACTTGTGAGTTGACTTCAAGGCAGTGACGGCTCTGATATGGCTCTTGAGGTCGGCTGAGCTATAAGCAACATTATCTGTCTGTCTCACTGAAATCTTACTGAGCTTAGAGGATGAAACTGGGTGTGAGAGAGACAGAATGTGGCCAGTTGACATACCCTTTACCACTGTGGTGCATACATGTGTTGCGGGATTGGATCATAGAGCAGATCCCGGATCAGTTGGATTTGGGCAGAAGTCAGTGCTCTTCAGCATGCCATTTAACATGTGTGTGTGTGTGTGTGTGTGTGTGTGTGTGTGTGTGTGTGTGTGTGTCTCCATCCCTCATGTCTGTCTGTCTGTGTGTTTTTTGCCTTTAAAAAATCTTCATGTGAAAATGTACCAATTTTTTTTTTGTGAATTCAAGGAATGCTAACATACAGAGTAAATGAGAATAATGAAAACATGTTTTTTTGTGAACGGACAGACAAATCACTGTGGTATATGTAATAAGCTGTTCCCCCCCAATGTTATAGTTAACATCAGAGAGAACACATACTGCAATGTATTCTGTCTGGTTGTTTGCGAAAGGAGGCAGCACTTCACCTCTCCCACCGCTAGACTCGCTTCATCTGAACCTCAGCAAAGCTGGAAATTTAAGATACAAAAAAAAAAAAAAAAAATTTGAACCCCCCCCCCCAAAAAAAAAAAAACCCAAAAAACCCCAAAAAAAACCGCAAGTGTGCTGTCTGACTGAAACACAGGCAGTCAGAGGCCGTCATTCAGGGGAAAGTGAAAGTGGGATAAGTAGTGCCGGCTTCACACACCTCAGGTATGATGAACAGATGACAGACCTTGCACGGAAGTGTGTATTGATAACCTCGAAAAGATTCAGAAGAGAGCAGCACGGTTCGTAACAGGGAACCACATCAGAGAAAAGGGGAATACTAGGAAGAACATGAGGAAATTAGAATGGAAACCCTTAGAAGAGAGAAGAGCTTTTATCAAACTTAACATCTTCTTCAAAGGCAGAGCTAAACTAATTGATATTCCAATGGAACAACTAGTATTGAATAAAAGTAGCACCAGGAGTGGCGGTCAATGTTATACCATACCTGCATCAAATATTGACAGCCACTTACATTCTTTTTATCCCAGTTCTGTACGGCTGTGGAACTCACTGCCGGGTGCCATCAAGATTGCCACAAATGCAATCTCATTTAAAAAACAAATTGATTCGACAGTTCTGAGATCTGCATATTGACGATTTTCTATTTTTACTTCCCCAGATATTTTACTATTACCTGGGCCTGAATTTGGCCATTGCTTTTAACTTCTTGAATATCGAGTTGATAATTGTTGCCAAATTTGCTCCAGGGGCCAACAGTCTGAGTCGCACTGTTTTATGTCATTTTATTTTACTTTTTAACATGCGTGCTGGTGACCTACTCGTTTTTGAGTGAACCAGTATTTTAGGAAGAAGAAGAAGAAGAAGAGAGAGAGAGAGAGAGAGAGAGAGAGAGAGAGGTGTGTGTGTGTGTGTGTGTGTGTGTGTGTGTGTGTGTGTGTGTGTGTGTGTGTGAATTTGAATGATGATCTCATGCTGACATATATATGATGTCACCATTCTCATATTATGCTGGCACTGTAAATGACACAAGATTAACATTGATTTATGAAGAAGAATACAGTTCTGGTGGTTGATTTCTTTATGTCTGAAGAGATGCTGTTGCACATTAACAGGTAGCAACTCTCTTGGCTAAAAAGTTTCAGAAGTGAAGTAAACCACATCAACTAACAGTTTGCTTCAAAAGAGTACTAGACTTCGTGAATATAATTATAAAGTAAATAAATGAAGAATGAATAAAAGAGGAAAATTCTGATTGAAAGAACAGTGATTATATTAATCAACACATCTTATAAGTCTGCTTCTTTGGGCCCAAAATGGGTTTTGATTTGATGGCTTAGAAACACAAACATGTATGTGTGTGTGGTGTGTGTGTGTGTTTGTGAGAGAGTGTGTGTGTGCTCAGTGAGACACTGATGTGTGACGAAGCATTGGACAACCACTCTTCATGCTCTTGCTGCTGTGCTTCTTCTCCCTTAACTCTGGCAGTGAACACGTTAACTTTTCAACAACAATTGCTGGTGAAAATGCCGTTTCCAACAGCAGAACACACAAAATTTTTTTTGAGCTATCGGTCCCAGGGACCAGTTTATTTTGCTGGGATCATCAGCTAAATAGAAACAGAGGTTGCAGTAGAATGGCGGGGAGGGTGGGGGTGGGGTCGCCAGATACTTATTTTCAAGTAGCATGTGCATCATAGTCAAACCAGATTTCAAATCTATGGCATTGTTTGTAGTGGTGGTTTTCAATCAGTGCGTCAAGTCGCATTAATCCCACCTCATCATACTCTTGGTTCCAGCGCTGCTCCTGCAGCTCCTCATTCTCTGAAAGGACAGCGCTGCCGTCAGCCGCGGAGATTGCATTTTTCATGGTCTTCGAGCTCTGAGCCTATTACCACCAGGCGAAAATCCCAATAAAATCAATGTTTTCCTTCCTCAACAAACGAGCACAACCAGGCTCTTGACAATGCAAAAAGTTCTCCAAGTCTGCCATCAAAAGCCTTGTCCTGGAGCCCCCCGGTTCAGTATACTTTACATGTCGTCGTCGCTGGTCTCTCTGTCTTCTCTGTGGGGGCCGCTTCTGACACCGGTTGCTGAGTGACAGCGCGGGGTTGTCGGTGCTGGGACAGCACCGGGTTTGCTGGATTCCTAGGGCAGTCACTGACTGTAGAGATTTGTTAGGGCCCCACACTGAAGAATACTCCACCTGGCTCCTCCAGTTCTGTCGGTGTGTGTGTGTGTGTGTGTGTGTGCCAAGGCTTGGCTCTACAGATGTTTTCCATACATGTCTGTTCTGCAGTATTGTCAGGCCATTGTGGTCTCTTGTCTTCCTCTTCATCTCCCTCCTTCAGCAGTCCCCAGCTGGGATGTTTTTTTAAGGCAAGACCAGTGGATTTGGTTATATGGCCAATGCATCAGTTCAAGTTTTCTTGCCTGTGCTGATGTCAGTAGATCGTTACATGGTCTGACGTGCTGCTTGATGGTGTGATGCGCTAGTTGGTTTGTGATGCAGTCAAAGCGTCTCATGCAGTAACTCCTCATTGTTGGTTTGTTGTGATGCAGTCAAAGCGTCTCATGCAATAACTCCTCATTGTTGGTTTGTGATGCAGTCAAAGCGTCTCATGCAATATGAATAACTCCTCATTGTTGGTTTGTTGTGATGCAGTCAAAGCGTCTCATGCAATAACTCCTCATTGTTGGTTTGTGATGCAGTCAAAGCGTCTCATGCAATAACTCCTCATTGTTGGTTTGTTGTGATGCAGTCAAAGCGTCTCATGCAGTTCTTTCTTTTCTTTCTGCGTACGCAGGCTGATACTCCTGCGGACGCTCCCTGTATAGCCAGGCAGTGGAGTTTTGTGTGTATGACCCTTTTTTATCCCGCCATTAAGGCAGCCATACTCCATCTTCGGGGAAGGTGCATGCTATGTGTCACGTGTCATCCATACCAACGGCCAAACTGGCCTTTCCTTCCGAAAGTTGGTGATGGGATTTTACGTGTGTGCAAGATGTTATGCGTGCGTTCACACACGGAACCTCGGTTTATAGTCTCATTCGAAGGACTATATGGGGAATGGAGTCAGAACCAATGTTAACTCCGAGGGAAAAATCCCCCTATACCGAAATTCGAACCCGCAACCCCAGGATCACGAGTCCGGCGCTCTACCAACTGAGCTATTCGGCCCCCCGTCTCATGCAGTAACTCTCATTGTTGGTTTGTGATGCAATCAAAGCGTCTCATGCAGTTAACACCTCATTGTTGGTTTGTTGTGATGCAGTCAAAGCGTCTCATGCAATAACTCCTCATTGTTGGTTTGTGATGCAGTCAAAGCATCTCATGCAGTTAACACCTCATTGTTGGTTTGTTGTGATGCAGTCAAAGCGTCTCATGCAGTTAACACCTCATTGTTGGTTTGTTGTGATGCAGTCAAAGCGTCTCATGCAGTTAACTCCTCATTGTTGACAAATCTTAAATAAATGTTAGCGAACCGCCCAGAGAAACGTGGACAAACAGGTCACAAGATAAAAACATGACGCGTTTCGACCTCTTAGGTCTCCTTCAGGTTAGACACAAACGAATAGAACAACGAAAATTCACTTAGCTTCTCTGAACAACCATGGATGGAGAGGATGGAGAGTGTGATAGAAGCTTCTCTGAACACCTGTGGATGGAGAGGATGGAGAGTGTGTCATTGTCGGCGGAGCTGAGCATGCGTCTGCATGGCTTCAGGGGATTAATGAAAGGGGAGTGTGCAGTGGATAGAGGTCAGGGTCAGTGCTGATTGTTGATGGTTCATGATTGGCATTCAGAGCATCAGACCTTGAAAAGGGAGAAGGGGGGGGGGGGGGGGGGGGGTTGCAGCTAATTGTTTCAGACAAGACAGTGGACTGAGGCTATGTGTGCTTTGTTGCAGCTACCATGTAAGAGTCGTGTATTTCCAGTGGGAAACTGCCCTTTCAGGAAGTCAGTATTTATGATAATAACACTAATGATAGTTTTTAGCAGCGATGATTTCTACTTATAAATCAGTGATTTTAACATTAATGATTATAATTTTGATAGTGATGGAAAAACAGTGATGATGGTTATACTAATGAAAGTTTATTTTAATTATGATGATACTTACTTATATTTCTTTCGTTTGATCTGTTGATGATTAGGAGATAAGTATGTGCTCACAGTAAGTCAGTCACATGAAGACATGCATGGTTCACCCACCCTTGTGTCTAGGCCTGAACAAGTGAACACGCACACACATACATGCACACATGCAGGCATGTATGCATGCAGCGCTTGCGCGCACACGCACACACACACACACACACACACACACACACACACACCATCATCATCATCCATTTAATCTTAGATTAACTTTGAAGTTGCACTGACATATCAACAAACTAAAGCAGTTTAAAATAACTGCAAAGTGACTTGACGATAACTATTTTATTAAAAGGAAATAATTGATGCATAAAACATTTGTTGTTTTTAACAAAATTAATGCAATATTTGAAATAAAATGAAAATTCTCATCCATCATCTCTGTCATTCCCTCCCTCTCTCTCTCTCTCTCTCTCTCTCTCTCTCTCTCTCTCTTTTCTATCACCCTCCACCTACCACGACCCCTCTCTCTCCCCTCACCCCAACCCCTCCCCTCCTTTCCACTTACCGTTATTTCTTTCACCGTCTGTATGTCATGCTTCTTGTTGACAGTGGCCTAATATTGACATTAGGACAGATTTTGTCTGATGTTAACAGTAGATGAGTAGGTGTCAGCTTGCTTGATGTTGATCAGTATGCTTAAAGTGTCAACATCAGGTGCAAGTTTGTCTGGTGTTAATCTTAGCTGACTACTTTTTGACAAATGTGGATTATGCCGTTTAAGATTGACGGTGAACTCACTACAGGTAGAGAGGGAAACATGATGAAGACAGTTGGACTAGAGCTGTGTGTGTGTGTGTGTGTGTTTGTGTGTGTGTGTGTGTGTGTTTGTCTGTCTGTCTGTGTGTGTGTGTGTGTGTGTGTCTGTGTTTGTCTGTCTGTCTGTGTCTGTGTGTGTTGAGTATGTGTCAAAGTGTGTGTGTGTTGTGAGAAGGAGTAAGAGAGAGTACACACAGACGTGCAGAGAGAAGAGAGACAGACTAAACCATATATATCTATATGAAAATTATAGTAAATAACAGATCCAGCACAGAATTTCAACCATTACCTGTGCGGATAGATTTAGTGATGGAAACTGTTGCTATATTTTCTCTGTGTGTGTGTGTCTGTATAAAGAGATGAGGAGAAGAGGGAGGGAGAGAGGTAGACTGACAAACTTGCAAAACGTCATGGGCAGTTGTTAAACAATAAGAGAAGGGGGAGGATGGGGTGGGGGATGGGGGTGGGGGACTGGAACCCACATAGTTGAGTTTCGTCCTGAATGGAAGCGTATCTGAGAGCGTTGTTCAAATTTCCTAACTAATGCTGCAGCAGTGCTGGGATCGTATGTCTCACATGTGATCGGTTACTGAATACATGGGGAAAGGAGGAATAGAGTACAGTGCTGTCGTCAAGTTTCCATGGCATTGTTTTCATCATCACCATTCTTATCGATCATGATTTTTTTTTTTTAAGTATCAGATGATATGGCCCATGTTGCCCTAAACTCATGGTGACGGTTTTAATTCCTCCCTCATTTATCCTCATGGTGAATTGTTGTCTATAGGATGGGCATGCTGGCACCACCAGAGCAGGAACACTTTCACGCTGGTTCCATACTCAACAGTTATTGTTGTTTGGTGGTGTTTGTCCTTCTTATATTATTGAATCAGAACAGGCTGAAACGGAACACCACGAAAGCAACTCAGCAGCAAGACGTTGTCTGTGGCACATCACCTCATGAAGGCTTGATATTCATTTCTCCCTGCTGATGCTGAGGTTGCAACACAACACATCAGGGTGTGGCTGTGCAGGGTGAGCCGCAAGGAGCAGGGGGGGGAGCTCTGCCACTGCGATGGCATGGAAGGGATTTGGTAAAAGAACAAGACACAGTCACTCAAATGTCAGTGAAAAAGGAGGGAAAAGGGGGCCGGAATAGCTCAGTGGTAGAGCGCCGGACTCGTAATCTTGGTGATCCTGAGGTTGCAGGTTCGAGGTCTCTGCCGGGCCGTTTCAGTACGGGGGGGGGGGGGGGGGGGGGGGGGGGGGGGGGGGGATTTTCCCTCAAGAGTTAAAATTGGTTCTGACTCCATTTCCCATACAGTCCTTCGAATGAGACTATAAACCAAGGTTCCGTGTGTGAACGCACGCATAACATCTTGCACACAGGTAATAAAATCCCATCACCAACTTTCGCAAGAGAAGGCCAGTCTGGCCATGACATGCACCTTCCCCGAAGTTGCAGTATGGTTGCCTTAATGGCGGGATGGGAAAAAAGGGTCATACACACAAAACTCCACTCCCTTTGTTGGGTAGATGGGATGATTCCTCGCCTGTTTTGTACAGGGAGTGTCGGCAGGGGTATCAGACTGCGTACGCGGGCAGAAAGAAAGGAAAATAAGAAAGAAAAGGTGGCAAAGACACACTCTCCCTGCTTCACCCAAGAACTGATCCCATGACATGCCTCGTCTTAGACAAGGCCTGTCACCGGGTCAACGTCAGTTCGTTTCAAAGTCAGGTGACTCTCTGTGGAAATTGAAACAAACTTCCCAATTCTTTTGCGCCAATTGGAGGAGATGACGTGATTGTTCGTTCTTCGTTTTCGTCCAGAGAACGTAAAAACACGGATTCTGGCTTATCCGCTCTCAACCAGTTTCGAGCGGATGACGCCAGAATCCGTGTTTTTACGTTCTCTGACAATTAAGACTTCAATACCAAA
>CM031618.1:32109063-32111563 GCA_018398815.1 Conus ventricosus
GTAACTAGTGCACAACATGGCCATGCTAGCACCTAGCTAGCTACATTGCAACTAGTACACAGCAGGCTTTTGGGTTTGGGTCGTGCTAGCTCCCACCTGCATTGTAACTAGTGCACAACATGGCCATGCTAGCACCTAGCTACATTGCAACTAGTGCACAGCATGGCTGTGCTAGCCTAGCTACATTGCAACTAGTGCACAGCATGGCCTTGCTAGCACCTAGCTACATTGCAACTAGTGCACAACATGGCCGTGCTAGCTCCTAGAGCATTGTAACTAGTGCACAAACATGGCCGTGCTAGCTCCTAGCTACATTGCAACTAGTACACAGCATGGCCTTGCTAGCACCTAGCTACATTGCAACTAGTACACAGCAGGCTTTTGGGTTTGGGCCGTGCTAGCTCCTAGCTACATTGTAACTAGTGCACAACATGGCCATGCTAGCACCTAGCTACATTGCAACTAGTACACAGCAGGCTTTTGGGTTTGGGCCGTGCTAGCTCCCACCTGCATTGTAACTAGTGCACAGCGGGGTTTTTGTGTTTGACCCGTGCTAGCTCCCAGCTACATGGCAACTAGTACACAGCGGGGTTTTTGTGTTTAGGCGGTTCTAGCAAGTGTGTTGCGTTATAGTATCGAAAGGCGCTCTAGCCACGCAAAAGATGTTTTAGATTCTTTTTGTATCGGGCATGTGTCATATGTTTTCTTTTGTCTTTGACTGACGTGTGCACCGGAAACATTTGAGGACTTCATCAGTTATGTCGTCAGTTACCATGAACGCTTGTTTTGTTTTGGTGTTGTTGTTTTTTTTGCTTTGAAATTGTTTTTCTGAATACAAGTGGTTCCTACTTGTCCTGGTAGTACCAGCCTGCCTGGTTGCGTCGGGCGTGGCCCATTGGAAGACCATCAGCCATCAGCACCAAGGGGAAGGAAGAGGGAGAAGGTTATGCATATATCTACATTGCATCACACCCACTCCTGAAGCACTGACACCTTAGTGGTGAAGATTCTTCCGTCTGCTCTCTGCACGATTTTCTTGGTTGTCTGTGGTTGTTGTTTTTTTTGGTTTGCTTTTTAGATGGAATTGACTGTGAATTGATAACACGTCTCTTTACACTTCCAGGTGGTTGACTGTGCTGGGTTGGTTTGGTGAGGAGGAGAGCTGTTCTGTTTATCTCTTGTTTACTATTCATGAATACAAGACTGCTTTATTTAACTTAAACATCCATCCCACCTCCCCAAACCATCCCTTTTTTTTTCCCCTTCACTTCCTCCTCCACCATCCCCCAAACTCACCCCAACCTGTTGCCCTTCACCCCCTCCACGCCCCCCCCCCCCCCCCCCCCCCCACCCCCCTTTGTTTAAGATCTGATTTGGTGTGGATGAAGTGGGTCGTCGGCATGTGGAGAAGTTGAGTTGTTGACGTGAGATCAGGAAGCTGTTGTTTTATTTGTTGTTTATTGCTGGAACGCCCGCCATCCTCCGACCTGTCTCTCTCTCACAATCATTCACAAACTCTTTGTACTGTTGTAGTTACTTGTGGTTGTTTGTGTGTGTGTGTGCTGGTGATGAGGTATTGTTGGGAGACTAGGTCTAACTCTAGGTAGCAATAGTTATCAACTTTTCATAATGGTTGCCAAGTAAAATATGCAGTCTCATTATCAGTAGTGTTCTTATGTTGTGGAAGGTTGATGTGGATTTAGGAAAGGATGGTGTGTTCGTTCCTGCAGGCACTGGCACTGTTGCTTGACGCCGCCAGTTTCACACGAACACTGGAGGTTTGAAACAGTCTGGACATTCAGAGTACAAGGCTTCTTTGTTTTGTTTTGTTTAGGAGTAAAACATACCACAACATTGAAGGAAGTCTGCACAGTGTGTCTAGTGTGTCTCTGAGATCTGGGAAACAGTGGGCCAGAATAGCTCAGTTGGTAGAGCGCCGGACTCGTAATCCAAGGGTTGTGGGTTTGAATCTCCACCGGGCCGTTTCGGTACAGGGGGATTTTTCCCTCGGAGTTAACATTAGTTCTGACTCCATTTCCCATACAGTCCTTTGAATGAGACTATAAACCGAGGTTCCGTGTGTGAATGCACGCATAACATCTTGCACACATGTAAAATCCCATCACCAACTTTCGGAAGAGAAGGCCAGTTTGGCCGTTGGTATGGATGACACGTGACACATAGCATGCACCTTCCCCGAAGATGGAGTATGGCTGCCTTACTGGCGGGTTAAAAAACGGTCATACACACAGAACTCCACTCTGTTTGTTGGGTAGATGGGATTAATACTTGCCTGTCCATATAGGGAGTGTCCTCAGGAGTATCAGCCTGTGTACTCAGAAGAAGATCTGGGAAACGTAGGATTTCAGAGTTTAATGGTTCACTCGGAACAAAAACGGCAGTCATGCTCACACACCACATTCAGTTTCCAGTTTTGCCTGTAGTGTGGGGGAAAACCCATGAGGGTTATCTTCTGAAATACAATTGTTATCTTTTCTGG
>CM031618.1:32116563-32119063 GCA_018398815.1 Conus ventricosus
ACAACGAACTGCTGAAATCCAACACCTCGCTGGCTCACTCAGGGGGGTGGTGCTGTTGTGTTGTGGCTGATGGGCCTGGCTGTGTGCCCGGAGAAAGTGAAGACAGAAGACCTAACAATTAACTCTTCAACAGTTCTTGAGATTTTTTTGCATTTTGCATGAATTTTTCGTAATTTTTTGCAACATTCTGTGCATTATTTCTAGAATAATAATATTTTTGTTATGAATGTGTCTATGTCGGGGTTTTTTTTTTTAGGCGATACACTGCTTCAGATAACAAAAAAAGTTGTTTTAAATACCATAATTCCGGGAAGAAAACCGTCTGTCACCGTGATCGAAATTCAAGGGAAAGAACTGAAGAGAGGTAAAGGTGTTTCGGAGGATTCATTGTTCAGATCTGGAACATGTCGTTGTGTATTGTGCTTTTGGCTGTGACATTTTTCTAAGTCATTTACCATGTGTATGTATTAATTTTTACAACTTATGAAAATAATGCTGTACTTTTAAGATATTGATGTAATGTTTCACTTCTTCTCTTTCAGATTTCTTTTTTTCTATTTATAAATTGTCCTTTTTTTTTTTTCAACTTCATCTATTAATTATGTTTGACTTTTTAAAAATATTTTTTATAAAGACTTGGAGTGAAAAAAAGTTGGGTATACTGTCCACCAAATTAATGAACAAGAACGAAATAAAGGATTCTTGTGTTTTCTTTTAATTCCTGTCTGCAGTTTCTCCACTCTCTGTCTACATGATGTATTAGTGAGTAAAAAATTAAAAAAATCTGTCATGGCATCCATTCTTTATACATTGCTTGTCACCCTAACGAGTTTTTGTCGTACTGATTATCTCTTGATTCCGTTTTCATTTGTTTTTTGTATTTGTTCTTTTCGTGTGAATGAAAACACGGGGGGGGGGGGGGGGGGGGGGGGGGGGGGGGGGGGGGGGGGGTGGGTAGCTCAGTTGGTAGAGCGCCGGACTCGTAATCTTGGGTTGCGGGTTCGAATCTCCACCAGGCCCGTTTCGGTACAGGGGATTTTTCCCTCAGAGTTAACATTAGTTCTGACTCCCATACAGTCCTTCGAAGAGACTATAAAACCAAGGTTCCGTGTGTGAACGCACGCATAAGATCTTGCACGCAGGGAAAATCCCATCACCAACTTCCAGAAGAGAAGGCCAGTTTGGCCGTCGGTATGGAGGACATGTTGCACATAGCATGCACCGTCCCGAAGATGGAGTAGGGCTGCCTTAATGGCGGGATAAAAAACAGCCATGCACACAAAACTCCACTCACCTTTTGTAGGGTAGATGGGATTGATCCTTGCCTGTCCATACAGGGAGTGTCCGCAGGAGTATCAGCCTGCGTAGGCAGCAGCAGAAGAAGAAGAAGAAAACACAGGGAAATACTACAGTGCATTGTGTTACATTTTGTGTGTGAGGAATCCAGATCCCGGACATTGCTTTAATTAATTTGTGAGGTATGTCGTTCCTGAGGAAGGTGCTGGCCATTGCTGGTTTGACCAGGTTGGATAGAACTAGATGAAGAGGAACAGACAGACAACCAGACCAGTAAACATACTAATGACATGAACAGGGTAAAAAACCAGTAGGTTACAGTTCAAGATTCCAGAGCTGTGCTCTTTCTCTCTGCCTCTGCCTCTCTCTGTCCCTGTCCCTCATTCTCTCACTCTCTCCTCTCCTCTCTCTCTTCTCTCTCTCTCTCTCTCTCTCTCTACAGCCCTGATGTGGCCCTCTGCGGTCGGCTGGGCTATAAGCAACAATTTTCTTATCTTATCTCTCTCTTCTCTCTTCTCTCTCTCTCTCTCTCGCTCTGTCTGTCTCTGTCTTTCATTCTCTCTCTCCCCATTTATATCTCTCGCTCACTCTGTCTCTCTCTCTCTGTGTCTCTCTCTGTCTGTCTGTTTCCTGTCCCTCATTTTCTCTCTCTCTCTCCCTTTCTCTCTCTTCTCCCTCTCTCTCTCTCTCTCTCCCTCCCCCTCTCTCTCTCCTCCCCTCTCTCTCTCCCTCTCTCTCTTCCCCCCTCCCTTTTCTCCTCCTTCTCTCTTTTCCTCTCCCCCTCTCTCTTCCCTCTCTCTCTCCTCTCTTTCTTTCTCTCTCTCTCTCTCTCTCTCTCTCTCTCTCTCTCTCCCCTCTCCCTCTCCCTCTCTCTCCTCCATTCTCTCCTCTCTCCTCATCTCTCTCTCTCTCTGTCCTTCTCTCTCTCATGTCGTCTGTTTGACATTGCCCCTTCTCTAGCACCCCATCCCTTCTAAATTCTTCCCTCCAATGCACACTGCACAGAGGTGGGCAGGTGATGCATTGACTGATCCATGTGAATCAGTTCCAGTCTGTTCACCTGATTCCTATTGATCTTTCAGATTAGAACATTAATCTTTACAACTCTCTGCTCAAAGGATGCGGTAAGTTGCTGTGAGCTTCTTAGTTCAGCTTGTGAACATTTATATAGAGTGATGATAATAGAAATAATGCAGTATTTCTG
>CM031618.1:32121563-32219281 GCA_018398815.1 Conus ventricosus
GAATCTCTGTGAAACTTCAAATTAGATTGGAAGGAAATCTTTATCATATCAGGATGGGGTTGGAAAAAAGTGAAACCTCCAGCAGATTAGTAGTTGTAATCATATGAGATTATTTTAGTTAAAGATTTTTTTCTCCTCGGCCATGTGATTTATGCCTGGTGCGTGTGTGTGTGTGTGTTTGTGGGTGGGTTGGTGTTTGTATAAAGTTTATTGATTTGAAATGTTTGCACATATGTTGTTCTTTGTCAGCGCCCAGAACTTTTGGCAAGGCACTTTATAAACACTTTGTTGTTACAGTCATTACTTGGGGATCTAAACTGTTATTCATGCCTGAGTATACAGTGTGGTTTTGTGTTTATCACTGAAACAACACAAGCATGAAAGTTTGAAAAGATTGGGTTCAGGTGATTTTACACATTGAAAATAGCATGTTTCAAGATTTACAGTGTAGGTCTCCTTTGGACATAGAGGGCTGGATATGTCCCCAAAAAAAATTGAAAGAAAGAAAGAAAAAATCCTGGACCAACGCTAAACTGATATTTGAATGACCAGTAAGATCTAGATCATTTATCTTTATTAGTAAAAGGAGAAGGTTTAATCAGTTCCTCATTTCTTTCATTAGTACGTCAGCCTCACCAGGTGTGAGTAAAGATAGAAAGTTCAGCTTGCCAAGATGTTTCCATTTGAATTTTTTTACCTGATAAATAAAGATGTTTTTTTTGGTGTGGTTTTTTTTTGTAAATTGGCTACCAGCCTTGTTCTGTGGTTGAAAAAACCATGATGATCAAGGCAGATTTTTTTTGTTTGTTTTAATGAGGTGAACATGATATCAGAAATGATGATCAGGCAAGCTCTGTCCACGCTTACACTGCTGTGGTGAAACTGGACACAAAACGTGTCTGCCTGCTCTGTGTGAATACCCTGCCACTGCATTCCCGCTGGAAGATTTCATGTACTGGGACAGGTTCCATAGCCCTGAAAAGTGAAACATCAGTTCGGGGCTGGAATAGCTCAGTGGTAGAGCGCCGGACTCGTAATCTTGGGTTGCGGGTTTGAATCTCCGCCGGGCCGTTTCGGTACAGGGGGGATTTTTCCCTCGGAGTTAACATTGGTTCTGACTCCATTTCTCATGCAGTCCTTCGAATGAGACTATAAACTGAGGTTCCGTGTGTGAACGCACGCATAACATCTTGCACACACGTAAAATCCCATCACCAACTTTCGGAAGAGAAGGCCAGTGTGGCCGTTGGTATGGATGACACGTTACACATAGCATGCACCTTCCCTGAAGATGGAGTATGGCTGCCTTAATGGCGGGATAAAAAAGGGTCATACACACAAAACTCCACCCCCTTTGATGAGTAGATGGGATTAATCCTTGCCTGTCTATACACTGCAGGAGTATCAACCTGTGTATGCAAAAAAGAAAAAAAAAGAAACATCAGCTCCAGGCCATTTCTTGAAAATGGCAATATATGAGCCATGACTAACCTTTAGATGATCTACTGATTATTTCTGTGTCATTGAAGTAGTGCTGTCTTCCATTCTTGCACCCCCTTGCTGCTGATGTTCTGATCTTGAGACCAGTGTTATAGGGTTTGAAAACAATCTTTTCTTATTGTAATTTATGGGATGCTTACAATTTTCATGAAGGAGCCGGTAAAGCTTGCCTCACACAAAGATAGTCCTCTGAACGAACGAACGAACAGAATTTTATTTTACCAGGGTAATGAGATAAGCAATACAAATGCTTTTTTTCCACCCGGCCCTGGGACAAAAAGAAAAAAAAATGTAAAGATCAAATTAATGCATTTATAGATCAAGTTTATGCAAATACACTATATAAAAAGAACAAAGTATAACAATATCTTGTACAGTTCAAAACAAATATTAGCTATTGTCCATATCATTGACAAATGAATGCAAATAGAAAAAATGCGCGAACATAACGAACAAGGGGAAGGAAACGGCCAAGAAGAAGAATCTAGTAGCAAAGTGAAGCAACTGCAGGCGCAGATCTAAACAAATTTTAACTTTCAACAGTTTTTGAGACTTTGCATTTGACATGATTTTTTTCATAATTTTTTTCGTAACATTCTGCGCATTTTTCCTAAAATAGTAATGTTTTTGTGATGAATGTGTCTATTTCGGGGTTTTTTTTAGGCGATACATTGCTTCAGATAACAAAAATGTTGTTTTAAATACCATAATTCCAGGAAGAAAACCGTTGATCACCTGTGATCGAAATTCAAGGGAAAGAACTGAGAGAGAGTTAAATGTGATTAATAGCGAACCGCCAAGAAAAGGCAGACAAACAAATCACAAGACAAAACATGACGTGTTTCGACCTCTTAGGTCTTCTTCAGGCAAGATGCAAAACACTCAGGACAAGGAAAGAAGAAGGAGGTTTGTGTTTGATGCCAGAGTGGTAAGGCTCTCAGACCGCAGGCGTCTCCATGGTTTGTAAAATGGACACAGTTGTAAATGTAGATTAACATCTTCATTATGTGCGCAATCTTAGCAATAATGTTGCATGACCCATGATGAGATAGATGCAATAGTACATGTGTAAAAGTGCACAAGAATGAGTTTAGATTTTCACAGGGTTGCATCTTGATTGCTCTCTCTCTCTCTCTCTCTCTCTCTCTCTCTCTCTCTCTCTCTCCACATGCACACACACACACACACACACACACACACACACACACACACACACACACATGTATGTGTGTATGTGAGAAATTTGCTGGTTGATCCGATTGATCTGAACTTGCTGTTGTTTTTGTTTTGTTGACTTAGAACTGGTCATACAAATTGTGTTATTTTATGTAGTTCAAAGCAAGATTTTATAGAAGGAATTATTGTTTCCTGTAAAGTGTAATTCTCCCCGCCCTCTCCCTGTTCCTTTGCCTCTCAAGCCTGTCAGAATGTTCGTTTCAGCAGAATATTTTGAAAGAAAATTAATTGATTCAATCTGTCATACACACAAAACTCCACTGCCTGTCTGTACAGGCAGTGTCCGCAGGAGTATCAACCTGCATACGCAGAAAGAAAGAAAGAAAAAGAAATTGATTCAATTGCAATCAATTTCATGGTTGAGAAATTATACATGTATAGCAAATTTCCCTGAAGTTGAGCGTGAGCATGTAAAAGTATGGGAGGTTAACTAACTTTAATTAAGGGGTGATGAGAATTTTTTGTTGTTGATATTTTTCCTTTTTTTTTCCCCTGACTTTTTCTGAGGTGTTTCCACAGTCAAATAAGCAGATTGGTGCCCATATTTTTCTCCTTTTTTTTTTTTCTTTCTTTTTACTTGATTTTGTTGTTGTTTATTTTGTTATAAAGAGCATCCATTTCCAGGGGCATCACTCCAGATCAGTGCTTTGGTGACACCCCCTGGCCTTTCACCCATTGCAAGGAAATTTAACAATTCCTTGATTTCAGTCTGACATTCATACAGATTGTGTTTTACGTTTGTTTTAACGGAACAACATTTCTGAGAAATTGATTTATGCAAGGCTCTGATGTGTCTTGTTTAGTTTTCTCCTTTCTGCGATGATGGTGATAATCAGGTATTGGTGTGGTTTGTTTTTTTTCCTCCAGGGAACCTGCAGTCCTACCGAGGCAAGTACCAGCAAGATTATGAACTGGGTTCCGTCCTGGACGTGCACTGAGAAGGAACCTGCGCCTAGCGTCGCCATGGAGCCAGACAACCCAGATTCAATGCAACTTCTGCCGGCCAGCGAAGCCGACAACCAGACGTGGTCCCTGGAAACCAGCTCTGACCTGCTGTTCTGAAGCCCGTGGGGGGGGGGGGGGGGGGGGGGGGGGGGGGGGGGGGGGGGGGGTTGATGATGGATGGTTGTGGTTCTTCATCAGTGAGGTAGGCTGTGTGACTATAATAAGCACCCCGACATGTTCCAAGACAAGTCCAGAACGGTCATTTTTCTGGTCTGGTCTAAGTTTTTTTTTTTTTTTAAATGGCTGATGTGATGTGTGAGACTTGAACAGTCACGACAGGTACTCCAAGACAATGGCTGCATTTCTCCTGTGTGAGAAACACACACACACACACACAAAATTTCCTCTTCAAACTGTTTTTGATCATGGTTATGAGGTCATTGTTCAATGAAGAAGATTTTTAAGCCCTCGTGATTTGGAAGGTGATTTGATGTCGGTTTGGTCGGATTTCTGTTGATGATGAATGAAAATAGGTTTGTCACTTTGTGTACAGTGATTTTTAACTGGAAAGTTTGCCGTGAAAGAAGAACCTGTGTGTGTGTACTGTGAACAACAATGGATCTTTTATTGCTAGGGGTAGTTTGTCTCGTTGTACGAACTGGCCATTGGTGTTTGTTTGTTTGCGGTTGAATGTGTTATAATGACCTAGATGATGAGAGAAAAGGTCTTCAGTGACCATTCTGTGGTAGATCAGTACTTTTTTTTTTTTTTTTTTTTGCTCTTCAGGTCAGTGCACTGTTGATATCTTATAGATAGCTAGATGATATTGGAATCAAGCTCAGTCATGATTTTGTATGCAGTCAGAATGAGAATGGCTTGCTCCCATTTGGATTGTCAGTACAGATGTTCCACGCAGGGATGCTCCGTGCCAAGTTTAACGCTGCATGCAACGTACCTCCTGTAAATATTGCAGATTTGTAGGCGTGACCCTGGGTATTATATATATGACGTCGTGTCAGTCTGAAGCCATGTTCCTGGTAAAACATTCAAAGAGGAGTTGAATGTTGTGAATATGAGTGTCACGACTGTTGAAATGTGTTTGTTGTGTTCAACTGAAAATGACATGCAGTAGACCAGCGACTGGGTTTTTTTTTTTAGCTGAAAATGATGGCGGGGCTTGGCAAACAGCGTCAGAGTGATGAATCTGATGTCTGAGTCGTCTTTAACCTACTGGGGTAGAACTTGTGCGCACAAAAGAACGTGTAGTGAACCCTACCGTGTGACGTGTTGGGGAACTGATCTGTTTTTTAATGGAAGTAGCAGCCATCGGTCCCACTGTTCACGTTTGTTCTTGCCAACACCCACTCCTTGTGTCATGTCTGTGTACCCAACTAATAATTCATCATGTGGAGCCGAGTGCACAGGAAAAGGGGCACTTGTTTGGTACTTCACGTAATAAAAATATTAATCATGTCCTGTATCAGGTGATTTATCTGTAGACCTGGGTCGAAGAAATGGTGGAGTAATTTTTTGTTGTTGTGGTGTGTTGTTGTTGTTGCTTTTTTTGTTCTCATCTCTGCAACTGAACTTAACAATCTGTCTGCTGTGAATAATGACCTTGTATGTTAGTAGTATGTGATTTTACGTGATGAACCCCAATTTGTAAATCCTAGTTTGTGGTATGGGTGTGTAGGATAGAGAAGCAAGGACAAGCACTCTTGTACACTTTTCTACAGAGTCTTCAGCCGTTGCTGCTTGAAATACATGTAAATGGTGTGCTTTTTAAAAAAGATTTTCCTGTGTTTTTTTCCCTACAAATCATTTATTCAAGATAACCCAGGCAGTCAGTTAAACGTACACTCTGTGATTGTGAAACCACATTCATCCACCCCCCTTTTTCTCCTTACAAAAACAAGTTGGTTAATTTGACAAATTTTTTATCACGATCTATGCTTGTGTAAAGAATGTACATAATGATAACGTAATTATGTAAATGATCTATATGTTTAACTTGTATGTCGTATCTTTTGAAAAATACCAAGGGTTTTTTTTTTTTTCATATCTATGC
This sequence comes from Conus ventricosus, assembly GCA_018398815.1. NCBI lineage: Eukaryota > Metazoa > Mollusca > Gastropoda > Neogastropoda > Conidae > Conus > Conus ventricosus. The sequence goes on from CM031618.1 coordinate 32,127,313, forward strand.
TTTTCCCATGTACTTTGCTCTCCTGTTCTCCATCCTGCATATTCTGTGTATTATGGTGTGGCTGTGTCTTTGTCGTGTGTGTGTATGATGTGGGTGAGAGAAAAGGGTGGGGAGGGCGGGGTGCGGGGGGGTAACTTCTGGTGATCTTTTAACTACGGTCACTTTGGTATATTACTTTATACAAAAACAGCTGTTGTGCAAAATTTAAGTTGAGGTAAATTTGCGTAGATTGTTGAAGGAAAAGGTCCAATTCACAAACTTAACATTGAATTTTTATTTTTCGTTATAATTTTCATTTTGAATTTGCACTTCTGGTACACCCAGATGACCAGCTCTAAGGGTTATCAAGCCGAAGAAAAGATGTCAGTAAGAGAGTTCACCATGCGGTGTGTTCACCTCCTAACAACACACACCTCACAATGCATGCAGCACAACACACGCACACCACACACTCAACACGCGATGTCTCACGCCACACACACACACACATATCATCTTTTGTCACTTCCAGGGCAAAGTTAAGGGGAAGAAGTCATACTCGCACCAGCTTAAAGTCAACAGTTTTTGGAGATTTTTGCATGACGGATGTTCTTTTTTAACTTTCTGCGCTTTATTTCTAAAATTAATAATATTTTTATGATGAATGTGTCTATTTCGGGGGTTTTTTAGGCGCTATTATTGCTTCAGATAACAAAAAGTGTTGGTTTAAATACCATTAATTCCCGAGAAGAAACCGGTCGAATACCAGTGATCGAAATTCAAGGGAAAGAACTGAAGAGGAGTTTAAAGAAATGTTGCAGTTGAAAAGGGAGAGAGTTGGCAAGTTTAAAATGAGAAAGAGTGGGGGGGGGGGGGGGGGGGGGGGGGGGGGGACAATGAAGAAGTTTGGGATAATAAGCAAAGGAGAAAAGAAAGAGTGATGAAGAACAGGGGGATTAGGAGGTGAGGAAGGAGGCGAGGAATGAAGAAGAGGTTGGGGGCGAGGAAGGGGGGGAACAAGCGAACGTCTGGCATTGCATGATGATGCGTCAGGACTTTCTTCTCTTCCTCCCCCCCCCCCCCCCACCCCCCCCCCCCCCCCCCCCCCCCCCCCCCCCCCCCCCCCCCCCCCCCCCCCCCCACCCCCCCCCCCCCCCCCCCCCCCCCCCCCCCCCCCCCCCCCCCCCCCCCCCCCCCCCCCCCCCCCCCCCCCCCCCCCCATTCCCCCCGTCTCCACCATCATCATGTTTACCGCTGTCTTTTTACCTGAATCTTTTATTGAGTCTAGTCATCAGGACTGGCTGTCTTCTGTGCTAACTGCTTTTATGATTGATGATGGTGACAGGCTGCATGAGGTGACACACACCATGGCCTTACCCGCGTCTCCTACTGCATTGATCTTGCCTCCCCCATATTCGCTTATTTTTCTTTGATACTTAAATCATTTTGCTAACTTGTTTGAAGATGAAGCCAAGGTCATTTATGTTCGTAACGTCGTCTGATTTTTTTTCTATGCTTTTTTGGTGTGTGGGTGTTTTTTTTTTGGGTGGGTTGGGTGGGTAATTTTATTCATTTCATAAGGTTGTTGGGTGGGGGGGGGTTAGTGGAAAGTTACAATTATGTGCGGTGCTTTTTTTTTTCAGATAAATTCTTTCTTTAATGTGAAAAAACTGTAAATAGCCTAGCCAGTATAAACCACAAGACACTTATTTTCCCTTCAGAAGGTAGGATTTCAGGGATGTTACTGTGTATGTGTTGTGTCCCATATATTCTGGTCTGTATTTTCTGTAAAACAGTGATGAGTACTTTCCATTGTTTTTTTTTTTGCACAGTGGTTATTACAGAGAACAGATGAATGTATTTTTACATATTGTGCAAAACCTGCTGTCAGAGAACAAGATGATTTTTTTTAATATCATTATGAATTCCTGTCTGTTCCCAGCCACTCTCTCTGGTTGTCTGGCTCGCTGCTGTCGTCTTTCAGTCTATCTGTTCTCTCTCTCTTCTTTCTCTCTCGCGTCTCTCTCTCTCTATCGCTCGCTTCTTTCCCCTTTATTTCTCTCTCTCTCTCCTCTCTTCTCTCACTCCTCTCTCACTGTCTCTCTCTGTCCCCATGTGATAACAGTCTTACTGATTGTTTTTGTTGTTTTTTTTGATTTCATGGGTTTGTTTTTCATTTTCAGAAATATTTGAAGGCATTTGTCCTGCCTGAAAGTACCTGAAGGATTGTCAGTGAATGTGTTGATCCTTTCTCAGATAGAGAAGCAGTCAGGCTTTCATAGCAGTGGTGAATAGTCATCGTGTGGGGTTTTGCAGCAGTCAGACTTTAGGGGAGAGATGGCACAAAAATTTGACCATTTTCTTTCAAAAATCAAGTTTTGGGTTTTATGTGTTTTTGTGCTCAAGAAAAGTCTGTTGAGACCATCTGTGGTGTTCATTTTGTCTATTTTCACATGTTTCTTTTTAAAAAATGACTTTATTTGAAGGAGGTGTGTGTGTGAAAACTGCTCAACTTCTTTTTTTTCAAACATTGTTTTCTCAAAATCGCTTTTTTGGACAACGGTTGATGTGCAAGGAACACAATATCTCTGGATCCGACTAGCTAGTTTTTTTGTTTTTTTTCTTTTGATCAGAAATGATTTCTGCATGCAATTACATTCTATTTATAAGTCAAAACAGCACTTATCATTTGCTATTTCTATTTGAAAGATTCAAAAGCAATGAAACGCAAAGCCTGATGGCCACCATATGGAAAAAATTACTGAACAAAAAGCAGTTTAGATATATAAAAATCCTTTTGTAATTGCATTACCGTAGCTCAGCAAAACAAGAAAAGTCATGTTTCAAGTGCCTAACATGTCTGCTATGATAGAAATACAGTTCTGGTTATGAACCTTTTTTTTTGTGCATTTTTCATCATTTTGCCCCCATTTGTGGTCCCCAATCACACAAGAGCTTTGAAATCACCCAGATATGTTTTTTTTCTCTCCATGTTTTATTAACATAAACAGTAGAAAAATGAAGTTTTGAAAGAACAATGGTTTAATTTTCGTGCCACCTCTTGCCTTGAAACCAGCAGTGTATGTGATGTCTTCTATAATGAGCAGGTCTTCTTTAGAGATCAGTGTTTTGCTGCTTGATATGTGTTGGATGTTTGTTTGTTTTCTTATCTTCCCCCTTCCCTCACCTTTTAGTCATCGCTCCGTCCCTCCCTTATCTCAGTATGTTCTAATTTCACATTGTCTTGTTATTTGTGTAGTGTCATGTGCGCTCTTTTCATCTTCTTTCTCACCTGTCTTCATGTTTTTCTCTGATATTTCCAGGAAAAATATTCCATTGTTGCCATTTTTACTACTGTACGACTCCATAACTGTATATCCACTCAACTACAGGAATTCTCAACAGATGTGTGATGCGGATGTTTAGTTACTCATCTGCAGTTTGGTTTGTTGTTTATGTCTTATTTCATTTGATTTTGTATATGGTTCTTGTATCATTGTTTCTTGACATGAAGCAAGCTGTTTTGAAGCAGTCGTAAACTGATCTGAGTGACCGGGAACAGGGAAAGGGGTCCAGTTTTGCAGAATTGTTCATTCCAGATTATTCTGTGCCACTATCCATGCCGGTATTTTTTTTTCCCACCTGTTTGCTGATTTGTATTACAGTCTTTCTGTTCAGATATTTTGTAATGACACAAGTCATATAATCCTTTTTTTTTTTTTTCATCTTCAATATAAATTAGAGAAATTATTGATAAAGCTCCGCAACCCCCCCCCCCCCCCCGAAGTAGGCAAATGATGGCTCATTCATTTTCGTTGTCCTGACTGTTGTGTATCTTGCCTGAAGAAGACCTAAGAGGTCGAAACGCGTCGTGTTTTGTCTTGTGATCCATTTGTCTAGGTTTTGGGGCGGAGTTTTATCAATGATTTTTCAGACTTGTGTAGATTTCCGCTGCGGTCGCCTCACCTTGACGCTGAAGATCTGTCTGTGAACTGTGAAGGTAAAGCTGAGCCAGGAACACGAGAGGAAGGCGTCTTGTGCTCCCTAGCAAACCAGTCACATGCCTTTAACTCCAAACTGACATAACGTGGTGACAGCCCTGATGTGGCCTTTGCGGTCGGCTGGGCTATAAGCAACATTATCTTATCTCCAAACTGACAGTGTTTAAGGCACCAGATCACCTTGCACAGACGCAGACGTGAGGACCTCATGCCTGTCTTTGTACCTGTAAGTGGATTGGTGCCCAAGCAGAGGTAGTTTGCAGATAGGTGGCTTTTGATTGCGTGGTCATGGGAGAGAAGTGGACCTCCGCATTTTTGGTTCACTGTTTAGGTCTTTCCGCTTGATTCAAGATTTCCTTTGAAACGGAGCTGTGTAAGTCTAGGTCAAAAATGATTTGGGGCTATTATAAGTGAGTAACACTTTTTTTTTTGTTAAGTGAATACACAGAAGAAATGGCAGGAAGCATAAGATGAAAAAAAGAAAAGAAAGGTACGTACTTCCTGGCTCTGGCATTTTTTACAAAAATTGGTTTCAGTGAATGATTACTCTATGGACAAGACGTGCTTTCTCCAACAGTCAGCCTGCCAGCTGTTGAGCAGAATAACATAGGTGAAAATTATGTAACGTTCACTTTGCCCTTTCTCAGAGCTTCTGACATAGAAGAAAGATGTCTGCACACAATTTTAGGTTAAGGATATTGTTGTATACAGCTCTGTTAGATCATGTCTCATGAAATTTGTTGATTATGGGGTAACTGCTTTCCTGCTTGCCCAAGTCCAGTACGCATCGTTTCTGGTCAGCCGCCAAACCCTATGGCGATCTCCATGGAAAAGTTGAACTGGAACTTGTGCATTCAAATGTCATCACTAATACAGATTCAGTTATTATATAGGTTTAGTGAAAAAGCCATGTGTCAACCATAAGAACCCTGCAAGGTATTTGTTGAATGTGTTTTATTCTGTATCTGGATTCAGTATTCATATACACACATGTGTGCATGCACATATATGCACATGCACACCAAAGATGTATACATGCACACACAGATGTATACATGCACACACATATACACACACACTCGCACTCTCTCTCTCTCTCTTTCCCTCTCTGTCTCTTCGTCTTTCCATATACAGCAATGGCAAGAGTTAATACTGTTTATATTTGTATGGGATAAAGAGTGGGATAATCAACACGTCCAATGTATTTTTCAAGTTTCTTGTTTTCGGTCTCTTATAAAACTGAGTGCAAAAGTTGATACAGTTATCAGATCATTCTGCAAGTAATTCTTACAATACTGTTCATGACTTTGCTATTTATGTCACCCCGTCTGCTGAAGGCTGTGGCTTGTACTGAATACATGTATTCTTTATTGGGCTCTCTCCTTCATACATGTAATTCATAAATCAGTACGTTTATATATTTATGTTGTGATCCTGTTTGTTGTGTTGTTGATATAAGAGGGAGCAGAGAGAAGGAAGAAGGAAAGAACAGATGTGTATAAGCATTCACAACACAAGTCCTAGCCACCTGTACAGTCGCACTTACCCAACAAACAGGGGCCAGAGCTTTAAAACCCTAAGGCGATTGTACACACTTGCCCCCCTATAAATTTTAGAACCTTTTCAAGGCTTTCAAACACATAACATCCTGAAGAAAGGTTTCATCCTGAAAATGCAAAAAAAATAAACAAACAAACAGACAGAAGAAAGAAAACAAGAATGTTTCATGTTGGGTTTGTTTTTTTTTCAGTGAAGGAGGCATCAAGATGCACACGAACAGGGAGAGCTTGGGTTGGGGGTCAAAGGTTTCACCGTGTCTATCGTAGTAGTGATTTGAGAGCATCGTAGACATCATGATAACAGTCACATTATCATATGGGATATGATTGTTGTGTACAGGTCATTGTCCCCAAAGATTGCGACTGTCTTGTGTATTGTGGTATTCACTTTTTTTTTAGTTTCATTTTGCTGTTCTATCATAACAAGTCTGTCAGAAATGCTCTCAAGGTGGTTGAGATGCTCCATTTTTATTTTAACTGCATTAATTATAGTGTTGGTTGTCTGTGTTGACATGATTTACTGTTTCGCTGCTCATTAGATCTGTACATGTTGATCTGTTGAAAGAGAAAGGCATAGTCCAAGGTGTACAATGTAAGGCATACAGAAAAACATTTCTGTATTTGATTTATTCTGTTTACATGGAATTTGACTGCGGCTGTCTTGTCAATGGTTATATTTTTCTGTGGTACTCTTCTGAGACGATCTGTTTAGTGTTTCAGTTTTCTTCCGCTTTGTACTGGAATTTTTTTGTTAATTCATGCTTACAGTCGAAGAGAAAAAAAAATTGAATGCATAATTAAGAAATCTTGAAGTTTTCCATCCAGAAGATTTTTTTTTTTCTTTTCATCTGAAAGTGAGATAGAGGGGCACAAGATAGATGTGTTCTTCCATCACAGCTGCACAGTTGTGGTGACAGAATATCAGCTGAGTTATGGAATGTTACTTTTTTTTTTAAACTGCAAATAAACGATTAACATGTTCTAGTGGTTGTGCGGTAATTTACTTTTTGACCTTGGTGATTATTGTTGTTGTAGGCTGTCTCCGTTTGTTTTAAAAGTTGATGCATTTTGAAAAATACACAGTTGTGTTATTTATAGGGCTTTCTGCAACAACATGAACATGAATAAAAAACAAAATTTATAGGGCTTTCTGCAACATTAACATGAATAAGAAAACAAAATTTATAGGGCTTTCTGCATCATTAACATGAATAAGAAACAAAATTGATAAGGCTTTCTGCAACATAAACATGAATGAAAAAAAATTTAAAGGACTTTCTGCAACATTAACATAAATAGAAAATAAAAAAAATTTGATAGGGCTTCTGCAACATTAACATGAATAAAAAAAAATTGATAGGGCTTTCTGCAACATTAACATGAATAAGAAACACAAAATTGAAAACAAAAGAGCTGTAGTAGATCGCTTAACCTCTTTTCATTTCAGCTAGCCACAACTGCCAGATCTATCATCCTCTTGATGCATTTGAATTGACCTCAATGGACCATGCATGTAGTCCATTATGAAAGATAGTCACGTCAGAAAGCTGAGGTTAAAGATTGTGTAGTGAATCTCAAGCAAAGTAACAGATACTGAAATGGGCTGTGTATTCATTAAGCCATGTGCACCACAATTATCAATGCTTTAGCATTTTCCACAGAGTTCTCCACGTCATCCAAACTGATCTTTGATGCCAGTTGTTCAGGTTTCAAGATTCATTGAAAAAAATCATTCAAATATGATTTACCTGTAAGACCATAAAACAGCTGTGAGAAAATGTGCAGACAAGCAGCTAAAGATGTCTGTCCTTCTCGCTTTTTTTGTTTGTTTGTTTTGGGGAAAGGGCTCTTTTGGGTTTTGTTGGGTTTTTTCCCCAAGAGTGGGGAGTTAAAGGGTTTTAATTAAGACATACTCTTTTTGAAAGTTTGGAGAGAGAAAAAAATCTAATTGTGTGAAAATTGGCAGGATAGATGACAAAAAAAAGTTGTGATTTTTTTTTTTGTGTAATATGATTTGTGTGTTTCCCCGCCCATGATTAAGCAGCATAATTATTATATCAAAGCTTTGAAACATACATGATTAGATGAAAATGCACACAAAAATTGCTTTCCATATGTTTTGAGTTCCTCCACAACTGATGTTGTATGTGATTGCATGAAGAGTAAGTTTGAGTATAATTATGAAAGAGGAGGGAGAGCATGGACCAGATGGTGGTTTGTGTGTGTTTGTACTTTTTGCTTTTTTTTAATTTTTAGTTTGTCTGCATTCCATGTTTTATTTTTGTTTTGTTTTTTTTCAAACACAAAGAACCACACTAATGTGCATCATGAAATAAAACATAAATATATAGCTTTTGAATTACATGTATGTGCTTGGTGTGGTGTGTGTATGCGTGTGCATATGTATGCTTATTTCGAATTAAAAGGAATGTAGCCTACTGTGATTAATAGTGCCAGCAACATAAAATTGGGATACATAGATCTCTAGGATTTCATTTTATTTGAAGAGATTGCATTCAAATGATGTTTTACGATCACATTCTTAGTAAAATCGAGTGAAGTGATTGTATAAAACACACTAGGTTTCCTTCAAAAGAAAAACGATCACAAAATCAGTAAAACATTTATTTTCTTGTAACTTGTCATTGCCTGCTATTCGGAGTTTACACTGGGCAGATTGTGTGCAACCAAACTGTGTACAATCAGCTGTGTACAATGACTGACCAGGTAATGATGACACATCGTGAGCTACTGATCAGTGTTGTGAACTTGAAGTTCCAAAAGGCATTTGACAAAGTCCTACACAAGAGACAGGGTTAGAGTTTTCAGACAAACTGAGTGGATTAGAACCTAGTATGTGAGTGTTGGTAATGTAAGTTCAGAGTACACAAATGCAGTGTTTGGGGGACCTATTTTGTTCATGAACTTTGTGAAGACGTCCCAGGTATTATCAACTGTTTTACAGAAATTTTCGAGGATGACAGTAGGCCTTACAACAGTGTGTGTGATGTTGGAAGCAGAAATAAACCTTAAGATTGTAGCCATAAGTAAATGAGGTGGACATAAGTTTGGGGAATCCTGTTGAACTGTCAAAGGTCATGTTTTCCATACACCAGCCACCTATGTAAAGGCCATTGCAGGACAGGAAGCAAGTTCAAAACAGAATGATTTACAGTTAAAAATGCCAAGACTAAAATTTGGTTGAAAAAGATTATACATTAGGTTTGTAAAAATACCCAGTTACGGCTACCTGTGATGGATGTTTACATACAAAAAAGAGAAAGATTTTTGGGTGCTGTTAATCTGTATTTTGACAGTTTTACTTCAGAATTTCTGGAATGACATCATACACTTTACATCTTATTTAGCAGTGCTGACATGTGAGAATGTGGTTTGGTCTCAAAGTTTGAAGAAGTATATAACACTGGAACACACAGGAGATTTACCAGAATAACATTAGCTTGATTCCCTTAATTTCTTGATGAAGAAAGCTGAAATAGCTTGGATTGCTTAGCCTAGAGTATGGACGAGCAAGAGGCAGACCTTCAGAATTTACATGGATATTATGATACATAAACCACAAATAACCTGTTTTCAGTGAGTTACTCTAATACTAAAAGTCAAATGAAAATTTATTTTTTTTAACATTTTTCAATTAATCTACATGGATAGGTTTTCGCTAACAGAATTACTGATGTTCGGAATTCTTTTTGGGGTGCCATTTTAACCACAGTAAACAGGTGGGTAGCAGAACAAAGGGTGGAGCTGCCAGACATCTGCTTTTCATTTTACACATGCAGGTTTTAACCTGAACATCACCAGCCCTGACACACTCGAGGTTGTGCCAAGCACTAAGCCCCCCTAGCCCCCACCCCCACCCTCACCCCACTCTTGCATCCCATCCTATCTACCTTATCTATGCCAGAGGATTATTCTTGCATGAAGTTGACACCTGGAAATGAGAATGTCAGTAGTGGTGTCTGAAGCTGATGGTCGGCTAGTCACAGAAACCTCCACACCTGGGAGGTGAACACTGGGGGGAGGTTGGATACAATCTCTTCATCATGCAGCTTGCTCTATTCCCTGAAGGTATGCAGCCAGAAAGCATGTCCGCGGTAGGCTTACAAAGTGAGACATTGTGAACAGTGAATTCCTACTTATGGTCTCTTGTAGTTTTGGCTGGAGCAGTAAGACTGCTCTTGTACAAGCTGACCACGTCATTACTGATCGTGATGAAGGATGCATTGTGACCTTAGCGACCTTTTGTCTTTGCTGTTGTGTTCACCAGCGAAACCTGTTGAGTTTGTCCCATCACTCCGGAGGTTCTGTGGTAAAGGTTTGGAACAGACAGGGTTCTGTGGTAAAGGTAAAGGTTTGGGACAGACAGGGTTCTGTGGTAAAGGTTTGGAACAGACAGGGTTCTGTGTAAAGGTTTGGGACAGACAGGGTTCTGTGGTAAAGGTTTGGAACAGACAGGGTTCTGTGGTAAAGGTTCGGAACAGACAGGGTTCTGTGGTAAAGGTTTGGAACAAACAGGGTTCTGTGGTAAAGGTTTGGGACAGGCAGGGTTCTGTGGTGTAGGTTTGGAACAGACAGGGTTCTGTGGTATAGGTTTGGAACAGACAGGGTTCTGTGGTAAAGGTTTGGAACAGACAGGGTTCTGTGGTGTAGGTTTGGAACAGACAGGGTTCTGTGGTAAAGGTTCGGAACAGACAGGGTTCTGTGGTAAAGGTTTGGAACAAACAGGGTTCTGTGGTAAAGGTTCGGAACAGGCAGGGTTCTGTGGTGTAGATTTGGAACAGGCAGGGTTCTGTGGTTAAGATTTGGGACAGACAGGGTTCTGTAGTAAAGGTTCGGAACAGACAGGGTTCTGTGGTAAAGGTTTGGGAAAGACAGGATTCTGTGGTAAAGGTTTAGAACATACAGGGTTATGTGGTAAAGGTTTGGAACAGGGTTCTGTGGTGTAGGTTTGCAACAGACAGGGTTCTGTGGTAAAGGTATGGGACAGACAGGGTTCTGTGGTAAAGGTTTGGAACGGACAGGGTTCAGTGGTAAAGGTTTGGAACAGACAGGGTTCTGTGGTAAAGGTTTGGGGCAGACAGGGTTCTGTGGTAAAGGTTTGGAACGGACAGGGTTCAGTGGTAAAGGTTTGGAACAGACAGGGTTCTGTGGTAAAGGTTTGGGACAGACAGGGTTCTGTGGTAAAGGTTTGGAACAGACAGGGTTCTGTGGTAAAGGTTTGGGACAGACAGGGTTCTGTGGTAAAGGTTTGGAACAGACAGGGTTCTGTGGTAAAGGTTTGGGACAGACAGGGTTCTGTGGTAAAAGGTTTGGGACAGACAGGGTTCTGTGGTTAAGGTTTGGAACGGACAGGGTTCAGTGGTAAAGGTTTGGAACAGACAGGGTTCTGTGGTAAAGGTTTGGAACAGACAGGGTTCTGTAGTAAAGGTTTGGAACAGACAGGGTTCTGTGGTAAAGATTTAGGACAGACAGGGTTCTGTGGTAAAGGTATGGGACAGACAGGGTTCTGTGGTTAAGGTTTGGAACGGACAGGGTTCAGTGGTAAAGGTTTGGAACAGACAGGGTTCTGTGGTAAAGGTTTGGAACAGACAGGGTTCTGTGGTAAAGGTTTGGAACGGACAGGGTTCAGTGGTAAAGGTTTGGAACAGACAGGGTTCTGTGGTAAAGGTATGGGACAGACAGGGTTCTGTGGTAAAGGTTTGGAACGGACAGGGTTCAGTGGTAAAGGTTTGGAACAGACAGGGTTCTGTGGTAAAGGTTCGGAAACAGACAGGGTTCTGTGGTAAAGGCTTGAGACATACAGGGTTCTGTGGTAAAGGTTTGGGACATCAGGTTTCTGTGGTAAAGGTTTGGGACAGACAGGGTTCTGTGGTAAAGGTTTGGAACGGACAGGGCTGCTGTCCTCTGAGTTGACTCCATCCAACCTGTCAATGGTCCCCTGTAGGGAGGCTGACTCTGGGGGTTATATACTCCAGGATGCCTTTTTTTCCCCAAAGCTCAGTGTATGCAACCTCAGGTTCCATCTCAGAAATCTTTTGAGAGTCTTGCTGGTACCCTCACCCACCCACCACTGCCATCATGATCCTGTGCAATCTCTCTCTCTCTCTCTCTCTCTCTGTCTCTGGAGTCTGAGCTGAGCAGTCGTCGAGTGAAGACGTGTTTGCAATTTGCTCCGTTCTTGGTTTTCTACTTGTGTTTGTTTAGTGTTTACAAAAGGGCCTGTTGAGTGTGGCGATTAGTTTGGCAGTAGGCTTACAGATTATCGTTGTACATTAGTGGTGTTGGTTTTATTGGTGTGTTTTTCATCGTTTCTGTGAACTGCGATCTTTTTTTTTTCGCCACCATGGGTGTGGACATTGAGGCATACCGCAATGCGATCGGTACATTTGCACCCAAATTAGCCAACCTGTTGTTGAAGAAGAGAACTGGCAAGAGATCCCGTGCATCCCGTGAAGTATTTTGTGGCAAGGTACACAGTGGATGGAACATCTCTGTCTTTTTTGTGTGGATGGGCCTGTATGACACTGATCGCCGCACAGTGTACGTTCTGTGTTTACAGGCATCATGTGCACGGGAGAAGAACTGTGTCATTAGTTTGGAGAGAAACAGTATGTTACAAATCCTGGCTCACTTGCTTCACCACCGGTTTTTGGGCGATAAGTGGCCTAAAAGAACAGCCTATTCCTGTTCTCTGACAAGTAACCAAAAAATAACGACCCTACAATCAATATTCTGTATAGGGTTATCCGGTTTTCATACTAAATTTACTAAAGTTTTCGATTTCAGTTTTGCTTAATCCTGTGTTTTTCCTGATCGATTTCAATAACATCATTTCGCGCAAAACCATTCTTTCAAATGAGTCTCTGTCTTTCATGTGAAATAGAACTACAGTCTTTAAACTGTTCTCTAAAGTCTTTTAAAAACCGTGTTATATTTCTGGCATAAAATCCACACACTTATTCCAGCATGTCTTCACTGAAAGCTAGTCCGACAAAGAGTGTTTCTCTTTTTAACTTTGTCTCTTCTGCGAACAGTCATCTATAATAAATAGTGTCTGCGTGCTTCATAACCAGTCTATAAAACATGTCTAGACACTCACTCAGTTTATTGCTAGGAGTAACTAAAAATAATGTTTTACTCAGATCCATATAAACCTTTATTATGATATTGCTTTGTTCCATTTAGTGTTGGACAGAAAACCTCAATATGATTATAAAATTATAACGATTTAAAAAATGTTTGTAATAGGGTCGTGGACAAATATTGTTTTCACAACCAGTTCTGTCCACAAATACAATGAACAATGAGGGGTTTGTGTCATTAAGTTTAACTGACTGCCATAGTTGGATACTAGAATTTTATCTTAATCCTGTTATTGTTTTTTCATGCTCTCTGTCAAAAACTTGTTTCAGTATAATAAATCCTTTAAGGCCATAAATGTGTAAGATTAATCCAATTATGTGCTGTAAGAGTGTTTCTATTTAGACAATATTGATTTTGTTGCGTGTTGGTTGACCTTTATATCCTCACATTGTGAAGAATGGACAACAGTAATCTTTATGACTGTCAAGTCTAAGTTTTCCAGCTAATTAGAATTCTTTAAAAAGGACGTCCTATCGCCCACAACACCATCCCTCTCCTTATCTTTTAAGACAGACATTTAAATAGTATTGTGAACGCGGGTCCCTATTTTCATTTGAGGCATGAACTGTAATTTTGTTGAAGCATCTTTTAAAACCGCTCTCTTCTGTGGTGGATGTACTGTTTTTTCCCATACGGCTTTATTTCAATCTCTTTCAGACTATTGTCATCTGGCAGAAGTCTTCATGTAAAGGGCCAGAGTTTGAATGCTTTCTGAACTTTTTGACGGCGAAAAATTGTAAAATGGGCTTATAAAATTCAAATGTTATGTCCCATTCTAAAATATGGTCTAAGGCCATTTGAGGTCAGGTTTTCGAACTATTTTATATTCTACTGACCAACCTTATTTGCTTCTTGGATTGCGCAGCTGTTCTGGTTTAGGAAACTTTTTGTTGTCGCCAACCTCTTTGCGTTTATCATCACCAGTTCTTTAGTGTATCTAAAACCATACAATGCGCACTATCTCAAATTCTGTTCAAGTCCGCACGTCTGCAAGGTCTTTTAATTCTAAAGTTTAACCTTACAGAAGCGCTAATGTAAATCCTGTCGTTCTTCTGGCCACGCGGAACATTATTTTTTTGTAACGCAATTATTTGATTTCCAAAACATGGTGCAGGTTATACATTTTACAACTTTCCCGTTTTGTTCTTTGATCTGTATATTAAATGTCTGACCCTTCCCAAAAACTAATCTTTAAACTGTAATTAGGAAATTGTATAATTTATAATCGCAATTATGCAGCTTTCCCTGATGGAAGAGCTTTAACAGTGGAGGGCCTTCCGTCAATAAGTTTTCATCAAGTGCTAGCTCATTCCAAATGAAATTAGAAGTAATGAATGTAATGCAAGAACGAGAGGGACTTTCCCCCTCATAAGATAGTTTTTGGTTGGTGTAACTCTAAATCTATAATTGTTAGCTGTAAAGCCTAAACTTTTAGCTAGCTCGTTATCAAAATAGTCACCTCTTTCTTCTCAGGCTTGATGTTTAACAATTGTTTTTAGATTTGCCCCAGTGTTATAGTTTGTGAGTAATGTCAAAGCTTACTCATTGCTTCTTTTAGTGAGCAAAACCGTAATATCAATCGTATTGTTGAACTCGATAACTTTGTTCCCTGTTTTGTCAACTTTAGGAGACCTTTATATTTCTCCTTGGCTTCGCTTATATTAAATCTCCATACGACTGTGTAGGTTATTCATGAAGTTGCATAACCATTTTGGCTTCCGCATTGTTATCAATAGCATGTTCTATAAAACGAAGGAGGTCTTGGGTGGTTATTGTTTGTTACAAACATTTTTTGAACGAAATTAAATGAGTGCATTCAAATATATGATGCAAATATATTTCTGTGGGCCGCATAAATCTTAAAATCTAAGCAATGAATACTCTTGACATTGCTGTGACCCAGGGACTGCTCTTTTCATAAAAGGTGAGTACTCCATTAAGCAGATATCTAACCCCTATTGAAAAACGAGCACATCCAAGAAAGCGTGTTGGTTTAGTCATCCGGATGCAGTTTTATCTTGAAACCTGTGAAACTTTGCTGTGTTTTTTTTGTGCAACATCTGGGTGTTGGAGTGGCGTATGCTGAGCATTAATTCACCTGTTCCTTTGGTGAGGTCAGGTTACAGATTTCATGTTCTATTACACCTTCAGACGTATTTTGAGGAACTAGCGAGCACTGCGCCATTGCCAAATGACAAACCTTGTAATCCACTTAGCAACTAATAGACTTGAAGGCTTTTGAAAGGATGTTGTAACGAATTCAATATTAACATCAAAGACAGGCTTTAGAAAACGTTGGATCATTAATCATGGTCTAGGCGACCTTTATTTTCGGGGCACGCCAGAAAGTATAAACTATGACTGGCATCCTCCTTTCAAACTTTTCTTTTCAGGCAAAACTGTTTCTAGCTGGGTCCTACAGCAAGAGCATATAAAACCAGCATGGACACATTTTATTTAGACACTTTAAGGGCCTTCTGGGCGGGATTAGAAACGAATTTTAACGCTCTATTCGCATTACGTTTGGTGTTGGCTAGGTTCACAAGCACAGGCCAGATCAAGCATAATGATCCTTCTACTGGCTTTGACGCGCAAAAACAATAATTATATCGCACATTTAGAGGACGCCATTAATTCTACAGTTGATTTCCTTCAAGTATTCAAAGGTACCAACATGTTTTACAATACGCAAGATCGAAAAGGAGACTTTGCTGTTGGCCACTGGTTTATTACATGCTGCCTTCTGACCTCCAGACTCAGGTAGGAATAAAATATAACTATAATAATGAAATTCTTATTGCAGCAATGAACAGAAGGGGTTGGGAAAAACGACCAGAAATTCTGAGCCAGTATATTACAAACAATAAAAAGAACACCCACGATTAAGTCATCCAATCCCGAAGTTAAAACCCAAACGGTCATTGAGACTCAGCAAAGCTCGCGGTACTCTGTTCGCGATGACCATGAATATGAAAAGACAGGCGTGTTCTTGGATTAACTGGCCTAGGATTACTTGGTCTTTATCTTATCTAAATATAAACCAAATATTAGAGAACTAATGTCCATAAGTGCTCGGCCATAAAGCCAAACTACTGTGCTTGCAGTAGACACAAGCCAGCTGACCATACTCCCCAATATTCTGGTAAAGTGTCTATAGCTTTACCAGCTATGTTGTTTATTTAAATTCGCAAGATGATCAAGTGTTTTTTTACCCATATTTATCAGTGGAGGCGATGCGGCGGACGAGGCACTGAACTTTGCTCTCCACCAACCGCCTGTATGTAATAGCCATCACCAGTGCTACTTATTGCCAATCCTAAGGCCGTTATTACGCTTGCTTAATGTGACGCCATGCTCGCTAAACTGACGTTCGTATTCGTTTGCTAGTGTTTGTGTCTTTCATATAAAATTTTTTCGATAGTTTCTCTTATTCTATTTACGTTGAGTTCGTTTAATTGGTTCGGTAGTTAGTCAGCACTTCAAGTCTTGCTGATCTTTCTTGTTCAAGATCTTTTAGTCTTTGGGTATTCTGTTGTTAACACAGGCCCTATGTTGGCGTCATCAGCCTCAACGAGGTTTTTCTTTTTACTCTTTTTATATGCTCATCTAGTTCACTATTTTGCGAAATTGTTTGTTAATTTCGCCTCTGATCCTTTCTTAAAGCTATGATCATAGGGCCTTATTTTGCGATGGGTAGCGGACGGGTCGTGTATTGTCTTTAACGCGGTTCTTTGAAAAACTGGATTTGCTTCTATTGCATTTATTATTTATCTGCCGATATCTGAGTTAATCTTTAAGTTCCATGTTTTGTATTTGGTTAAGCTGTTGGGGACGTTCTTGTAGTGTGTTTTGAAGTTTGTAAACTGCCTCCTATCTAATTTGGTTCTAGCAATGCCAAGGCGTTTTGATTCCTTTCAAACTGCTTTTGGTATAATTGTATCTTGGCTAAAACTTTGATTGGGTTGTGTTTAGTTTTGTAAGCCGAACAGATCTCTTGATCGCTCTTTACAAACAAATGACCATCTTCTAATTCAAAATCATTTGGGTCTTATAAATTCGGGAGGTTCTTGACCTAAACCTTTTGTAAAATGCTACCCGGGACCGTACTTTCTGGTTAATCAGTCGCATTGAGAGGCTGAGCGATGCCGTGTCAAAGGGATCATTTTCACTCATTATCGACTCCAGGGTCAAAAAAAATCATAATCTTCTTCATCTTCACTTCCTGCATGTTTTAAATAATTAACTTTTTATTTTGTTTATAAAAAAATGGCACAGCATATGGGCTCGTTCTTGGGCCCGTTTAGAAAGCTGAAAGACCCCTTGTGGTGAGTGGAAATAACGGAATATTACTGTTCCAAATAATCCATCTACTATTGAGGACAGATCAAAATTCTTACTGTTAGTTGCCAGTCCTAGGAGCCGGCAGATTGAATCGATAATCGTGCCAGGCTCTGCACGGCTTACTTTTTTAAAATAGAACTAGCTTCACAACAGACAAACCAGAACAGTTGTCCAGAATTTGGGACGGCACATCGTAAGAAATTTCTGTTAAAAACTTGAGGGGCAAGCAAAGTATTTTCTTTAAAACAAGCTGACATATTTTTAACCTATCTGATCTATGGCTAAAACCGCGAATGATGAAGGGAAGATCTTGCGTTTCAAGGAATCGGCAATGAAAGAAGCACTAAAACTTAGAATTAGGCGCCGAACTCGCCCTCAGGTGCTAAAGCAGCAAAAAGGCTTTTAGCTGCAAAAGTTATGGGTATGGTAATCGCTTTTCCATTCCCAAGATTTTGAGTTGTAAAAGCGCATGCCCCATACTTTCTAAGGAGCATTAAAAGACAGATTGTCATATGAACTAACCTTTTAATGAATACCAAACGTGTTATCAAATCAAACAGACACGAAGCAAAAGTACAGCATGTCTGACATCTCGTTGAGTTTGACGTTGTTAGCAACCCTGATTTAGCAAAGCTGATTGGGAAGCAAATATAAGTCCCAACTACATATATTACGAAAACGTGCGTCATCATACAAAACTATCTAGAAGCAGGCGCAGACTATATGGAATTTTAGTTTTTGCGTCTCTGCAAGATCGCTTAAAAGGATTATTGCTGTGTGAAGATGATGAACCATTCAAATGAGAAGTTGAAAGTTTGTTTAATCCAAAAATAACGAAAGACAAGTTCGATTGAGGGCAGTCCTAACCAAATCTATGCTAGCGGACTTAGACCTTTATCATCATTTGCGAAATAAGAAAATTGTTTGGGGGTGGAGGGGTTAGATTATAGAAGTCCAACAGCAGACTTGGGGCTTAAAGATCTACACCTTCACCGTGGTTAAGACTTGAGGATAATTTAACAACAAAATACGGTTTTGGATTGACCTAAGGTCAACGTAGGATAATCAGTTACATGGAAGGAGTAGGAGAGAACTGTGGAGAGGACGTAATAAACATTCAAATTGATAAAGAAGAAGAAGCCGCTAAAACAGACTTATTGTACATTTTGTTTTTAATATATGATGCGCTGCCTGACTATGAAGGTAGCAGATTAAAATATGTTTACTATACTAAATTATTTTTTGTTTTAAAAAGCTGTCTGTTAGGTTTATCCAGAAATGTGCCTACAGCGCCCGCAAATGAAGGGATAGCAGGCAATTCTTGCACTGTTATTAGAAACCCCTGAAGTTAAAAACCTTCGATTAACCTACATTACGCAAATGCAGCAAGTATGAGAGCAAGACCTTTCAAAATACAGCAAAACCAACGAGGGTATTTGCTGCCTTTAATGCTGTTACATATGTTAATACTGGAGCATCGATATATAGTGCTCTATCAGCAGAAACGAGTTGTAGGTTCTCGTAGCCAAACAGGCGTAGGTGCACCCGCATGCTTTACCTCTAGGCGGATTGTCTTTTGCTCTTGGCCTGTGTTATTAGCTGTAGGTGCTGCTGGCAAAAAATTAAAAACTAAACTCAAAAGCACCAGCTTGGTCAACTAAATATCAGCTAAACTTAGGCTCGTTTATAACTGACAATAAATAAAGCGCTTGTTGACTCAAAAACATCACGGAGGAATAATTTAATCGTTTACAGGCCGATTTTGATGACTACAACAGACAAAAGTTGCTTTCCAAAGCAAAGGCAGAGGACAAGTTTTTCTCAAAACAGCCTGACGCCCGAGCAGATAAAAAAGTATGCTTTAAAAAAAGTTAATCGATACCATTACTCTGATTCTAAACAGCTCACATTAACAATGCCAAGTGGGTTTATACTTTAGTTTATGGAGTCCAAGCGCACAAAAAAAGACTGTTGATTTTGGTTCTGATAAGTATTCTTTTTTTATTTAAATAAATATTTGAGTTAGAAAAGAGAAATCAACATGGCTAAGATTTATGAAGGACCAAGAAGAATTTTTTGAAGCAATGCCCAGAAAATTTGTTCAAGAGACTGAATGATATTGATTTAGAAAGTATTGATCCAGGCAAGCGTACGGGCAAGTGTTTGAGGTCTGCTATTTCTCAGTCCAAGGTATAAACTAACATAGGACCCGCCAGGTTAAAGTAATGTTAGCTGTTTTAATTGACTAGGTACAATAATGAGAAAATCTAGAAAGGTTATGAGGTCTCACTAAACAGCAGACTATCTTTCCTCTAATGGACTTAACGTCTGGTTTGGGCAGACGAACTGCTTGCAACAGTTGACGTGTGCTGAAGAAGCCAAAAATGAGAGGCTCTGGTTGGTCAGAGGGCGAACGTCTAGAGATCAGATTAAACAGTTAAGTATGCACCGGTTGTTGGCATGTCTCACATTCCAACTTCCTCCAGCATTAGTCGCAAAAAAAGCAGTTCTAAACATAAAGAATACAGACAACAAATGTTTTATGTGGTGTGTTCTTGCATGGCTGCATTACGCCGCCAAAAACGCAGAGAGAGTGTCTAACTATCGCCCTTTACATCAATGATCTTAACTTTAGTGGAATTTCTTCCCGTTAGCGTGGATTCCTTGTTGTTTGAAGAACAAACAAACCCATAATGTTAAAGGTACACATGGATGAGGAAACAGATTTGGTGCCAATTAAAGTGTCCAAGACAGTCAAAGATTGGCGAGCCAAGACCAAAAATCATGTTGACTTACTACTAATGTTTTCTCCAGCGGGGCTGCCACATTAAATTGATACGAACATATGAGTTAAACTAATCAGCATACTGCAAAAAGATGGGCACAAACTAAGAATTTTGGCAGAGAAAAATGTTTAACAAGAAGGCCATCTGTTAGCCGCAAGCGAACATAAGAAAACATTGTATCGGCCC
The DNA here is from genome assembly GCA_018398815.1 of Conus ventricosus. Taxonomy (NCBI): domain Eukaryota; kingdom Metazoa; phylum Mollusca; class Gastropoda; order Neogastropoda; family Conidae; genus Conus; species Conus ventricosus. The sequence goes on from CM031618.1 coordinate 32,147,329, forward strand.
AGTGACTGTTAATACAGAACAATTACGCCCACCAGAAGGCAGTAAGTTAGTTTAAGAACTGGAAACGGATGCCAAAATTCTCCATACGTAGTTTACGCAGACTCGGTCGCTTATGGTTCCTTATGAAGGGCCAGCACGCAAAAACTTCGAAAAAAAACAGTTCATAATGAGTAATCATCAGATTGTTCATTTGCCTTCATTATTGTTAGGTCTGGTGTCGTCATTCAGCCCAGAATTATATAGAGGACCAGATGCTGCAGAAACATTCTTAAAACGCATGCGGCAATGTGCGTTAATTGTCTGTTCTAATATCTGATTTATCTGAAAATCATAAATGACTCCTGAAGTCAACAACCAGTTGACTAGCAACTCACTGTTGGATTTGGGGTTTAGGGGGCCTCTCATCAGGGACGCAGCGTAATCAAACAGTAAGTGACCCTGATCACATTAGCGGAAAGTTCAGAGGAGCTGCGCATAAACAAATGCTATCTTCATACTAAAGTTTGAAACCAAAGACATGGAAGCTGCCCATCTTCTTTCATTAATTGCGTGGTTGAGACTCTTCATCTTATCTTGCAAAAGCAGTAACCAGCGCCTTTAGGGTAGCATGCATTCAGTCATCAGAAAGTACTTGGGTTTCACTTTAAATAACATGTCTTTCTACCGACTCTATGCAACACATGATGGGCTCATTAGATGGCACTTGTATGTCCTTAAAGTCTGCCCTATAACGGAAAAATATTTTGGATCAACTCTCGTTAAAAGGGTGTTTACCCTTATGAGTACATGAACAGTTGGAAAGGTTTGATGAAGACTCACTTCCGCCTTAAAGGCGCGTTCTTTTCTAGTCTTAGAGGGAAAGGCAGCAGTGATTCTGATTACCAGCATGTCAAGATGCGTGGCAGAAGTTAGATTGTACAACGATGTGAGGGATATCATGACTCTATTTAACGGCAGATGCTATGTTTGTGGCGAGACGTATTTGAAAATTATAGCAAAGACCTGCATGAAAACATTACAGTTGGATCCTGCGCATTATTTTGCTGCCACCCGGGATGAGCTGGGAGCTTCTTAAGTTTTTGGAGTACAGATGTTTTATTGTCGGATTTACCACAATGATTCAGATGATTGAAAACGGATTGGCGTGGAGGAATTAGTATGGCGTCGCACCATTACTGTAAAGCAATCAAATAAAATACTTGGATCATTATGATCCGGTAAAAAGGTCTAACTATTCTCTTGTATTAGATGCAAAAATCTGTATGGATGGGCAATGGCGCAATCGCTTCCATTACGGCTACTTTAAAATGAAAACATACGACGATCTGAAAAATATCAAGGGGTATTAAATTGGTTGAGCAGTTGATGGGGTCAACAGGCGGTAGGTTTCATTCTAGAAGTTTGACTTACGAATATCTCCATGCACTCCCCAAGACCTGCATAAGGACTAATCCCTTAGCAGCAGAAAGTCTAAAGGATGGGATCCAAGAGAACCGCTAAACTTGGCCTAATCTTCGGGGCAAAAAAAAAATTTGTCTGCCATTACAGGGGACTTCTGCAATTTTAATTAAGACAGGTCGCCCCCCCCCCCCCCCCCCCCCCCCCCCCCCGAAAAAAAGTTTAACAGCTGTTATCGTATAATTGCTTTCTGATCAATGATCAGTTCATGAAACATACATCATGAAGAACACTGACCTTAGAAACTAATCCACAGATGCTCAGAAAAAGACTTTTCAAGCTGAATGAACAACAGCAGTTTTGGAAAGACTATGGAGAATGCCGCACAAGCGCAAAGTGTCAGATTGGGTCACCAGAGAGAATGAAGCAATTGAAGCTGACTTCAAAACCTAATTATCAGGACTTCAGGAAGATTGGGGGGGGACTTCATGATCACCTTTTTGGCATAATGATGAAAAAAAGAAAGTCAAATTGGACAAACCTGTTTTTATCGGGTTTTACTGTTTTAGAATTATCAAAGCTTTTGATTGTTAGGAATTTCTTTTATGACTACTTTAAGCCCTGATCCTGTCAGGTACTTTACACAGTACAGATTGTTTTGTTATAGATATTCCTACTGAAGACATCTATAAAGACATGGAAATCGAAAAGTGGTTAAGGAGCGAGTGGATGGTACGGACAGTCCGTTACCCTTAAAGATTCGCCTTTGCATTCAATACTATCAAAAGGTTTTAGGAAGATGAAGGATGAATTATCTGGAAAGTAATCAAGGGTTATGTGGTGGGTTTAGGTCAAAAATCGTCCCCGTACTAATGTGCGCGGAGAGGAAAAAATCATTAAGAAAGCAAAGGGAATTGCTCGCAGCGTTGTGCAGTCAAACATATCAATCGGACAACTACAAAGAAGCATTTTTTGGCAATAAGACTTTTCATCATGACAAGTAAACCTGCGATCTATTCTACATGAGATCAACACAATCAGTTGTAACCAAAGAAGTCATTAGATTGAACAAACCAAAACGGGGTGTTTGTTAATCCAGGTTTTCATATGCAATCGGTGCATGTGAGAAACCGCATCATAAACAGGGGGGGTTCATATTTTCAATCAACTTTTGTTATAAGATCAAGCATTGCTTCATCCAATTCATTTAAATCTTTTTTCTCATGTTTGCTTGACGAGTTCAATTTTGTTTATTATTTCAAGATATTCTTTTTCCAATTGGGGGTTTGAGTTGTAGGTGATCTGGATGATTAGCATGCATTGATTAATCCCCGAAAATGTTTCCTTAATAGCAATTACACGCATGAAATAATGATTCCCGTTATTCATTTTTCTAGGTCTCCTTCTTCCCATTCTTGTTTTGTTATGGCTTCTTCTGAGCTTCCATTTTAAACTCAAATATATTTACGTAAATAAATTAAGCGGAACTGTGTCTGGTGGTTATTTGCAGTTCTTCCTTCACAAAGATCTTTGAGGAGCTGGTTGTTTTGTTGTGTCAGTTTCTCGTAAATAATACACGGCGGATTCATCTTTACAATTCTTTTTATTTATATGGGTCAAACACTCAAACTGGATCGGTTGCCCTGATGCGAGTTGTCCCTTCTGGTCTCCGGTAAATAAAGGTACCTTACTTTAAAACAATCGTAATAGTTTGCTGGGTGTACTGGAGTCTTCAGCAACATTTAATTTTTTATTTTGGATTGCTTGTACTGGTTTTAACCCTTTAAATTCTTCATTATTCATTGCGCGCAAAACTGAGGGCCAGTGCTTCTAACCTTCTGTGTTGCGAGATTGTCAATCAGCTCTCTGTGATATGTAGGATGAAAAGTCTTTCCGGCTTATGTTTGTTAAAGGTTTTCAATCTAAAGCTGCTGTGATCTGTGAACTTCCCGGAAATGCTCTTCTAATAGTTACTCTGTGTTTTAACAATAATGATTCACTTGGCCTTTAAATTCGTTTCCATCATCAAACTTTGATTCATGCGGGAGTAAGGTTAGCGGGCCTCGTTGGTATATCAGTTGTATAGCGAAGCAACAGCAGGAAGAAGCACTCTCTTTGCTTTCTAATGGCTCTGCAGCTTTGTCTCTTGAATCCATTGTCAAATGGACTGTGAGGGGGGTTTGGTACTTAAAGCTTTTTCGTCTAATCCTATCAGAGGGTAAATATAGAAGATCATTTGATGGGATTGTCGTTTGGAGTTGTGTTCACAAGTGCGGTCTCTCTCTGTATTCGTCCTAGGGGCAAGGTAAATAAATTTGCCAAAGTGATTGTTTAGAATAAACCATTCTTTGCTGTTTGTTCCCCCACTGACGCCAGCTGCTTGGCTTAGCTTTTGTATTGCCTGTGATACCCTTCCAATATCTTTGGGTGATAATAGATTTTGTTCATTTTTTTATTCAGCCAAGATTTTGGGCAACAAAATACACGACAGTCATACCACGACAATATAAACCCCAATTTCTTGCATCTTTTGTTTTCTGATTGGTTGATAAAAGTCACTGAATTTTGGTGGGGCAATGTCTGGACCGGTTTGCATGTTACTAGATAATATTCTTTTATTGCTTGGTCAACATTTTTTAAATGTGTAGCTGCATCCCCCTGTTCTTTCAGGGTGTCATTAATAAAATCTAACTGCTCAGTCTCTGCCTTTCATAGGCGTCTTGTGCAGCTGCTAGTTCCTCCATAGCTTTGTATGTCTTTTTCTCTCGCCGTCATCCCGCAGTTTACTAAATGCGAATTACTTCCACTAAAAGCAAGCGCATTCACCACAGCCCCGCCTATCATTATTGCGAGTGAAGCCAATTTTTTTAATAAATGTATTTTTTTCTTACATATTTATATTGTCTGGAATTATTCCTTGCTTAAACTAGAAATCTTTCGGGCAACCGAAGCTGCAATGATAGCAATCAGCTTTGCTGAATCCTCAAAGTCTAGTTTGCAAGATCTGCTGGTTTAATTTTAACAGGCTTTTACCAAGCATTGAGTTCCTACACTTAGCCCTCCAATAACAGCAGAATGGTATACAAGGTTAGCAACAGTTTTTTCGGTGCTCATTTTTAGAAATAAAATAATTAAAATTTAAATTAAAAAACAGAACAGTGATGATCTCCTACAGCTACAAGGCAGCCTAAACCTTCCTGAACTTATGAATGACCAAGCTGATGCCCAAGCTATTATGCCCAAAAAGGAGAGGCTGTATTCTTAGCAGCGTGTGGAAAAAAAAACAGTTCCTCGGAACTGAATTCAGCTAGAACAGATTCAACAGATGTCGCCGCAAGACTTTTTAAAAGTATCATAACAGGTATGAAGCGCAGCTGGGTCTAAAATGGTGAAAAGTGTGGGGCAAACGGTTTCTTAGTTTGTACACTAAACTAGTCAGTAGATTTGCTCCCATTGATTCTGAACAAGATCTTACGTATGATTTAACGCAAGATCCTTTTTAACAAAGTCATTAGAGTCTCTAGGGTGTGATTTATACTACAGATTTGGAACATTGTTATCGCCAGCGATCATGGGATTAATAACTTTTAATCATATAGATTTTGTTTCCCTTCAAATGAACAAGCTGGAAAATCATCAGAACCAGAAACACTGAATCAGGTGGAGAAAGAAACCCAAGCCAAAAAAATCATCAGAAAACGCTGAATCAGGTGGAGACCATTAAAAATCCTGGGCGTGTTGAAGCAGGAAAAAATTAGCAGAGTGGAACAGACAAAAAATTAATGTTAAGCATCATGAAACATAACACCCCCAACGCCAACAAGTTGATTCAATGCCACTATAAAACTCCATGTGATACAAGGGCCCCAAAGTCTTCATGGAATATTGAACTTAAAACTGTTGCCATTTTGCGCCATTGCTGCTTTTGGGGGGCGGTTATTACTGTATAAAACATATAAAGAATGGAAAACAGAAACGAAAGCTATAAAAAAAAATCTGAGCCACTAAATGCAGAAAGAGACAACTGCACGCCAAAACCACCAATAACAAAGCATCATTTTGATCCATTTCAAATGGAATAATATTTTAAATTTTTTAATAAAAATTTAGATCAGGGCCCTATTATAAAATGATGAAGTCAATAAATAAAGACCTGGAGTCTATAAAAGACTTTTCCCATAGACCCGAATTGTAATCAATGCGGTTGCTTCGGATGTAAGACCTTCCTTAAAATCTATGCAGAAAACGCTGAGCAAGACATTACTAAAACGATGACGCGTTTTTTGAGGCGTGTGTGTACTATATTAGACATCTACTATTTAAGATAAAACAAAAGCTTGTATTTTTTTGATAATTATAAGATAACTTAATAAGAACTTGGTTGTACTTAAAGGATGACTTAATCAAGACTTATTAAGAACTTGATCAAGAACTTAATTAAAAACTTAATCAAGAACTTATTAAGAACTTATTAAAAACTTGGGGCAACTTAATTAAAACTTAAAGTAACTTAAGTAAGAATTTGGGGGATAACTTGAGAATGACTTAAGGACAACTTGAAGTAACTTAAATAAGAACTTAAGAATAACTTGTTTAAAAACTTAGAAGGAACTTGAGTGTTTGCATGCGTGGGGTGGGGGGTGGGGCAGGTGGGGGTGGGGGTGTGCATGCGTGGGGGCGGACAAAACAAACAACAAACACAAACAAACAACAAAAACACAATGACAGTCCGGGTGGGGGTGGAGGGACGTGCGTGCGTGGGTGGGGGTGGGAGGACGTGCGTGCGTGGGGTGGGGGTGGGGGGATGTGCGTGTGTGTGCGGCAGCCAAAAAAGTTGAAGCAGGACGTTGAAGCGAAGCAGTGAAGCCAGTAATCACAGCAATATATACAAAGTCATGAAGTGCTTGGTGAAAATTCAAGGCAGTCAACTCTAAACAAACCCGACCGCTCCTGCATTAGCGTATCTAAAAATAGATCTTACGTTTAGTGGTAGCTCGTGCGCTTTCTAGGTTAAACAGGCGAGCTCGCCTGATTGACCCCGTATTGCTTGGGTGCTTTCTAGCCGTCTTACAGTGCGGCGCACTGTTAGCTAAAGCAGTCAACTCTAAAAAAACCCGACCGCTCGCGCTAACGACACCTAGCGCGCTGTCAACCTGAAATGAATACACCCCCCCACCCCCAAACCCCCCACCTGGCAAGCCCATCTCTCGCTTATTGATTTTTTGGTCGCGCGTCTCGCTGTGTCAGCCTATCTGTTACACATAGTTTGTAGGTTTGTAGTACATCCGTCATTGTATTTTGAAGCATTTATATGAAGATAGTGCTAGCCACACCTATCCTCTCCATTTCTGGTAGATTTACTAAGGTCTGCCTAACCCCATCTAGTTGTTTGCCAGAACATTTTAAAAATCGCCATTCAGTTGCATAAGGGCACACTTAAAGGCAGATGAACTGGTTTTGAAGTAGAAAAGTATACACATCTTAATACCAAATCAGCTTGCCCCATAAACACTGAATCTGTAGTTAACAATCAATCAAGTCACAATCAGCCGTGTTTACCTTCGCCTTAAGAAATGAACGCTGTGCGGGCAGACATGTGAAATAGTTGGCTTGCCTTCACTGACTAACTCAACTAATTCTTTCAACAAATACTCTAACAAGCAGTTAAAATAAAATTATGGCCTCGAATAAAAAAACCTGTTCTTCAGTAACGTTTTAGCCATTTTAAAATAACACAATTAAAACACAGTGGGCAAAAAACACAGCCTTCTTGAGTGGTGGCTCAAACAATGACGGCCGGGTCGTGCCACGTCGACAGCCTCGATCGATGGCAATCTAGGGCTTTTCCAAATGTGGTGCAACCCCAAATGAGTGCGTTCGTTTAAAAAAGCACAGGCTAGGTGCAAACTGCCGCGAGCCGTAAATTAAGTGATCAGATTTCAGCCCCGTGTACAAATTTGTTTGGTGGAAATTAGTCAGAAGAAAATGTGCGGATTTTATGTCATTTAATTGAGAGAGAGAAAGAGTGTGTGTGTGTGTGTCTGTCGCCGCCTCTCTGTCTGGTCGTCTGTCTCTCTCTCTGTCTCTCTCTTCTCTGTTCTGTCTGCCGGGAATTCTCTCTCTCTCTCCCTTCCGCCACAGGAAAAGGCGGCTTTCAGGCCACTTTCGCCCAAAACTCGGTGGTTGAGCAAGTGAGTCAGGATTGGTAAAATACTGTTCTCTACGACAAAAGCAACGACGGACATGTATGTATGTATGTATGTATGTATGTATGTATGTATGTATGGGATGTTGTATGTATGTATGTAAGATGTATGTAGTATGTATGTATGTATGTATGCATGTATGTATGTAAGTATGTATGTATGTATGTAAGTATGTATGTATGTATGTATGTATGTATGTATGTATGTATGTATGGATGTATGTATGTATTATGTATGTATGCATGTATGTATGTATGTAAGTATGTATGTATGATGTATGTATGTATGAATAATGTAAGTATGTTGGGATGTATGTATGTAAAGTAGTATGTATGTATGTATGTATGTAGTATGTATGTATGTATGTATGTATGAATATATGTATGTATGTATGTATGTATGTATGTATGTATGTATGTATGTATGTATGTATGTAAAGTATGTATGTATGAATATATGTATGTATGTATGTATGTATGTATGTATGTATGTATGTATGTATGTATGCATGTATGTATGTATGCATGGATGTATGCATGGATGTATGCATGGATGTAAGTATGTTGTATATACGTATGCATGCATGTATGCATGGATGTAAGTATGTATATATGTAGTTTTATAGGTATGTATGTATGTTTATGTATGTATGTATGTATGCATGTATGTAGGTAAAATTATATGTATGTATGAATGTATGTATGTATGTATGTATGGATGGATGGATGTAAGTATGTAAGTATGTATGTATGTATGTATGTATGTATGTATGTATGTATGTATGTATGTATGTATGTATGTGAACACGCACATATGTATGAAAGTATGTATGCATTTATCCATTCATGCAATTACTAATTCACCTTGCTTTCATCGGCGCGTTTTCTTTTTTAAATCTAAACAAAGATAAAAAGGATATTGTGGTTTCAATTCCTGTCTTTCTCTGTCTGTCTGTCTCTGTCGGTCTGTCTGTCTGTCTCTCTGTTTTAAGAGGCAGACCTTCAAACAGAAGGTTCAAAGAGGGAGGGTGGGAGGAGGAGGGAACAATTACACAGGACAGGTCGATCGATAGATCGACAGAAAAAACGCGCGCGCACGCGCGCGCATGTGTGTGTATGCTCGTCAATACAGCTAGGAACTGAATTGACAATCTGTCGCTTTTATTCAGCGCGCGGGCGTCTCTTTCTCCCTCTCTCTCTCCCCTCACCTCTCTCTCTCTCTCTCTCTCTCTCTCTCTCTCTCTCTCTCTCTCTCGTCTCTCTCTCTCTCTTTCTCTCTCTCTCTCTCTCTCTCTCTCTCTCTCTCTCTCTCTCTTTCTCTCTCTCTGAATCTGTGTGTGTGTGTGTGGTGTGTGTGTGTGTGTGTGTGTGTGGTGTGTGTGTGTGTGTGTATGTAGGAGAGAGAGAGAGAGAGAGAGAGAGAGAGAGAGAGAGAGAGAGAGAGAGAGAGAGCGCACGCGCCTCTTCTCTCACTCCCTGCCTTTCTATACCCCTCCGCCCCCCACCCCCCCCCATCCCCCGCTTCCTCTCCTCACAACTGCAACCATTTTCCTTCATTTGCATTATCTACAGCTCAAACCAGACACAGCTTTGGCTGCCAGCTACATGCCCAAGATCGCTTGGTTTAGTGTTGGTTCCACCACGTGTATTATTCCCCTTTGACACTCAGAAATGGGAAGACAACTCACACGCCAACCTATTCACGCTAGCCTGTTCACGTGTCGGCGGAGACAGCGCAGGGATGAAGTCTGATGTCCCGAGCACACGACAATCAACACGGACTTCCAGACAGAGGCACCCCCAAAACCTGTTGCTGCTGGGAGGACGCCATGTCTCCCATCGGAAGGAGGGGGAGGGGGGAGGTGGGGGGGGGGGGGGGGTGGGAGCGAGAAAGATTAATTTCTTTTTGGGTGCGTTAATCTGTATTTTGACAGTTTACTTCAGAATTTCTGGAAATGCATCATTACACTTTACATCTTATTTAGCAGTGCCTGACCTGTGAGAATGTTGTTAGGTTCTCAAAGTTTGATGAAGTATATTAAACACTGGAACACACAGGAGATTTACCAGAATAACATTAGCTTGATTCCATAATTTCCTTGATGACGAAAAGATGAAATAGCTTGGATTCGATTTGCCTTGGAGTTATGGACGAGCAAAGAGGCAAGTCCTTCAGAATTTACATGGATATTATGATACATTAAACCACAAATACCTGTTTTTCAGTGAGTTACTCTAATACTAAAAGTCAAATGGAAAAATTTATTTATTTTTTTTAACCATCTTCTTTTTCAAATTAATCTACAATGGAATAGGTTTTCTGCTACCGAGAAGCTACTGATGTTCGTGATTCTTTGTGGGGCCGGGGTGGGTGCCATTTTAACCACAGTAAACAGGTGGGTTAGCGAACAAAGGTGGAGCCGCCAGACATCTGCTTTTCTTTTTCACCATGCATGGGGTTTTGTTTTAACCTGAACATCACCAGCCCTGCCACACTCGTCGAGGTTGTGCAAGCAATAAGCCCCCACCCGAGCCCCCACCCCCACCCTCACCCCCACCTCTTGCATCCATCCTATCTTCCTTATCTATGCCAGAGGATTTTTCTTCATGAGTTTAGTTGAGTTGACACCTGGGAAAATGCAGAATGTCAGTAGTGGTGTCTGAAGATGATGGTCGGCTACTAGCCACTGCCAAACATCCACTCATGGGTCGCGTGAACACTGGGGGAGCGTTGGATACAATCTCTTCATCATGCAGCTTGTCTATTCCCTGAAGGTATGCACGCAGCAGAAAAGCAGGGTCCGCAGGTATAGGAGCTTACCAAGTCGATGAGACATTCGTGAACAGGGAATTCCTACCTTATGGTTCATGTAGTTTCTGGCTGGAGCAGCAGTAGGTAAGACTGCTCTTGTAACAAGCTGACCACGTCATTACTGATCGTGTATGAAGGATCTGCATGTGTGACCTTAGCGAACTTTTGTCTTTGCGGTTTTGTGTTCACCAGCGAAAACCTGTTGAGTTTGTCCAATCATCGCGAGAGGTTCTGTGGGTAAAGGTTGTTGGAAACAGACAGGGGTTCCGGTGGTAAAGGTTAAGGTTTGGGACAGACAGGGTTCTGTGGTATAAAGAGTTTGGAAACAGATCAGGGTTCGGTTTTGTTTTAAAGGTTTGGGACAGACAGGGGTTCTGTGGTAAAGGTTTGGGATTACAGACAGGGTTCTGTGGTAAAAGGTTTCCGGAAACAGACAAGGGTCTCTGTGGTAAATAAAAGGTTGGAACCAAACTGGGTTCTGTGTTTTAAAGGTTTGGGACAACAGGCAGGGGGTTCTGTGGTGTTGTTGTGGAACAGACAGGGTTCTGTGGGTCGTATAGGTTTGGAAAACGACAGGGTTCTGTTGGTAAAGGTTTGGAACAGACTGGGTTCTTGGTTTGTAGGTTTTGGAACAGACAGGGTTCTGTCGGTAAAGGTTAGAAAACAGACAGGGTTCTGTGGTGGTAAAGGTTTGGAACAAACAGAGGGGGTTGCTGTTGTTAACAGGTTGGTTCGGAACAAGGCAGGGGGGTTCTGTGGTGTAAGATTTGGGTAACAGTTGGCTAAGGCAGGCAGGGTTCTCTGTGCGTTAAGATTTGGGAACCAGCAGGTCAGGGTTCTGTAGTAAAGGTTCGGAACAGACGGGTTCTGTGGTAAAGGTTTGGGTAAGACAGGGGATTCTGTGGTAAAGGTTTTAAAACTAAAGCGCGTTATGTTGGTAAAGGTTTGGAACAGGGGGTACTGTGGTGTAGGTTTGCAACAGAAAGGTTCTGTGGGTTAAAGGTATGGGGCAGTGAGCAGGGTTCCTGTGGTAAAGGTTTGGAACGGACAGGTTCAGTGGTAAAGGTTTTGACCAGCAGGGTTTATGTGGTAAAGGTTTGGGGCAGACAGGGGTTCTGTGGTTAAAGGTTTTCTGGAACGGAAAGCCCCGGTTCAGTGGGTTAAAGGTTTTTTATGGAACAGACAGCGGTTCTGTGGTAAAGGTTGGGTAAGGACAGGGGTTCTGTGGTTAAAAGGTTAGGTTTGGGAAAACAGACAGGGTTCTGTGGTAAAGTTTGGGGACGACAGGTCTTCGGTGGTAAAGTTTTGTTGGAACATAACAGGCGTTCTGTGGTAAAGGTTTGGGACAGACAGGGTTCTGTGGTAAAGTTTGGGTCACAGACGGGGCTTCTGTGGTTAAGGTTTGGACCACGGAACAGGGTTCAGTGGTAAAGGTTCTGGAAACAGATCAGGGGGTTCTGTGGTAAAGGCTTGGGAACAGCAGGGTTTTCTGTTGAGTAAAGGTTTGGAACAGGACAGGGTTCTTGTGGTAAGGATTTAGGACGACCAGGGGTTCTGTGGTAAAGGATTTGGGACACGACAGGGTTCTTGTGTTAAGGCTTTGTGGACGACAGGGTTCCAGTGGCTAAGGTTTGGAACAGGACAGGGTTCTGTGCGTTAAAGGTTTGGAACTGGACATGGTTCTGTGGTAATGGTTTGGACCCGGACAGGGTTAGTGGTAAAGGTTTGGAACAGACAGGGTTCTGTGGTAAAAGGTCGGGACAGACCGGGTTCGGGTTTGCTGGTAAGGTTTGGAAACGGACAGGGTTCAGTGGTTAAGGTTTGGAACAGACAGCGGTTCTGTGGTGGTAAAGGTTCGGAAACAGACAGGGGTTCTGTGTAAAGGCTTGAGACTTACAGGGGTTCTGTGGTTAAAGGTTTGCGGACATAAAGGTTTTTTGTGGTAAGGTTTTGGACAGACAGGGTTCTGTGGTTAAAAGGTTTGGAAACGGACAGGGCTGCTGTCCTCTGCTGAGTTTGACTCCATCCACCTGTCAATGGTCCCCTCTGTAGGGAGGCTGAATATGGGGCGGTTGGTTATATTACTCCAGGATGCCTTTTTTTTCCCCAAAGCTCAGTGTATGCAACCTCAGGTTCCATCTCAGAAATCTTTTGAGAGTTCCGAGTCTCTTGAATGGTTCCCTCACCAACCCACCACTGCATATGATCCTGTGCATTCTCTCTCTCTCTCTACCGTCTCTATGTCTCTGGAGTCTGAGCTGAGCCGTCGTCGAGTGAAGACGCTGTTTGCAAATTTGCTCCGTTCCGTGGTTTTTTCTACTTGTGTTTGTTCTAGGGTTTACAAAAGGGCTGTTGCTTGAGGTGCATTGCCTGGCGCAGTAGTTTGGCCAGTAGGGCTTAAGATTATCCGTCCTTGACAATAAGTGGGTGTGGTTTTTATTGGTCGTTGATTTTTTCATTGGTTTCTGTGATACTGCGATCTTTTTTTTTTTTTTTTTTGCCACCCAGGGTGTGACAATTGAGGGCCACATTACCGCAATGCGATCGGGTCACATTTGCACCCAAAATTAGCCAACCTGTTTGTTGAAGAAGAGAATGGCAAAGGATCCCGTGCCCATACCCCGTGAAGTTTTTTGTGGCAAGGTACAACAGTGGATTGGACAACTCACCGTCTCCTTTTTTGTTTGGCATGGGCATGTTGTTGTCACTGACTCGCGCACAGTGTACAGTTTTCTGTGTTCTACAGCATTCATTGTCGCACGAGGGAGCCCGAGAGAAACTGTGTCATAGTTGGACGGAGAAAACAGTTATTTTCCAATATCGGACTACTTGCTTTCACCACCGAGTTTGTATGTGGGCGAAAGTGGCCTAAAAGCCGCCTATTCCTGTTTCTCTGACAAAGTAACCAAAAAAATAACGACCTACCACATCAAAAACAAATTTATTACTGTTATAGGGTTATCCGTTTTCAATACTATTTTACTAAAGTTTTCAGATTTCTGTTTTTGCTTAATCCTGTGTTTTTTCCTGAACTCCGGTCGTCAATACATCTATTTTCGCGCCAAAAACATGCTTCAATGAGTCTCTGTCTGTCTAGCTGAAATAGATCTACAGTCGTTTTAACTGTTCTCTATATGTCTTTTATAACCTGAGTTATTTTTTCTGGCATTAAAATCCACACACTCTCTTCAGCATGGGTCTTCCACTTGTAAAGCTAGAGGTAAGTTTTCGAACTAAGTGTTTCTCTTTTTCTTACTATGTCTCTTTCTGCCAGAAAAACAGTCATCATAATAAATAGTGTCCTGCCGTTATTCATCAAACAGTAGAAATATTAAAACTGTTCTAGACAATCACTCAGTTTATTGCTTAGGGATGATATAAAAATATGTTATCATCAGTCCATTATAAACCCCTTCTATGATGTTATCGCTTTGTTCCATTTACGGGTTGGACAGAAAGAATAAACCACAATATGATTAAAATTATAAAGATAAAATCCTTTTGTAATAGGTCGTGGGGGCCACAACATATTGTTTTTTCACACAACCAGGTCTGTCCACAATCAATGAACATGAGGGGTTTTTTGTAAATAATCAAGTTTTAATACTGCTCCATAGGTTTCTATTTATACTAGAATTTAATTGAATACACAACCAAGTTATTGTTTTTAAGCATTGCTCTTGTCAAAACTTCGGATTCAGTATTAAATACAAAAACTACGCTTAGCCTAAATGTGTAAGTTTAATCCAATTTCAGTGCTGTAAGATGGTTTCTATTTAGACTAATATTGACTTTGGTTGCTTGTTGTCTATTTATCCTATGACCTTAATATCCTCCCAGTGTGGAAGAATGACAACAGTTAACTTTAAGACTGTCAAGTCTAAGTTGGCCAGCTTATTAGAATTCCTTTAAAAAAGGACCGTCCACTAACGCCTCACAACCCCAAACACACCCATCCCTTCCTTTTTTTTAAGACAGGAGAAGAAATTTTTCAACATTTTTATTATTGTGAACGCGGTCCCCTTAATTTCACTTTGCGGCATGACTGTTCATTTTGGTAGAAGCATCTTTGTTAAAACCGCCTTCTTCTTCGGTGGAGGTGGGAGGATGTTACTGTTTGTTCCCATACGGCTTTATTTCAACTCTTTCCGAAAATTATCATCTGGCTTAAGAAGAGTACATGGTAAAGGGGCCAGTGTTTGAATGCTTTTATGAATCTTTTTTTGACGGCTCTAATAATATTTAAAATATGTAATTGGCCGCCTTATGAATTCTAATTTTAATTGTTCCCTTCTAAATATGGCTTTATGTGCCATTTGCAGGTCAGGTTGTTTTCGAACTATTTTCTATTACATTATGACCACCATATTTGCTTCTAGATTGCGCACGCATGTTCTAGTTTTTTGGGAAACTTTTTGCTTCGTCGCCAACCTCTTTGCGTTTATAATCACCTTCTGTAGTGTACTCAAAACCAATACCAAAGCGACTATCTTCACCATTCTGTTCAAAGTCCGCAACCGTCTGCTAGGTTCTTTTAATTCCTAACAGTTATACCCTTACAGGCGCTAATGTAACTCAATGGGTCTTCTGGCCCCAAGCGACAATATTTTTTTACGTCAAAGCTATTATTTATTTCCAAAACAATGTGCAGGTTATCAACAATTTTTACAATTTCCAACCGCTTTTGTCTTTGCAGCTTTATTTAAATTGATATCCAGACCCTTCCACACAAAAAAACTAATCTTTTTAAACTGTGTCTTACAAAAATTTAGGGCATTGTATAATTTCATAAATCGCAATATGCTGCCTTTCCTGATGGCCAAGAGCTCTTCTATTAAAACAGTAGGTGGGCTTCCGTCTTATCAGTTTTCAATCTAGTGCTCTGCTCTCCAAAATTAACATAGAGTGTGTATTGAAATGTCATGCAAACGATCGAGCGGACTTTTCCCCTATAAGTTAGTGTTTGGTTGGTTTGTAACTACCTAAATCTAATTTGTTAGCTTGTTAAAAGCCTAACACATTTTAGCGAGCTATTTATCAAATAGGAACCTCCTTTCTTCTGCAGGCTTTGAATGTTAACCATTGTTTTTTGACTTCATTAGCATTGTTAAGTTTGAGGAGAGTAATGTCAAAAGAGTTACTCATTGCTTCTTTTAGTAGAGCAAACCCGTAAAATGAACATTGGTATTGTTGAACTCGGCTAACTTCTGTTCCCTGTTTTTGCTTTAATTTTAGAACTTATTATTCTCCGTGGCTTCGCGCTTTTATTAAACCATACGCCTTTTGTAGAATATATGTCTGAAGTTGCACAACAATTTTGGCCCCTCCGCATTCGTCTCTCAACTAAGAATGTTCTAAAAAAAACACGCTAAAGGACGGTCTTGGGTTGTCTATTGTTACCCGTGGGTTTGTTATTGTTACAAAACCATTTTTTTGACGAAAAAAATAAATAATGAGGAATTCACATTGCTGTGCAAAATATTCTGTTGGCCCGACTACAATCTTAAAAATATAGCAACTGTTACTCGTGCACATTGCTGTTCTGTGTGACCAGAATGCCTCGGTTCATAAAACAAGGTTAGAGTACTCCATTAAGCAGATATATATTAACCCCACCCCTAACCCTATTGAAAACGAAAGCACATACAGAAAGCGTGGTTTAAGTCATCCGATGCAGTTTTATCAGAACCAGTTTTGAAACCTTGCTGTGTTTTTGTTGTGCAAACAACTGGCGTGTGGGTGGCGTATGTGTGATATTTTTAATTCACCATGTTCATTTGGTGAGGTCGTGTACAGATTTATTTTCTATTACACCTTCAGACGTATTTTGAACTTGCAAATTGAGATGCGAGCGACCCATTGCCAAAATTGACAAAACCATTTAATCCACTTCCGCAACATCATTGACTTGGAAGGCTTTTGAAAGGGATTTGTATCGAATTCTATATTAACATCAAGAAAGGCTTTTATTTAGACCAAACGTATTGGATCATATATCATGGTATAGGCGACCTTTATCCTTTTCGGGGGGCACGCAAGAAACAGAAAGTTTACTATGCCTGGCATCATCTTTCAAAACTTTTCTTTCAGGCAAAACCTGTTCAGACTGGGTCCCTACAGCTAGAGCATCATAAAACAGCCAATGGGAACTACATTTATCTTAGGAAACTTATACGGGCCTCAACTTAGGGAGGGAGGAGGAGAAAGGCAATAAGGCAATAAATAGAACGATCTAATAGACTCTATTCGAACTTTACGTTTGGGGTTTGCTAGTTCCAAGCACAGGCATGATCAAGACATAACTGATCATTTATGGCTTTTTTTGTTTTTCCTTTCTTGTCCCAAAAAAAAAAATAAAAACAAATACTACTTAGCACATTTCACAGAGGACGCCATTAATTCTCCGTTGAAATTAACCTTCAAGGATTTCAAAGGCTTACAAATTGTTCTCTTACCATAAGCAAGATCGAAAGTAGACTTTGCTGGTTGGATCTCCAGGTCTGGTTGTATACATGCTGCCTTCTGGACCTAAGGACCTCCAGGTACAGGCAATAATAATAAACATATAATAATGAAATTCTTATAGCAGGCAATTAACAGCAAGGTTGGGGAAAAAACGACATAACATTCTGGAGCCAGGTAAATATTACCACACAATATAAAAGAACACCCCAAGATTAAGTCATCCAATCCCGAAGTTAAACCCCAAAAGACATTGAAGACCCTCAGCAAAACGCTCGCGGTCTCTGTTCGCGCATGACCATGGAATATGAAAAAGACAGCGCAATTGCTTCTCTGGCATTAACGGCTAGGATTCACTTGGTTTTTTTCTTACTAAATATCTAACCCACCAACTAGTAAGAGAAACTATTGTCCATAACGCTGCTCGGCCATAAAGACAACTACTTTGATCTGCAGTAGACAAAGCCAGCTGTGGACATACTCCACACAATTCGTCCTGGTCAACAGCGGGTCTATAGACTTCGCCCTTTAACTGTAAATTTTTTTTTTAATAAATTCGCCAGAGATCAAGGTGTGTTTTTTACCCATGGATTTATCAGGGGGAGGCCGGCGATGGCGGCGCGAGGCAATGTACTTTGCCTCCTCCACCCACCGCCCTTGTAATGCCCATCACCAGTGTTACTTTTGCAAATCCTAAGGAAGTTTTCGCTTGCTAATTTGACTCCATGATCTCTAAACAGCGTTCGTATTCGTTCTGTAGTGTTGTGGCTTCACTAAATTTTGTGCATAGATAGTTTCTCTACCTTATTCTATTCTTACTTGAGTTCGTAAATTGGGTCTCGGGATAGGTAGCTCACGCAATTTCTAGTCTGCGCTGACTTTCTTGTTCAAGATCTTTAGTCTTTGGGGTTATATTTTTCTTTCTTTAAACCAGGCCCTAAGTTCGGCGACATCAGCCCTCAACGAGCTTTTTCTTTTTCGCTTTTTCTTTTTTATCAATGATCATATGTTTTCACCTAGTTTTGTCTAAAATTGTCTTGTTAATCGCCCTCTGATCCGTTCTTTAAAAGCATGATCAAGGGCCTCTATTTCTCGCCACCCACATGCAGGTAGCGGAGGCGCTAGCTGTATAGTCTTTACGTGTTTTCTTATGAAAAAACATGGATTCTGCTTTATTGATTTATTATTTTCATTGCGATTGTTTTTTAATTCTTTAAGTTCCATGTTTTGTATTTGGCTAGCTCGTTGGGAGTTATTGTTGTGGGTTTTGAAGTTAGAAGAACACTGCACTCACCTATCTAATTTAGGTTCTAGCAAAAGCGCAAAGGCAGATTTTTTTTGATCTTTCACCCTGAGTCTTTGTATTAATTGACTCTTGGTAAAAATGGTGATGGGTATGGTTAGTTGTAGAGCAGCGATCAGATTCCTCCCCTTGATCGCTCTTTACAAACAAATGACCATCTTCTAATTCAAAAAATTCATTTGGGTCTATACATATTAGCGGAGGTTCTCTCTTGACCTATAAACTTTTGTAAAATGCTCTCCGACCCGTACTTTCTGTTTATTCACGTCGCATTTTGCCATTGTATTTGAGAGCGCGAGCCGACCTCGAGCGATGATCGGCAGTTGTCAACAGGGATTCATGTCATCATATCGTCTTCCGGGTCAAAAACATCTTAAATCTTCTTCATCTCTCAATTCCTGCCATGTTTTAAATATTAAATTTTTTATTTTGTTTTATAAAAAAAAAAAAAAAATGGCACAAGCATATGGCCAGATTCATGGCCCCGTATAGAAGCTGAAAAAGAACCCCTTGGCGTGCGGGTAATATAAACGGTATATTACTGTTTCCATATAATCCATCTTCTATTGATGCAGATCAAATCTCTATGTTAGATTTCCAGACCTCGCGAGCGGATGATTGATCGGCCAGGCGCTGCACGGCTTCTTACTTTTAACAATAGAAAACTAGCTCTCAAACAACAGACAAACCAGAACAGTTGGCCAGAATTTGGGCACACGGGCAAATCGTTTAGAACAATTTCTGTAAAACTTGAAGGGGCAAGAAGAACATGAAGTATTTTCTTTTTTAAACAATGATCAGGGACATATTTTTTACCTATTCTGATCTATGGCTAACCGCGAAATGAATGAAAAGGGGAAAGTTAGATGCTTGCGTTTCAAGGGAAGACGGCAAATGAGACGCACTACTAAAAACTTAGCAAATAGGCGCCGAAACTCGCCCCCGCAGAGGTGCTAAATGCGCAAAAAGGCGTTTAGCTGCAGTTATGCGCTAGGGTATCGCCTTGTCCATTCCCTAAGACTTTTGAGTTTTTTAAAAAATTCGCATGCCCATACTTTCAAGGAGCTTAAAGATGCACACAGATTGTCATATGAACTAACTTTTAATGGATATACCATAACGTAGTTATCAAAATCATCGGACAACCGAAAGCACAGTTCCGGCGATTTTGACATCTCGTCTTTAGAGTTTGACGTTGTTAGCAACCAGATATAGCAAAGCTGATTGGGAATCAATATAAGTCCAACTACATATATATTACGAAAAAACGTGCCCATCCCGTCTTCAAACACATATTCCTCGAAGCAGGGCAGGACCACTATATGGAGAATTTTAGTTTTTTTAGCGTTCCTCAGCAAGATCGCTCTCTCTCTTTAAAGTTTATTTTATTGCTTGTGTTTCGTGAAGCTGAGAACCATTCAAAAGAGGGAAGTGAAATGTGAAAAGTTTTTTTTTTTAATCCAAAAAAAAATAACGAAAAGTAACAAGTTCGATTGAGGGCAAAGTCCTAACCCAAAATCTATGCTAGCGACTTAGAACCTTATCATTTCATTTTGACGAAATAAGAGAAAATTGATAGGGGGGGTGGGAGGGGTTAGAAGTCAACAGCAGACCTGCGGCTCCCTCTAAAGAACTACACCTTCACTGTGTAAGACCTTGTATGATTATTTACACAAAATTAAGGTTGCGGTTTTTTATGGAATTGACCTAAGGTCAACGGAAGGATAATTCAGTTACATGAAGCGGGAGAAAAAGGTGGCGAGACGAGGAACTGTGAGAGACGTAATAAACAGTCAAATTGTTATAAAGAAGAAAGAAGAGAAGGCCGATAAAACCGCCCCCCTTAAATTGTACATTTGTTTGTAATATATGATGCGACTCACTCCTGACTCTATTGTATGGTAGAAGAGTAAGGTGTTGTGTTTTTATAAGACTGGACTATTACTTAATTATCTTTAATTTATAAAATGCCATATCTGTCTGTTCAGGTTTATCCAAATGTGCCTACTACAGCGCCGCCAAACAGAAGGGTTAGCAGGCATTTCTGTATCGTTAGACGAAAACCCTGAAGGTAAGGTAACAAAAAATTCAGATTAAACCAACATTACGCCAAAATGCAGCAAGTATCTAGAGCAAGACCCTTTCAAAATACAGCAGAACCAAACGAACGGTAATCTGATGCCTTTTATGCTGTTACATAAGTTAATACTGGCCAGCATCGGACTATCTCGTGCTCTATCTGCTGGACACGGAGAGTGGTCTCGTAGCCAAAAGCGCGTAGGTGCACACGCCACAGCTTTACATCTAGGCCGGTTTTGTCTTTAGCTCTTGGCCCTGGTGTTCATTAGCTGTAGGCTGCTGCTGGCAAAAAATTAAAAACTAAACTCCAAAAGCAAAAGCTATGGTTTTCAACTATTAACAGCCGCCTAAAACTTAGCATCGTTTTCTTCTCCTCTTTTTTTTTTTTTAAACCTACATTAAATTAAAAGCGCCGCTTGTTTGACTCCCAAAACATCACGGCATGGAAGAATTTAACAGTTTTCTTTACAGGACGGATTTAGATGACTACAAAAGCACAAAAGCTGTGAGCTCAAAGAAAGGCGAGGACAAGTTTTTTCTTCAACGCCAGACGCCCGAGCAGGATAAAAAAGGTAATGATTCTAAATAAAAAAGTAAAACGAACCACATTAATACTCTGTTTCTTAAACAGCTCACATCATACAATGCCAAAGGGCGAGTTTATCCTTTAGTTTTTTGAGTCCAAAGCGCCAAAAAGAATGAAAAAGAATGTTGATATTGGTTCTCGATTAAGTATCTTTTTTTTTTATTTAAATAAATATTTTGAGTTAGAAAAGAGGAAAAGAGCACTCAAACATGGGCTAAGATATATGAAGGACAAGCGACATTTTTCCTGAGCAAAGCCAAAGAGAAAATTTAGGTCCAAGAGCCACTGAATGAATGATATTGATTTAGAAAGTCATTGATCCAAGAAAGCGTACGGGCAAGTGCTCTGGTAATGCTATTTCTCAAGTTACATGTAAACTAACACATAGACCCGCCAGTGAAGTACATGTGGCTGCTTTTAAATTGGAATATGTAACAAATATATATGAAGAAAATTATCCTAGAAAGAAGTCTAGGGCTCAACTAAACTAGCAAAGACAATTCTTTCCTCTAATGACTTAACGTCTGGTTCGCCGCAGACGAACTGCTTGCACAGTTTGACGCTGCTGCCTGAAGAAGCCAAAATGAGAGGCTCTGGTTGGTCAGAGGGCGAAAAAACGTCCTAGAGATCAGATTTAAAACACCAGTCTAAGTATTGCACCGATTGTGGCAAGTCTCACATTCCATACACCAGCATTAGGCGCAAAAAAAATGCAGTTTTCTAAACATAAAGATACAAGCAACAAATGTTTTATGTGGTGTGTTCTGTGGTTCTTGACAAGGGAATTCGCCCGCAAAAAAAAAAAAAAACGCAGAGGAGAGAGTGCCCCCCCCCCCCCCATCTAACTATAGCCCTTATACAATCAATGATCTTTAACTTTAGCTGGATATTATCCTTTCCCGTCCAACATTGTAGCGTGGATTCCATTGTTCTGTTTGACAAAGAAACAAAACAAACCACAAAACTGTTAATGTCTACACATGGATGGATCTACATTGGACGGAAACAGATTTTGGTTGCCTATTAAAGTGTCCAAAGAACAGGTACATACGATTGGCGAGCCGCACAAAATCATCCGTGAACTTTACTACTAAAGTTTTCATCCAGCGGGGCTCTGCCACCTATTTGCCAACATTACACATTGATTGACTCATTACACATTGATACGAACATTGAGTGTAAAACTAATGCTGCAACTTCAAAGAGATGGGCACAAACAAGAAATTTTGCAGAAAATTGTTTAACAAGAATGCCTTCTGTTCATGCCGCAAGCGAAACATAAGAAAAAATTGGTTAGGCCAGTTATTGACCTGTAATATACAGAACTAATTACGCCCACAGTAGGCAGTAAGTAAAGTTAGTTTTAAGAACTGGAAACGGCATGCCAAATTATAAATCGTAGTGTTTACGAAGACTTACGTGCTGCTTATGTTCATTATGAAGGGCCCAGCACCGCAAAAAAAAAAACCTTTCCGAAATACAGTTCTTCTTAATGCAGTATTCATCATCGATTTGTCATTTTGACCCTTATTATCGTTAGGTGGTGGGTTGGCGATGCACTTCAGGCAACCACGACATATATAGAGGACCGATTGCTGCAGAAGAAAACATTCCTAAACGCCAATGCACGCAAGCGTGCGTAAATGACTGTTCTAATAATCTTGAATTTATCTGAAAATCATGAATGACTCCTGAAGATCAACAACAGTTAGATATGACTAAGCAACTCAATGTTGGAATTTGTGGTTTAGGCCTCTCATTCAGACGCAGCGATATGCCAACCGTAAGAGACCATGATCACATTAGCGGAAAGTTAAGTTAAAGTTCAGAGGAGCTGCGCATAACAAATGCAAAATATTCAACCTAGAGTTTGAAAACATCAAAGACATGGACATTGGAAGTTCTGCCCACTATTTTTTCAGAACTTGCGAGGTTTCGGATCTTCTCATCTTTTAATTGCAAGCTGTGATACACGCCTTAGGGTTGGTTAGCATGCATTGCACAGTCATCAGAAAAAAAGTACATGTGTTTTCACGTTATATAACATGTCTTTCTAGACTCCTATGCAACACTTGATGGGTCAATTTAGAGGCACTGGCTAATGTCCTTAAAGAGTCCTGCCCAATAACGGAAAAAAAATTTTTTGTGGAATCAACTCTGTTCTAGAAGGGTTGTTTACCCTATGAGTACTTGAACCAGACCTTGGGGGCAGAGACAGAAAAGGGGGAAATATGGGGAAAGAGGTCTTGATGAATTGAAGACTCACTTCCGCATTAAGGCGCGTTCTTTCTTCTAGTCTTTGAGGAACAAGGACCTCAGTTGATTTGATTACCTGCATGCTCAAGATGCGTGTGGCAGAGAAGTGTCTAGATTGTAATTTTAAAACGAGGGGAGACTATTCATGTCTCCTATTTTAAATGGGCAGATGTATGTTTGTCTGGCGGACGTCTTGAAAAACTTATAGAAAGAAAATAAGACCCTGCATGAAACATTACAGTTTGGATCCTGCGCATTTATTTCTGCACCATGGGATAATTATGAGCTGGGACGCTTTCTTAAAGTTTACTGGTGTACCAGATGATTTATTGTCGGATCTTTTAACAATGATTCAGATGATTGAAAACGGATTGCGTTGGAGGATTAGAGGAAATAGGTATGGCCGTCGCACCATTACGGTAAAGCAAAAAATAATTACGTAGGATTCATTATGATCCGAGTTATAGGTTCTTAACTATCTCATGTATTTAGATGCAAACAAAATCGGTATGATGGGAAAACGGCGCATATCGCTTCCATTACGCAACTTTTTAACAATTGAAAACATACGACGATCTGAAAAATATTCATAGGGGGGGTATTAAGGTGGTTGAGCAGTTGTTTTTGATGCCGGGCTCAACAGCCGTGGTTTCATTATAGAAAGTTGGACCTTAGGAATATCCTCATGTACTCCGAATGACCTGCATAATGAACTATCTATTCCAGCCAGCAGAAGTCCTAAAGATGGATCCAAGAGGAACCGCCTTAACTTGTGCCGTATCTTCGGCACGGCAAAAAAAAAAAATTATGTTGCCATTTCTTACAGACTTCTGCAAACTTTTTTTATTGAAGACAATGGTCTGGCACAGGGGTTAACATGTGTTCATCGTATAATTGCTTTTCGATCAAGAACAGTTCATTGAAAAACATACATCACTGAAGAACACTGACCATCTAGAACTAAATCCACAGATTGCTTCAGAAACAGAAAAAGAACTTTTTTCAGGTGATGACCACTTGACACAACAGCTGTTTTGGAAAGACTATGGAGAATACCGCACAAGCGCACAAAGATGTCAGCTGTCGAATTGGTCACCAGAGAGAATGTAGGCCAATTAAGCTGACTTTTCTCCAAAACCCTTATTATCAGGACTTCAGAGATGTCCATGATCCCTTGTTGGCATAATGATTGAAAAAAAAAGAAAGTCAAATTGCCAACAAACCTCTGTTTTTATCGAGGTTTACTGTTTTAGAATTATTCGTTGGCTTTTGTAGTTAGAAGATTCTTTATGACTTACTTCTTTAAGCCCTCGTCCCCTCGATCCTGAGTCCAGCAGTACGTTACAAAGTTACAGAAGTTTTGATATAGAAATATTCATACTGAAAGACATCTATTAAAGCACTTGGAAATCGAAAAGTCCGAAGTGGCTAAAGAAAGGAGCGAGTGGATGGTACGACACGTCACCGATTCCCTAAAGATTCGCCTTTATTCAATTACTAACTAAAAAGGTTTTAGGAAGATGAAGGATGTATTACTCTGGAAAGGTAATCAAGGAGACGTATGTGGGGTTACGTTTAAGGTCAAAAATGAAAAAAAATTACAGTAATTTCGAGAGATGGAGAAATCAATTAAAGAAAGCAAAGGGAATATCTGCAGCGTTGCGTCCAGTATCAAACTTATCACATGACAACTACAAAGTGCATTGTTTGGCAATAAGACTTTTCCTTTCTGACAACGTTTACAACTGCGATCTAATTACATGCCAGATCATAACAAACAGGTTGTAACATAGAAGTCATTAGAATGATAACAACACAAAACACGGCTGTGTGTTTGTTAATCCAGAGTTTTCATATTCAATGCGGCACTGGAGAAACCGCTACATTATAACACAGGGGCGGGGTTTTTATATGTTTTTCAGTCAACTTTTGTTATAAGTTCAATTCATAGCTTCATCCAATTTCATTTAAACTCCTTTTCTCATGTTTGATTGACGAGTTCGAATTTGTTTTTTATTATTTCATGATATTCTTTTTCCCAATTTGGGGGTGGGGGGTTGGGGGGTTTTGTTTGATTGTAGGGGATGCTGGATGATTTAGCTGCATGTTGATAATCACCGATAAATGTTTCAGCTTATAGCATCTATCACGCAGTGGAATTGATTCCCGTATGCATCTTTACCATGGTTCTCACTACGGGAACATTCTTGTGTTGTGTTTGCGATTCCTTATGTGCATTCCATTGTTTATCAATTTATTTACGGTTATAAATTTAATGATTGAGGAAGAAATCGTTGTTTGGTGGGAAGGGATGTGCTGATGTTCTTCCTTCACAAAAGATTCTTTGAGGGTGCTGGTTGTTTTGTTTTCGTAGTTCAGTTTTCTCCGTAAATACGTAAATAATTACACGGGGACGGAGTCATCTTTTACAAATCTTTTTAATTTCATTTGGGTCAAACTCTACAAACTGGAATCGCGTTGCCCTGATGCGACGTGTCTCCCTTTGCTTCTCCGCACGGTGAAATTAAGGTACCTTACTTCTACAACCAAACACGGTAATAGTTAGATCTGCGCGCGTGCTATGGAGTGGTCATTTCAGCATCATTTTTTGTTTTTTTTCTCTTTGAAATTGCTTGTACCTGGTTTTAAACCCTTTAATTAAATTCTTCATTATTCATTGCGCGCAAAAATGAGGGCAGTCTTCATCTAAACCCCCATTCTGTGTTGCGAGCAATTGTCAATCAGACATCTCTGTGATCTCGGTAGTGGATGAAAAAGTCTTTATTCGGTGCTAACTGTTTGTTAAAGTCTTTCACACCTAAAGCTGTTGTCGATCTGTGAACTCCGGAATGCCCTACTTTATTTATAGTAACTCTGTGGTTTTAACAAATATTGATTCACTTGGCATGTAAATTCTTTTCCATAATCAACTGGCTTCTTCGCGGGGATAAGGTTAGCGGGCCTCCTGTTGGTATATCTCATATCGTTGTTTATAGCGACCAGCAACAGCAGATGCTCTCTTTGCGTTAATGGGCTCTGCATATTTGTATCTTTGAAGCCTCGTCCATATGACTCGTGAGTGCGTACTTAAATCTTTTTAGTCTAATATCATATAGACGGGTCATATATAAATATAGAACGATCCATGTTGATGGGCTTGTCGTTTGGAGTTGTGTTACAAAGTCGCGGTTTCTCTGTATTAGTCTAGGGGCAGGGTTAATAAATTTGCCAACTATGGGGGCCTTGTTTAGATTAAAACCATTCCTTTGCTGTTTGTTCACTGATCCAGGCTGTTGGCTTTGCTTTTGTTTATTGCTGTGTTTAACTCGCCAATAAGTCCTTTGGTGTGAAATAACAGGATTTTTGTTCATTTTTTATTCAGCCAATATGTATCGAGCAAACAAAATACATCGACAGTCATACCAAACGACATAAACCCAATTTTCCTTCGCATCTTTTGTTGTTCTGATGGTTGATAAAAGTCAAATGTATTTTGGTCGGGGGGGCAATTTCAGTCTGGACCGGTTTGCTGTTATTAGATAATAGTCTTTTATTGCTGGTCAACATTTTTAATTGTGTACAAGCTGCATGCCCAGTGTTGTTCTTTCAGGTGTCATTAATAAAAATCTAACTGCTCAAGTCTCTGCCTCCTTTAATAGGCGTCTTGTGCAGCGGCTTGTTGATCCATAGCTTTGTTATGTCTGCTTTTTCTCCCTCCTCGCCTCGTTATTTTTCCAATTCCCCAGTTTAATAAATGCGGAAATTCACTTACGCTAAAAGCCAACGCGCATTTTCACCACAAGCGCCGCCTATCACTTTTGAGAGTGTTGAAGTGAATGAAGCCCATTTTTTTTTTTATGTTTTTTTTTTTTATAAATGTATTTTTTTTTTACATATTTATTTTGTCTGGATATTATTCCTTGCTTAACTTGACTAATCTTTCGTACGACCACACGAAGCTGCAAAATGATAGCAATTAGCTTTGATGAATCCTCAAAGTTCTCTAGTTTGCAAGATCTGCTGGTTTATTCCTTAACATGCTTTTACCATGCCGCATAGGCATTGAGTTCTTACACTTAGAACCAATAAAAGCAAGAATGAGTATACAGGTTAGCAAGTTTTTATCGGCCGGGCTCATTTTTTAGAAATTATATTTTTCATAAATATTAAAAAAACATGAACTCGGTGTTGATCTCCTACAGCTACAAGGCTAGCCTATACTATTTCTAATACCTTCCTGAACTTATTGTATGACCAAGTTATTGTATGTTCAAGCTTTATGCCAAAAAGGCCGAGAGGCTGTAGTGCATTGGCAGCATGTGGAACAAGAAAATAGAAAAAATCAATACACAGTTCCCTCGGGAACTGAATTCAGACTAGAACAGAATTCAAAAGA
Source organism: Conus ventricosus (assembly GCA_018398815.1). Lineage (NCBI taxonomy): Eukaryota > Metazoa > Mollusca > Gastropoda > Neogastropoda > Conidae > Conus > Conus ventricosus. The sequence continues at coordinate 32,174,826 of CM031618.1, forward strand.
TGCCGCAGAAAGACATTTTAAAGCTATAATAACACGTAAATATGAAGCGAGCTGGTGCTAGGGTCTAGACTATAGTTAGGAATGGTGAAAAGTGTGGCCGGGCAAACGGCGTCTTTATTAGTTTGTTACACTAAACTAGTTAGTAGATTATTGCGCCCATTGATTTGAACAGGATGATTTTATGGTCTTGATTTAACGCAGAGATCCAGTTTAGTCTTTAACAAAGTCATTAGTGTATTAGGATGTGATCTAAACTACAGATTAGGATCATTGTTTTCGCCCTTTAATTAATCATGGGATAATACATATCTTTTTAATCATATTAGATTTTATTTCCCATCAATATGAACCGATCTGGAAAACAGCACGCAAGAATCGGAGAAAACACCTAGAATCAGGTGGAGGAAAGTAACCAAGCCAAAAAAAATGCAGCAGCAGAAACGCTTGGAAATCTGAATTCAGGCGGAGAGAAGGAAGAAACTGCAGAAGAGGAGAGGAAAGAGTCAGACCATTAAAAATCCTGGGCGTGTTCTTTGAAAGCAGGAAGAAAATTAGCAGAGATGGGAACAGACAAAAAAAATTAATGTTGCTACAGAATCATGAAAACATAACACCGCCAACGCACAGAACAAGTCTGATTCATGCCAGCTATAAAAACTCCATGTGATACAGGGCCACAAAAGTCTTCTGGAATATATTGAAACTTAAAAACTGTTGCCATTTTTTGGCCCGCCCTTGCTTGCTGCTGGGGCGGGCGGGTTATATTAATGTTTATAAACATAAAAAAGAATTCGGCAACAGAAAAACGGAAAGCTATCAAAAAAACTGAGCCACTAACTGCAGAAAAGAGACAACTCGACGCCAAAACCCACAATAACAAAGCATCATTTTGTCCATTTCAATGGAAAAATATTTTAAATTTTTTTTTAATAAAAATAGGATCATGGCGTATAATAAAATGATGTAAAGTCTATAAATAAAGACCTGGAGTCTATTTAAAAGACATTTCCATAGACCCCGGAATTGTATTCAATCGCCGGGTTGGCTCCTCGGATTGTAAGACCTTCCTTAAAACTACTGCAGAAAACGTGAGCACGAACATACTCAACGAGACGTTTTTTTTTTTTTTTCTGAGGCTATCTATTGTGTGTGTATATTTTAGACATATTATATTTAAGTTAAAATCATAGCTTGTATTTTTTGATAAATTATAAGATAATTTAATAAGAAACCTTGGTTGTACTTAAAGGCATGACTTAACAAGAACATATTATGAAACTTGATCAAGAACTTTAATTATTAAAAATTAATCAAGAACTTATAAGAACTTATTAAAAACTTGGGCCCGCAACTTAATTAAAAAACTCTAGAAGTAACGTAAGTAAGAAATTGGGGATAACTTGAGCGAATGAAATTTAAGGACAATCTTAGAATGTACAACTTTAAGTATGAACTTAAGAAGAATTGTTAAAACTTAGAAGGAACTTGGAGTCGGATGCCCATTGCCCTCGTCTGGCGTGGGGGGTCGGGGCAAGTTGCGGGGGCTGGGGGGTGTGCATGCGTGGGGGCAGGACAAACAAAACAACAAACACAACAAACAACAAACACACAATACCCCCACAGTCCGGGCCACACCGGTGGGGGGTGGAGGGACCGTGACCGTGAGTCGTCGGGGTGGTGGGGGTGGGGTACGGTGGGAGGACGGAGGGACGTTGCGTGGCGGTGGGGTGGGCGCTGTCGGCCTGGGGGTGTCGGTGGAGGGGACAGTTGCGTGTGCTGGTGCGGCAGCCAAAAAAGTTGAAGCAGGACGTTTTGATTTGTAAGCGACTGCTGTGAACGCCCAGTAATAGTTTTCACAGCATAAATATTACAAAAGTCGCATGAAGTGCTTGGTGAAAATTCAAGGCACAGTCAACTCTAAAACAAACCGACGCCTCTGCATTTGCCGGTATCTACAAAAAGGATCGATCTTACGTCAGTGTCCTTAGCTCGTCTGCGCTTTCTAGGGTTTTAATCAGGCGAGCTCGCTGATTTGAACAGTTGCTTGGGTGCTTTCTTGCACGTCTTACAGTGCCAGCGCGCACTGTTAGCTAAAGCAGTTAACTCTAACAAACCCGAACGCTCCGCAATCTAGCTCGCGTATCTTAAAAAATAGATATCTACGTCAGTAAGGAAAGAGAAACGGCTGCCACTGTGACCTTGGAACGCTAAGGGTTGTTAATAAGCGCTATAAAGAAACGCTAACGACACCTGGCGCCGCTGTCAACCTGAAAATGAATACACCCCCCCACCCCCACCCCTCACCTGGCATATAGCCCAGTCTCAAGCTTTATTGAATTTTTTGGTCCGCTTGCCGTGCGCTTCGATCGTGAACAACGCGTCCCGAGACGTTCTCGCCGCGTGGCTGCCTATCTGTTACACATAGTTTTTGTAGGTTGTTAGTACATTACGTCATTGTATATTTCCATTTGATGCATTTTATTGGAAGATAGTCGATAGAACCACACTACCTCCTCTCCATACTTGGTAGAGATTGTACTAAGGTCTGCCTAACCCTATCTAGTTTTGTTGCCAGAACATTCAAAATCGCCATTCAGTTGCATATGGGCCTCTTAAGGCTGCTGATGATGAACTGGTTAGATTAGAAGTAGAAAAGTATACACATCTGAATACCACAAAATCAAGCTTTCGCACCACTTAAACAATTGGAATCTGTCAGTTATCAATCAACTCACAAGTAAGTCACGAATCAGCGTGTTTACCTCCTTCGCCTTAAGTATTGAACGCTGTTCTGTCGCGGTGTGTGCAGAGCCAACAACAAACATGTGAATAGTTGGCTTGCCTTTCAGTATGACTAAACTCAACTATTCTTTTCAACAAAATACTCTAAACATGCAGTTTAAAATAATACTTATGGACTGAATAACAAACCTGTTCTTCCAGTAAACGTTTTTAGCCCATTTTAAAATAACACTATTAATAAAAACACAGTGGGTCACAACAGAGAGCCGACGAAACTCACAGCCTACTTGAGTACGGTATGGCTCAAACAAAAATGACTGCCCCGACGGTTCGCACTCGTGACACGTCGACAGCCTCGATCGATCTGATGGCAATCTAGATTTTCCAAATGTGGTCAACCCAACCAGGAGTCTGCAACCACGCTGAGTGTGTTTCGTTTTTCTTTAAACAGCAAAGGCTGGGACAACCTGCTCCGCGAGCACGGAAAATTAAGCGTGATCAGATTTCAGCCCCGTGCTGCCTTGTACAAAGTTTGTAGGTGGAAATTAGTCAGAAGAAGTGTGCGGATTTTATGCCATTTAACTTGAGAGGAGGAAAGAGTGTGTAGAGTGTCTGTCTGTATGCCCGCCCTCTCTCTTACTGTCTGTCTGTCTGTATCTCTACGGATCTTCTCTTCTCTGTCTGTATCGCCGGGTGATTCTCTCTCTCTCCCTGTTCCTGCCACAGGGGTAGGCGAAAAGGAAAGACTCTGCCTTTTAGGCCACTTTCGCCCAAAAAAACTCTCCGGGGGTGTGTGGTGTGATAGCAAGTGAGCAGGATTGGTTAAAATGCTGTTCTCTTTTTCAGGCATCGAGAAACTCCGTGTCTCCACTGCCTGTCGAGAACAAGGAGTCCCTTTTCCCCGCCCCTTAGCTACCGTGGACTGTTTGTTAGTGTTAGATTAGGCCAAACATTCTCTTTGGTGACAGCACCTTGTGCGCATATGACAGTTCTTTTGTACACCCACCACCAGAAATTGCGTTTCCTGTTGTTGCAGTCCCATGACCGGACAAAGTGGGAAACCCAACCAGGGGCCCCAGCTCTATGAAAAAACTCTAAGAGGCTCCCGTTGGACATCAGTGTGAACAGTATGATAGAAAGAATGAAGGCAATCTGAACAAGGGTTAATTGACATGTTGAATGATACAAGGTCCCAAGTACAGCGTTTTAGAGGACCAGTAATTCATATTAACGAGAAATATGAACGTTTAAAAGATCCAGTTAATTCAAAGCCATGAACGTTGTCCTCCACGTTTTGCCAGTCACAAAAAGAGACTAGTTGGTGAACCGTGTGGTACATGGAAAGAAGTTCAGCGTCAGTGTGATTCCAGATTGAGACTTCATTGGGAAGAAGATGGAATGCATGAAAGAGGAGAGGCCGGCCAGGGGCGATATTCGCGGCGATCCAACATGCTGCTGTATTACTGGATTACTGGAGAGAGGGAAGGGACATCCCAAGAATCGTTGTTATGGAGAGACGTGTTCAGCATCTGACATCCTATTTCCATCAGAAAAAGCTGGTCGAATGGGACGACATCGATAGGGCACATCGTCTCCTGGCTTACCATCTCCCAACCTCCAGCAGGCCACGCCCAGGTATATTGTAAGTTTCAAAGATTGGAAGCGACGCTTTCATGGTTCGTTATGAAACCATGAAAGACCGCGAGGGAAGAGCCAGATGCGGGACTAGGACAGCTTACGCTCTTTGTAAGGGGGACCCCTGACGACCGGGGGGCAGCAGAGGAGCAAAGCGGAACTCATGGTTGCGCAGCTCCATCAGGTACGGAAGGCAAGCATGGCCTACTATTTCCAGAGGCAAGCTGATCGTCACAGCAATTCCCGAAGACACCAAGACAGCTCTGGTTACAGAAGTGACACAGGCCCCACCCCAGTCCTTTACCCCGTGCATCAATCCGCCCCCCTCTGTTACCACCCTTTTCCACAGTTGTCCCCAGCCTAACTACGATGATGATGTGGCACAAATGCCATGACAACACAGCTGCCTCGCCTCCCCATCAGATGGGAAGAAGCCGACACGACGCCGGTCTCACCTCTCTCCGAGGATCTCACGCCAGGACACAACATCAGGCCGGGGAGGTGCAGCAACCGGGCCAACGCCACCACAGTCCTCAACGTGCAGGGAGGAGGAGTCGGGTCCGATCACTGCCCGAGGATGGGTACCAGCTTCCAGCCATTCTCAATTGCCTCCCCGGTGTGGTCATGGTCCCGGGGCTCTCTCTGAGGAATCAGTCCGTCGGCAGCAGCAGTCATCAACGGCCCAAAGAATAAAGGAAAAGAGATAGATGGCTGTAAGTGTGAGGGACGGGGGACGAGGGAGAGGTCAGTTTTGGTGGGACGCCACGTTCTGATTGCAATCAGCCGACCCCGGCGGACAATGTCGAACACAAGACAACCAGAGGTCTGCTCTCTCTGCGTTCCAGCCAAGCAACCACTTCCCCAAGGACTGGCACCGCGAACACACCAACTCAAAATTTCTGGACATTGCATGCCAGAAATGACAGTTTTGTGAAATAGCAATCAGGCCATCGCCCTAGTTTTGATCCTGTCTTTACCGACTTAATAGAGACACAACAAATTCTCCAAACTGTTTTGAACTCGACGATAAACTCTGATGTGCAATGTCAGCATACTTTTTTGACGATAATGTGCATTTGCCCGTAATTAGGTGTCGGATGGATTAATGAATCTCCACTGTCCGCCAGGTGAATCTGTGTGCCACTTGGCACTGTGCTGTTGAAAGCAGCAGACTTCGTTCGTCAGTTTCCATCAAAGATCTACGTTTTGTGTACATTTTAATGTGAAGGGGCATTATGGTGAGGATTGCGAATTTGAACTTCGATTTACCCCATATTTTTGCACAAAGTATGACTTTTGTCCTCTTCTAGGGGAAACTTTTCCCACACATTTCCTGATCATTTAGCCCCTTCACATGTAGCATTATGTTTCACCTGGTTATGTAAAGTATCAGACTCGTGTACTATGGTCGTCTCATCAGGAAGGGTGTGTTTTCCTTGTTCGAAATTCACTTAGTAAATATGTACGTAGAGTTGAATGTGAAACCATGGACAATATGGTTATTCGAAATGTGTCTCGCAAGCCTCATGGGAACATGCTCATGATTGGGCTAGATTAATTGGAGAGTTTACATTCCCCCTGCTGAAAAATTTCGCCTCTTATTCACCAGGAACGACATTAATAATGGTGTTAGTCTTGTTTGGAAAGACTGCTCTTTCTCGATCTTGGACAATGAATATAATGATGCTTCCATTATGATTTGTGGAGGATTTTAAACTCACGAACTGGTTCCCTAAATTCACAAAAAAAGCCAACATATCAAACGAATTTTATGATTATCGAGCACCCCTGTGGACACGGATCTATCTATCTAGTCCTTTTGTGTGGTGCACATCAAGCATCGGACAGAGCCCGCCACTGATGGTCGGTCGATCCTGAACACGTTCCAGACGGCCCACATGTCCAACCATTGTCGTCAATCTCCCTCTTCTGTTCTCCTCCAAGTTTCCTTGGGGCGTCCTCTTCTTCTTCGCGGCATAAGGAGGCCGATCGTAGTAGGGCGGATGTCTGGACATGGCTGTTGTCCTGCTGGCGGAGAGGGCAATGGCCTATCCATCGCCAACGCCTTAGTTTTGATTTGCGTTGAGATGGGTAAGTTTAGGCTCTTTGGTTGGAGTTTCTTCAATGGTGATGGGTTTTATTCGGCATATAGATGCGTATTGGAATTACGTAGAATGCTTTATCTGAGGCATATGTTTTGGAAAGGACATCTAGTTTGTTGCTGATGGCTTTGGGTAATCGTCCATGATACTGATCCTTAAAGAAGGGTCCGAGTTATTTCAAGTTGATTTGAAGATTCGTTACTTGGTCTTCAGTCGGGGATATTTCCCTGTCTTCCTTGTGCTCCTCGTGTGAGGCAAAGGCACCCCCCCCTGGACTGGCTTTGTGCAAGTCGACGCAGGTTCTCCACCTCCACCCTGCTACTTTGACCACCTCCTTGGATCATGAAGATCAGGCTGACGGTCGCCCTAACTTCCTGCAATTTCGTCTCCCCCCCGCTTACAGTTTCGATGCCGTCGTCCTTGGACTCATCCCGGCATTCATTCTCATTCTTTGTCTTCTTGGTTGTTGGACCTTTCAAGCCAAGGTTTCCAGCTGTTTGCTGCCAGAATTGTTTTCTCCGGCATCGTCTCTGGGGTAGCGATTTTGGTGACATCAGGGCAATATCGTCACGCAAAGTCCAAGTCTTCCAGTGTGGTATGTTGCCACCATTGTCGTGGTCCATCTGATTTACGCCCTCTCTATGGCGTTGGCGTTCTTCATATAGTCCCTTTGGCCTGTATGGCGATGATGAGGAAAGGCGATAGGATGCTACGGAAAAGGCGCGGATTGGATATCTTGGGGAGCAGCCAGGTTACTCCCAGCCCAGTTTTCACCTCCCGTGCCGAATTTGAAGGCGGCCTTGCCCGACATTGATGGCGTATGTTGAGCCTCCGTTCTTTGAAGATCATTTACACTGGTTGCAGATCACTTGTGCGCTGAAGTCACTGTTACAGGCATCTTCATGACCAGGACAAGTTTTGCAGGATATTCCGTAGTTTTTTGTCTCAGGGATTTTCCTTAAGGACTCTCGAGTGGATGCTGTCAAATGCCTTCTCCAGTCAATGAAGTTGATGTACAAAGGCCGGCGGTGTTCCACTCACATTGCTCTGTTCCAAAACATGGCGCAGAGTGAAGATATGATCTGAGCAGGATCGTGCCAGGGCGAAAGCCTGCTTGTTGTGGACGGGAAGATTCTCTATCAAGGGTTTCCGTCAGCACGTGAATCAAAACCTTGCTAAATACCTTGCTAGTGAGAGAAAGAGAAGTGTTATGCCCATCCAGTTGTTGAAATCTCCAAGATTCTCATTTTTGGGCAACTAGATGATTAGACCAGTTTTCCACGCTTCAGGGGGTCTGGCCCGTTTCCCAACCTGTCCTGTAGATCTCCGTAAGAAGAGGGGCTCTTTGTACATTATATCTGCTTTCAACATATCTGCCGTTACCCCATCTGCCCCTGGTGCTTTTCATTCTTCTTGTTTTTGAATTGCCTGCTGTCTTCTTCTCGGCTCGGTGGATCGATGCATTGCAGTTATGTCCAGGTCCTATACCTGCCGGGTTGGTATATGCATATATGCTAGTGAGGGGGGTTTGGGTTTGGTCTCGGTCTAAGAACTGACTCGAAATGTTCTTTCCAGAGCTTGTAGTTTCTTCTGCCTCTCCCGTAATCGAACTTCCCATTAGTGTCCTTTATGGTACATCATTGTTTTGGAAACCAATTGTTTAGCTGCGTGTTTTCTTCTACAGCGTTTTTAGATCATTTTCTAACCAGCCTGCTTCCTCGCATCATCTGCATCAGTTCCTGATTAGTAGTCTACTTGTAGCTCTTGTCAAATCCTTCTTTACCTCTTGTTTTAATTTCTGCAGATCTTCTTCTGTGCTGCCATCTTTCAATGTCTGATCTGGTGTTGGTGATATTCAGCTTTGTCAGTCTTTCTTTCATCTATCTTTTCCCAGGTTCCTTTCCCTATCCACTCTCTCCTTCTTTCTTTCGGCGGTAGCCTTAATGGCCTAGATACCTTTTCTCCTGCTTCACGCAAGGACTTGTTGGAAGCTGGGATCTTATTGTTAACCTCTTCGTTGTTAGTGTTCCCATAGCGCCCAGGGGAATATGTTTCTATTTCCCAGCGGGAAAGCTTGTTTGGTGAGCGTCCTCATTCTAGTCTGTCAGAGTCTATATTCCTCGGCTTAAGTGCCTCTCTTGTATTCCTGTGTTCGGCCGCGTCTTTTTAGTTTTCAGGGAAACGGAAAACGATTCGGCCGGCGGCCCGGCCACCCAAGGGTGTGATCACTGGCAACATCTGACCTTCCTATGTAGGCCTGACTTCTTGATGGGAGCCCTCCATCTCCGAGTGACTTTGATGTGTTCTATCTGGTTTTTGGTGTATGGTAACGTTCTGGTGATGTCCAGGTTTGTTTTGTGAATATCTCTGTGTTGAAAAAAGGGTGCCTCCAATCAACTGGTTTGTTATATACACAGAAGTGTATGATTATTAGTCATTTATCATTTTGTCGATGATAATTCAATTCATGTTTGCCAAACATGCTACATCCCGGTGTCTGTTGTCACTGCCCATTTTTGCCTTCAAATCGCCGAGGAAGCAGCCCATGTCTTGGGCGGCAAATACCTCTCCGCTGCTTCTGCACGCTTGGAGTCTGCAGCGTAAAATGCAATTATCCATGGCTTTCTATAATCTGCATTTCGGTTGGTTGCGTATGCAACTAGTAAACTGTCAGTTGTGTTTTGGGAGTGGAATCTTTGCCTTCAAAAAGTCCTTGGTCCAAATGGTTTCCTTTCTTGTAATGCATTTTTCGGCGTTTTTCTGCTTGAGGAGAGACGTGTCTACTCCCTCAGAGTGTTGGTTATCTGATCTTTCCAGAAAGAAGACACATGTGTATTGTCCTGACGCCAGTCTCCTCATTCCTGTTGCGGGGGTCCATCTGACCTCGCTGTCTCCCAGATGTCCAGGCTTGTTGTTGTCAAATCTCTTTGACTAGTTGGGGCATCTTGACAGGATGGTAACAAGGTCACCACCTGGACGTTCCAGCACCACCCCCACCACTCATCTTCGGTTTCGGCTTCAGCAAATCCTCCATCGGGGCGCCAGCTCCCTTCCTCGGGTTTTTTTGGCTGTCGGCCGTCATCAGTCCCAGTTGCCAGGGTAGTGCTTCATTGCCGTATAGCCAATTGTTGTCGGGATGCTCTGGTTATTGGTTTCTGTAACAATCATTTTTTTTTTTTAAGGTAGGGTCAGGGTTGTTAGACCCTGTGCTCCCAACCCACACCACTGGAGGTCCCAGTGTTGGTCAATTAGTCGCCTCTTACGACAAATCGCCCTGGTGATGGGCCAGCGGACGCTGAATCCTGAATTCTAAGCTCAGTGCCACCTCTCAAATTGGCACACCCCGGCAAATACCCGGGGGCCAGCGTGTGGACTCGGAGGATGCAACCTAATTCCCATGATAGCATTACGTCACAGTCTGCAGATCTAGCAGCCTAGTCAAACCCCTTTGGTTCGCTTGTTCACTATACTGTATGTGACCAGTATGAGGCTTTGGTATCTTGAACGGATTGGATTGGCAATCGAAGGTCTCTTTTCAGGGGGGTATGAATTATACATATATATCTGCAACTGGATGTAGTTAAAGTGTTGTGGATTACTGTTTGATTTCAATCCGGTTGCTAGACACGGATGTTATTGTTTTTAACGTTTTGCTTCCTATGGTTTGATCGAAGCATGCGGCGATCGAAATATCTTTAAATGAGTATTTGCTGATGCAGGTGTTTCCCAAAATTGATTTCACCATAAAGTTTTTGTTATCTGTATGTATGTTATAAAAAATGGGACGAGAAAACAAGTTTATGAAAAACGTTTCTTTGGACCCTCCCTGATGCATAATGAATAAGTCAAAAAAATATCATTGGACGAAGCTTTAGTGTCACTTATTGAAATTGGATATAAATCAAGCACTAAGCAAAACAATCAACGGAATGCTTTCATAATATGATGGGTGTATGTATGAAAAAAAATGGAAAAAAAAAACTAGACATGTTGGGTCAGAAAAGAGGAAAAATTATGGTACGATCTTGAATGTAAACAGGACTAGGACTACATTTTTGCGCAAGGGAAAATGCACCCGTTTTGAAGGCAGATCTCCCTCGATAACGACAGATTAGCTTCATTCTGGAGAGAAAAGAAGGCAGACCAAAGAGCTACTTGAAATGGTTAAAAAGAAATTTACAAGGAAAATGTTTGGCATTCCTTGCACGGGGACAATTTGGAAATATCCAAGAAAGTTTTGGGATACAGAGTCCCACTGTTCTGCATCACCCTCAGTTAAGTGGACAACAAAAACAATAACCTAAACTGAATGGTTGGAGCATCTTCACCAATGTTTTCAACGCCAGTAGTGGCAATTCGACCGTATCCGATGAAGGTAGCATTGAGGGGTAATGAGATGCTAATTTTGACGCTCATGATGCAGCCCAAGTCACATTTAAACCTGTGACACACTGAATGGAGGCAATCACTTACAGGAGAAAATTAGGGAAGGCCGTACGAGCACTCAAAAGCCGGAAAAGCTGCAGGTCGGCCCGGAATGGTCTCATAGGAGGAGTTTTATAAAAATGGTTATTTTTGTAGTGTGTGTTTGTTTAGAACTATTTTGCCTTCTTTCTATTGCAATTTCTTTAACTACTGTTTGATCATGGACTGTTTTCCAGATGAATGGTCCTTGTCAATTATCCCGCCCCTGCATAAAAAGGTTGACTCAAATATTCTCGACAATTCTCGAGGAATCCGCTTCTTAATATTTGTCTAGTAAACTGTACAGGTGTTATATTAAACTAACGTATCTCAAGATGGATTGATCTAAATTGTATTTTTGGCGAGGACAAGCCTGGATTTTAGGTAAGGTTTATTCCACAGCAGGGTCCCATGTTGTCACTAGTTCGCTATGGCTCAATAGCATCTTTTGCGGCCATAAGAAAACTTTACGTGCATTTATAGATTTCCGCAAAGCTTTTTCGACACTGTGGTTGCAGAGGGAAAATTAATGGGACAGTTTTTACGCAAGTCTGCTGGATTGCAAGGCAAGATAATTTAAATGCTCCTAAGATCGTTTATTCATGTCGTTTAAAAGCTACGCGTACGTGTCCATGCGTGAATTTTAACTGATGTATTTATCAATGTGCCCTCGAGGCTTGAAGCAGGGAGAGGTGTGTGGTGTTCACCTGTTCTTTTCTCCTTATTCATAAATGAGCTCACAAAAAAAGACGTAGTAATTTTGGACGGATGGTATCAGTTGTCCCCAGACTTTATACAAATATTGAATACTGTTCTTTGCTGATGACGATGGCATTAACACCTGACAGCCATCATTGGCCTCTTCAGTCAGCGCTGACTGATATCCTGTCTGAGTACAGCAGATCACGCCTGGGGTCTTATTTGTTAAATATGGAAATTATCAAATGTTGTTATTTTTCGTAACGGAGCCACACTGGGCGGCGAACTGGAAAAATGGTGGTTGTAGTTTTAATGAAAAATGAAACTAAAACCTTAAAATTGTGTGAACATGTACACAAGTACCTGGGCAATTTATTTGTCAACAGATTGAGGTCTTTGTGTGTATACAAATGTCTGATCTTGAAGAATAGAAAGAGCCAAGAAGGGAACGGGAACAGTAGCCAATGAATAGTATGGTGTGGTCCATTGGTGAAACACTCACCTAAGATTCTTTTTTTTTTAAGCTTTTTGATAGGCCAAAACAGACCGATCCTGTACTTATGGATCCTGAAAATATGGGGTTTATTTTAGTTGAAAATCAGAATAATCGAGAAAGGTCAATTGTTTATTTGCATTAAAAACGATTTGATGGTGGTGTTGATAACCCCAAATTCGCACCCTTCTAAACATTTTGATATACGGCGAAAACAGGGCAGTTTACCCCCTTGTATGTTCAACGAATTTGAAATGTATAAAGTTTGGTTACGCATTGTTTAAATGGCAGATGAACAATAGATATATCAAAGAAGAAAGCTTACCCCTTATGCTTACTCAGCCCTACAGAGTCAAAACTATCAAAACTTGGGAATGTAAAATTAGAAATAGAAATGTTTTGTTATGACTTGGGTTTGAAAGTTAAATGTCTGGGAAGCTTCAAGGGGTGGTCGGAGAAAAATAAAATATACGTATGTTTATGGCACTTTTAAACAGAGACTTGTAGATTGTTTTTTTCTATACAGGATTGGCAATGACGAAAATTAGTGTCTATTACCTTTCTATAATTTTGATGCAATCTTTCAGACAATCCCTGTCAATTAGTACTCCTTTTATGGTCAAATCATGAACATCAGGGATTGTGTGCGTTAACACGGTTTTTTATTACAGGTTCGAATTGGGGATTTGTCCCCAATGAATGGCATTTTATGCAGTACTTACAATGTTGGCCTGGAGCAGAGACGTGTTAACTGTCCATTTTTGTACCAATGTGCCAGAGACAGAAGTGCATTTTTTTTGCTTGTTGTCCTTACATATGAAACTCTTCGGAAAGAACTATCTCAAAAAAAAGTACTACATCTCCGCCATTAAGTTTTTTTAAATGTGTATTGATACCTCTCCTGTAACAACGAATATATAACTTTAAGAAAAAAATGGGCCATTTTTATTTTAAAGCCTTTAAATTTGAGACAAGAAAGGAATGATGTGGGGATACTTGCTGTCGGGGGGTTGGTTAACAGTGTTTCTTCTTAACCTCACTCATTCTCATTGTAGGGCGATTGGCCTGACCCACTCTGAACTTAAACACTCGTGATGACTCGTTGATCTCTCTTGTCTCTGTCTCTTTCTCTCTCCTCACCACACACCACGATCCTATCTTTCTCTATCTCTCTCTCTCCTCTCCTCTCTCTCTCACCGTCAGCCACGATCCTCTCTCTCTCTCCTCTCTCTCTCTCACCACCCCAACGATCTATCCGAGCTCCGCGCCCGTTCTCTCTCTCTCTCTCTCTCTGTCTTCACCACCACCACGTTCCTGTCCGAGCTCGCTCTCTCTCTCTCTCTCTCTCTCCAACGAGGTTATTTTTATTCTTTCTTTATTCACTCTCTTTCTTTTTCATTTATGCTTTCTGGTCTGTCTCTCTGTCTTGTCTTCTGTCTTCTTCCCTATTTCACTCTTGGGGATGGGCGGGCGGGGGTGGGCAGCGTGGGGGTGGGGGGAGCAGCTCAATAGACAAAGCTTCAAATTATTTCATAGTTGAGTTGGATTGTAAATACAAATTTGTGTCTTTGTCTCGTTATCCTCATCCCTTCCCGACTCCCATCCTCCCACCCTGCACCTCTGCGCTCTTCTTCTCTTCACATCCATTTTTAGCCTGTATTGATTTCTCTCTTCTATCTCTCTCTCTCTATCTATGGTTCTCGCCTCTTGCTAACTATCCCCTCTTCTTTCATTGCCCTCTCTCGTCCTCCTCTCACTTCCCTCCTCCCACTCTTTCTTGTCTTCTTTGTGAGTTGGCATGTGTGAGTGTGCATGCACGCGTGTCTGTAACTGCGCGCAGCGCATGAATTTCTGTTGGCTTCAATGTGCAGATTCTGCTGAAGGAATCCCCGGACCCCCTCCCCCTTGTTCTCTATGTCTTGCCCTCCTCCCTCCCCACTCTCCTCTCTCCCCCCCCTCTCCTCTTTCCTCCCTCCTTTGTTGTAGTTAAAGTTACTCATTTGTCGAGAGAGAGATTGAACGTGTGTGTGTGTGCACACGCGTGCTTATGCGTGAGGTATTATTTTCTGTAGGTTTTGATGGAAGCTGTTTAATTGTACAGAATTCCTGAAGAAGAAACATTTAATCCCAGTCCACCCCCCCCCCCACCCCCATCTCTCTCTCTCTCTTCTTCTCTTCTCTATCAGGCCCATCTTGTAATGCAGTACGTCGATATTCTGATCGTCCACAGGACGTGCTATTTTGATGCCCTACATCTATTTGGTTGACCCATAAATGAGAAAAGATTACTCTTTCTGCAAGGAAAAAAGACAGGAGTTATCCTCCCCCCCCCCCATTTTTTTTCTGGAGAGAAGAGAAGCCATTGGAGTTTAATGGACTTTGCTGGTTTGGTGACATTATTGTGTGCCCCACTGCAAAAGGACAAACTTATGTCAAAATGAAGAAGAAACGAATTAAACAAACAATTCAAAAAGGAGGCAAATTCGACTCGCGTGCCACACGCATCCGTTCCAACCAGTGTTATGGATGGCAGTACTACAAATGTCTGGATCTTCAGTGATCGAATTCGCTCACTCAGTGCAATTGAATCGCGTTCTGTGTAGACAGTGGGTATGTGGAAGCTCTTCGTGAGGGTACTGATAGGCTCATGCCTAGACAGCATCTCTGACATGCCCGCATCTACTCACAGCAGTGCTTCACTTTACTGCAGACTTCGTCCATCTGTGCATTGATTTGGTCTCTTGGAGGTGCTGATCACTTGCTGGAAAACTCTCGAAAACGGACTGAACAACCAAATCTGTCTTGATCCCCTTCCAGCAATTCTGTCAGCAGGATCACCACCAGGGGCCCAAGACAATGCTTTTGCTGCAGTTTTTTCCCCCCATCTCCTGTAGATAATTTCATAAGTGTACCTTCATCACGGTATTCATGGTGAAAGTCATCATCATGGTATTCAAGGTCTTCAAGGGCACTAGAATGTCAGTAGCCTGTCTCGATGAAGATGTGTTTTTGCCCTACAATGTAGTTGGAGAATTTCTAATATACCCAAGTTATTACTAGATGTTCCTTCTCCGTGTATATAGAGTTGCTCCGATGGTGTGAGAGACCTTGAAGGCATGTTTATAGTTGCCATCTTCTTGTTTCTGAGAGAGAGAGAGAGAGAGAGAGAGAGAGAGAGAGAGAGAGAGAGAGAGAGAGAGAGAGAGAGAGAGAGAGAAACTGTACCAAAACCAGAAGACGAGGCATCTACGGAGATTTTGGTCTTTTTGCTGAACCGGAAGGAGCAAGGATCGGCATAGCTTATGCTGAACCACTCGAAATGCTGTCTGTTGTTTGCTGTCCAAAGTCCACTCATTTTCTTGCTTCGAAAGATTCCACTGTGTTTGTGTATTATCAGCTTGCAGCATATTTGGACCCAGGTTTGATCATTTTCAAGATTCTCCTTGGTTCCATGATTTTTGTTGATGATGTAAAATTACTGACTGATCCGAGTTTCTCTTAGGATTTGAGGTGATCCAGGCATTTCACTGTTGCATGAGAACTGACACGTGTCAGGATCGATTGTCGCCCCTGTGTTCTCAAATTTCTTCAAAACCTGTTCGCTCACCTTCACTTCTGACACCACGACATGTTTGTGAATGGGTGCGGGGTTTGCTTGGTCTTAGAGAGAATATTTGAAGATACTTACACACTAATTCATACATGCCCAGACCATTGACGCCGTAAATCCAAGAGAACGATATGTTTCTGTGTTCATTACGCGATTCACCAAACGAGAGTATAGCACCTTATCTATATCTTCCACCTTAGTTTATGTGTGCACGCTCGTGTAGAGGGCATGAATTCCAGGGATTCATACTGAAGTCACAGTGAGTTTACAGGACAAGACTGTCGCTGCAGCCATACCCTAGCAATAAGATAATATTCTGACATGTTTACCTGTGCCATAGACGTGATTTTTCATCCCACTCACACAAATATATCGCTATCACTCGTGGATTCGGTTCTGGGACTGTCTTATTCGCATACGCTCAACAAAATCAGTTTTACCGCATTTCTTCATTCAGCTGAGAGTAATTTTGTGCACTCAGATGGGCATCAGCTTTCATTTATTTATTGATTGAGAAAAAAAGATGCCTATGCAGCTTATCGTATTATTTTTACTGCTCTACATATTTTGATCTCATAAATACTCTGCCAGTGAAAATAGTCACCATTTTGGCAGAGAGGTAAGCTTCAAAGTATAGATCTGCACAGGTTAGCTTCTCTTGACCCAAACCATGTTCTGACTTGACATTTGCAAGCAGCATAGAAAGGGAAAGACGGCCCGAATAGATCACGGTTTTTAATCTTGTGTACACTCTGCTCTTAGTGTTGCGGACATATTTGACCAATACTCGGGCATTATTGGTTCAGTAGCCTACATCAAGCCTCGAAATAGCTACATCTGGGGTACTGTAAGACGTTTATTTACATTTGGTTCACTGGAATAAACTGCATTAAATAGTGTTATCTTAGTGAAATATATGTTGCAATATTTATATCCGTTTAATATAAATACTTGTTATTAATGTTTAAAAGAAGAAATGCATCCGATCATAATCTGTAGATAAAAAAAGGTAATACTCAGAGAATATTGCTCATATTGCAAATATTGCATGATGTGACAGGGAAAGTCCTATGAATGCTTATCACTGTGAAAAAAAAAAAAGTTGTGCGCTTGTAATTCAAGACAAAAAGCCGACGTAAAAGCCACACACACATATACATGCGTACACATGCAAGCACGCACGCGGGCAAACACACATGCAGGCTCGTGAGTGCGCGCCCACGCACACATACACACGGACAACCAAAGCAGAGTGATTACGTAGGCTTAGTTTGTTATACACGTGAATGAGAAAAGCTTCGCACGGCCCAGAAATCAAAGAAGAGCTCAGCTTCTGAAATTTGAGTTTGGTTGGAAAGAAGGATGTAGTTGCAAAGTGAGACGACTGCAGGCGGAAATCTTAAAATAAATCTTAAATAAATGTTAGCGAACCGCAACCCAAAAAAAAAAGAAAAAAAGTGGACAAACGAATCGCAAGACAGAGCACGACGCGTTTCGACCTCTTAGGTCTTCTTCACGCAAGATACGAAACAATTAGGACAACGAATAACGAACAAGCAGTCACTTATCTTCATTCACTTCAGCGCAAGATAGGACAACGAAAATGAACGAGCAATCGCTTATCTTCAATCACTTCAATGCCTTTCTAGCGCTGAAGCAGATAAGTGATTGCTCGTTCATTTTCATTGTCCGAATTGTTTTGTATCTTGCCTGAAGAAGACCTAAGAGGTGGAAACGCGTCGTGTTTTGTCTTGTGATTCGTTTGTCACTTTTTGTTTTCTTTTTTTTTTGGCGGTTCACTAACATTTATTTAAAATTTGTTTGGAAAGGCGTTGGAAGATTCAAAGGACAGATCACTCGTGTATGAAAGGGAGGGGGGAGCGGGTTCAGAGGGAAGAAGATCGAGAATGGTTTACGTAACATTTCTGATGAACTTGGTAATATTTTACGCTAACCATCATAGCTAGCTATCACCTTTATCAAGAGATTCAATCAGGATATTCACACAAAAAAAAAAGAAAAAAAAAGCTAACCCAAACACCTTCTTCGTAGGTATTTATCTTTCGGCCAAAATCCAATCGTAGTTTTCTACAAATTGGACAGGCGCACTCACTTTTCTGATATTACACCGCGAGTATAACACCTACAGATTTCGTGTTCTTCTGTGAAAATGTATTCATATAACCAACGTTACGCACAGTTCGGTGTGCTGTAATGATTATTCACACTTTATTAAAAAATTAAGCAAGTAATACTTAACAGAACAGCACTTCTGTAGACCGGATTCAGTATTTCAACGCATGCGCATTTCTGAAGTCTTTTTCCCCGCTCACGTTGAAATGGCGACTCCCGCAAAAGTAACGAAAACAGATGGTAAAAATAATCACGAGACAGCCGATGAGCAGGCAGGTAAGTTCAAAAATGAAAATTGTAGTCTGAATTGTGTTCGTTTGGTTTGTGTGTCAATCTTTAACAACCTGTTTTGATGATTTCAGGGTGCGAGGAAGTGCGTGTATGAACACCACGCTTCTTTCGCCATGTGCAATTGTCTTTTTTTCTTGGTTTCGCAGAAATCATTGATCACTGGGAGCCCAGTTGGGATTTGCTCTTTAAACAATACTTGTTTTGTCTCAGTTTCACTCGGTTCAAGAGTGTGTGCATTTGACTTCAGCGTCACAGCAGAGCTTAATTTTGTGAAAGAAACGGTTGAATGATACTTGATAGTGAACAGAGGTGTCCTCGGTGAAGCCAGTAGCCTAACACCGACAGCGCACCGTTTAAATAATTAACACCCTCAGTTCTGTTCAATCATAAAATGATAAAGAATAAAGATCTGTATCCGCTAGGAACTTAGATAAGAAAGCAGGTGGAATTACGTTTCTTGACTGACTGCTTCAAATAGCTGGCGATCAAAATCCAAACGGTGCAGTTCACATGGAAGTGATCGGATTGATAGAAGAGTTACATCCCTTTGGATTGATTGTTGAGAAGGTTTTCACTGAAGTGATATCAGCACCAAACGATTTTATTTTGTGCGTTAGTTAGTACATGAAGTCGTTTTAGATGTAAGAAAAGACCAGTTTTCTTATCAACTTTGTTTTTCATGTTCATTTTTGCTACCAGTAGTAAAAGGGACAGCTGAAGTTCCATGCAACAAAACTTTTTTTCTGTGTGATATAGAGTACACAAGAAGTTACTGTAGATATTTGGACCCCCCTTCCCCCCCCCCCCCCCCCCCCCCCCAGCTTTAAAAAAAATTATTATTGCAATGATAGCTGGATCAGGCCTGTAACATAATGCATACCAGAGTCTGAGATTATGTCGGTTATCGGATTATTTGGCTTAGAAGTTTTTAGTTGATGTTTTTTTTTTTCTTTTATCTGCATATGACACATTTGACACTAACAAAAGGTTATGGGCAAAACAAAAGCATTCTTAATGGAAAAAAAATTACACACACTCTTCAAGACAGTAAGCTATTTTGACTGCTTAGTATTGATATTGCTCGGTGATAATTCGTACGCACATATGTGCGTCTCTGACGCATAACCCATCTGACGCACTGGAATTCAGGCCAGTGCGTCACAAAATGTATGAAAATTTACTGTAACGCACTGATTTTCTCCTGTGCGCATTACAACTCTGAGCGCCACATCACACAAAAGGGCTTTCGTCCTACCGCCACGATCGAAGTTAAAAACATAAATTTCCTTGACGTTTTAGAATGTTCTGAATTGATGAACAACTGCCACTTGAGAACTATTCTCTACTGAAAGCCAACAAGAGTCATTAAAACAGACTTGGCCTATCCAGTCTATGATTGGACCACAAGATCATGTGATTCGGCTAAGTGGGAAAAACATGGAAAACTACAGGAATTTTGGCTTTTCGGAATCAAACTTTGATTTGGGTGATAATCCAGTGAATGGAACAAAAGTTGAACGATCTATGCATCATGACCAGTTCGGATAATTAAAATGGCTCCGTTCTGGAGTTACGAATGTGTTGCTCACAGACCAAGAATGGCCAATCAGCAGTATTGTCGTAGGTTCCGCCGGCTTCCGATGATCATTGCATGGCGATTAAAATTTAGTCATACAATAAAATATTTCAGCATTGAAGGAAATGGTTCGCGTAGTGGAAATTCTGTGATGATAATCGAAGAGGACATCCCCAAATCAAGTTTCACTGTTAGAATCCTGATAGTGTAGGTGCTAAGAATTACTCATGTTAGTTGATAACATTTTAAAAACATGAGAACACGGATATGAATAAATGATATTTAGTACAGTCTGGAATGTTTTAACTTTATTATAAGCACATCATTTCTTATGTATTTCTCAGGCATGAAATTCGTCCGCCTAAGGCGGATTTTCCACCCATTTTTTTCATCTGCGCCGCCCCCCCAAAAAATGTGCCGCCCCCCCAAAAGAAAAGAAAAGAAAAATCCTGAAATAAACTTTCGTTCGATGCTATTCCCATTTGGACAATTTGTTATTCTCAAAAGAGTCAACCGGTCACTTCCGCCGTCAATCAACATCCGGTCTTTTCGCGCCTGTCGAACGTCGGACATAGTTAAATTGCCGAAGTTTGTCAAGCGCGTCGCGATTTCACGCCAAAAAAAAAGGGTGAGAAACGATTGGAGGTGGGACTGGCTAGACCAGGAAGTGGACGATGTTCGAGTTGGCGATGTGTTTTGCAAATTAGACGAAAAAGGCGCTGCATTTTGTGTTCCATGTGGAAAGATTGACCGACTGAATCAATGTTGTGATGAAGGCTGCCTCATTGTTTTCTTCTTCTTCCTAAAATACTGGTTCACTCAAAAACGAGTAGGTCACCAGCGCGCATGTTAAAAAGTAAAAATAAAATAACACAAAATAATGCGAGTGAACGAGTCAGTATGCACATATAAAAGTATATTATTGTATGATCCTTTGAAGTATTATTTTCATTACTGAAAACATGAAAATGTGGCTTATTTGCCCTTCTAACAGCGCTGAAATAGGGGTTTATTTGCAGTTTTAGGCCTTTTATTTCATAAAAAAGCTTCAGCTTCAGGGGTTCTGCCCCCAGACCCCCGCCGATTTTTCAGCCTTTTTTTACTGCTGGTCACTTTCATGCCTGATTTCTGTCTCTTTCTCTGTGGATTTATGTATGGGAGCCACTGAGAGCATGCTCATGTGTGTGTGTGTTTTTTTACTACATTTTTCTTGCAGATTTTGTAACACCCTAAATATTTTTGTGACCCCCCCCCCCCCCTGAAAATTTGGAAGCAAGTTTTTCATACCGAGTCTGACCCCCAAATTTTTAGGAAATAATTATCACTGCTACTTGAAAGAAGATTTACACAAGTTTTGGAATTATAGTTTTTAAAAGGATGTGAATGTGTCATTTGGGATAGAACATATGACAAAAGTAAAGTATATCTGTCAGTTCTTTCTTTCATTGCTTTCACATTTACTGTTGCGTATTTTGGTCTAATAACCATGGTAAAGGGAAACATTTAGATCTTCAAAACTTTTTGTCCGATTGTCATGTTCTGTGTCGCCTGCAACATACATGCAGATGTCATGTTCTGTGTCACCTGCAACATACATGCAGATGACAGTGTGATTGTATTTAGGGGGAAAAACACATTAAGCAGTAAAAACACAAGAAACTGGATTTATATAGTTTTCCAGAAGGACTGAAATGAAGAGAACATCCGTATTACAGACACATATATTTTGTATGTAAACAGATCATATTAAAATCGTGTCAGTAGTGATATCACCTCAAGAGGACTTTGTCAGATGGGATATCAGTGCAAGAAGACATAAATCTTTTGTTGTCAAATTTCGTTTCATATGGGGGAGACAATGAGTTGTCCTATTTAATGTATATCTAACGCAGTGATAGATTTTGGTGAATCCAGAAGTGCTGAATATCATAAGGACATTATCTGGGGCCATATGAAGAAGGTGCAAAGTTACTAAATTAAGTGCCTTAGCCCAAAAATGTGATAATTAAAATCATAGGAGCATGAAATGGACAGAGCATGTGCTCCCTGTATTTGTTTTTCTTGTCAATACTTTAATTCATGTGAACCACATTGTTAAAATACATTTATTGAAAGTGAAACGGCATGAAATATGTGTCGATTAGGGCATTTGCAACCAATGTTAAAAGTTCGTGAAACTTAAAAGTTTCCGACATGAAACAGAGACCAACGTTCTGTCCTATTTTTCTTCATCTTTGAGCCTCTTTTTCAGTTTCTGTGTATCATGTAATTGTTAAATGCTATAGTATACCTTTGAATAGTGCTGATGTTTTTTTAATTTTATGAAATTATCGACGATTTGTCGACAGGGACAAATAGACATGAATTTTGTGACAGCACAAGATTTTGTATTTTAACCTTAAAGTTCAAAATTAACATTACAGAGGTTATCAGGATCAAGCTTCACTTAGGAAAGAATAATATCCAAATACCGTGTGTGACTGTCAGTATAAAAGTTGGATATATGCAGTTTTGCATACTAGGCTGAAACCTGACTTGGTGTTGTGGGGCTGTTGAGAACGTATCATGTCCTCTTTGAAATCAGTAATTTCTCAATAGGAAGAAGAGCCGGGTTTTTTTTTGTGGATGATATTGATTATGATTCAATACATTTAAAAAAAAAAATTATCCCTCTGTCCGTAACAATTTTTTTTGGAAGTGTGACTGTTCTAGATCTAACTCATTTTGCTATAAAGCTGATTGTGGATCATAGGTCTAAGGAAGGTGGCCATTTTTGATTGCTTGGACTAGGTACAAGTCCACAGTGTTTTGGAGATGTTTAGTTTTGTGCATTTAATGACAGCTGAACACCACCAAATTATTCATGTTACTTTTTCAGTGTATTTACAACATAATGTTATAACAGAAACAAAGTTTCATTCATAAATGATTTTTATTTGTTTGTTTATAGAACGAACATTGCCAGGCTAATCAGTTTTTGTCACAGTGTATATGTGTTCGTTAAAATGCTTGATTCAGGGCTTCTGCCGGGGTGAAAATCTTTCCGGTCCCAGGGACCCCTTCATCACATTTTTAAGGGGTCCCAGGCTAACATCAAGGGGTCCCTACACCACAATAAAAACAACAAAATATGCGTTAAAAAATTGCATCCCTGCACGCGCACTGCAATTGTCACAGACACATCGTCACAATAAAAACAACAAAATAAACATCAAAAATTGTATCCCTTCTCGATCTTGCTCCTCTGCTACGCTTTTTCGTTTTTGCGACAATAATTTCGTTAACCACGCTTCGAGAGACATGTTGGAAACAAAGGCTTCGCGGAAATGCCTCTCTCCTGCCGGGAAAATGAAAAGCGTCATCGTGACATCACATGGCTCAAAGTACGAAAATTCGGTCAACTGAAAACGATGCTGTGGTCTAGCGTTAAGCTTAGTCAGTCAGCCTCAGCAGACGACAATAGTGACCGACGTATGTTGTTAGGAGGCTGCCCTACTCGCTTTGTTACTGTTCAAACTTGAAAAGGTATGGGTTCGGTCCGAAGTGTAGCAGACCTACGATGTTACGGCACCCAACTTACGATGTTGAAAGCAGTCTTTTCTCACTTTATGTCTGACTTCACCAAAATTTGAAGGGTCCCTGGGGACCCCTTACACGGACACCCAGTGCGAACTGTACGCAATTTTTTGCATTTTCAGAAGCCCTGCTTGATTGCTTGCCAAGGGGAATGATGTATCTTTGGGCTGTGTTACAAATTAGGTTAACTCATTGCTAATCAGAGTGTTTGAATAACCAAGGATGGGAATTGTATGCAAATGGGTGTATATCGGGGCTTGGAAATTCCAGTCATCCGCGACAAATTAAGTTCCTTTTGGACAAGTGGAAGGGTCTCTGCACTTGTCCTTCAGGCAGGCAGTTTTTGATTGGGTCAGTAAAACTAAAAGTGGGACTGAGAAGTAAGCTTCAGTACAAACCAGTTGTGCTTCGTTTTTCCCAATTTCAGTTTTCACACCTTCACTACTACCACTCCTCTGCACCCCTCTCTCTGAGTTGTCAAAAATGTGTTGGCAGCTTACATGATTTGGTCAGTATGGAAATGATAGATCTACTGCCTTTATTTTTGATTTGAATATATGTAGGTAGGACATGGGTTTATTTTAGAAAGTATATGTGTGATGTAGATGGATAGAGAGAATATAGAGAGAGCATGACAGTGATTCTATAATTTTAGTTCATTCAAGGAATGTGTGAATTATAGTGATAACAATTCTGTTATACTTTCCATTTCTTACACACGCTTGAAGACAATGGGAAATGTACCCTGATAAACAAATACATCTTTTACATCTATATCTCGTGGGCTTTTAGCCCACTTGAGCAGAATGTATCATGATTGAATCATGTTTGCTGACTTGTCATGGCGCTGCCGATGGCAACTTTATTAACCGTATTTTTACTTAGGGGAAGCAAGCAAGTAGAAATTTCAGGGGGGGGGGGGGGGGGGGGGGGGGGGGGGGGGGGGGGGGGGGGCATAGAAGTAGAGTTTTTCTTCAATCAACTTATCCCAAGGACAACTGAAATTTACTTTGGAATTTCTAGCCCTGAATATGGGCTGAACGTTAATTGTCTAGGTGCTTATTGTGGGGCATGTACTCCCATGGACTCGGACAAGAAAACAGAGAAGTTAGAAATTGACTGCTACCACGATGTTGCAGGAAACGTTCTCTAGCCTGCCCAGACCATCACTGCTTTCGCGGTGCAGATACACAAAATGGGGATAACTAGGATGGGTACTGTTGAGTGAGATGGATATTTTTACAACAGAAATTATTACAAAGTGGACATGCTTTGCATCCTCAAGGGCATTTGGTTTGGAAACAAGTGTAGAAGGAAAGGCTTAAAAACAGGAAACATGCCCCCCCCCCCCCCCCCCCTCTCCCCCTTCCCACACACACAACCTACTTCTTTAATGATGTAGATCTATTGGGTAAAAAACAAATTTTTGCTATATCCACATCTACCTCTTTAACAAAGTGTAAGAGAAGCAACTTCCACTGTTTTAGAACTCTTACCACCTTATATAATTCAGGGACTGTGTTCACTAACAGGGAAAATATATGTAATGACCCAGTTCTGAAAAAAAACCTCTGCAAATCTTACAGAACTGGCATGTTCATGGACTATCACAACTCTCTGATTCAGCGATTGGCACACTTCAGCTCTGTCACTGTGCGGCCAACTAACATTACTAAGCATTAAACATTTAAACTCGGCAGTCATACATATGGCATGAAAGTCATATGACACTGGCCATACTTTTGAACTGGGCCGTATTTTTGAACTGGATTGATTTTCTGCTACGAATGACAAGACCAAGATTATTTTGGGGCGGGGATGGGATGTGTGGAAGCTTCCTTGCTGAAACGGCAACTGACGTAGGTTCTCAAACTGCTAATCTGCAACTGGTTTGTTCATGTGCATTTCAGTTCTTCCCCTTTGCTTTAGCCTTTTTAAATTTTTTATCAGTGTTACTGGGTCTGTAACTGTTGGATTTGGCACAGATTTTGGTGACACCTGGTGTCTTTATAAATGAAACTGGAATGGGTTAATCTTTAGTTGCCTTATGAAAGAGAAATGATTGAGAAAAAAAAATCTTTTGAGGGGACTAGAATGATGACATGTATGTGAAACTTTTACAGTGCGGTCTTGCATGCTCTGCATTCTTTTGAATGGAATTTCTTCCGTTGTTGGTGTTCAAACTTAAACTGAATTGTTCAAAGCAGATTTTTGCTGATCAACTACATCGGACGTCAGATAGTAATCGAATAAGACTTACAGAACACTCCTAAAGCAATACTTTGCAAAGTAAGCAACAGATGCTAGAAGCTGCTGAGTATAAATTCGGAGGGTAGGAAGGGTGAATGGAGATACTAGTTCTCTCCACCTCTCTCTACACAAACCTGCCAATTTTGTTTTAAATTTTGGAGTGGTTTGCAACTCTTAACATCAGACTGCTGTCTTGCCATTCTCATAAATAAAATGCTATAAAATTAAATGAAGGAAAAAAAAAAAATCCTGTCTTGTAAGGAAAAAAAAGTTGAAACAATATCATCCATGAGTATGCAGATCATGAAACTTTGACAGCTGATGTCATTTTTCATTTCAGTGTGCTGCTTTACCACTGTTTTATTTTCGTTTTGGATATTTTTCCACAGTGGTGGTTTTGGACTATTATAAATAAGAGAATCTTGATTTTGATTTTCCATGGTAAAGTTGGTGTTACTGCCTGTTTTGTTAATGTCTGAGAGAGAGAGACTATGTACTTCATCGAACATGGCTGGGTTGCATGAGGATGTTGCTGGCTGTGCCGCCGCTCCTCTCGCCCCCTCACCACGACCAAAACCACATTTCCGTGCAAATCCTTCACCCCCCTCCGTTCATCTCCACCAAATGTTATCCACCCCCCCCCCCCACCCCCCCCCTCCCCCCCCCCCCCCCCCCCCCCCCCCCCCCCCCCCCCCCCCCCCGTTCTTAGGCCTCAGTCACTAGTAATACCTAATATGGATTTTTCTACACTTTCATACATATGCATGCTATGAACCACTGGAATATCAAACTTTAATTTTTGATTCTTGACATTTACCCCAATGCCACACAGATAGTTATTTTAATTTACACCTGCTGTGTTACAGCCCTGATGTGGCCCTTTGCGGTCGGCTGGGCTATAAGCAACATTATCTTACCTGCTGTGTTAACAGATATGGCCGCTCAGACATTGAAAAATTATTATAAGATAAAAAGTATGAAGTAATCAACCCCCACCCCCACCCCATAGGATTCATCAATACAGTCTAATTCTGCTGTGCTGTGTTCAGAATGGTCCAGCATCAATACAATTATTTTCATATGAGAGGCGTAAATTGGTGACATCTTTAACTGTTTTGATATTTTTTCTCTAGAAGAGAATCAGGCTTAAGTGTAAATCAAAATGATCAGAAGAATGCATTATTTCATTGCCACATAAGGATTAGAAATGAACATATATTTTTTCATGGAACATTTATTCTAAATTATATGGCAATATTATAAACATTCTTCATGACAGACGTTTTTAAGTATTCCAGTGACAAACTCTTACTTACTTTATCTCAAACCTCTTCACCCAGAAAGCCATAACTTGTAAGATGCATTCAAACTAAACAATAACAATTGCTTGATTTGAATACGCAGTGTCTGTTTCTGGGGCTGCCAGTATTGAAATGATATACCTGAAAACTGTAAAAACTTGAATGAAAATGAGTGTTTCCAAAACGATTATTTGCAAATTGTAATTTCAAGGAATATTGTAATGATACATGTATGTGAAAACCGTAAAAACTTGTGTTTCAAAAAGATTATTTGCAACTTTAATTTCAAGGAGAATGGAAATGATACATGTGAAAGCTGTAAAAACTTGAAGGAAAACGAGTGTTCCAAAAAGATTATTTGCAAACTGTAATTTCAAGGAGTATCCCTGTTATTCAATCATTTTTCTTATTTTGGACTGTCAACAATTGCAGCACACTTTAAAAACAATGACAGGGGGAAAAAAACCTGAAGCAGCCTTATAACACTAGTGTAACTGGTTTTAGTTGTTGTGGTGGTGGTGGTTAAATATAAACTTCGGTTATATTCTGCTGGTCAGTTTGCAGCAGTGTCACTTGTCTCAGGGAATGTTAAAATGAGGTTTGAATTTTATTTAGGAAGTCATTGAAGGCAAATTGATTTTAACCGTGGCCTAAAAATAGTTTTCATGTTAGAATCCAATCAGTTCTCATTCACTGATTCAGTATGCATGGTAGTAATTTATTGTATGGCACCTGTTCTGTTTAGTATGCATGGCGATTGTTTATAGTATGGCTCCTGTTCTGTTTATCATTTATGTAACTGTTGAATGAAAAATGTTCATGATGAAGCAAGTGCATTCTACTTAATGGTTTTATGCCTTTTTTTTTTTGACAGATAAAGAACAGCAAGAGGCGATAGAACATATTGATGAGGTACAGAATGAAATCGACCGTTTGAACGAACAGGCCAGTGAAGAAATTCGACAGTCGAACAAAAGTACAACAAACTCCGGCAACCTTTCTTCAGAAAGAGACAAGACCTCATCTCAAAAATCCCCAACTTCTGGGTCACCTCTGTATCCTTGATTTGCTTGTTTTATGGTAATGAATGTGACAGTATGTGTGTGTATTCATAAATATACTTTTGCAGTGAGCATGATTGGTTCTAGGGTCAAGGTGGATTGTATCGTCAAAGTAACAGTGAATATGTTTGTGTATATATATATGCATATATATATTGGTAAATATGTTATCCCCAGTTACTGTCCCCCCCCCCTGCCCCCGCCCTCGCTCCCCCCTGCTCCCCATCCATAGGCCATTATCTGCATTTGTATTTATTCCATATGAATTTTGAAGATAAGCTGGTCTGAATCAGTGAAGAATGTGTATGTCATAGTATACATTAATTCTGCTTTATCTATCATTTCCCAGATGCATACATTTTCCAAGAATAAACATAAAATGTTTAACATTTACCGTCTTCATTAGTTAAGTAATAACTGGATACAATGAATTTTTGTACTGTAACACATATTTATTACAAGGATGATTCTTGTCTCCATGATGGTTACTTCATCTGTCCGCACAAAACCGTTGGTTTTTTTTTTTTTTTTTTTTTTTTATTACTGATATTACATCTTCTCATGGCTTGCTGATAGTCAAAAAGGGCAGAGCAATCTATGGATTAAAAAAAAAAAGGTTGGTTTGGAGTGTTCATGTGTGCAGCAAGGTCGGGTTAGAGTGCAGCTCCTTGACTGTCATTCAGTTTGTAAACCACCCCCAGGTATCAGCACTATTGACAGAAGATGATGAAGAGGCCTTGCAGTTTCTCAGCATGGTGGAAGTACAGGAGTTTGATGATATCAAATCAGGGTACACCATCAAATTTGTAAGTACACTGATAGGACAGATTACATGATCTCGAGCTGTTGTGTTGCGATCAGGTTTTAAGTTGTATTAATTCTGATCAGTTTATTACAGGATTAGCTAATGACTGTATTCCTGAAGAGTGCATAGTGAAAATCTTAACAACTCTGTGTGTGTCCGTGCGTGTGTGCATGCGCGCGCACATGCATTGATAGATTGATATAAAAGAATGTCACTCTTCATTTACATATGATGGTAAGTCTGAAAAGGTAATATTTTTTGTATAGCTTATTTTGATTGATTTCAGAGCTATGTTCCCATCATTAAAAAAAAAGTACTTTGTTTCATTGTTTAGAGTAGCTGGAAACAGGTATGAATGTGATGTTAAACAGTTGGTTAGGACAGTTCAAGAGTGGATGTATGTGGAAGTGCAGTGGGGTGTTTTGACACAAAAGAGGGGAAAAGGGCTTTTTGCGTTAAGGTGTAATTAATGTGCATGTTATGCAACACTGTCCAGTAATAGCTGGTTAGAAGATTTGGTTCAGTATGTTTAATACAGTCATGTATAAAATGGAAAAATGAATAGGCAAAACAGAAAACATACATTGTCAACAATTGGGAAAAAAGCAAACCGTGCTTACATACATGTGTATCCTGTCATGTATAAAATAGAAAAATGAATAGGCAAAACAGAAAACATACATTGTCAACAATTGGGAAAAAAGCAAACGTGCTTACATACATGTGTATCCCTGTCATGTATAAAATAGAAAAATGAATAGGCAAAACAGAATACATACATTGTCAACAATTGGGAAAAAAGCAAACCGTGCTTACATACATGTGTATCCCTGTCATGTATAAAATAGAAAAATGAATAGGCAAAACAGAATACATACATTGTCAACAATTGGAAAAAAAGCAAACCGTGCTTACATACATGTGTATCCCTGTCATGTATAAAATAGAAAAATGAATAGGCAAAACAGAATACATACATTGTCAACAATTGGGAAAAAAGCAAACCGTGCTTACATACATGTGTATCCCTGTCATGTATAAAATAGAAAAATGAATAGGCAAAACAGAAAACATACATTGTCAACAATTGGGAAAAAAGCAAACCGTGCTTACATACATGTGTATCCCTGTCATGTATAAAATAGAAAAATGAATAGGCAAAACAGAATACATACATTGTCAACAATTGGGGAAAAAAGCAAACCGTGCTTACATACATGTGTATCCCTTTATCTTCCTGTTTGTGTACTAGGTATTTGTAAA
The DNA here is from genome assembly GCA_018398815.1 of Conus ventricosus. Taxonomy (NCBI): domain Eukaryota; kingdom Metazoa; phylum Mollusca; class Gastropoda; order Neogastropoda; family Conidae; genus Conus; species Conus ventricosus. Next base: position 32,204,827 of record CM031618.1, read on the forward strand.
TTTCTTCTTTCATAGATGGCATTCCTGTTAGTATTACTCATTTTAGATCCTATAATTTTCTACCTTAGCAACCCAGGTGCATAGCAAGAACCTTGGCCTTTTCAGGTTTTCTTGCATATCCAAAGTTGGCATTTTCCAGTAATTATTGGTTTATTACCTCTTCAGATAACACTACAGAATTAGGACAAAAATATTGGCGGCCAGGACTGCGAATTGATTCAGCTTTTGTAGGAACAGATTTTGGTGGCAGAAAAGTGGACTGTTGGGTACATGTATAACACTCTACTTTTTCTGATTGCTGTGAGAAGTGCAGGCCACCAGTTTTGTCTGACCCATTCACCTTTGTAGAGTTATCTGTATCTTGGGGTTTCAGTTTCTTTTTTTTTGTTTGTTTTGTTTTCATCTCACAACAAAACAGACAGTGTTGAAAAGTTTCTGGCACTGCAGATTTTCACCAGTTACTGCTCCAGAGGTAGTAGTAAGGCTATTGAGAGGAACTTCAGTGGACGAAGTAGCCACATGATTATGGTGAAAGGATTGCAGTGCGTTTTTGCTTTCCTTTCACTGCAGAGGTGCAGATTTACTCATGATGTGTCGATTTTCATTACTGTTGGGTGCTGATCTGGATATGGCCGTTAACTCATCTGAATAATTTTGGTACCTCATCACAGTGCTTGGGGCATTCGAACCTGCATCTCTCTCTCTCCCCTTCCCTTCCCCTTCCCCTTCATCCACTCATGCCTTCTCTCTCTGAGTATAATATCCGTTATGAAAACTGACGACCATGGTGATTTTCTAGCGTAAATCTGTGAAATCAGTAGATTTTTCTGTTTTTTAATGACTGTGAGTTTGAAAATTATTACTTTTAGCGCATTCACTAACATCTAAGTATTGTGGTACCTCGTAATTACCTTGGATAATGTCATTCTTTAGTGTCTGTAAATTTGTTGACAGCTACCTATCACCACTTCTTCCACTCTCCCATCTGGCTGAAATTGATCCTTTGTTTTATTGATTGGTTCTGCATTTTAAGGAATTCTCACCTTTGGTCAGGAGAACACTTACTTCTTCAGCTCTTTTTTTTTTTAATGTCTTTATTTATATTTTTTTTTATTCTGTGTTGTTAACTTAAGCACTGAAAACGTTTTCATGCATTGCAATTTGTTGGAGCTGTAGAGGGGTATTTTCAGGCTTCTAAAGGACTCGGTCCTTAGTTTATCTGCCTCAGCAGGGTATACCATAGCCTGTGGCATTCTGCCCCCAAGACCTTTTTCATGTTCTTATATATTATAGTTCATTTGGAAGTTGCCAGATGTTCAGCCACTTAACTCTTATTGTAGGAACCACTAAACATTACTGGAACTTTGGAAAGAACTGGTCATGGGATATGTTGCTCATAAAATCAACTGTCTGTGTTAAGAGAGTTTCAGGTGGTTCAGATTGACATCTTTGATGTGTTCTGTTTCAGCATTTTGAAAGCAACCCTTTCTTTGAAAATGAGGTGATTTGTAAGGAGTTTCACCTGAATGATTCAGGGGAGCCGTCTTCAAAGTCCACAACAATAAAGTGGAAGGAGGGGAAGGTAAGGGCCCACTTCTTATTGTACTGAGGAAAATTCATAACTGTTTGAAATTACTTACATTACGTTAAGATGACAGACTTGCTAACAGCTCTTCACACTTAATGCATGTGGGCATAAACGAGCGCATGCACACATGCACTCTATCTCTCTCTCTCTCTCTCTCTCTCTCTCTCTCTCTCTCTCTCTCTCTCTCTCTCTCTCTCTCACACATGCACACACTGTCTCTTTCACTCACTTGCTCACTAAGTTACCTATACACCCACACACCTCATAGTATTCAGGCTTGTCTTTTCAGTCTACAAAAACTGTTTTATCCAGTGGAACATTATTTGCCTTGAAGAAAACTGAGCAAAAATTTCTAATGTTTTATTTAATGAAGTGAGAACGTGTGGTGTTAGAGTCTGTATTGAAAATATAAGCTATGGGGGAATTACAAGTGGCAAACAATTTGTCCACTATTATGACAATGTCTTCGCAAAGATTCCTCTAAAGAGAATAGAAAAACCATTTTCTTCTATTGTGCCTTTGGTGAGATTCATCCGTGCAAACTGACTGCATTTGGTTAGTTTGTCACTGATATAAGGCAGAGATACACCAGTACAATTCTCTGATGTTCCTGCTATTATGGGTTCTTGTATTAAACAGAATGTGAAGTTCCAAATTCAAAGTAATTTCATGCCCTCTTCTGAGATCCCCTGATCTTCCAGTTTGGTCAAGAGGTGTGAAAAGCATCAATCTGATGATACTCTCTTCTGTGACACAGGACTTGACAAAGAAGGCTGCACCAGCACAGAAAGGAAAGAAGAGGTCACATGAGGAGCAGGAGTCTTTCTTCTGTTGGTTCTCTGATCATGGAGATGCAGGTACATAATTTATCACCCTTCTTTGAATTGTTTTTGTGTAAAGTTCAGGCGATGACACCTTGGCATGGTGATTTGGAAAGTGATAGGTTTCATTCAGATATTTTCGTTGCCCTGTCCATATGTCTTATACTATGGCCTTCCACAGCTCCTTCTATTGTCGTTATTCACTGATATTTATTTATTTTGCTGTTATAGAACACTCAGGACTGTAGTTTGAACCTTAGATGATGTGCGGACCATGATCTGTACATCAAATATGTCATAATTAGTGACTGACTCGCTCCATGAATTCTAAAGTAACAGTTGTATTAAACTCGGGTTAAGGATTTTTGTTTCGTTTATGAAAGGTGAATGTCTTATTTGCATCACTGATCAAAGGAAAATGTCTTATTTGCTTTCTGTGAGCATATGTTATACATTTAACATCATTTTGTAACAGAGAAAATGGTAACTGTTATCGCAACAGTGTTATTTTTACTGGGAGTTTTACATTCAAGTAATGTTGATTTAGTGTTATTGGAATAATGAATTATTTGTATAATTTGATAGAAAATTCATTATTGAGTACAATCTTTTGACAAGACACAACTCTTTATTAAACAGCAAATCATTGGGGTCAAAATGGAAATGAGCGAATATTTGGGTCAGGGGACAAAATCAGTATTTAAAAAGAATGTGTGGAACTGAAGCGCAGTGAAACTCAATTTACCATATTACATGTTGTTGGAAGTATTGAAACAATGAAAAAAAATTGATACTTTGTACCCTCGATCAGAATGTCTACATTCCATGCCCTATCCCCTTGTTTCCCCCACTCTCCCACTCCCTCCCCCTTCCCCACTGCAATCACAAACATTTTCTGTGATCAGTTTCTGCAGATATATCCACAAATTCAGAATACAAAGGAATTCAGAATACAAAGGAATTTATTTTATGTTTTGGTGTGTAATTTGACATTTTCATGCATATTTTTTTTATATTCTGTAATCAGTATACTACCATGACCCATTTCTGTTTAAGAATAATTGCACCAAATATAATTGGTGGCAGAGAAGGAGGGAGATTACTGTTTCTGAGGTTGAAGAAAGGAATTCCTAAAGGTGTTGACTGACTGTTAAATTAGTCATAAGTCATGATTGTATCAAAAGTACATTTTACATTGATTTAAAGATCCTTTACATGTTAGCATGATGAATTGAGACGGCAACTAATATGAACAGTGCCTTAGAATCTAGAATCGTTCAGGTCCCTTTCTAAAGATGTTCACCTAGCACACCGCTGTGATGTGGACTGCCCTAGAAGCTTTGTTCTTTGCCCCTTATGCTTCATTTTTAGGTTTCTCTGTTCAGCATCTAGGCTGCCAGTTTATGGGCACTTTACTATCACAACGCGACGTCCTTGTATTCGATGGATCATGGAAGATGGTTTCGGAATTTGTGTCTGTATATCAGACTATTTGTAAACCATATATCACACTATTTGTAAACCATGTGTTCTTACAGTACTGGCATACCCCAGTTATGCAGCAGAATTATTCATGGTCTTGAGAGCACTGATTTGTTGTTCTGGTTTTGCAGGATCAGATGAGTTGGGCGAAGTTATAAAGGATGACATCTGGCCCAACCCCTTGCAGTACTACTTGGTAAGTTGGATGCAGCCACATGTTTTGAGTATGCTGTGATGACATGATGAATCAAATAGAAGCATTAGAACACTCATACACTGACAAGGTAAGTGAGTTAAGTTGACTGTTGCCAAATGAGTGAGCAAGCTGCTGTCCCACAATGGAAATAGCTATGAAATCATCACCTTACTTTGATTTATTTTTTGAAGCAAAGAAATATATGTTTTACAAGTCATCTGTAGCGAAGAAAGCACCAGAGCGTGAAGAATTTTGAAGCAGGTGAAAAAACTAAAATGATGCAGTGATATGGGTTAGTTCACAGCATAATTTAGATCAAACTCGGGGCTCAGGTTCTGTAATTTAGAGATGATTATATTTAATCAAATTGATATACCTGATTGATACACACAGGGCATAGATTAGACTGTAGAAAGAACAAGGGTTTTTCATTATTGTGGTGACAATTGAAATTAGAATGACAGTTGAGCTATGGTCTCCACGAAGAAGGTCACAGGGCCGCTAGTCTCCTTGTTGATAAGAAGCAACTTAGATGGAAAAGGGGAAGATGAAGAAGAAGAAGAGGTGAGATTAGTTGAGAAATAGGTGTCTGCTCTGAGACTGCAGCGAGCTGAGTACACCGATTTCCTCATTTTCCTATGTTTTATAACGTATTGTGAAGCATGTTCCCCCCCCCCCCCCCCCCCCCCCCCTTTAACCTGCACACACTTTTGTTTTGTTTTGAAAATACCCTAAAGGTGAATTTGCTACAGAAAAGCAACAACCAGATTTGACAAAGCATTTGATATAGGATTTTTGTGAGGGCAGTGAGTTTACAATACAGATTTTTCCAAGTCTCCACTTCGGGAGATGTTTGTAAGGAAGATTGTTGTGTGTCTTGCAGCTTATTTCATTCTGTGGCTGCTGGTTGTCCAGTGTTGGCTTGATTCCAGGATCACTAGTCTGTAAGCAGTGGGTGCACAAACAAGAAATTTAATCCATAGATCCTTTATTGGGCATGAATGTTTAACAAAATTTCCATTTCAACACCAACAACAGATCTAAAGCAATCAGATATTCTTGGGTGATGTTCTGGTTTGTAATGGAAAGTACTAACTATAAGCATTTGGCAGAGCTTCAGAGACCAGTTACAAAAATGTATTTCCATCCTTTATAAACTTGCAGAAGTTTGCCTGGTTTCAAGTTCGCCATATATTCATGTGTACACCTTCATAAGTACATACACACAGAAGACGCTTTACCATCAAGTGCACAATGTTGTTTAATTTTCTTTGTTTTGTACTGTGGCAGATTCTAGTTTGACAAACAAGCTGAACTTTGTGCCCAGCTGATCAGAGTGACTAGAATGTTGATGATGTTGACTTGTATGAAAACTCAACAGGCATCTGAGATCGACGAGGAAGGAGGCGCAGGTGATGAAGATGACTTGGATGAAGAAAACTTAGATGGAGAAGGGGAAGATGAAGAAGAGGAAGACTTTGAAGAAGAGGTGAGATTAGTTGGGGATGTACACATTGTCAGTGTTCCCCATGGACCTAAAATCTATCTGTCGTTGTTGATCCTTTGACCGAATTTTTTTAGGTCATTTTCTAATTTTAGTGGATACATAGGAAAGAAAAAAAGATTGTATGCATGACACAGAGTAAATAAAAACAAGAAAAAAGCAGCAAATTTACAATATTGGTATACAGGTAATTATCTTGGTGCTTTACACATAGCTTCACAAATAAAAGATTTGGCAGAATGACGACAACATTAGCAACAAAACCATAGCAGCAAAAGACGAACTCTAAAGTCGATGCTGATGCAGACAGATACGGCTTCTCAGAAAACAAAACCAGTTTATGAAAAGAAATAGTGACGGTCATATGCATTATAAGCTTACTACTTAAAAAAAAAAAAAATCCTGGTAGTTTCTTTCAAGTTTCAGTAAAGTTCCAGTCACACTTGATTGAATTACCTGTACTGATGCCACAGCATACAGCCTTAGCAGGGAAAAAGATACATTGCTCAATAAAAAGATAAGTAAGCAAATATGCAGCAGCACCAACATTAACACACAAAAAAATTGCAAGTCATTCCAGCCCCTGCCGCACAGTCAGTCTGAAGTTTCAGTAAAGATTGTAAGAATACTGGTGGTACAGTTGGATGAAAGTTTCCTTTGGCGCTTTTCTGCTGGACGTTGTTAAACATGCCAGAACTGGGCTGGCTGATTGAAGCACACATGGTTGAGCGTAAACGTGGACTGACTTAATAAACAATTGTTTTGTCGGCTGAACGTTCGTTTATCTATGTATTTCCCTGTTGAGACACTGTACGCATAACATTTTGACATGGGAGTGTTGGCATGCCACAAAGATGCATGGTGCCGTGCCTCTACTGTACCACGATGACGACCCTGAACATGAGCAGAGAAGGGAAATAACTCTTTTAAGTTTGTCATGATCTGACATCTGTTTGTCCAATCGCAATCACTTTCTTCATAGTATGACAAACCTGCACATTTGCTTTGGAAAATATTGATGTGTCACAGTAATGCACAAAGTAATGTTAGCGCTTCATGTATGCACAGAGGTCCATCTTCAGGAATTCTGACATGGAATATTTTTTTTCTTTGTACTTAAAAAAAAGTTTGCCTGTTTTTTTTAAAACCCAGTATGATGCAAGTTTTGTTAAAAAACAACAACTCTGAAAGTGACAACAGTTTGCATAATTTGTGTGTGTTCAGGTGTTTACATATGCATAGTCATATTATGTTTTTAAGAAAGAATTGGATGAGGGAAAACGCCCACATGACATGTGGATTCTAGAAAAAGGTGATTGCAATTCGATGAATGTTAGGAGTGTTAAATATCAAAATTAATCTCACTTCAGGTTATTTTTTTTCTCTTAAAGTGACCAAAAATTGTGGAGGTAATCTGGTGTGCAAGAAAATCTTTGGGCTTTGTTTTTTGTTTGTTTGTATGTATTCTTTGGGCTTTGTTTTTTTTGTTTGTATGTATGTGTTTGTGTGTGTTGATAATATTTGTTTTTTCTTCCTTTTCTGTAGTTTGAAGACATTTTAATCTTGTAGATTAATTAACAGTCGAGAAAACTTCAAAGAAGAGAAAAATCAGTGGGGACATCATGCTTGAGAGACGGTTAGGGCTAATATTGCCCCATTGAAAGTGCTCAAATTCCTCCGATCTGTAGTAGAATCGAACTGGCTGTATTTTGTGATAGAGATTGGTTAAATTAACAGCATGTTTGGTTTCAGGATGGAGCTGAGGAAGAGGAGGGGGATGAAGAGGAAGGCTAGATCATATTGCATCATGTTCTTACTCATTTTCACTTTTTTCTTCTTTTCATGATCGGCAGGTCGGTTGTGTGCATGGGAGGGAAGATGAAGGGGTCTAGGTGGGAGGGAAGGGTGCAAGTCTCCACCAGCTGATCACACAGAAGTACTTTGAAATTGGTTTGTTTTGAAAACGCACGTGGACTGTTTCCTGATTTTGGAAGTAGATGTTTTGTTAGTCAGTTGTATACTGAGGTGACACTGGAATGTATCAGCATCAAAGAATGATTGTCAATGCCATTTTTTTCCCCTTGTATGAGAAACAAAGGAGGGGTGAGGTGGGGAGATGGAGGGGTGGGATTGGGGGCTGAGGTAATTTATATCATTCAGTAGCGTTGGGGGAGGGGGTGGGGGGGGGGGGGGGGGGAGGAGGTATGGAAAAATTACTAAAGTGACGAGGGGTATTTTTATTAACTGCAGCCGTTTTGTATTTCTTTTAAATGTGTGGTGACTTTGTTATCCATGGGCAGAGTAGATGTCCATTTTATTGTGTTCGGTAGGACAGTCGCAAGAAAAACTCCAAGGGTCCAAGTGCAGCTTGAAAAGAGTTGGTTAAATGTTCCTCTTCGTGTACGTACCTAATGGCCAGATGACATTTGGACTGGAGCAGAATGAATACATTGCAACTCCTGTCTTGTGACAAGTTGTGTGAAAGAAAAAGAAAGTTTTTGTTGTTTTTTGGAAGGACTCTTTTGGGATTCGCTAATTTGTGAGTGTGTGTGTGTGTGTGCGAGTGCATTTTTTGTTATATAGGCTGAATGCTCATGGAGTGACTTCTCCCTATCACCACCATCCCCCCTTCCCCATCTTGCCACTTTTCATGCAGGAGACTGAAGCAGATTATCCACTGTTCATTTCACACATGGTTTAGACACTGTACGTTATTTGTGAATGAATCATCATCTTAAAAGCAAGACAATGAACAGTAACCAGCCATTATGGCACAGTAGTTAGAATTGCAGATTCCAGGTAAGGTAAAGTAATGTTGCTTATTGCCCAGCAGACCACAAAGGGCCACATCAGGGCTGTCACTGTGTAAGTCAACTCACAAGTCTTTTAGAGAAAAAAAATCGTTCACACAACCCTATAACTCGATCAAGTCACAGCCAGAATGGACCAGTTTGTCCCTCAGATCACACGATTTTTGGCAATTTAAAAAAAATAAAAAATCAACCACTTCACCTAGGAACATGAAGCATACACCATTGGATAGAAAAAAAAAAACCAATATATTTATCCAAAATGCTACCTTCAGTGAGGAATCTACACAGTTCACATGATGTAAGTAATCCACAATGATAAACATTTGCAGAAAAACAAACTTTTTGTGCCCACTGTAATCCACTTCTTCATGCTCTCTATCCTCACACACTAGTTCAGTTACACTTCTGAGTGCTTGGTATGACCTACAGAGAAAAGTACGTTTATGACAACTGCATAATAAAACACAAGAGTTTGACCACAAAATGCTAGATCCACACAAAATCGTGTGATCGTGTTCAAAATTGTGTGATCACGGTAACCGAGAGTAGGACAATTCAAATCTGTATATAACTACTAAAAAAAAATACGTGAAGAACGGTCTAAGGGAAGCAACTGCAAAAAAAGGCCCAAAGCTGACACTGAAACAAGATTTATTGCCCTTGGATAAAAGGCGGTATTGATTTAAAAATGGTCAAAACTCTGTCAGAAGTATGCATCTGACACGCCTTCAAGTGATGTGAACAGTGTCGGAAACTCGCTTCCGACAAGACTCGATTGAGTTCAAATGCAGGCTTCGAGGATGGGGGATTCAGTTTGTAACAGCCATTTGAAGAGGAATTCCTGTCTTGACTTTTCTCCTACATCGGGCTCATTTTGGAAGATTGGAATCACAGAGTCGGACAGTCCGTTTCATTCACTTGCTGGATGCGTCTCAGATTTCCAGATTAAAACTGCAGGTATCTTTGGGCGTGGTTTACACTAGAATACATTCTGAAAGTAAGTGTAGAGTACACGATACTGTTGCCAGTGTAAGACCAGATTTGAACTCCATAACATCCTCTTCATTATCCTCGTCCATGGGATAAATTCTGTGACCTTTCATGCCATACTGTCGGTTTGAATTGCCTCTTGTCGGTTATGGTGAGTTTGTGTTCAGGGTTGCCAGTATTGGGGAGTTCATATGGTTTTGTGGTGCCCTCTTGAGGGGGATGGCTTGCTCTCGCTGGCTGTGTCTGAGCAATTATTGTCAGTGGGGGCTTGGTAGGTGGTGTCCTATGTGCATTAGATCAGAACAGGCCTCACTGAACATCACTAAAGTAACTTGGAGTAATGCGGGGCATCTCCACTGGTGGATTGCCTCTTGAGTTAATATTTGACTGCTTGCTGGGGCCGTGGCAGGACAAGCTGGGATGTGGCTATTGACGGATAGCTGGCATGAACAGCTTGGGAGAAATGCCACTGATGTGGCTCTGAAGATGGGACTGCAGAACATCAACAACAAATGATAAAACTTTTAGTGTCGAAGCTTTAGCGACAAGGTTCATTATTCTGCAAAAGAAACCCTGACAGAATATTGATCAAAGAACTATGCATTTGGTCTAGCATTATATCCAGATTTAATGAATTCCATAGGTGGAGAAAAGAGAAAGACAGACCTCCACAGGAAAACTTGTCAAATGCGAAAAGGGTCACAGCTTGTTCAAAATTATGAACAAGGATCTCCGATGAAGGTTTAGTTTTGATGTTGTGGTCATCCTTAGCTAATATTGAATATGAAAGCGACCACAGCAATAATTTACCTTTGTTTTGGAATGTTAGGCAAGAGGAAGACTAGAACCCTGACAATGGCAAAGACAGCTGAAAAGAGTTCAGCTGTATCTGGTCGAGGACGAACGAAAGTGGACTTCATTAGACTTACCATGTGGCTTATATTTCCCAACTAAGAACAGGTATCCAGAAGGTGCTGGTTCAAATCCCAGCTGCTCCGGGATGGGGGGGGGGGGGGGGGGGGGGGTTATTCTGGCGGCAGAAGGGCATCTAGGAGTCGTGACCTGGATGCAGACCACGTCCTTGGGAGTACAAGGTTAAAAACGCTTATCTGAGGGGATTTCTTCTCTGAAGACCTGCTTTCAAGATTCCCTCTTCTTACAACGAAATGACATCAATGGATAATTCCATGTGCCCGACAATTGCAAGTTTTTCCAGTGTCCCAGCCAGAAGTGCTCTTTCTGTTGCAACAGTGCCAGAAATACCAACTACTCATCTGCCCACCACATCTGTGCCCTGCTCCTGAGAGCATTGATATAGCGCCAAGCAACTGACAACAGTATGTAGTATCTTGAGTTTGCACGAAGATTCACCCCACAATCTCCTTGGAAACATTCCTCTTTTCTTGTTTGTTTCTTTTTTATCACCCCACAGAAAGTGGTCACACATGACACCTGATTTTATCCGAGGATATATTTATACACACAAGAACCAAGAACATGCACAACTCCATCCATTCTATCAAACCATGTTTTATTGGTATAGTTTCTAGGACCGAGGTTCAAGTCACTCCACATCAAGCACGTCTGTTGTACACAAAACATGCACTGTACACACACATAAAACATATTGACGCTCAATCACCCATACACATTATGCATGCGCACACTCTCTCTTGCCTTTGTCATGACCGTTCCCATCTCCGTCCACAGAATGCATGAAATGTCATCTTTTGCACTGCACGCTTCTACTACGATGATTGGATATAGATCTATGCAGTTTCCCAAATAACAATGATTTTTATTACCCTTCGCTGTATTTGCCCAAAATTTTTGTGCACCCATCCATTGTGGGTCTCTAGCAGCCCATGCTTTTTGTAAAGGGAAAAAAGCCCTTCCCCTTTTTTTACCTTCAGAAAAGTATGGTCCCCAAAAAGCCCTACAACACACAGCAGGTTCTATCCTTCAGAAGAAGAATGGATATGAACCATACCCATTCTTCTTCTGAAGGACTAGAACCTTGCTGTGTGTTGTAGGCTTTGGGGACCCATACTTTTTCTGAAGGTAAAAAAACTCAAACAAATGACAGGGCAAATGAGAACAACTCCTTCAATCAGAAAATATTATTGTACGTTCACTCCAAACTTTGCTAAAGAATGTAGGAATAACAAATTACAGTGAACTCCGGATGTAGTGAACGCCGTTTACTGATAAATCGGCTTGTACTGAAGCAAGTTTTGGGTCCCGGTCCCAACTGTTCATATTCTTTGTTGATTTTAGCCGGTTGTAGTGATATTTTAAAATCTGGATGTATCGTATTTCCTTTTGTTGTGCGTCATTTTCAATTTCCCGGGCAAGCCGGGCTCCGGTTGTAGTGATTTTTTTTTAGAGAAAATTCCCTTCTCCCCAAAATGGCGAACGCAATGTGCTTTCTTAAAACGCAAAATCAAATTTATTGAAAGACATTGAAACAAAAAAAACAGAAACAGGTGGATGTCGCTTCTCAGGCAACAGTCAGCTCCATTGTGAAAAATAGTGAAAAGTTGAAAGAAAAATTCTATGGCGGTGAGGTTAATGCTAAGAGGAAGCGTGAGAGACTCCCACACGAGCCGAAAGTAGACCGTGCGCTGTTGTTTTTGGTTTAAAAAGGCAAGGGCCAACAACATGCCTGTCTCTGGCCCTGTGTTGAGATTGAAAGCGAGGAGTTCGCTAAGGATATGGGCTTGTGTGACTGGACATGTTCTGAAGGTTGGTTCGGCGCTTCACTGCTCGACACGACATTACTTCAGAAAAAAAAGCGGCGGGGAGAAGCAGTGTTGATGAGTGTGCTAACAGTTTGTTGGGCCCAGTGATGTCCTTTTACCTACACTAAACGAGTATGATGAAAATGACATTTCAACAGGGTTTGAAAGTGGACTGTTTTGGCGCATGCTGCCAGACCGCACGCTTGCATTCAGGCAGAAAAATGCCATGGCAGAAAATTATCTAAAGACCGACTCACATTTAGCGATTGTTGCAGTATGACAGGAACTGAAAAACGTCGTGTGCTGGTCATTGGGAAATTCCGTAGCTCACGCTGCTTTAAAGGGATAAAGAACTTGCCTGTGACTTATGAGGCAAGCCCTAAAGCATGGATGACCATGGATATATTTGAGAAATGGCTGAGAGACTTTGACCTTTCCCAGGACAATATGAACAAAAGGTGCTTCTAGTACTGGACAGTTGCACAGCTCACTAAAAGTGGATGGCCTAAGAGAAACCCAAGCTGCTGTTTCTTCCATCGATTCCCACGTCCTAAACTGCAACCTTGGACACAGGAGTAATCAAGAATTTGAAGTTCTTTTACGGGTGGGCCTTTAATAGTTCCTGTACGATTACATTCTAAAAACATCCTTTCTTCTCTCTCTCTCTCACCACACACACACACACACATCACATCACACACACACCACACACATTAATTCATAAAAAACTGTGAATGGTTGGGACGAGCACCATTTGGGCCAAGTGTTTACTGTATGCTTTTTTATCATTCGTTTACCGGGTTCAAAGTTTACGTAGCAGCAGGAGCAGGAGAGGCACTTTCTGTTAGCTCCCCAACATGCCAACATGAAAAACCCTCGCTTTATTTGTGTTGCAGCTTTACTGGTTTAAAAATGTCTCTCTTCATTTGGCAGCAAATGTTTCTCTTCATTCGTAGACTGCAAATCGCAACCCAAAAATTATGCCTGTTAGGCTTCACACAGGAGGAGGAAAAGAAAGGGGAGGAGAAGGCAGTCTTAGTCTTTGATACTTACATGTATAATGGGCTCATTACAGATGATATCTTTTTACTAGTCTCAGGGCTTTGAGGTAAAAAACATATCCCCTGAGACTGAGACGTCGGGGTTCGATCCCTTGCCTTGAAGCCTTGAATAGTGTTAGGGATGCTTACTTGGTGTTAATATACTGGGGCAGGGTGGGTATTTAAAGCCGTTTGTGCATTTTTCAGTGGGTAAATCAACATGAACTGTTTTCTTTTGCAACAATTTGTTCCCCAGAGAACTCGCTTGCGACCAGGCTGATTGGACATGCAGAGTCTTCGGAAGAGTGACTTCCAGATCAACCTTTGGATGCTTTGCAGAATGTGAAAGCGTCTGGGATCAAGTCACTGCATCTACCATTAGAAACAGTTTTCGTCACGCAGAATTTGTTTTGCCCAAGGATGCTGACGACTCGGCCAACTCAGACAGGGAATGCAAGGAGTCCCGGCTGCTGACATCATCCATCGACCCAATACTTTCGAGGCTTTACAAGGGACTTTGGTGTCTGTCTGGAGGACTGCTGCTCATGTGACGATGACGTCGCTTCATGTGCCCCACCGTTTTCAGAAACGGGGAGTATATAAAACTCCAGACAAAGAACCTGACTCAGAGTCAGACTTGGATGATTGTGGAGGCCCTGCTTAGCCGTATCAACGTTCGAGGCAAGTCTGCTGATGGAAGCTTGATTTGTATTTGAGCAAGGAGAGCATGATGTGAATGTCAGAGAAAGCTTTGACAGATTTAAAGTTCTTCTGCAGAACTTTATGCTGGAAAACTTCGGAGTTTCAAACGAAAGATACAATTTCTTTCTAGCCAAGAAAACAAACGAGGTTTCATTCAAAAAAAAATGACTGGGAACAAGACAGGACGACAGGGTAGAAATAGGGTCAGATAATGAAATCAGAGAGATCAGGGATCAGGTCAGATTCAGGAATCGGGTCAGAAAGTTCAGGGATTGGGCAAGAGAGAGGACGGGGAATCTGGTCAGACAGGACAGGGATCTAGTCAGACAGGCAGGTTTAAGTCAGACAGACAGGGATCTAGTCAGACAGGACAGGGATCTGCTCGGACAGGACAGGATCTAGCCAACAGGACAGGGATCTAGTCAACAGGACAGGGATCTAGTCAGACAGGACAGGGATCTAGTCGGACAGGACAGAGATCGGGTCAGAGAGGTACACTGGGAGGGATCGAATTGGAAAGGAAATCAGAAAGGCAGGTTTGGGGCCACAAAAACAGGGGACATTTTGAATTGATGTCA
>CM031618.1:32219381-32234381 GCA_018398815.1 Conus ventricosus
AGAGTACTACTGAAACAGAAAAAAAGGGAGAAAAAAGAAAGAAACAAAATATATGTAAAAGAAGTATGATATCTGAAAGAAATCCAGAGTAAGAAAGGGGTGAACAGTGTGACTGGTGAAGAACAGAGTGATAATGAAAATGATGACAGAAAAGAAAGGAGAGAGAAAGAAGAGAACACCTGTAACATATACAATAGGTAAATAATGGGTAACGTGGTGGAAGCTCTGTGGAGAGTACTGTGAGCGATGCTGTGGGTGGATAGGTACACACTGTTTTTGGATATTGATGCCAAGTGGGCAGAGGGCAATTAGACAGAATGCTGCATGGTGTGCTCAAAGTTGTCACTCTGTGATTCCCAAAGTGTCAGGACATTAAATGACTGATGTTGTGTTGGGGATGGTCAAAGTGCAGAGCGACCGGTCTGGTTGGTTATGGTGGATGTCGGCCAGGTGTTCAGAAATGCATCAAGTGTGCAGGATATCTCTCTCTGTGTGTGAGATGTCTCACTCACATAGATCTTACCACACAGTTCATAGTGGATAACATTGTGTATTCTGCCCACTCTGAACTGAGCAGTTCATAGTGGATAACATTGTGTATGCTACCCACTCTGAACTCAGTGGCAAGATGTATGTAGGTGTGATATCCTGCACACTTGGCGCTCGTATTTATGAACACCTGGTAGACATCTGCTTTCATCAACTCCGACCAGCGAATTTTAAAGGAGAGTGGTGTGGTGTGAACTTCTCAAACACACCGAGGAAGAAAGCCAGTTGACAGTGCTAGCTGAAAGATGACCTTGGTGGGCAAAATCATCGAACATATGTCAGTATGTGTATGAGGGTGCCAAGAAGAATAAATAGCTTTTTTTTTTTAATACCTTTGGTTTCCCAGAATTCACTGCAGTCTCAGCTTTCTTGAAAACAAACTGAACGTGCTCTAGTATCATGGGCTTTTAACTATGCAAAGAGTCACAACTTTCTGATAACGCATGTAGGTATGTAGAATACGGTGGCCTACTTTGTTTTTTCCCTTTGTTTGGTTGGTGATGTGGATCTCAGCACATGTCATAGTGCATTGGAAGATGAATGGATGGGCTGGGGTTTACCTGCTTGTCTGATCTTTCATATCATTTCACGTTGGATGGCATGATTTTTTCATGTCTGCAAAGAAGCACAATTTCAGACATACTGACCTGATGAGGTTTGAATGGCTTCAAAATTCTGATCATGATTCTTTACAAAACTACGCGGCAGTATGGCACGTCAGCTTTGGTGGATATGGACATTACACTGAATGCAGCAAACCACTTCTGCCTATAAGAATCATTTTACCCACAAAATAAACTTTTTTACCTTCAAATCTCAGCGTCCTCTCAAGATGTCATCTTGCAACAAAACAAACAAAGAAACAAAACAAAGAAGCAAACAAACCACACAAACTGATTACTACTGCTGAAAATTCATGGAAACACTGGATATCATGTACGTAGAATCAGCCTTGAACAAAGAGGTTGGATAATAACAGCCCAACAGCTACCAAGCAACATTTAAATCATGTCTTGCTTCTGTGCGTAAATGCCTTCACCATTTGTCTGAACAGAAAGCATGCACAGAACAGAATGTTTTAGGAACACCATATCCCACAAAGGCAAACCAGTGCCTGCGTCTGTGCACTGCTTATACACTTTTGGAGGTAAATAATTCTCAAAGACATACAGACAGCGATGTGAAGTCAAAGTCATTCATTTTAACGCTCAAGTGTCACAAAGGAGGTGTCTGTGTATACGGACCATCCAAATACCCTGCACTACATCTGCAAGTCAATGAGGCCACAACGTGCAGAGGTTGCAGCTAGATTAATAAGTAAATGAGAACCCAGATAGGAAGATATCTGGACAGATTCAGTCAGGTAACCATGACGTCCAGCAGCCAGTCATAACAACGTGTTGTAACCAGGCATCACTCAGCACGCGGTGAAAACTGTCAACACAGTCTGAAGATCAACAATCACAACACGACCGACCCCTGGAGGTCTGCCCTGACAGGATCGGTCTAGGTGGGAGTGAAGGGAGTGACTGACCTCACACGCTCCGCAAGAGACCACACAATAAAGATTACGATACAACACCCCATTTATTCACACCAGCAAAATAAACATTCCAACACACGCACCATGCACGATCACAATAAAGCACTCCAACGCACACAACATGCACAATCACGATCAAGCACTCCAACGCACACAACATGCACAATCACGATCAAGCACTCCAACGCACACAACATGCACAATCACAAACAAGCACTCCCGCACCCACAACATGCACGATTATAAATAAGTATTTCGCCATACGACGCACATGATCACACTTACAGCATTCCAGCACATATGACAAATACACGATTATAAGGAAATATTTCCAGCATTGACCCTTCTTAACACCATGGAGTGCGTGCACACCCCTGCCCCTGTCGAGTCTGCTGGGAGCACCCTGTCGCACTAGGTGCTCCGAGCCGGGGTTTGGGTTCTCGGGGACCTCAAACCCGACACCCCGATTTCCAAAAGGGGCAGTGAAAGCGGCCCGGGGGGGGGGGGGGGGGGGGGACGTAGCTGTTTACTGAGGTCCTAACGGGGGTCCACCGGCCAAAAACGGTGGGCGTTTTACCAGCCCGGGTCCCGCCAAAGGGCGGGGTCTCGATCAGCGTGTGGAAACCAGCCCGTCCGTGGTCTCAACCAAACGGGCCTCGACCAGTACGGGCACCATCCAGATCGTGCTCCAGGTGAAGCCCCCGGGGGGGGGGGGGGAGGACGTAGCGGGGGAGGAGAGTCGAAGAGGAGGGGAAAGAAAAGGAAGGAGGAAGGAAAAAGGGTACGGGAAAAACCCTGCCGTCAGTCCCCGTCGCCCTTGCTGTCAAGTCTTTACCCACTCCAGGGGGCGAGGGGGGGGGGTATTCACGACACAAAAAAACCCATTGAATCAAGTTTTTCTCACACAGCAGGTAAAGACTGCTTAAAATAAACGGGTTAAAAAAAACAAATAGAATTATCTTCACCCTCCTCACCACCTTAACTTTTTCCTTCCTTGGGAAAATAAATAACACAGCGACCATCGTTTAAAAACTGCCCCACTTTTTGCAAAAAAATAATTCAATGGCCCCAACGCACTTTTTAAAAAAACCTTTTTCAAAAAACAAAAATCTCCAACCACGCACCCGAACGACAAATCAGCGCACCACGCTCGTAAACTAAAACTCCTCTCCTTGCACACCAAACAGACGGGGGCCGAAGATAAAAGTCCGGAAAATGTGACAGGGGGGGCGAGCGAGACCAAGAAATTTCCCAACCCTGAATCACCAGGTTCTCTCCCTTCCCCCCACCGACTACCGCATCACCAGATACAAAACGGGAAAAAGAATTTTGGAAATAATTTAGAAGGGCCGGGTTAAAGGGGAAATTAACCCAGAAAAAAGGGGTTCACACAATATTTCTCTTAAAATTTTCGAAAACAAAAGAAAATTGGCCCAAAAGCGAAGACAAACCCGGCTAACAACACAAATCAAAACAAAACAGACCACGAAAAGAGCTTACCAGCTACCCGGGGTCCCCCGAAGAGGGCGGGTCAAAGGACTCTCTCTACCCTTTGTCCAGCGAGGGGACAGAGGCGAAATGCGGAAAAAAAGAAGCGAGTCCCCCCTACGGGCCCGACGCAGAATTTGAAAGTATGACTGTACTCTCGACAAAAGGAAAGAACCAGGGGGAGCAGGCGCCCCCCAGAGACATTTTCCCCGCTCGAGTGAAGAGCAAACCCCCCTAGCAATGGCAGCCAAATGCCTGCTGCGCACGAGGGGGCATACTAAAACAAAAAAAAACGAAGACGTGCAAAGGGTAAAAGACAGGCGAAGGCCGACAGACAAAAAGTTCGGGGAAAAAGGGTACCGCCCCCCTTAAACTTGCGGGTGAATAGCACGGGCGTGGAATTAGAGGAAGAAGAGAGAAAGCAAACCGAAGTTGAGTAACTTCCAAGGGCAACCCCCCAAAAAGCCACAAAAGGGGCGGGTACACACAACACAACGAAAATTAAACAAATTAATTCCGCCACCCTGGGGGTCGAACGTCGTAGGCTCGTGACAAACTCGTAAAAAAACCCCCCCCTTCTAAAAGAAATCTGTTTTCTAATACAGTGCCCCTTTAAACCCTTTGTCTTGTGAAACCTCACAAAAATGGGACCAAACCCCCAACTCTCTGTGATCGACGAGAAAAGAAAAATCTATAAAACTTCCACTAGAATCACCCCGGGGAGGAAAAACAAAATTTATACTTTAAAAACAACTAAGAATCCTTCCAACCAGAAAGTAAAAACCCAACCATTGATGTTCCTCCCTTTAACCTCACTGAAGGAAAAAACTGTCACTACACCTATACAGAGACAAAAGGGGTTTAAAACCCTGGTTGGGGGGGATGTCCCTCGACTGACTTTCCAATGTGGGACTACGGAGTGGGTTTAAGATAGTCAGCACCGTTTTACGGGAACCCTTGATATGACGGAAAGTGAACGCATGACCTGCAGCTCCCACTGCCTAACCAGAGTCGTGCTGACTGGCCGGGATCCGCCCAGGCACTGGAGGGGATTGACGCTTCCAGTAAAAAAACTTCCGGCCGTACTTTCTTCCGGGGCACCCTGTGCGCGTCCAAATCCCCGGAGATTTCAGAAACATAGGGCATCGATAGTCCAACGGGACAGCCTTGGGTATCGACTTGAAATTTCTACCACAACCCAAGTGTAGCGGACCGCGATCGGATGGAGGATTAATGGTCCCACCAGGTCAACCCCAAACCCTTGCGAAGGCTTCCCAACCCGGGGCCTGCCCCCTAGGGAACACGCTTCAACGACCCTTAGGCGTTGTCCGTTGGCAGACATCCAACTGCGGCAGTCTGCCTAACCTGGAGTTCACCCTGGCCAAAAGAATCCTGTTGACCCTCGGAGCCCGCTTGGAGCCCAATACCTGCCAGGGGGAATCGGGGGCCCTGCCGGGAAAACAGACCTTAAATTTTTGGGGGAAAAAACAAGCTGTTGGCCACCGACTGCCGGGGTTAAAAACCCAAAAAAGGATCCCCTTGTGAGCTTGAAGCTCACCTTGGCGTGTGGGGGCCGACGAGCGGGACGATCCACCAGTCGTCGCGGGCTTGGAATCCCACCCTTGGCCTAAGACAGCGGGGGAAGCAGGATGGGGCCTTTGCAAGAACCTCGTCAGAATGGGTGTAAAAAAGGGGCGAAATTTCCCTGTTCCTGCTTTTGTTTTTGGCGCGTGTGGTGCCCCCACACACCCTTAGGGCAAATCCGAAACCGGACTACTGCGCCTTTGCGAAGGTGATCGAATTCCCTAGATAAGGAATAAGAGGTCGTTCCACCGAAATGGCCCATATTTTCCCCACAGAATAGGGGTGGAGATAGGAATAAGTACAGAAGGGGGTGGAGGTTTAAAACCAGCCTCCAACCCCCACAAATATAACGGGCCCCCCCGGGGGGGTCAGGGGAAAACCCAAACCCTTTTAAAAAAAAGAGCGTTGAGCCCCCAACCCCTGATGTGTGCAAGGGGGAACCCAACAACAGAGAAACACGGGGCACCTGTACCACTAGGAGTGGGGGGGAACCCAGGTTAGCCGAGGCGCGAGGATGCGGAGAGACTAGCCCCCGACTACCACGGCTCAGGGCAATTTTCCTAAAGGGCCAGGACGACCACAAAAAAACAAGTCGGGGCGCTGAAATCCCCGATGAAAACCCCCTTGTTCGCCCCACTAGCAGTCGTCGGGACCTTATTGTTTTTTAAATCCTGTGGAAGGCTTCCTCTCCGTAACCCCGGGGAGCCCCAAAGCCTGCGAGCTTCCGCAAACACCTCCTGTGTGAATCGCAGCCCCGAAATCCTGAGGGGCTGTCTCGCCTATTCGGATCCTCAACTCTGGGGACACAGTTTGGGGAGCTGTTCAAAGAACAGATCCTCCAGCCCAACTTAGCTAACTACGCCAGTACCCTAGCGTCTTGCGCAGCCATCACCAAACCAAAGAATTCATCATTATCTTTTCAGGCCTAAAATTCCTCCTGTAGGGCTCTGGGGTAAGGTGGAAACGTACGCAAGCCAACTGCATGTCTCAAAGACGCACCTTCATTTAGAGGGGCACACACTCCCTTGCAGCCCAGATAATCCAGAAAAAAGGTGCATAGCCCTTTTTCTCCTCAGACAATTTGGATAACAAGCAACCTTGTCCCAAATGCTCAAAACATACAATGTCCTCACTAGGTCTGAACCGGAAGCTTTAACTTTGGGCCCTAACTCTTCACCTGCCTGGTGATTAACCCCCTGGTTTTTTCAGAAGGGAGGCCGCGAAAGAAATTTTCCATTCTTCCTGCGTAGAGCCTCCGGCTGGGGCCTCCCCCCTCCGACCAACTTTCCCGCGGAGGGCACCTCCTCCCTACGCGATCGCCTCCCCTTTTACGCTGAGCCCCCTGTCTACCCCCTCCCTACGCTGAGCCCCCTGCTTAGCCCTCCCCCCTACAAGAATACCTCTTCCTTATGCATAACCTCCGTCTTCATCCCTCCTACGCAGGGGGGCCCCATCCCATCTAGCTTTCCCTACGGAGCCTTTCCTCTTCCCTCGTTCTTCCCTACGCAGGGGTTTTCCCGCCTAGCACCTCTTCCCTACGCAGAGCTTTTTGCCTAGCGCCTCTTCACTCGTTGGGCCTCATCCCCCTCGCTTTTGCTCTAGAAAATCAGGACGAAGTGATGTCCCGGGCGGGGTTCACCACTCCCCACACGGGGGGGAGACCTCTGACCCGTCCCTTGGCTGCTTTCCCCTAAGGGAAAAACTTCTGGGGGATGCCCCTTCGAGGGGAAGCCCGGAGGGAAAAGGGTTTCGGTCTTGGCTCAAAAGAAGCCCCCCGTTGCTTTTCTATACCCTTTACGCTTCCGAGCGGAGTCCAGTCCGGGTCTCGACAGGGGGACCCCCCGCGAAGAGGTAGTAAAAATCTCCACTGGGGTACTGCTACAGCACTGGAAAAGGGAGAAGTTACCGTAGTCGAAGTACGGTACTAATATAGGGGCTACAGAAAATTTTGAATACCCCCCTTTTTCGACCCCGCGTCGCCCTACCACCACGCCGGGCCGCCATGACAACAATATCCTACCGTTTTTAAATACGGGGAAAGACAATTCCACTAGCTAAAAAAAAAAAAATATTTTTAGGGGGGGTGTATATGTGTTAGTGTTGTGTGCGTGTGCGGACAAGTTCCGGGCTCCCCCTCGGGAAAAAACCGCGCCTACAGACGGCAAAATGCGGGGGGGCTCACCCAAAAAAAAAAAAAAAAACAGTCCGGGGGCCCCCCCCTTGGCAACACCGCGCTTAACCGAGAACGTGCGGGGGGCTGGGCCAAAAAAAAAAAAAAAAAAAAAAAAGCAAAGGAATCCGGGGGAGGAAAAAAAAAAAAAAAAAAATACGTCCCCATAAACCCCTGTACTCAACAACCTGAGAGAGAAAAAAAAAACAAAAACTGCTAAATACAACAAGAATGGAAGACTGGCGGGAACAGGGGCAAGATTACGGCCCGTACTGCGTGGGGACCCGCGGAAAAGGGGGCCGGAAGCGGTCGACTCCCCCCTGGGCTCACCCCCCGACCCTGACCGCCGGGGTGTTCCCTCAGGCCCCAAAAAGACTCCCTTCCCTAGAGCACCCACCAACCACCCCCGAACAAACACGACAAACTGACTAAACAATACAAAACGCAAAACTAAACAGGTACTCTGCGAAAACGAGGAAAAAGCCGAGCCTTCACTCCCGGGCGAGCCCCCCCATTGTCCAACCGACCCCCGGAGGGCTGCCCTGACAGGATCGGTCTAGGGGGGAGTGAAGGGAGTGACTGACCCCACACGCTCCCCAAAAGACCCCAAATAAAGATTACGATACAACACCCCATTTATTCACACCAGCAAAATAAACATTCCCAAAAAGACCATGACGAAACCCCCCCAATAAACACCCAACGCACACAACATGCACAATACGATCAAGGCACTCCCCCGCACACAAAATGCCAATCACGACAAGCACTCCAACGCACACCAAAATGCACAATTTAAAAAAAGCCCCCCCGCACCCCACAACAGCCATTTTAAATAAATATTTCGCCATAACGCCTGATCACCTTACCATTCCGCACAATGACAAATACAGTTATAAAAGGGAAATATTTCCACATTGACCCTTCTTTAACCCATGGAGTGCGTGCACCCCCTGCCCCTGTCGGTCTGCTGGGGGGGACCCGTCGCACTAGGTGCTCCGAGCCGGGTTGGTTCTCGCAGGGAGTCGCTCAAAAAACCGACACCCTGTCCCCGCGGGGAGTGAAGAGCGGTTTCCCGGGGGGGGGGGGGGGGGGGTAGCTGTTTACTGGAGGTCCTAGACGGGGGGCCAGGCCGGCCGTCAAGACGGGGGGCGTCTCACCACCCCCGGGGCCCGACCCCGGCGTGGTTTTCAGCGTGTGGCACCAGCCCGTCCTGGGCCAACCCGAAGTGGCCCCGACCATACGGGCACCATCCAGACGGCTCCAGGTGAAGCCCCCGGGAGGGGGGGGGGAGGCCCTAGCGGGGGGAATCGAAGAGGAGGGGAAAAAAAAGGAAGGGGGAAGGAGAAGGGGACGGAAACCCCGCCGTATACCCTCGACCTTGCTGTCAATCTTAGCCACTCGCATGATGGGCGAGGGGGAGTGTATTTAACGCACACATTTAAACCCCTTGAAAAAGTCTTCTCAACGATGCAGGGTAAAAGACGCATTTAAAACAAAAGGGTTTTAAAAAAAATATGAAAAATCTTCACCCTTCTTCACTCACGCTTAACGTTTTCCTTCCTTAGGAAATAAATTTAACACAGCGCCATCGCTTAAATAACTGCCACCACATTTTCAAATAAAAATTCAATGGCACAACTGTCACATTTTATAAACACATTTCAAAATAACACAAATCTCCAACCACGCATCCGAACGACAAATCATGCGCACGCACGCTCGTGAACATAAAACTCGCTCTCCTTGCACACACAAACAGACGGTGGCCGAAGGATAAAAGTCCGGAGAATGTGACAGGGGCGGACGAGCGAGACCAAGCAAGTTCCAACCCTGAATCACCAGGTTCTCTCCCTTCCCCACCGACTACCGCATCACCAGATACATAAACAGGAGAAAGAATTTTGGAAATAATTTAGAATGGCCAGGTTAAAGATGGAATTAACCAGAGAAAAGGTCTCACACAATATTTCTCTTACAATTTCGAAAACAAAAGAAAATTGCGCAAAAGCGAAGACTAAGCCGGCTAACAACGACAAATCAAAACAAACAGACCACGAAACTGATGCTTACCAGCTACCCGTGGGTGACCCCGAAGAGGCGGGTCAAAGGACTCTCTCTACCCTCTGTCCAGTCGAGAGGACAGAGGCGAAGATGCGGAAACAGAAGAAGCGATGTCCCTCTCCTACAGGCCGACTGCAGGAATTGAAAGTACTGACTGTACTCTCGACGATAAGGTAAAGAACCAGGACTGGAGCAGGCGCTCCCAGAGACATCTTCCGCTCGAGTGAAGAGCTAACCT
This sequence comes from Conus ventricosus, assembly GCA_018398815.1. Lineage (NCBI taxonomy): Eukaryota > Metazoa > Mollusca > Gastropoda > Neogastropoda > Conidae > Conus > Conus ventricosus. The sequence goes on from CM031618.1 coordinate 32,229,018, forward strand.
CCCTCAGCAATGGCAGCCAACATGCCATGCTGCGTCACAGAGTGAGCATACTTCAAACTAAAAGAAACGAAGCACGTGCGACAGGTAAAAAGACAGGCGAGAGGCCGACAGACAGAAAGTTCGAGAGAAAGGTACCGGCCACCCGTGAACTTGCAGGATGAATAGCACGGGCGGTGGAATTAGAGAGAGAGAGAGAGAAAGCAAACCGAAGTTGAGCTGAACTATACCAAGGTGCAACCGCACCACAAGCCACACTAAGGGACGGGTACACGACAACAGCAACGACAATAAACAAATAAGTAATTCCGCCACCCTAGGGGGTCGAACGTCGTAGGCCTCGTGACAAACTCGTGACAACGGACCATCCAAATACCCTGCACTACATCTGCAAGTCAATGAGGCCACAACGTGCAGAGGTTGCAGCTAGATTAATAAGTAAATGAGAACCCAGATAGGAAGATATCTGGACAGATTCAGTCAGGTAACCATGACGTCCAGCAGCCAGTCATAACAACGTGTTGTAACCAGGCATCACTCAGCACGCGGTGAAAACTGTCAACACAGTCTGAAGATCAACAATCACAACATTTCAGTGTTGAACGGTAAACTACTGTTCTGCTGTTGCGACACATGTGATGTAACAAGTGTACGCTTAGTTCCAAGATGCGTTATACACACCTTCATGATCAGAGGCAGTAGCAGAAAGACCAGCCTGCAACAACAGGAGGGCGATCTCATTCCGGGTGCTCACATCCAGGGTGGAGTTCTGACAGATGCAGTGTAAAGCTGAAACATGGAATGAACCAGCAGTTAGAGAGTGTGTATGCATTTGTTTGAACTGGCATCAAATCAGATTTCTTCCCATTGTCCGTTTCACTTAGGATCCCAGGACGCTGTAGGCTACTGTGATGACGTTAAGGCAGTTGCAAAGTGAGGCGACTGCAGATGGAAATCTAAACAAATGTTTAAAAGTAATTAACTCTTTCATCCCTATGACCCGGTTTTCCGGTTTGCAGAAATCCTACCCTTCCTTCCTGCAGCCCAGAAAACTGGGCAGCACAAAATCCCTCCTTTCCTTCCTGCAGCCCGGAAAATCGGTTCTCACAGTAAGCGCTTTGAACTTCGCGCGAGTCGCGCCATCAGTACACGTCATGACCGGGTCGCTCGCACGGCAGTGTTTATGAATGGAATGGATGCCAGACGGCCCCTACAGCATGGGAAAGTGGTTGCCGCTCTATTCTGGCCAGTTTGCTACTGCATACGTGGCAGATCTCACTTTACACTTCTTTTTTTCCCCCTCTAAATCTATAAGAATCTGGGAACAAGAGGAAGTAATGGTTCATAGAAAAGTAGGAATGAAAGAGTTAAATGACCCCGCCGAACAAAGTGGACAAACAAATCACAAAACAAAACACGACGCGTTTCGACCTCTTAGATCTTCTTCAGGCGAGATAAACAACACTCAGGACAATGAAAATGAACGAGCAGTCACTTATCTTCCTAAAACATTCAGCGTAAGATGGGTGTTGAATGAAAACGAGGCCTCGTTTTCTTTCAACGCCCATCTCGTGCTGAATCTGACGAAGATAAGTGATTGCCTGGCCTCATTTTCATTCAATGTTTATCTTGTGCCAAATTGGATGATCATAACAGAGAAACCACAGCTGATGATTAAGTTGATAGAATGTACATTTGTCTCTCTGAGAGCGGCATTACACCTGATGATTTAATTGGGAAAAAAAACCTAAACAAACACAAAGCATTTATTGTCTCCCTGAGACAGGTGTTCCAGCTGATGATTACTTGATAAAATACTCCTTTCCTTGGCTGATAATGGCACTACTGTTGCTGTTTAATATGATCAAACTCATACCTCTGGCTGAGAAATCACAGCAAGACAGCTGAAAACTTGCCAATCCCATTTCACCCTGAACACCCTTTGCTCAGCAGCACACAGCAGGATGGACTTACCTGTGAAGCCCTCGTCGTCAGTCAGGTGGATGTTGGCGCTGCACTCCAACAGCAGGGTGACGGTTTTCAGGGGGTCTTTACTATTGCGGCAGGCTTCCATCAGCGCCGTGCACCCTGAAACAGTCTTCTTGTTACGCCATCTTTCATCTTCTTATCACGCAATGTTTCATGCTGGAAAAAAACCCCATAATAATAATAATAATGATTATTATTATTTAAAAAAACCCATGGAAAATGAAAGGCACGGCATGGCTTTTGATCACCTGAAGCATTCAGAGGAAAGAAAGCGTCTTCTTTGCCGAGTGTGTTGAAACAAATGGTTACCATTCGTCAATTCTACAGTCAACAGTATTTTCAGCTAGCTCAAACGATAGAGGACTGTGGAAAGGAAAAAGTTCTGCACAATCGAGTTCAGCTAACGTATCTCTATCACCTGTTTCATGATAGCAAATTGTTTTTTGAATTGAAAGCCATTTTTTCCCCCGATATTCAGTTTTCCAGTCAATGTCAGTGCTTTAACACAAACTCTAGCTTATGACAAGTTCATTTTGTTTTAGATCCACGATAACTTAGGCCTAATGCTCACCAGTTTAACATGAAGACAGGGGAAACAAATCAAGTTTAATTGCAGGATGCATAAAGCAAACATCTTTCTTGAGAATATCAACAGACTTGTTTTATCATTTTTGACTGGATCCTTTCAAAATGGCTGCTGTGTTGCAGTGTGTGATTGGTTGTTGGACCTGTAGACTGCCTTCAAGCGTTCTCCAGGAACATGTTATTGGATGCTCAAAATCAACAAGCAAACTGGAAACCTAACCTCAGAACAAAATGCTGGGAAAAGAGTTATCTTGTCTGTTTCTGTTTTGTAAACAGTCCATGCTGGTGTGAGAACAAAAATATTCCTGGACCCTGTCACACAAAAGAGGATTAAAAACTTCTGTTGCAGGATATGTTGTACTTTCATTCTCATCACCTCCACAATGAAAAATAAAAAACACAAATTTGGCATCAACAGATTTACAAAAAGATGCTGACAAACTTGTGACATGGAGGGAATTCAATGGCTTGGCTCTTCATCCACAAAAATCAAAATTAATGTAAATATTGACAAGACAGAAACCTCAAAATATTAAATCTAATTTGACTGATATGAAAGTTCATGACAAAATTTTAGAACAAGGCAATTCCCATAGATTACTTGGTCTTGGTATTGATAACAGTCTCTCTTGTTCTTTTCACGTCTCTTCTGTAACTTGTAAACTTTCAGAAAACTTATTTCTGCTAATCTTAAAAAGTCTTAGTAATACATCCGCCAAACATGAACAAACCAATCACAAGACAAAACACGATGCGTTTCGACCTCTTAGGTCTTCTTCAGGCAAGAAAAACAACACTCAGGACAATGAAAATGAATAAGCAATCACTAATCTCACAATATTCGGCACAAGATGGGCTCGTTCTTCAGTTTCGTTGTCCTGAGTGTTGTTTATCTTGCACGAAGAAGACCTAAGAGGTCGAAACGCACCATGTTTTGTCCTGTGATTTGTTTGTTCATGTTTGGTTGATGTATTACTTGGACTTTTTAACATTTGATAAAATGTCTGAATGCAGTTGCCTCACTTTGCAAGTAAATTATTTCAGCTAAACAAAAACAAAGCACTTCTTTGATACCAGCTGCAGTGGCGAAGTGGTTAGCGTCGCGGACTCCGGGCTGGGAGGTCGTGGGTTCGAATCCCATCAGAGTCATGTGGGTTTTTCTGCCCCGACCAGCTCCTACCCAGAGTTGAGTTTGCTGCGGACTCAGTTGGGAAGACTGGGACCACACAGTCGAGTTTCATCCACTTAATGGATGCGTTTCTGAGAGTTGCTCAAATTTCTTGACCAACACTGCAGGTGCTTGTATCTCTCGGGCCTGGTTGACGCCGGGATATATAATGAAAGGAAGCGTAGAGTACAGCCCTGTCATGTAGTCTCAGACCGAAATGGAAATCCGTAGCATCATCTTAACCATCCTCATTCTCATCGATCAGCATAAAAAAAATGTCTCAAATTCTGTGGCCCTTCATGCCCTGCTCTCATGGTGACCTCAATTTTGATGTCCTCTCCACATCTGTGGCCTTGGTTTGGTTCCGTCGGGGTCACCGGCATCGGCGAGTCCATGGGGGCTGTCGTTGGACGGACGTGGTGGCGCCCTCCGAGGGAGAGCTCACTCACGCCGGCTCCGCGACTAAGCAATTATTGTCGTCAGAAGGGGGCTTAGTAGGTGGTGTCCTGCGCATGTTAGATCAGAACGGGCGCCACTGAACACCACCGAAGTGACTCGACAGCAGTGCAGTGTCTCCTCCGGTGGGTTGCCTCTTGACGACTTGACATTGCTCCCTGTGGATTGCTTGTGCCGAGGCTGCAGCGGGGCCGACTGGGCCGTGGCTGTGGATGGGGTGTCGGAATGAGCGGTGTGGGTGCACTGCCTCTGAGGTGGCGCAGAGGTTGGGACAGCAAAAAAAAAAAAAAAGAAAGGAAAAAAAAGCACTTCTTTGATCAGCATACTCAAAAGTTTATCCTTTCATGCATATGTGCATGTGTGTGTTGTGTGCACGCTTACATACAAATGTGTTTTATTATTGTTATCATTTGTTATCACTTTATGTACCTTTTAGTTTTTACTTTATTCTCTCTCTCTCTCTCCATGCATATATGGGTGTGTAAGTGTGAGTATGTACGTGCGTGCATGTGCATGCGTGCATGTGCGCACTGTTCTTTAGTGCATGTGCATGTAGTGGTGGTTTGTATGAGTATGTGTACTGATATCATTAACAGTTTATATTTTACATATGAATGCTTTTCAATATTGTTGAATGTTATATGATCACTGTCAGACAATTTTCCTTTTGTAAGAGGACAATAAACTGAATTGAATTGAACTGAATATACTTCAACAAATACTGACTATGCCTCAACATGTTGGGACTTACCAAGAAGGAACATCAATATCATGAAAACTTGCCTAGTCCCAACCATTTGAGAGTTTATATAGATTATCCATCTAGCTCATACCTTTTAAATCATCTCCTCCTCTGGTAAATGATTACAAAACAATTAATATACTTCCTTTCAGTCTCAGGTGTCAATTAAATAGAGCTGTTTTCACGGTAAAAATCGTGCTTAAATAGAGCTGTTTTCACGGTAAAAATCGTGAACAAATTTGCACCTCACTGTCTCTGCAACAAATTCCCAGTAAACAATGTACGAGATATAAGTAATTTGTTCATTCCCCAAGAACAATTTGTTTTGTTGTTGTTACTGTTGTAATGATATCTATAAATGACAGAAGATAATCCAGAAAACCAAGAGTGGCTTTGTTATGCACCCTGAATTAAAAATTAAAGTAAA
>CM031618.1:32236881-32261881 GCA_018398815.1 Conus ventricosus
TGTGTGTGTGTGTGTGTGTGTGTGTGCGTGTGCAATGTGTGTGTGTGTGTCCTGTTTATGCGTGTCTCTGTATGTGCACACATACAAATGTGATTTTATGTAACAGTTGTAGCAGCAGTTGGTGGGCAGGCTATTCACAGCCAGGGTCTCACACTATGCCCTCTTTCATTTAATATTAGGATAAGCATTCTAATTTACCACAGCAGGGTAATTTTATGTAGAACTTAAAAGTCCTTGTTTTAAGCTGAATCTTGTCTAACAAAATGTGAGCAATAGATTAATTTCTTTCCCCTATCAAACAGACAATTAAAAAATCGTCTTTCAGGGGATAACTTTTCCTGTAGCATCTAGGTGAATATCGCTGATTTTCTTCCAGCATTCATCAATGTCACAGTCTGAAGTAAAGAGATTGGTCCACCCAATGAAGCTAACAAAACCTATTGATTATGCAGTCAAAATCACCTTTGCCGCTTAAAATATAAGTGTACAATCTTTGAGAGAGAAAGGTTTATTAAAGTCCTACATCTCAAAATAGCTCACTGAGTGATGACTCTTACCCAGTGAGGACAAGTAATCAACACTGACGACAAGGTACACACATGAGGACAGAATTCAATCATTAATGTTTGGGTTTTGCAGAGCTCTGTGGTGGTCGAGTTCAAAACAACGTAATTTTGCTGTATTAAAGTTGATTTAAAAAAAAACCTGCCTTGCAAGACGCTGGGCACTCTTACTACATTAATAGCTCTCCAATCAATTTGTGGAATGTTAAAATCTTCAGTTCAATGAATTTGTTCCCTTGAATCCTTACCAAATTCCTGGTTCAGTAGTTTAAAAACAAAACAAAACAGAACTGTACGTCGTTAGCTGTGAAAGAATTTGAAGACCTACGAACGATTCTGTTTGAATTACGTAAAGAACTTTTGAGTATGGGCGTGTTCTGTGTTTGTTTTGTTTTGATCGGTACTGTATTATTGTTCGGCAAAAACAAACATGAACGATGACACGGACATTGAATGAAAGAAAACAGAAACAGTGCAAGTGGGATGAACAGAAGAGTGGCTGGGGTTATTTCTTTCTTTCTTTCTGCGTACGCAGGCTGATACTCCTGCGGACACTCCCTGTATAGTCAGGCAGTGGAGTTTTGTGTGTATGACCCTTTTTTTTATCCCGCCATTAAGGCAGCCATACTCCATCTTCGGGGAAGGTGCATGCTATGTGTCACGTGTCATCCATACCAACGGCCAAATTGGCCTTCTCTTCCGAAAGTTGGTGATGGGATTTTACGTGTGTGCAAGATGTTGTGCGTGCGTTCACACACGGAACCTCGGTTTATAGTCTCATTCGAAGGACTGTGTGGGGAATGGAGTCAGAACCAATGTTAACTCCGAGGGAAAAATCCCCCCATTCCGAAATTCGAACCCGCAACCCCAGGATCACGAGTCCGGCGCTCTACCAACTGAGCTATTCCGGCCCCCTAGCTGGGGTTATTAGTGTGAAAACCATGCCAGAGAGAAAAACAAAACAAAAGCGACATGCCAGATCATCTGGCAGATGCAGACAATACCTGCAGAGAGAGAGAGAGAGAGAGAGAGAGAGAGAAAGAGAGAGAGCGGTAGCGGTACAGGTATGCGATTTCTTGTATGCCAAAACCAGTCTGGTTGTTTTACAATGTCTTGTTAAACTTAAACATTTAGATGACAAATGCTACAAAGAATCAAGCAGAAGAACCCGTAAACTATTTGCAGTTTACCCTGATCTCATCTTGTAGCTCTCTCCACGATGCCATTTTGATCAGGCAACAGACGACGGACCCAGACTTCAAAAGTACGGATGGTGGCCTTCCTTCCTTTGTGTTGAGTTGTCTCCCTTGCTGAACCACAGTAGTAGTGGTGGGGACTGGCTCAAAAGCCTAGGCCTCGCAGCCTATGCACGTCCCCTCTTTGTCAATACTTTTTGTTAAAAGTATTGGTGTTGAAACGCAATTGGGCATTTTGTTACACAATGCCTAATTGTGAAGTTAGTACTCTGACTGTAAGAAACAGACCGACATCTACATGCTCGTAAGCCAACCGTTATTTCCGCTAACCCTTGAACCGAATACGGATGAATGCGAATAGCCGAACCGAATGCGGATAAGTACAAATTGGGTTAAGCCAATTATGTGACATCCCCCTTTCTTTCAGGAAATGGACATAGATTTATAACGTTAGCGTCTCTACTTTTTTTTTTCTTTTCTTTTCTTCAAACATAGCATCCAGGGAACCAGGTCAAGAGGTCCAGGCGGTCTGGCTTCCTGATGGGACGGCCACATCTAGAGGTTTTGGACCATAGGCGTAGCAGGCTGGTCTTCTGGCTGGGATCTGGCCTCTGGATGGGGTTCCCACGTCTGGAGTTCTGGGAGTGTACCCGGGGACAGTTGTTTTGCTTGATGGGGTTTTGGGGATGAGGTAGGGGCCATGGCGGGCCGCCATGGTGTCTCGGTCTCAGGACCCGGATCGTCTTCCTCTGCAGGATCTCCCATGGACCCAGGGTACAGAGAGGAGGCCTCCCTAGGAACTCTGCAAGGGGTCTGAGGTTTGAGTTCCCTGGGGACCAGGTGACGCCGGTTCCTCCTCTGTCTGCCACTGGGAGTCTGCACTTCATAGGACCGGAAGGGGAAGGACTGAACGACGGTCCCTGGTGCCCCCGATGGCTTGATCCACACAGGTTGTCCTGGAGTAAGTGGAGGAGCTGTTCTTGTGCGGTGTGCTCTGTCAAAGTTCATCTTCTGCTTCTGTTTGACAACTTTGTCCTGCTCCTCGAAGTTTTTCTCTTTTTGTCCCCCGGCTTCAAGGTTGATGGCAGTATGGGTACTGTGGTTCGCAGCTTTCGTCCCATGAGTAGCTCTCCTGGGCTCAGTCCCTGCTGAAGTGGTGTTGCCCGATAGCTGAGGAGAGCCAGGTAAGGGTCTTCTGCTTTCTTCATGAGAGACTTCACTGTCTGTACTGCTCTCTCTGCTTCTCCGTTAGCTTGAGGGTAGTATGGACTGCTTGTGACATGTGTGAATCCATATTTCTCTGCGAAGGCTGCAAACTGGCAGCTGGTGAACTGGCAGCCATTGTCCGACATAACAACTTCTGGGATTCCATGTCTGGAAAACATGCTCTTGCAGTGGTTGATCACACAGTCAGCGGTAGTCTGCCTGAGGAGGGCTAGCTCGATGAATCTAGAATAATAGTCCACAACGATCAGGTACTGTTCTTTCTTCAGTTCGAAAAGGTCCATGCCTATCTTCTGCCAGGGGTAATCAGGGGTGTCTGGGGAATTAGGGGCTCTGGGGGATTTGTCTCTCTCGAACGCAGATAGGACAGTGTTCCACCATAGACTCGATCTGGGCAGACAAACCTGGCCACCACACACTTTCTCGTGCTCGAGCCCGACACTTGACGATTCCTTGATGTCCCGTGTGAATTTTCTCCAGGATGTCTGGCCTCAACTTCTCAGGGATGACCAGTCTGGTTCCATAGAGCAGGAGGTCTTCTTCCACGCTGAGATAGTGTCGAACAGACCAGTATGGCTGGATCTTCTCATTAGGGCAGTGTTCGGGCCATCCTTCATGAATGAATCTTTTGATTTCTGAGCAGACTGGGTCCTTGCTAAGCTCTTGCCGGATCTGGTCGAGTCTCGGTGGTGTGGCTGGAGCACTGGAGAGGACCTGATCCACCATGGAGTCAGCTTCTTCTTCTAGCTGTTTGTCTTTCTTCTGTGCCAGTCGAACGGTGCTCTAGACAGGGCATCCGCAGTGATCAAGTCCTTGCCTTTTTTGTATTCCATCTGGAAGGAGTATCGCATCACACGCATGCGGAATCGCAGTAGACGTGGTGACAGCTCATCGAGATGTTTGGTCTTCAAGAGCGTCAGGAGTGGTCTGTGATCTGTTTCAATGACCAAGTCTTTGATACCTGTGATGTACTCTCGAAATTTCTCACATGCCCAGGCCACTCCCAATGCTTCTTTCTCCACTTGGGCATAGTGCTGCTCCGTTGGAGTGAGTGATCTGGATGCATAGAAGACTGGTTTGAAAATGCCGTCATCCTGTTTCTGCTGCAGTACTGCTCCAAGGCCATAGGACGAGGCGTCTGTAGACAGACGGGTCTTCCGGCTCGGGCTGTAGTGAGCCAGAACAGGTGCTGAGCTGAGCTGTCTTTTGATGCGTTGGAAGGCTTCTTCTTGTGGGGCATCCCAGGTCCAGTCATTTTCTTTCTTCAGGAGGTCTCTGAGAGCCCTGGTGTCATCTGCCAGATTGGCACCAGCAAACTTGGCGACGTGGTTGACCATACCAAGTAGACGTCTGAGTTCGGTGATGTTGGTTGGTGTTGGAAAATTTGTGATGGCGACGACTTTCTCAGGGTCAATGGTGATGCCCTCTGGGGAGATGATCTGTCCCAAGAACTTGATCGACGGCTTTGAAAATTCACATTTGTCTGGGTTCAGAGTCAGTCCAGCATCACTCTGCTTCTGCATCACCTGGCGGAGGCGTTCATCATGTTCTTTCTGGTCTTTCCATGAACGAGGATGTCATCCATGTCACAGATGGCACCTGGGAGACCGCAAGCAAGTGGGTCATGGTGCGCTGGAAGATCTCGGGGCCTGAACTTATACCGAAAGGGAGTCTGGTTATAGCAGAACCTTCCGAAGGGCGTAATAAAGGTAGTCAGTTCCTGTGACTCAGTCTCCAAAGGTATCTGATGGAAACCACTGTTGCAGTCTAGTTTGGTGAAGACTGTGGATCCAGATAACTGGGCGAGAAGCTGGTCGGTGGAAGGAAGTGGAAAGTTCTCACATTTGACCCCTTCATTCAGTTTTGTGAAATCCACACAGATTCTGACCCTGTTGTTTGATTTGGGCACTACAACTATTGGAGCACACCAGTCCGTTGGTTTCAAGACAGGACGAATGACTCCAAGTTGTTGCAGATTGTCTAGTTCTTCTTTGACTTTGTCTTGGAGTGGAAGAGCAAGTCGACGTGGTGAGGTCACAGCATATGGTTTGCAATCTTTCTGGAGGTGTATTTTGTACGTAGAGCTTGTCAGGTTACCTAGGCCTCTGAAGAGTGTAGGGAACTCTCTCCTGTACTGGGCTTCCTTGTCACTGACAGCGTTCACTTTTTCTATCATCTGAAGGGCAGAGATAGCTGGGCGACCCAGCAATGGCTCTTCTAGGTCTTTGATGACGTAGATATCCTGTGTGACTGTCTTTTCTTTGTAGGTCATTTTTGCTGAGAATTTGCTAGGACAGTGATTTCCTTCTTTCCTGGTCCATAGAGTTTTTTCTTGGTTTCTCCAGTGGACGTTTTCCCTTGGGTATCATCTTCTCTGGTATGACCGTGACGTCGGCACCTGTATCTAGCTTAAAGTCATGGTCTGGGAGTCCTTCTAACTGAATGGGGACTTTCCAAGGGTCACTGACTTCTCCAATCACACATCCCAAATAGTACTCATCTGACTGTTCCTCTTCTTCCTCTCTGGTCAATGAATTTGGCCTGCTGACCTGCACACCACCGCAAAATGTCCTGGTTTGGAACACTTTCGGCATCTGGCTAACTTTGCTGGACAATCATTTCGGTTATGGCGGTCTCTGCCACATCGATAGCATGTGCTGTCCGGTGCACGTTTTGGTCGCTGCTGATAGAGCTGTGGCCGTTTCTCCTTAGGCTCTCTGGAGTTTTGGCTGTTTTTGAGCTTGCTGTCTGTGAGGCGGCTGACACGATCTCCCTGTGACATGGACTCCATCTGGGTCTGCGTGCTCTCTTGAGCTCTGCATATCTGCACAGCTTTCTGGAGGTCAAGGTCTTTCACTTCAAGCAGTTTCTTACGAATAGCGTCATCCCTAATGCCAATCACAACTCTGTCGCGAATCATTCTTTCTTCTTCCTTGAAATTGCATGTTTTTGCAGCTCATCTGAGGGCGGCGACATAAGCATCAATGTTCTCTCCAGTCTCCTGCTCTCTCTTGTGGAACTTGTATGACTCGTATGCTTCACACGTTGTGTCTATACAAAACTCCTCAAACTTCTTGATGACAAGATCAATGTCCGTTTTGTTCTCTCCCTCTGCAAAAGGAAGTCCGTCAGAGAACAGTAATATGCCAATCCTAACTCACTTTCGCCCTCAAACCAGTTTTCGGGCGAAAGTGCCCTAGGATTGGCATATTACTGTTCTCTGACAAGTAAGACTTCAATAACCAAAAAATAACGATTATCTACAAAAAAAACATACTGTGCAGGGTTATCCGTTTTCAAAAACTAATTTACTAAACTTTTCAGATTTCAGTTTTTGCTTAATCTATGTTTTTCCTGATCATTTTCAACAACATCATTTTCACGCATACATTCATCAAATGCATCTCGGTCTTTCATGTGAAATAAAACTACAGTCTTTAACTGTTCTCTAAAGTCTTTTAAAACTGAGTTATATTTTTGGATAAAATCCACCACTTATTCCAGCATGTCTTCCACTGAAAGCAAGTTTTGATAAAGTGTTTCTCTTTTTAACTATGTCTCTTTCTGCCGAACAGTCATCTATAATAAATAGTGTCTGCGTTCCTTCAAACAGTATATAAAACTGTTCTAAACACTCACTCAGTTTATTGCTAGGATCAACTAAATATATGTTATCATCTGCCCATATAAACCTTCTATCATGATATGCTTTGTTCCATTTAAGTGTTGGACAGAAAACCGCAATATGATCAAAATTATAACGATAAACTGTTTGTAACAGGTCGAGGATAAATATTGTTTTTCCACAACCAGTTTGTCCACAAATTAATGAACAATGAGGGGTTTTTGTCATAAAGTTTAACTGCTCCATAGTTTTATAACAGAATTTAATCTAATCCAGTTATTATTTTTATCATACTCTCCGTCAAAACTTGTTCAGTATAATAAAACCCTATGAGGCCTAAATGTGTAAGATTAATCCAATTCAGTTCTGTAAGATTGTTTCTATTTAAGTCAACATTGATTTTGTTGCTTGTTGTTATGATCTTAATATCCTCGCCATTGTGAAGAACGACGACAACAACGTTAAGACGTTTAACGTCTAAGTTTTGCCAGCTAATATTAATTCCTTTTATAAGGTCATCACTAACGCCCACAACCCCATCCCTCTCCACATCTTTAAAGACAGAAATTTCAAATATCATTGTGAACGTGTCTCCTAATTTTCTGCTTGGAAAGAACTGTAATTTTGTAGAAGCTTTTTTTACAACTGTTTCTTTTCTGTGGAGGATGTACTGTTTTTTCCCATACGGTGTTATTTCAATTTCTTTCCGGCTATTGTCGTCTGGCATAAGACTTACATGTAAAGGGCCAGAGTTGAATGCTTTTCTGAAACTTTTTTGACGGCTAAAATATGTAAATGGGCTTATGAATTCAAATTTTATGTCCCATTCTAAATATGGTTCTAAGTGCCATTTGAGGTCAGGTTTTCGAACTATTTTATATTCATACTGGCCAACATTATTTGCCTCTAGATTGCGCAGTTGTTCTAGTTTAGGAAACTTTTTGTTGTCGCCAACCTCTTTGCGTTTATAATCACCATCTTTAGTGTACTCAAAACCATACAAAGCGCCTATTTCACCGTTCTGTTCAAAGTCCGCAACATCTGCAAGGTCTTTTAATTCTAAGGTTATACACCTTACAGGCGTAATGTAACTCTGATTCTTCTGGCCCACGCGACATTATTTTTTAGTAACGTATTATTTTATTTCCAAAACAATGGCAGGTTATCACATTTCACAACTTTCCCCGCTTGTCTTTGATTTTTATTTTAAAAATGATCCGACCCTCCCACAAACTAATCTTTTAAACTGTAAATTAGGGAATTGTATAATTTCTAATGCAATATGCAGCTTTCCCTGACGGAAGAGCTCTTAAAACAGTTTGAGGGTCTTCCATCAATAAGTTTTCATCATGCTTAGCTCATCCAAATGAATATAGAGTAATGAATGTAATGCAAGATCGAGCGGATTTTCCCCCTCATAAGTAGTTTTGTTTGCTGCAACTCTAAAACTATAAAACGGGCAGATGGGTAGTTGTAAAGCCTAACATTTTAGCTAGCTCTTTATCAAAAAGGTAACCAAACTTCTTCTTCTTCAGGTTTGAAGGCCAACATTGTTTTTTAGATTTGCATTGTTAAGTTTGAGAGAAATTTTTGAAGTTACTCATTGCTTCTTTTAGCGAGAAAAACCCCGTAAAAAACCATCAGGTATGGTTAACTGGTAACTATAGGCCTCTATTATTAACTTTTCTAATCTTATTATTCTCCTTGGCTTTGCTTATATTAAACCATACGACTTTGTAGAATATTTCATGGAGCGCGACCGTTCTGGTTCCGCAATTTTTTATTATAGCATGTTCTAAAAACGAAGGACTGTCTTGGGTTGTTATTGTTACAAACATTTTTTAAAACAAATTAAAATGAGTGCATTCAAATATACTGATGCAAAATATTCTGTTGGGCCGCACTACAATCTTAAAAATATAGCAACTGTTTACTCTTGACATTGCTGTGACCCAGACTGCCTCTTTTCATAAAAAGGTGAGTACTCATTGAAGAGCTATCTTAACCCCCTATTGAAAACGCCACATCAAGAAAGCGTGGTTTAGTCATCCGATGCAGTTTTATCAAAACCCAGTTTAAACTTTGTGTGTTTTGCGCATCAACTGGTGGGGAGTGTCGTGTGCTGATCATTTAAATCACCATGATCCTTTGGTGAGGTCAGTGTACGATTTTCCTTTCTATTTACACCTATCAGACGTATTTTTTTCTGAACGCAAGCGCCATTACCAAATGACAAACCGTTTAATCCATTCAGCAACAGAATAGACATAAAGGCTTTTGAAAGGATCTGTAACGAATTCAATTTTAAACCCATCAAGACAGACTTTAGACAAAAGTTGGATCTTAATCTGGCCCTAGGCGACCTTTATTTTTCGGGCACGCACAGAAAGTATAACATGACGGGCATCCTCCTTTCAAATCTTTTTTTTTTTTGGCACAACTGTTGAGCCTGGGTCCCTACAGCAAGAGCATAAAACAGCATGGACAACATTTATCTTAACATTTTAAAGGGGCCCCTAACTAGAGGGGGGAATAAAACGAAAAACGACTCTATTCGTATTTAGTTTGGTGTTTGCTAGGGTCGCAACCCAAAAGGCGAGATCGAGCATAACTGATCTTTCTACTGGCTTTGACGCACAAAAACAATACTTAGCAAATTTAGAGGACGCCATTAATTTACAGTTGTTTTACCTTAAAGTATTCAAAGGTACCACATGTTTTACAATACGCAAGATCGAAAGTAGACTTTGCTGTTGGCACTGGTTTATACATGCGCCTTTGACCTCAGACTCCAGATAGGTACAATAATAAACTATAAAAAATGAAATTCTTATAGCGGGCAATGAACAGAAGGTTGGGAAAAACGACATAAATTCTGAGCCATAATATTTTCAAACAATAAAAGAACACCCAAGATTAAGTCATCTAATCCCCGAAGTCCAAACCCCCAAAGTCATTGAAGGCTCAGCAAAGCTCGCGGGCTCTGTTCGCGATGACCATGAATATGAAAAGACCGCACTTGTTCTTGGATGAACTGGCATAGGATTACTTGGTCTTTATCTTACTAAATAGGGAACCCCAACTATTACAAGAACTAATGTCCATAAGTGCTCGGCCATAAAGCCAACTACTTTGCTTGCAGTAGAACAAAAGCCAGCTGACAAAAACTCCCCAATATTCCTGGTAAAGCGTTTACGGCTTTACCGGCTAATTTTTTTAATAAATTCGCAAGATGATCAAGCTGTTTTTTTACCCCTTTATTTATCAGGTGGAGGCGATGGTGGTGGAGGCCTGAACTTTTACCACCCCGCCCGTAATTTGCCAACACCAATGTACTTATGCAAATCCTAAGGCAGTTATAACGCTTGCTAATGTGATCCTTGCTCTCTAAACAGTGTTCGTATTGTTCTGCTAGCGTTGTGTCTTCATAAAAAAAATTTTTCGATAGTTTCTCTTATTCTATTCACTTGAGTTCGTAATTGGTCCCGGTTTTGTAGTCAGCGGGTTCTAGTCTTGCTGATCTTTCTTGCTCAAGATTTTTTAGTCTTTGTCTTATTCTTTCTTTAATTCAGGCCCTACGATGGAGTCGTCGCCCCAACGAGTTTTCTTTTTTTCTTTTTTTTATGTTTATCTAGTTACCTAGTTTTGCTAAATTGTTTGTTTTAAATTTGCCTTTGATGCTTTTCAAAGCATGATCAAGGGCCGCTATTTTTTCGCATGGGTAGCGGGGAGTCGTGTATAGTCTTTATGCGTTCTTTTTGAAAACTGGTTTCTGCTTCTATTGCATTTATTATTCCATCTGCCCATTGATTTAATTCTTCAAGTTCATGTTTTGTATTTGGTTAGCTGTTGGGAGGTTCCTGCAGTGTGTTTTTTGAAGTTAAAACTGCATCCTAATCTAATTTTGCCTATCAAAACAAGGCGATTTTGATCTTTCACACTGAGTCTTTGTAAAATAGTAACTCTTAGGCTAAAAAACTTTGATGGGTCCGGGTATTAGTATAAGCCGAACAAGTTGCCCTTGATCGTATTTACAGAGAAAAAGGGGGGGGGGGGGGGGAGGGGGGGGGGGCCAAATGATCATCTTTTTATTCAAAATCATTTGGTCAAATAAATTCGGGAGAACTTGGCCTAAACTATCGTAAAATGATTTAACCAAACTTTCAGGTTAAATTCAGCCGCCATTGATAGCGTTGAGCATGCTGTGTCAAATGGATCATTTCATCACTCATGTCGTCCTCCAGGGTTCAAAAACATCATAATCATTTCTTCATCTTCAATTCCCCCTGCCATGTTTTTAAAATACTTAACTTTTTATTTTGCTTTAAAAAAATGTCACAAAGCACATGGCTCGATTCTTGACCCGCATAGAATCTGCAAGAAACCCTTTGGCGTGAAAGGGAAATAAGCGGACTATTCCTGTTTCCAACTAATCCTCTACTATTTGATGCAGATCAAATTCTTACTGTCAACTTTCCATACCTAGGAGCACAATGACGTGATTGAGCTCAAAGGCCTCTGCGCGTCTTACTTTTCAAATAGCTCTCGCATCAACCACAGACCCAACAGGACAGTTGTAGCAGAACCCTGGGTCGGCAATCGTTACGAACATATCTATAAAACTTGAGGGGCAAGAAAATTTTTCTTTACAACAATGCAGACATATTTTTAAACCCTATTCTGATCTAAGGCTAACCGGGAATGAAAGGCTGACTTTGCGTTTCAAGGAATAGAAAATGAAGACGCACTAAAACATAGTACTAGGTGCCGCAGATACAAAAGACGGCAAAAAGTAAGTGTCTGATAAATTTTGCGTTTGGAAATCGCTATTCCATTCCCATAGATTTTGCGGTTGTTAAAAGCGCCCTGCGCACAATATTTCCAGAGCAATTATAAAAGACAGACTGTCATATGACAACTAACTTTTAACGAATACAAACGTGGTTAACAGATCAACAGACACCGAAGCAAAGTACAGCAATTTCTGAATCTCGTTAGAGTTTACGTTGATAACACCCCTAATATAGCAAGGCTGATTGAGCAACAAAACAGTCAAAATTAGCAATATATTACGAAAGATGTTCAACATCCAACATATCCTAGAAGCAGGGCAGACACTATATGGCATTTTAGATTTAGCGTCACAGCAAGATCGCTTAAAAGGTATTTTAATGCTGTGTGAAGATGAAGAACCATTCAAAGAGAAGTGAAAATATTTTTTAATCCAAAATAACGAAAGAGTAACAATGTTCCGATTTGAGGGCATCCTAACAATCTATGCTATCCGGGCTTAAACCTTATCACATATGACGAAATAAGAAAAACTGGTTTGGAGGTGGGAGTTAGAAATCCACCAGTTTGACACTGTGGGCTAAAGATCTACACCTTCACAAGTGGTAAGACATGATGATTATTTAACAACAAAATACGGTTTAATGGATTGACACAAAGGTCACAGAGGATAATCAGTTGCATGGAATCGGGGAGAACTGTGAAAGACGTAATAAACTTCAAATTGATAAAGAAGAAGAAGCCGATAAACCACTTAATTACATTTGTTTATTTATAAAATGATGAGCAGCTGAATATGAAAATAACAGATTAACAGATATACAAACTAAAATATTTCTAATTTTATAAAAAGCATGTCTGTTCAGGTTTATCCAAATGTGCCTACTGCGCCGCCAAAAGAAGAGATAGATAGAAACCCCTAACATAAAAACCTTCAGGATTAACCAAACATTACACAAATGCAGCAGGAGTACTCGAGCAAGACCTTTCAAAATACAGCAAAACCAAACGAAGGTATTCTGATCTGCTGCTTTAATGCTGTTACTAGATTAAACTGGAGCATCGACTATAAGGTGCTCTATCAGCAGGAACGATGTTGGCCTCTTAGGCACGGTCTAGCGCACACCGCAGCTTTACCCTTGGAGGTTGTCCTTTAGCTCTCCGCCTGTGTTCATAAGCTGTAAGTGCTGCTGCAAAAAAATAAAAACTAAACTCCAAAAGCCCACAGCATGGTTCAACTAATACGGCTAAACTAGTTTCGTTTAAACTGACAATAAATAATGCGCTTGTTGACTCATAACCATCACGATAAGAATTTAATCGTTTACAGCCGATTTTGGAGACTACAAAGACAAAAGTTTTGATCTTCAAAGAAAGCGAGGACAACTTTTCTCAACCAGCCAGACGCCGAGCATATAAAAAGGAATGCTTAAAAAAAGTGAAACGAGACAATAACCTCTGTTCAAAACAGCACACAGTAACAACAACGCAGGGTGTTTTATACTTTAGTTATGAGTCCAAGCACAAAAAAGACCGTTGAACTGATTCTGATTAATTTTTTTTTAATTTAAATAAAAATTTTGAGTTAGAAAAGAAACTCAACATGGCTAAGCGATAAATGAAGGGCAAGACGAATTGTTTGAAGTAATGCATGAGAGAGACGTTTATCAAAGAGCACTGAAAGATATATGATTTAGAAGTCATTGATGGCAGCAACGAGCGGGCAAAGCGTTGTATCATGCAATTTCTCAAGTTCCAGTAAAACTAACAATAGAACCCGCCAGTTTAAAGAAAATGTTAGCTGTTTTAATCGACTATGTAACATAAAAGGAAGAAAATCCTAGAAGTCTGGTCCTCAACTAAACAACAGAACTATTCTTTCCTCTAATGACTTAACACCTGGTTGGCCAGACGAAACTGCTTACACAGTTTGACGCTGCCGCTGAAGAAGCCAAAATGAGAGGCTCTGGTTGGTCAGAAAAGGGCGAAGTCCTAAGATTAGATTAAAACAGCTAAGTAAGCCCGATTGTAAGGCAGGGCTTTACATTCCACGAACCTCCAGCAATTAGTTTGCAAAAAGAGCAGTTCTAAACATAAGGAATACAACAAACAAATGGTTTTATGTGGTTGTTACTCGCAAGGCTGCCTCACTTGCTAAAAACGCCGAGAGAGTAACAAACTATCACCCGTACATCAATTATCTTCACATTAGAGGGTGACCTATCCTTGTTCGTGAAAAGACCAAATTGATCAGATTGAAGAGCAACAACAAACCAATAACTTTCACATAACTACACAGGGATGAGAAAACAAATCAACAGCCGATTAAAGTGTCCAAGAAACCGTCCAACGATTGGACGAACCAGACAAAATCATGTTGACTTACTACTGATGCTTTCCGCCAAGCGTGCTACCGCATTACACTTGATACGAACATGATTAAACAATGCGCATGCTTCAAAGAATGGCATAAACAAGCATTCTGCAGAAAATTTTTTACCAAGAATGCCATCTGTTCAAGCCGCAAGCGACATAAGACACATTGTATCGCCCATTTGACTGTAATCCAGAACTAAATACGCCCCACCTTGATCTACAGGTTAGTTTTAAAGGAAAAAAACTTGGAAAAAAACTGCAACATTCCTCCATACTTAGTTTACGCAGACTTCGAGTCGGCTTATTGTTCCTTATGAAGGCCAGCGCCACACAAAACTTCGAAAAAACAGTCATAATGATAATCATCAGTCTGATCATGTTGCTATCATCATAGTCAAGTCGGATGGGCCTTTCGAAACCAGAATTGGTATAGAGGGCCAATGCTGCAAAGGGATACATCTTAGAACGCAAGCAGCAAGTGCTATAACTGTTCTAATAATCTAAACTATCTGAAATCCATAATGACGCCTGAATACCAACAACATTAAGACTCAGGCACACATTGTTGGATTTGTGGTTAAGAACTCGTGAGGAAACCCAATCCAACAGGTGGCCTTAGCGGCCAGCGGGTAAGAGACCATGATCACATTAGCGGAAAAGTTCAGAGGAGTCAGAGCACAGTAAATGCAATCTTCAACCTAAAGTTTGAACGCATATGACATGGAAGCTGCCTGTATTCTTTCATAACTTGTCGAGGTAACGACTCTCATCATAAATGAAAGCCGTGGACGATGCCTTCAGGGAGTCCATGCATTGCACATCAGCAGAAAAGTACATGTGCTTTAATCGAATAACATGTCTTTTTATGACTCTATGCAGCACATGCTGGGTTCATTAGATTCTCTGGCTATGTCCTTAAAGTCCTGCCCAATAACTGAAGAATATTTTTAGACCCAACTCCTTGTAGAAGGGCGTTTACCCTAATGGAGTACATGAACAGTTGGAAAGGTTTGATGAGAAGACCAAAACACTTCCCCCCCTAAAGGCGCGTTCTTTTCCTAGTCTTAGAGGAAAGGTGACACATGATTCTGATTACCACATGCTCAAGATGCTGGCAAGAAGTTAGAGTGTAAAACAATGGGAAAGACTATCATATTCCTACTTGAATGCTAGATGTATGTTTGTTGGCGGGACGACTTATGAAAATTACAGAAAGACCTGCATGAAACTATTACAGATTGGATCCTGCGCATTAAATTTCTGCGCCCGGGAGGAGTTGGGGGGGGATGGGGGCTTTCTTAAAGTTTACTGGTGTAAAGAATGATATATTGTCAGATTTACCAAGATTCAGATGATTGCAAAACGGATTGCGTGGAGGAATAGTAATGGCTACGCATCAATACTGTAAAAAGCAAACAACAATACTTGACGACTATGATCCAAGTAAAAAGTACTAACTATCTCATGTATTTAGACGCAAAACCAATCTTATGGTTGGGGGCTATTGCGCATCACTTCCAATACGCAACTTTAAAATGTACACAGGCTGGTAATCCGAAAAATATTCAAAAGGCATTAAAGTGGTTGGGCAGATTTAACGCCTGATCAACAGCGTGGTTTCATTCTAGAAGTTGATTTAGAATATCCTCATGGAAACTCCAAGACCTGCAAATGACTATCCATAGCCGCAGAAAGTTAAAGATGGATCCAAGATAGCCGCCTAAACTTGTGCCTAATCTCGAGGCAAAAAAAATTATGTCTGTCATAACAGACTTCTCAATTTTAATTTAAGACATGGGTTGAAGTTGACAGCAGTTCATCGCATAATTGCTTTTGATCAAAACATCATAAACCATACATCAAGAAGAACACTGATCTCAAGAACTAAATCCACAGATGCTTTCAGAAAAAACTTTTTTTTCAAGCTGATTGAACAACAGCTGTTTTGGAAAGACATGGCGAATCCGCACAAGCGCAAAGATGTCAGATTAGTCCCACCAAAGAAAGGGAAATAGGGGGGGGGGGGGGGGGGGGGGGGGGGGGGGGGGGGGGGGGGGGGGGGGGGGGGGGGGGGGGGGGGGGGGGGGGGGGGAAAAGGGAAAAAAAAAAAAAAAAGGGGGCTTTTTTTTTTTAAAACTTTTGATTTAAAATTTTTTTATAATTTGCCTTATTTTAAAAAAATATTTTCACCGATTATTGTTTTGTTAAATTTTCCCACTAAAAAATTTAAAGGGGAAACCAAACAAAGGGGTCGGATTTTAAAAGAAGTTTAAAAATCCCCTTTTTTAACAATTTTAACAAGAATTTTAGGAAAGATGAAAGGGTGTTACTAAATAACAAGGTTTGGGGGGGGGAAATCAAAAATTACAATTTTTAGAGGGGAAAAATTGGAAAGGGAAATTTTGAGGTTTGGGGGAAATAAAATGGACAATAAAAAATTTTTTGAAAAAAGCTTTTCAGCCTAAAACTGCATCAAAACTTGGTCCCCCAAAGTTTAACAAAAAAATTTGATAAAAAAACAAAAACGGGGGTTTTTTAAACCCAGAGTTTTCATATGCAATTGGGCAGGGAAAACCGTAAATTTTTTTAAAGGGAAAACTGTGCCGGGGGGATTATCTGCAGTTTTTCCCTTCAAAAAAGATTTTGGGAGCTGGTTGTTTTTTTGTTCGTTTCTGTAAAAATCCCGGGGGTTCTTTTTTAAAATTCTTTTTTTTTTCATATGGATCAACCCCAAGGGATCGTTGCCTGATGCGAGGCCCCCTTTGTTCCCCCGGTAAAAAAAGGGTACCTTACTTTCAAACCAAAGGGTAATAGTTTGCTGGTTGAGGAGTCTTCAGCAACATTTTATTGTTTTTTTTTTTGATTCTTGTACTGGTTTTAACCCTTTAAATTCTTCATTTTTTTTGCGCGCAAAATGGGGGCAGTCTTCAAACCCCCAAATTCTGTTTTGGAGAATTGTCAATCGCTCTCTGTGATATGGTAGGAGAAAGTTTCGGCAAAATGTTTGTTAAAGTTTTCAACTAAGCCTGTGTCTGTGCCCCGGGCCTCCCCCTTTTTAATAATAACTCGTGTTTTACAATAATTGATTCACTTTGGCCCTTTTAAAATTTTTTTCCTCATCGACTTGAATCATGCGAGGGAAAGTTAAGGGGCCCCGTTGGTATTTTGTATGGCAACCAACGAGAAGCCTCTTTTTTTTAATGGGTCGCATCTTTTTATTTTAAGCCATGTCAATGACTGTGGTGCGTACTTTAAATCTTTTTTTGTCTAAACCTATCAAGGGGAAATATGAAGATCCATTTATGGGTGTCGTTTGGGGTTGTGTTTACAAAGTGTGGTCTCTGTATTCTTTGGGCGGGTAAATAAATTTGCCAAAATCGCTTGTTAGAAAAACCTTCCTTGCTTTTTGTTCACTGACCCTCCGCTTGGCTTAGTTTTTTTAATTGCTGGATCCCCTTCCAAATTTCCCTTTTGGGCGAAAATAGATTTTGTTCATTTTTTATTCAGCCCAATATTAGCCAAAAAAAACACGAGGGTCTCCAAAGGCAAAACGCGATTTCTTGCTTTTTTTTTTTCGAGGTTTAAAATCACTGAATTTTGTGGGGGAATCCCCTGGATTGGTTTGCCGTTACTAGATAATATTGTTTTTGCCTGCCCCAAATCTTTAAAATATGTAAGCTGCATGCCCCTGTTTTTTCAGTGTGTCAAAATAAAATCTAACTGCCAAGCTCGCTTTTCAAGGCGTCTTGTGCAGCTGCTATTGCTCCATAGCTTGTTATGTCTTTTTCCCTCCGCCGTCATCCCGTAGTTTACTAAATGCGAAATTACTTCCGCTAAAACAAGCGCTTTCACCCGCCCCCCTATCATCATTACGAGTAAACCCATTTTTAAAAATGAAATTTTCTTACATTTTTATATTGTCCGGTTTTATTCCTTGTTTAAAACTAGAAAATTTTTCGTAGCAAAAAGCTCAATGATACAATTAGTTTTTGCTAAACCCCTCAAAGTTAGTTTCCAAGATCGGGGGTTTAATTCTTAAAAAGTTTTTACCAAGCATTAGTATCCTCACTTAACCTCCAATAACACAGAAGGGTAACAAGGTTGGTAACAGTTTTTTCGGTGCTCATTTTTTAAAAAAAAAAAATTAAATTTAATAAAAAACAGAACATGTGATCCCTCAGCTACAAAGGGAGCCCAACCTTCCGAATTTTGAATGACCAAGTTTGATGGCCAAGCTTTTTCCCAAAAAAGGGAGGTTATTTTTTGGCGAGTGGAAAAAAAAACATTCCCCGGGCTGAATTCACATTGAACAATTAAAAAGATGTCGCCACAAAACATTAAAAGTATATAACGGTATGAAACGCAGCGGGGCTAGAATGGTGAAAAGTGTGGGGCAAACGGGTTTTAGTTTTTACACTAAACTAGTCAGTAATTTTCCCCTTGATTCCCAAATCTTACATGATTTTAAAGGAAGATCCAGTTTTAACAAAGTCATAGAGTCTTAGGGTGTGATTTATACAAATTTGGAACATTGTTATCGCCCTAATCTGGAAAAAATAACTTTTAATCAATAGATTTTTTTCCCTTCAAAAAGAACGAGCTGGAAATCAGCAGAATCAGAAACAAGAAACAGGGGGAGAAAGTAACCAAGCCAAAAACAGCAAAAACACTGAAAACCCGGGAGACCCTTAAAAACCCGGGCGTTTTTGAAGCAGGAAAAAAATTACAAGTGGGAAAAGACCAAAAAAATTAATGTTACAGAATATGCTCACTAAAACATAACACCGCCAACGCCAAACAATTATCAATGCCAGCTAAAAACTCCATGTGATTTAAGGGGACCAAAGTCTTATGGTATATTTAACTTAAAAAAAGTTCCATTTTTGGCGCCCCTTGCTGCGCTGGGGGTGTTATTTCGGTTTTAAAAAAATATAACCAAGGCAACAAAAAAAAAAAGAAGTTAAAACAACCGAACCACTAAATACAGAAAAAGAAACGCACGCCAAAACCCCCCAACAAAAATCATTTTTATCCATTTTTAATGAAAATATTTTTAAATTTTTTTTTAAAAAAATAGCCCTGGGGATTATAAAATGAAAAGTCAAAAAATAAAGACATGGGGAGTTATAAAAGACTTTTTCCCTAGACCAAATTGTAAACAATGCGGTTGCTTTGGAGTAAACCTTCATTAAGACTATGGCTGACCGATCTCGCGCAGAGAACGCCGAGCAAAATATTCTGTGATGAGCGTTTTTTAGGCTGTGGTACTATATAGACATCTTCATTTAAGACAAAAACATAAATTTTTTTTTTAATAATTATAAGATAACCTGAATAAGAACTTATCAAGAACTTGATCAAGAACTTGAGGACAACTTAAATAAGAACTTAGAAGGAACTTAAGAATAACTTGAGGATAACTTAGGTAAGAACTTGTGAATGACTTGTAAATAACTTGAGTAAAAACTTGTGGATAATTTGAGTGCATGCGTGGGGGTGGGGTGGGGGTGTGCATGCGTGGGGTAGGACAAAACAAACAACAAACACAACAAACAAACAACACACAATAGACAGTCCAGGTGTGGGGTGAGGACGTGCGTGCGTGGGGTAGGCCAAAACACACAAACACCAACAAACAAACAAGAAGTGGAACTACCAGGCTGTGTCCCGCGCGCACCTCAATCAACCCAAGTGATCACATAGGGTCGTTTGGCCTAGTTTGCCGCTGAGCTTTGCTGGTGCTGCCGCGCTTGTAGTCAAGCGATCACATAGGGTCGTTTGACCTAGTTTGCCACCGAGCTTTGCAGGTGCTGACGTCATTGGCGGCAAGCGATCACATGGGGTTTGTTTGGCCTAGTTTGCTCTGCTCCCTTTTCTCAACCAGGCTTGCAACTGGCTTTGGCAGAGTTACAGCAATTACTGCTGTAGCCGAGCTTTTATGGCGGCTCTAATCGCCAGTAGTAGTACATCCGTCATTGTATTTTGGAGCATTTATATGAAGATGTGCTGGCCACACACTACTCCTCTCCTTTACTGGTAGATGTACTAAGGTCTTGCCTAGCCCTATCTAGTTTTGCCAGAACCCCCGAAAATCGCCATCCAGTTGCATAAGTTTAATAATGGTTTGGCGTTTGCTACACAGTTCATTTATACTGATTCCTAGCTTGTGGAATTTAGGATAGTTATAAAAACACACAGAAAGTTGAATGAGTTTCCTAGCATACGAAAACAGACATGTTCACCTGCGTCTTAAGAAATAAACGCCATGTTTGATGCGTTTTTTGTTTTTTAAACATGACTTGGGCTGGGCTCAAGCCAACGCCCAACAATCAACGCGTGATGGATTGTTTTGCTTTTGGCCGGCTTTCAACAATGCAGCGCCATTTATTAAATAAGGAACCATCTCATCGATAGTCAAACACATATTGAAACTGGCTATATTTTGTTCAGCAATATTGCCTTCAACGTTTTCATTTCCTTGAACCAACAAACCTTTAAGATAGTCGTCCATTTCCAAAGCAGTCGGTTCCCTTTTTTCTTTTCTGTTCCTTCTAGGAAAGCAATACTTCTTTTCGGTTTCGGCGGTAACGAACATGCTTCACCTCGTTCTTTTTTCAACAAAATACTCTGACATGCTAGTATGGTAAAACTTGTGGTGTTCAATGGCGAGAGCCTGCTCTTCAGTAAACCGGGTAGCCATTTTTTAGAATAACACACCAATCCCAATACACAGCGCAATAAAAACGACCTACTAGTCCGGAAGTCAGTAGAAGAATGATAAAACCGGTGTTGGAAACTGGTCATGTGAGCGCTTTGACAGCGCCCTCACGCGGCAGAGAAGCTTCGAGAAAGCTGATGAAATATATTGTAATGCGGCAGGGCCCCGGGGTGAGGGAGTGGGGTGAGGGGAGGAGCGGGGCGGCAGTATTGATTTTTGGCCTCTCAGTTGTCAGCAGGCGTGAGCGACCAGCTAACTTAAAACGCAGACGCTATTTATTATAGATATACTGCACAGCAGAAAAAACACTTTGTCAAGCCTGTGTGTTTGTGTGTGAAAGTGAGTGAGTGAGTGTGTGTTGTGTGGTGTGTGTGTGTTTTGTGTGTGTTGTGCGATCGGCCCATCGCGCCATGGCAGCTGTGTCTAATTGCTGCAACACAAAGACTGGCGTTGGTTCGAAATCGTTATGTCTAGTCACGTTTGTAAGTAATCAGGTGTCGACCATGGTGTGCGTTCAGAGGCTGCTGCTTTTCCTCTACGTTGCTCTATGGAGTGCGGGTTTAGCCACTGCTGCTTTCCCTACGTTACTCTCTGAAAAGTTTAGTAAATTAGTATTGAAAACGGATAACCCTGCACAGTATGTTTGTTTGTAGATAATCGTTATTTTTTGGTTATTGAAGTCTTACTTGTCAGAGAACAGTAATATGCCAATCCTAGGGCACTTTCGCCCGAAAACTGGTTTGAGGGCGAAAGTGAGTTAGGATTGGCATATTACTGTTCTCTCCGTCGAAAACTTCCAGGGCATCTTCTCCAATGCAGGCAAGGAAAACGGCGCACTGGTACTCCTTTTCTTCTTTGTTGAGTCTAGAGGCGATCGCATAGTTCTGCCACTGACGTTTGAACTTTCTCCATGATGTTTCTACATGGCCTTGAAGGTCTAGTTTTGAAGGAGCTGGAATGTTGGCTGTAAAATGTCTCTGTTGTTGTTGTTGTTCCTCATTCGCCATTTTTGCTTAACAATCTTGACACTCTAACAACTGTTAACATAATACATCAAACTATACTTATCTGTGGGCTGTGGTCTACTTCTGACACCATGTGAAGTTAGTACTCTGACTGTAAGACAACAGACCGACATCTACATGCTCGATAAGCCAACCGTTTATTCCGCTAACCCTTGAACCGAATACGGATGAATGCGAATAGCCGAACCGAATGCGGATAAGTACAAATTGGGTTAAGCCAATTATGTGACACTAATATGGCATTTTAATCATCAAACTGGTTGAAAAGTTCCTTATACTTTGGAATTACATCCAAGAGATTCTTGAACTTGTTAGTGTCTTCTGCAAATTTTATGTTAGTAGGGAGTTCATTCTATAAAGGGGCTACTCCGTGTGAAAAGGAAAATTTTCTTCTGTTAGTACGGCAGTGCTGAATAAAAATCTTTCCTTCTGCATTTCTTGTGATGTTATGTTTTGAAAGAGAAAAGAGTGAGTTAACACAAACATTGTCAAATCCATTAAATATTTTATAAGTCTGTATAAGATCACCTCTTGTCCTTCTGCCTTTTAGTGAATGTAGATTGAAATATTGTAATCTTTCTGTATAAGATTTATCTTTGCATTCTTTTAATAGCTTTGTAGCACGTCTTTGAACTCAAATTCTATTTGTGATGACTGTCTTTTCAAGTATGGGCACCAAATCGCATTAGCATATTCCAAATGAGGTCGCACAAAAGATTTATAAAGTTTTAGGAATACCTCCTTTTCTAAGTAAGAGAAACTTCTCCTTATGACACCCAACATTTGATTGGCTTTATTAACTATTCTGCCAATATGTAGATCAAAAGACAACATGCTATCGAAAGTTACTCCCAAATCTTTTTCTTCTTTTAAGGTCTTTATCTTCTGTAAACTGCCATTATGTCTCATATAATAAGCATGTTCCTGGTTGTTCTTTCCAATATGTAGCACACCACATTTAGAGATATTGAAGTACAGATTCCATACATCAGACCAATTTTGGAGTTTATAAAGATCGTTTTGTAAATCTGAGAATTGTGAAGTTTTATCGTACAGTTTTGTATCATCAGCAAATACTTTACAGGTGCTTTTTAATGATAATGGCAAGTCGTTTATAAACACTGTGAATAATATTGGGCCCAAGATGCTACCCTGAGGTGCACCACTTAGAACCTTGGCTTTATTAGATCTTTCACTACCTACTCTTACAAGCTGTACCCGATTTGTCACAAATCCTTGTATCCATTTTAATAGTTTGCCAGATATACCATAAGCAGATAGTTTAACAAGTAGCCTTTCATGTGGCACAGTATCAAAAGCCTTCTTAAAATCTAAGTATATAACATCGACACTGTGACCATCATCCAATAATTTTGTCATACCTTCTACAACTTCAAGCAACTGAGTAACACAAAACCGTTTTTTTACGGAACCCATGCTGACATTTTGCATCTCTAATTATGCTTTCTAACACTTTACATATTAAGCAAGTCAGGCTGACTGGTCTATAGTTACCTGGATCTGCTTTTGACCCCTTTTTAAACAAGGCTGTTACTTCAGCTGTCTTCCAGTCTTGGGGTGAGGTACCCGATTCTAATGTTTTGTTGAATAATGAACATAGTGGGACAGATAATTCATTTCCTAATTCTTTTAAAACTTTTGAGGGGATTTGATCAGGTCCTTGTGCTTTATTTGGGTTTAAGTTGACCAATCTGTCTCTCACTGCTTTTGGGGTAACTCTTACCTCTGACAAGGATATCCCACTTGAATATGCACATTCATCCAATAATGGTATATTTGTTAAATCTTCATGTGTAAAACACTAGCAAAGAAATCATTTAATGTGTCCGCTTTTTCTTTATCACATACTGCCAAGGAACCATCTGGTTTATTTAGGGCACCAATACTTGTATTAACTTTTAATCTATACTGAGAGGCAAAGAAAACGCAATTCCATTGTCAACTGACAATTTTATTGAAATGAAACAAACACACATCAAAGCAAATACGTGTGACAAAAGTGCGACCACTGTACATTAGTTTGCCTATAACAGGTGCACATTCGCCTGAAGGGAAGCCCATTTAGGCGCGACAGAAGGAATACACTGTCAATATCTGGTGTGTCCCCCTTGAGCACGAACACAAGCTTGCAAACGTCGGGCATTGAAGCGCACAAACGACGGATGATACGGATCGGTATCACGTTCCAGTGATGCTGCAATGCTTGGGCGAGCTCAGCAACGGTAGTTGGGGGATTCTGCTGACCTTGCACACGTCGTCCAAGTTCGTCCCACAAATGTTCAATGGGATTCATGTCTGGGGACACGGAGGGCCACTGCATGACATCCACATTGCTGTCCCGAAGGAAATTTCGTGTGAGAACGGCTGTGTGGGGTCGAGCATTGTCCTGCTGAAACACTAGTCTGTTGCCACCATGCTGTCTCCAGAGAGGAAGAAGAACTGGCTCAAGAACAGTGTCAATATAACGCCTTGCCGTCAAGTTGCCTGGCACAAACACAAGCTCCGATCGAAATTGAGCATTTATGGCACCCCAGACCATTACCCCTCCACCCCCATAACGATCTCGCTCAATGACACAGGGTTGCGCAAAACGTTCACCCTGACGTCGATACACACGATCACGGCCATCCGGGAAAGAGACATTGAACCGGGATTCATCCGAAAAAACAACATTCCCCCAAACCCTGTTCCCCAGAAAGCCACCTGCGGCAGCTCATCGCTGGCGTGCTAGTCGATGGCGATGGGTTAAGATCTGACCTTGGTATGGTCGACGTGCCCGTAGCCCTGCTGCTGCCAGACGCCGACGCACGGTACGGCTGCTGATTGGTCTTTCTCTAGTCCCAATAGTGTTGCGGGCTGTTTGTGCAGCTGGCTGGAAACGATTCCGGAGGTGCTGCGTGACAATGTAGCGGTCCTGTCGTGCCGTCGTCACACGTTGGACGCCTGGGCGTGGACGGTCGTTTACACTTCCAGTGTTTTGGTGCCGAGTCGCAAGACGGGTTATGGTTGATGGGTGTACATTGAAATGTTGTGCGGCCCTGATGTGAGCAGTGCCTGCCCTCAGCATGCCAATGGCTTGATTTCTCTGGTCTGTAGTTAACCGCGGCATGGTGCGTACGAGTGTCAGTAAAACGCCAATGTGTGTTTTTATAGGGGACAGTCATGGGCTGTTTGCATGCAATCACAGTATGGCTGTGTTGCACGTGTTTTGCAGTTATCAGGAAAAGATGTGTTGGAGTGGTTTACTCATGACGTCATGAACCCAACTGTGCCTGTCAATACAGATCGTCGCAATACAACATACGCGTGCTAGGTTGCATGCCTCGTGCATAATTCACATTATTTTGGCTGAGGTGACATTTTTCGGGGACGAAATGGGGATTGCGTTTTCATTGCCTCTCAGTATATTTTGAACATACTTCCAAAATAATTTAGGATTATCTTTACTATTTTTTGCAACC
>CM031618.1:32269381-32281881 GCA_018398815.1 Conus ventricosus
TTTAAATGGTTTTACACTTTGTTTGTTTTGCCCTTCTTTGGTGGAAGGGAATGTTGTGTCAAAAGAAAAAGGCTGTGGGGGGGGGGGGGGGGGGGGGGGGGGGGGGGGGGGAACATTGCAGACCCAAACCCCGAGGTCTGCTAAAACCTGTCCCGGTTTCATCCCTTTCCCACATGCTTAAATTGCCAAAAACCCTTCCGCCGATGCCGGTCCTAACCCGTGATGAAAAAGGAGGAAGGTTGTGCGTGGGGCTAGCAAACCCCCAACCACGAAAAAACCCAAAGCTTCTACGAAACCAACACTGCAAAAAATTTTCAAAGGATCAAACAAAAACAAACCCGGGGGAGAGTAAAATGAAGGGGAAACCACCAAAAACCTTCTGTCAAGAAAAAGCTGACCCGCTGATAAAACCCCTCTCCTCCAAGACCGCCCCCCGGGGATTGGATAGGGGAATAAACGAAAAATGTACAAACGGGAAGAGCACTGGGTTTGGCTAGAGAGATGGCCCTTTTACAGGCTGGAGTACTGGGACTGAGTGAGGTGGATGGACGTCTAAAGGGAAAGTCACCTTAGCATGGGGCCACCAATTGCTGTATTCAGGACCGCCGGATGAGGGGTGTGTGCACAGAAAGGGAGTTGGCTCATGTTAAACCAAGAAAAAAGAAAGGAGCGAGGGAAGGGGAAACCCGGGTCAACGAGCGAATACTAACAGCTAGATTCTTCTCAAAGTTTCAAAAGGTCACCCTAGTCCCATTGGACCCCCCCCCCCAAACGGGGCCAAAAGAAGACACCAAAGAAAATTTTACCAAAAAACTACAAGCGAACTGATAATTTCCCAGAAGAGAGGGTCATCATAGTGATGGGAGATTTTGAATCCCAAAAGTTGGCGGTGACAATAGGGGGCAGAGAACATTTTAGGGGAAAAAAAAAAAAAAGGGGGGACAATCAACGAAAACGGAAAAATTTTTTAACTAACTTCTTTTGAAATTAAACGCCCCTCATCTTTGGAGGAACTTTTTTCCCACACCGCAAGTTAAAAAAAGGGGGTGACATAGATCCCCAGCCCGGGAGAAATAAAACCCCCAAATAAAACCACTTCACGATCTAAAGGAGATGGAGACGGCCCCCTACAAGCCGTAAAGGGCATGCAGGGGGGGGCAGTTTGTGGGATCAGTTCACATATTTTTGGGTGGGAAAGTTTAAGATCAAGAGCCAGGAACAAAGATACAGGTCAACAGGGGCACCCCGCTTTAAAACCACAAACTGAAGTCAGAAAAAAAAGAAGAGGGAGTTTGTCATCACCCTGAACAACGGGTTTCCAGGCCCTCGCAGACCTGGAGGATGGCTCGTTTAAAAAAGAAATGGGAGCGAGTGAGGAGTGCCTTCGATAAGCCAGTCAAAAAGGCTAAAAAACGGGAAAACGACACCCCACAAACCAGGGAATCTCGGAAAAAAACCCCCAAATCAAAAAGATAGGAGGAGAGGGCCCAAACAGAGAGAGATCCAAGCCAGAAAAAGAGCACAGAAACAACTTTTTTTAAACCGGAAAACCGAAAAACGAGAAAAGGGAAGTGAAAAAGAGTCCCAAAAAGGGGCAAGCAAGCCATTTTAGAAGGACGGCCACTCAAGCACGGGAAAGCGCGGAGAAGAAGTATAAATTAAAACCCCCCTCTCCAAAATCACTAAGCAGCTGGGGGTGGGAAAAACCCAAAACCCCAAACCGCCCAAAGTGAAAGGGAAAAATGGAAACACCCTTGAGCAAACCAACGGGCCCCGCGGGGCCCGGATGGGGGGAACCCACTTTAGCGACTACCAGCGGTACCCATAAAGACACCACCACCCCAACGGGGAAAGGGAAAGACCCGGGAAATGTAAACCTGGGGCCCGTCAGCAAAAAAGGGAAATGTTTCCCAAGAAATCAGGAAAAAAAGAACTGGAAACCCCCGGGACCGACACACCCCGGGGAAGGGGTTTCAGGCAGAAGCGACGGTCGCGGCAGACATCCTGTTGGCCCTTTTTTTAAAGAGGCCTGGGAAAAAGGAAGAAGTGCCGAAAGAGGGGAAAAAAAAGGGCAACACCCAAAAAGTTTACCCAAGAAGGGGGATCTCGGGCGAGTGTAAAAACTGGAGAGGGATACGCTGTGTCACTACCTAGAAAGTTCTTCAGGGAGAATCACCCTAGAGGGGGCCCGGGGCACCCTGTAAAAACGAAAAGCTGAGGGGACGAACAAGCAGGATTTTCGGGGCAGGAAGATCATGTGTCGACCAGATACCCACGTCCGAATCATCTTCGGGGCAGCCCTCTTGAGGGGCCCAGTCACCAATCTACATAAAATTTTATCAAATTTCAAAAAAGCATTCGACACAGTGGCCAGAGAAGTAACATGGAAAATCCGAGACCCAAGGGAATTCCACCCAAGTGGAAAAAAATCTTTACAGACCCTTTGTACAAGGACAAAACCCGGGGTCACGTCACCAAAAACCCACGAGTGTGTAAAAACCCCTTCACAGTGAACCCCGGGGGGTAGCCCCGGGGATGTTTGTTGTCACCGTAAATTTCCCTCTTTTGATCGACTGGGTTTTGGGGCAGCGATGAACCCCCCAGGGGGGGAATCCAGTGGACACTCATGCAAAACTTGAGGCCCGGGAAATTTCGCGGAGGGACATCAGCTTGCTAAACTCAAAAACCCCCATCACTTCAGAAGAAGACCGAGAGCCTCCCCCGCACAGCCAGTAACACGGCTTGGAGTTCAACGCGGAAAAAAAGACAAAGACCATGGACCCCAACACAACCCAAGGCTTTAAACAATTGCCTAGGGGAAAAAACAGATA
The DNA here is from genome assembly GCA_018398815.1 of Conus ventricosus. Classification (NCBI taxonomy): domain Eukaryota; kingdom Metazoa; phylum Mollusca; class Gastropoda; order Neogastropoda; family Conidae; genus Conus; species Conus ventricosus. The sequence goes on from CM031618.1 coordinate 32,272,213, forward strand.
GAAGATGTTAGAAATTTACCTAACCCAGGAAGCATTGTCAACAAGACAGGGGGACTGATGATAACTCAGGGCCCGAAAACCCCAAAGGGAAGATTTTTTTCCCCCACCCCCCAAGCCCCCTGGGGAGCGCAAACGTCCGTCTTCACACCAAACGAGACTGTTTAACCAAACCCAAATTTAAGACCTGTGCTGCTGTTGGCTCGGGACCTGGAGGGGTCACCAAAGGGCTGGGGCGCAAGTTGCAGGTCTTCATCAAACACATGCCTGCGGGGATCCTCCCCTTTTGGGGGGCCCGAAGAAAATTTCAAAAAGAGGGCTATGGGGCCCCGACAGATCAGAGACCCCAAACGGGGGAAAACCCATCGAAACCGAAAGTGGAAAATGGATCGGAAAAATCCCAAAGCCGAGGCCCGGGGCAAAATCAAAACGGCAGGCACGGATTGGGAAACCCCCAAAAGGGAAAAAGAAAGCGAGGCCGCCCAGTAAACTTGGCGTAGGACCAGAAAACGAGTGAGTCCATCAAAACTGTCCGGGGGAGGCAAAGTGGGCACCCCAAGGGCCGCACACGTTGGAAACTGCAGTGAAGGGCCCCCATGCTTCCCCCATGGAGCGAAGAGGATTAAATAAGTAAGTAAGTCAATTTCCAATACACCCCCGTGCTGGAGAAGCTGCACAACCCATTGCTTAAAAGGGGCCCAATTCCAGACGGATCCAGTCCCGTTTTCCCTATTCCTCGGGAAAACCAATTGAAAAAGGAAGAAAATACTCCTTCAACATTTCTCGAATGATCTTTTGGACAGGGTTTTTTTTCTCAAGGGGCCCGTTTTACTCATCTCGTGGGGAGCTGATCCTAAGGAATTTAGCCCGATCTATCTAGACCCCGTGGGGGTCTTGTTCCCCTGCTTTGGGGTTCTTTGGATGGCTTTCCCCAAAAGACAGTGACATGTACTCCACGACTAGTTTTTCTGGCCATCTTTTTTTGTACTGACACATCCCCCAACACATAGATATTCTAGACTTAGTTCATCATTTGGGGGTGATCGTGGGGGCAGACAGAGCGTCTTGAAAACAGCAGGGCTGACCGGCCCAGCTGGGCCCAAACCGTCTCCCCTCCAATGTACGACTTCTTCTTCTTTTTCTTCTGCGTACTCAGGCTGAACTCCGCGGAAATCCCTTTTAGATAGGCAAGTGTTAAAACCCCTCAACCCCAAAAAAAAGGGAGTGGATTTTGTGTGGGGTGACCGTTTTTTTTCCCGCCATTAAGGGCCCCGCCATACTCCACTTTGGGGGAAGGGGCATGCTATTTTTAAAAGTTTCATCCAAAACCAAAGGCCCCAAAAGGCCTTCTTTTCCGAAAGTTGGGATGAGATTTTTTGTGTTTTGCAAGTTGTTATTTTTTGCGTTCCCCACACAGGAAACCCGGTTTTTTGGGTTTTTTCGAAAGGGCTGTATGGGGGAAAGGAGTCAGAACTAAGTTTAAATCCGGGGGAAAAACCCCCTGTAAAGAAACAAATTCGGGGGAGATTGTACCCGCAACCCTTGGGATTACGAGTCCGGCGCTCTACCAAAAGAGCATTCCGGCCCCCCATGTAACGACGACTGAAATTTGCTTTCGTGTGAACCCAAAACCTTTTGCAGAGAAACCACACAGTGTCGCTTAGTGCATTTGGAAAACGCCTTACGCCCGGTTTAAACTGAAAGGGTCAAAAATTTACAGCTTTGGTTTTGAATGACTCTTCTGGGGAAGGCGGGGAAGGCCCCAAATTTACCCCTTTGTGGGAGGGTTACGGAAAAAGAACGTTTTACACGATCCTTAGAGACGCCCAAGTGAAGGGCAGCGCAGTTTGGCGGGACAGCAACTGGTACTGTCTGTTTCCCCCCGCATTGGAAAACCCTTGGGGGTAAAGTGGGCAGTTTGGGCCCCCAAAGACTTTCGGTAACTTTGTTTTTAAAATGGGGTGTATTTTACAAATACTTCAGTATGGGCCCCGGGTTTTTTCCCCTCTCTCTCTCTCTCTCTCTCCCTTCTCTCTCTCTCTTTTCAATTTTGAAAATTAAATTTTCCCGCGGGAAAAACAATCACTGTTTTTCCAAAAAAAAATGACAATTGAAAACCAACAAAAATTTTACTTCGTGCCAAAGGAAAAGGGTGTGTGTTGTTTGTGTGTGTGTGTGTGGGTGGGGTGTGTGGGGTGTGTGTGTGTGGTTCCCCTGTGTGTGTGTGTTTTCCCCCGTGTGTGGTGTGTGGTGTGTGTGTGGTGTGTGTATGTTTTGAGTGTGTGTGTGTGGTGTGTGGTGTGTGGTTTGGTGTGTGTGTTGTGTGTGTGTTGTTCCCTTTTGTGTGGTGGTTGTGTGGGTGTGTGTGTGTGTGTGTGTGTTTTTGTGGTTTTGTGTGTGCGCGGTGTGTGTTCCCCGTGTTGGGTTCCCTGTTGTTTTGTGTGTTTTGTGTGTGGTGTGTGTGTTGGGGTGTGTGTGGTTGTAGTAGTAAAAGTAGTAGTAGTAGAAATAGTAGTACTTTCATTTTGTCTTTTTAAAAAATTGTGTGATAATTTTAAAGAGGGGAGAGAGAGAGAGAGGAGAGAGGAAAAGAGAGAGAGAAAATAGTGCGTGTGTGGTAAGATTGTTTTGTGAAAACATAGGTTTTGGGGGAATTTCATGCAAAATATGGAAAAAATTTCCCACGTAAAACATTATAGTAAATTTCTAACAGGAAATAAAAATTAAACAAAAGGAACTTTTGGGAAAACAAAAAACAATATCAGAAGAAACATCGTCACTGTCTGCCTAAAAAAACATGGTAAAAATTTTGCCCTTTAAAAGTCCCCCACAATCAAAAAAAACTGGGTTTTTTGAAAATTTGCCTTCCACAAACGCATTTTGTTCCTGCACTTATTTTGTTCTAATGCGTCCAGGTTTTAGTCTTTTAAAATACTGAAACAAATTTTTTGGGACTGTTAATCCGAACCTGCAGGGGTTTAATGCCTTCAACCTGACAAAGCTGAGAAAATGGCTATTTCGGGGCATTTTAAACCCCCAAAAAAAAGGGGTTGGTTTTTGGGTTTTTTCTAAAAAAAAGTCCCAAGCCACTTGTTTTTAATTTATGGGCCCTTGTAAAGTCAAGGGAAACAGAAATGTCTGTGCACTCATTTCAGTTTTAGCTCCTTTTTGGGGGGATCTGTCAGCGAATTCATTTCCCCAAATTTTTTACAGGGGCGAAAAGGGAAACCCCGAAAAAAAAGTTTAAAACGTGTAGCATAGCTTTACCCTTTCCCGAAATGGATATGGCTGCCTTAAGGGGGGAAAAAAAACGGGCTACACACGAAAACCCCCTGCCTGTTATACAGGCAGTGGGCCCCAGGAGTATCCCAACCCCGCTTTCGCAGAAAAAAAAGAAAGAAAAAAAGGTTGTTTTTGAAAAAATTTATATAAAATTTATAAAAACTGTTTTCGATGGCAAAATTTTAATATTAATGTCAGAGCAACCCCCCGAAAAAAAAAAAAAATGGGCAAAAGAATCACAAGACGAAAAGCAAAGCGTTTTTTGGGCCCCTTTTTCTTTTCAGGGAAGATACAAAACAAACATGACGACGAAAATGAACGACCAAGTCCTGTTTGCATCTTGCCTGAAGAAGACCTAAGAGGTCGAAACGCGTCGTGTTTTGTCTTGTGATGCGTTTGTCCACTTTTTTTTTTTTGGCGGTGCGCTAACATTAATATTTAAAAAAATTGTTTAGATTTCTCTCTGCCTGCAGTCGCCTCACTTTGCAAGTAGATCTGTATTGATGGCGTCAACAGACACAAAAGATTGTGTTCTGTGTTCAATGATGGTGTATGTAGTACTGGGAATAGGAAAGCAGGGTAGCAAATGGAAATGGTATCTTTGGACGTCATAGCAGACATTCACACCCAGTTTACATTGAGAGCTTGGGAGGATCTCACAACAGCGGCGGGAAGATGACGTAAGCGACGACAGGTGGCCAAGGATCTGATGAGTTGTGGAGATGACGACGATGACGTTGAACAACGGCAACGAGACGTAGCGATGTGGGGAAGTTACCCATGATGAGGACAGAAAGAAGAGTATGAAAAGGAAATAGTGCCGAGTTTTGACGTTGATGAAGGTGGACGACAGTTGACAACGACGATGTCACACACACACACACACACACACACACACACACACACACACACACGTGCACACACACACGCACGCGCGCACATGGGCGCATGCATGCATGCACACACAAGCACACACAAGCACAGAAACACACACACACACACACACACACACACACACACACACAGAGGCACACGCACACACGAACACACACACACACATGCACACACACACACACACACACACACACACACACACACACACACACACGTGCGCACGCGCACGATTTATCCAACTTCTCAGTCATGGTACCAAGTGTCCAGCAATGGGATGTATACATTCACGACGTGTACTGTCGACTACATGTTATGATCTGCGCGTGCCCCGTCACCACACCTTTAACATCAAACATCTACTTTTCGTGGCGAGATGGCGACTCGGTCAGTTAATGGGCTTCATTGTTGGACACAACCCATCCACGTGGTCATGGCTAAGCAGCATGGGTAGAAAGGCGGCAAGGCAACGCGTGCTTTGCTTTGATGGTGAGATTAACGTCCTATTGGCCTGAGGCCCTTAAGGACAAGGTTCATGCAGACAAAGGTCTGCATATTTGTGGCAACTGTTGTCGCCTGGCAGTAGTGGGTAGTTTCAGTGAGGGTCGTCGCATTTGTCTCCCAGAGCTCGTGTTCCTCTTGAACATTGGCTCAATTGTGGTCGTCATCTTCTGAAAGTTGGTTCAAGTTTGGTGGAGTTGGTCTTGAACGTTGGTTCAGTTTCAGGATCTTGGTCGACCGACGGTAGGCGTCGGTGTGTGTTGCCTGCTGTCCCCCAAACATCAGGCTGTCTTCAGGACCACCGGGCGGCCTTCTTCATGCTCGGGTGGCGATGGTCCTGTGCCGCGTGAGGCCGCCTCAAGGAGGGAGCAGGACGAAAGTCGCTGGAGCGCTGCACGAGTCCCTAAAACTTGGCGGGCACTCGCTGACTGCGGCCGAGAGGGCAATTTTTCAGCCCAACCCCGTAAGGAGTGCCCCCATGTCTGTCACCCCTTAAAACAGCACGGTATTCCAGGCCACGGTAGTCGCAGTCAGGCAGCGCTCCTTCGTCAATCGCCCCACACCTCCAGGAGCCGTCCCCCGGCGACACAGGCTAGACCCGTCGTCACCCACATGGCTGGAAGGTTGTCTATGCCGCCCAATGACGCTGACCTCTCACGTCAGCATCCTTCAAAGGAGAGCTGCCACCTCTCGCCTGGTGTCGACTGCTTCGCCACACTCGCAGTGCAGAGAAATTAGACGTTATAAAGAGAAGCGTGAGTCACGTGGCACGTCACGCGTGAGATATTATTGGACGTCTTGCTTGGTTTGTGTGAGAGCTGCGCTCCATTGAGGCAGACATTATGAGGTGTGTGGCCTCTCTCTCTCTCTCTCTCTCTTTCTCTCTCTCTCTTTGTCTCTCTCTGTCTCTCTCTTTCTGCCTCTCTCTCTGTCTCTCTCCCTCTGCCTCTCTCTCTCTCTCTCTCTCTCTCTCTCTCTCTCTGTGTGTCTCTCGTCTTAACGCTCGGCACAACATGACCATATTGATTTATCGATTGATCAATGGCTGGCTGGCTGGCCGCTTTTTCTGGCCGCTTTTCCCATCTTTTTTTCTTCACCTCTTTCTCTCCGTTATTTTTTTGTTCTCTCTCATCTTCTGTCCACGTGTTTGTATCTTTGTTTCTTTCTTCTTCGTTGCTCTTCGTGGTTTTCTCTCTCTCTCTTTTTTTAATTTTTTTTTTTATAGCTCTCTTGTTTCTTCTTCCGATTTCTTCCCATCGTCTCCTTTTTATACTTACTTTGTTCGTTCTCATTCTAGCACGTGGTGTTGTTCTGTGTCAATTTCAGCTCGTTTGGTCTTTTTCCTTCTTCTACGTCAGCGAGACAAAGTCACAAACCAAGAGGGGTTGGACAAAGCTGGCTTGACAAGCACTGAGTCCATGTTGCTGCTGAAGGCTCAGCTACGCTGGACTGGGTACGTCACCAGAATGGACGACAGCCACATCCCCAGACAACTGACGTATGGTGAGCTCAAGAAGGCTCAAGCAGACAGGGAAGGCTCAAACCGAGCTACAAAAATACCCCCAAAATACCCTTAAGAGCAGTCTCAGATGGTGTGGCATCCAGCCTCGCGAGCTCGAAACCTCTTGCTGCTGACAGATCATCTTGGAGGTCCCTCACCTTCAAAGCAACAGCGGCCATCGAAGAAGAGGACAGAAGACTGCGTCTCGCCGCTGCAAGGGACAGACGACACAGAGCCTCGTTCTCGGCCTCCTCAGTTCCAAACTCAGACCATCGATGTGTCATCTGTGTGCGCCTGTATGCTTCCAGCTTCGGGCTGCGCGGAGTCACATGCGCTGTCATCGTCATCGCCGAGTACAAAGGCCATCGTCTTCGTCGGCTCCTGACGGACTACTACTACTCATGTCCGCGTTGTTCTTGTTTCTTTCTTACGTTTTGTTCTTGTTCTGTTTGTGTTTCTTCTTCTTTGGCTTTCACATTTTGTGGTCTTCTGTTTTCTTTTTATCTTTTTTTTTTTTGCTTCATCCTTTTTGTCCTTCTACTCTTAGATCCTTTGTCTTTCTGTTTATTCATTCTTCTTTTGTTTTGTTTTTTGCTTCTTGATCCTTGTTCTGTCCTGCTTCTTTATCCTTTTATAATTGTTTCTTCATCAATTCTTGTGTCCGTCTGCTTCTTTATCCTTCTTTGATCTCTCAGTTTATTTGTCCTTCTTCTCCCTTCTGCTTTTCTATCCCTTTGTCTTCTGCTTCTCTATCTTATTTGTCCTATGTTTCTTTAGTCTTCTGTTGTCCTTCTGCTTCCTTATATTTTTATTCGTCCTTCCCTTTATTTATTTGTCTTTTTTCCTCCTGGCTCTATTGTTGTTTCGCTTCTTTACCTTCTTTTTTTCTGCTATATGTTTTTAATCCTTTTTGTACTTCTGCTTCTTTACTGTTCTTTTTTCCACTTTATTCTTTATTTTGTCTGGTTTCTTTGGCTTTCTTTTGTCCTTTTGCTTGCTTTTTCCTTCTTTTGTCCTGTTTCTTTATTCTTCTGTTGTCTTTTTCTTTCTGTTTCCTTCGTTCCTTTTGTTTCTGTTTCGTTCTCTTGTCTGTCTGCTTCTTTATCCTTTCTTTGTCCTGTTTTTTTTTGTTTTGTTTATCCTTCCGTTTTCCTTTTTGCCTCTGTATCCTTTTGGTTGGTCTGTTTGTCCTTTTTTTTGACCTTCTGTCTCTTCTTGAGCCTTCGCTGTCCTTCTCTTTCGTTTCCTTCTGATGTCTTTCTGTCCTTCTCTTTCGTTTCCTTCTGATGTCTTTCTGGCCCTGTATCTTTTCTTTGTCCTTCTGCTTAATTATTGCTCTTGCCTCAGTTCTCATTCTCTCTTTTTCTTCTCGTGTCTCATTACCCTTTTTGTCCTTTTCTTTCTTTATCCTTTTGTCCTTGTGCTTCGCTATCATTTTGTCCTTTCGTTTACTTATCCCTTCTGCTTGTTTACCAGTCCTTTGTTGTTCTGTTCTTGTTTTTCTTTTTTAATCCTTCTTTTGTTCTTCTGTTTCTTTATCATTCTTTTGTCTTTCTGCCTTTTTTTAAAAATATTCTTTTTCGTTCCGCTTCTTTATTCTTCTTGTATCTCTACCCCTTCTGTCCTTTATCCTCCTTTTGTCCTTTTGTTTCTTTATTCTTTTGTCTTCCTGTGGGTTTTTTTTTTTCATCCTCGTTTATCCTTCGGCTTCTTTATCCTTCTTTTGTCCTGTTAAAAGATAATCGTTTGTCCTTCTGTTTCGTTATCCTTTTTCTGTTTCTTTGTTATGTTCTTCTTCTTTATCCTCTTCTCATTCTGTGAATGTGTGTGTGTGTGTGTGTGTGTGTGTGTGTGTATGTGTGTGTGTGTGTGTGTGTGTGCGTGTGTGTGTGTGTGTGTGTGTGTGTGTGTGTGTGTGTGTGTGTGTGTGTGTGTGTTGTGCGCGCGCGCGCATGCCTAGACGTTCAGGCAGGTAAAACATTTTCGAAAGAATTCTGGAACTTATGGACAGGTGCACACTGATGTTGTACACATTTTGCCTATGTACATGGATGACCAGTCTATGTCCATCACTTGAACAGATAACACCACAACGTGTGTGCAATGATGGTCAGTTCAGTGGACTGCCTACACTGGATCACAGAGGAATGGTTTCTATTCATATATGCAAAGACAAACATGCAGACACAAAGCCACGCATGCACGCTCCCTCATTCACACACACACACAGACACACAGACGCACACACCCTCACACACACACACAAACACACACACGCATGCAAATGTATGCACGCGTGCGCATTTACGCACTTACACAAACACAAACACAAACACATACACACACACACACACACACACACACACACACACATACACACGCGCACGCGCGCGCGCGCGCACACACACACATGCGCGCATACGCACACGCGCAAGTATATCATGCGCACCTACACACACACACACACACACACACACACACACACACACACACACGCACACACACAGACGAACGCACGCACGCACGCACACAGACGAACACACAATCTCCTCATATCTGTTACCCAGAGAAGACCAGGGTGTGATCTGAATCCCCGTCACCAGATGCGCCTATAATCTTTACGTTTTCCATTACCGCAGATAGCACACCATTTGTCTGTCTCTGTCTCCCCTTAGTCTCCCCTTAGTCCTCCTTCCCAGTCCCCCTTCCCCCCCCCCCCCTCCCAACCCCCGTCTCTCTCTCTCTCTCTCTTTGTCGTTGCCTCTTTCTGTCAGCACCTGCCCCCGCCGCCCCCCCCCCCCCCCCCCCCCGTCCCCCCGTCCCCTCCACTCTCTTTCTCTTTCTCGCCTCGCCTGTCCCCTTTCCCACATCAACACGCACGCACGCACGCACGCACGCACGCACGCACACACACACACACACACACAGACGAAAACAAACACACACACATACACACACACACACACACACACACACACACACACACACATACACACACACACGCGAAAAACAAAACACACACACACATGCAGACAGACACACGAACGCGTCAAAACAAGCAGACATTGTAAACCACGCTAGAACACATCAATGGGAGCGTTTCTATTTTCAAATCGGGCTTGTGTGGACATTTGTTATGTAAAAAGCCTGCGTAAATAATGCTGCTAGACTGGGGGAAGAGAAAAAAAAATCACATCTGGCATCTCATTGGCCATTGGGTAGATGTAGACGACTTTCTTCGGTACAAAATCAGAACAAATCAGATATTGGGTGGGAGACTATGACGCTTCAGATGTCTTCTAGGTGAGAAAGACACATGTCTATACTGTTCTTTGACAACGGGCACCCTCACCGACAACACCAAGCTTACCAAACCACTCCAGTATGTCACGAACGGTAGACGGTGTACCACTCACTTGCTACAAAGCTGGCCAGAACACAGTGTGAGTGTTCTGGATCTGGATCTGGATCTCCGCCTGTAGTTGTTGGTTGGCGGC
>CM031618.1:32294381-32296881 GCA_018398815.1 Conus ventricosus
ACGTTGAAGTCAACTCATAAGTCATCTAAAACAACAACAACAACAACAACAACAAAAAACAAAGAAAAAGCCATTCACACATCTTTTTAAAATACACCTTCTAAAAACGCACCAGAAACCTGGCTAAAAATATACACCTTCTAAAAACGCACCAGAAACTTGGCTAAAAAATCTTTCTTCCGTAAAATCTTAGATCAGATGGGAAACGTGAATCTCTTTCATAAATTCCAAGATCACGTCAGGCGGGACGGACATATCTGAACAGGGTTTTCATGGAGTTTGCTTGTAAAGTGTTTATGCCTCACATCGTGCAAGTCCCAACACTCTAAAAGAACATGTTTCGCTGTGAGTGGAACATGACGTTGAATGCACCACGGAGCTTCTTCACCTTGTAAAAGATAAGAATGGGTGTAAAACGAGTGGCCTGTATGCGAACGGCACAAGACTGTTTCGTCTTTACGGCCATCTTGAGAACATGGTAAAAAATTAAAAAAAAAAAAAACTCTTTCAGGTTTGGACGGATTTTGTTCAATTTATTATCCGTCTGCGAGTTCCATTCCTTTTGCTAGAGGTCTTGGACATAAGCCTGTGTTTGGGGTTTGAGATCAGTGAGGGATAGACAAACCGCTCAAGAGCGACAGAAGAAGGAAAAACAGAGGAGGGGAAAAAAAAAGATGGGGAAAAACATTTCGAGGGAGAGGAAGACGAGGAGGAAGACAGCGAAAAACAACAAGAACCAAAATGATGGAAAAACAGAATTTTGGAAAAACAAACAACAACAAATAAACATTGAGCTGTTACATAACGACTCGAAATGTCAAAGGACTCAGTCGTAAATGTTGGGAGACACGGGTGAGTTGACATTTGGTTCAGTCAGAAAGGGACAGCGACATCGCTTGAACAGTTTCATCACACAAACCCAAATTAACGCCAAGTGTTTCAATCCTGCGCGCTGGTGTCAAAGAGAAGGGCAGGGCCGGTCTTGCTTTCAATCCTGTATGCATGTTCTTTTGTCTGTCTGCCTGTTCTTTTGTCTATCTGCCTATTCTTTTGTCTATCTGCCTATTCTTTTGTCTGTCTGTGTGCCTGACCTTTTGACTGACTGTCCGTTTGTCCACATGACATGGAAATCAGCAAATGTGCACACACACACACACACACACACACACACACACACACACACACACACACACACACACACACACACACACACACACACACACAATGTACGCGCGCGCGCATGTGTGTATATATGTATGTGTGTGTGTGTGTGTGTGTGTGTGTGTGTGTGTGTGTGTGTGTGTGTGTGTGTGGTGTGTGTGCGCGCCCACATGTGCGCGCGTAGATCCAGATGCACACATAACTTTTCCCGGCGTAAAATAACTAAACACACACACACACACACACACACACACACACACACACACACACACACACACACACACACACACACACACACACACACGCACGCACACACACACACACACACACACACACACACACACACACACAAACAAACAAACAAACAAACAAACAATCAAAACAACCAGGGAAAGGAGGTGGAAAAAAAAGGACAGAAAGAGTGCGAGAGGAATGGCTGACGTTTTTGGCCGAATGATAGACGTTCCACATGCGGGGGAGCGGGGAGGGGAGGGGGGAGGGGGAGGGGAGGGGGAGGGGGGTCTTTACTCGGTCTTTCTGCTGGTCTGTTTGTTTCGATTTGTTTTGTTTTGCTTTGTTTTGTTTTGATTGGGCAGCTGTTGGTGTTCCACCCAATCGTCCTGTCCGTACCTGATGTTTACTGCCCCAAAGAACTGATCCTCAACATGGCTTCCATTGTGTTGTTAGCGGGATTCTGTGTGACTTGTTGTTATGTGTTGTCAGGATTCTGTGTGACTTGTTGTTATGTGTTGTTGTCAGGATTCTGTGTGACTTATTGTTATTGTGTTGTCAGGATTCTGTGTGATTGCTGTTATGTATTGTCAGGATTCTGTTTGACTTGTTGTTATGTGTTGTCAGGATTCTGTGTGACTTTTTGTTATGTGCTGTCGGGATTCTACTTGACTGTTGTGTGTGTTGTCGGGATTCTATTTAACTGTTGTTATGTGTTGTCGGATTCTATTTAACTGTTGTTATGTGTTGTCGGGATTCTGTTTAACTGTTGTTGTGTTGTCAGGATTCTGTTTAACTGTATCTCTCGGTCTAATTGCCTGCCTCTGTCTCTCTTATTCTCTGAGCTTTTCTCTATCTTGGTCGCTGTCTATTTATACCTCCTTCCCCTTTTCCAGTCTTCCTGTCTACGTTTCTTTGTATCTGTCTGTCTGTCTGTCTGTACGTCTCTCTCTCTCTCTCTCTCTCTCTCTCTCTCTCTCTCTCTCTTCTCTCCTCTCTCTCTCTCTCTCTCTCTTCTCCCTCTCTCTCTCTCTCTCTCTCTCTCTCTCTCTCTCTCTCTCTCTCTCTCTCTCTCTCTCTACCTCCTATGTTTAAGAGCGCAGTACAC
>CM031618.1:32301881-32306881 GCA_018398815.1 Conus ventricosus
TTTGTCGGGAATGGCTGTTACTGAAAGGAAGAGGAAATGAAATGGCAGACAGACTCTCCAAGGCGGGCAGCCAACAAGACCAAATAGCCCATGCTGTATCCTACAGAGAGGCGAAGACCATCATCCGCAGCCAGTTCAGGACAGCATGGAGAGAAAGACTACAGGTGGAGGTAGAGAAGGATGACATTCACCATCTTGAGGCGTGCCCAACAAGTCGCCATCTTCAGGCTAAGAACTGGACACTGTCAGTTGCTCTCCCACCTCTATCGCCTGAACATATCGCACACAGATGAGTGTCCATGTGGTACTGGCCCACAAAACCCAGCCCACGTACTGCAGTCCTGTCCCACGTTCGACAGCCTGCGGCGTGAGTTTTGGCCCGGTGCAGTGGAACTCCCAAGAAAAGCTGTGGGGAACGGCAGACTCACTCCAACGCACCGCTGACTTTGCCCAAGCTACCGGATTTTGTATCTGACGAGCATGACCAGGGAACGCGGAAAAGAAGAACTGAAAGAAAGGAAGAAGGCACCAACAGTCAATACGCATAGACAGATAATCTTATACTAGAGAGTGGAGAGCAGACGATTGGGGGAAAAAAACCCCCAAAAAACCCCACTGTCTTCGCCTTCGCCGAGATCTTTTCCTCCACTCCGACGCATCGGGTCTGATGCTGCAAGAACGGGGTACCGAGGTTTTCAGACTCAATAGAGTCCTTTCATAATCAACCTAATCATGGAAACATCGAACCTTTCATAATCAACCTAATCATGGAAACATCGAACAGAGTGATCGGGTGGATTGTTCAGACTCGCATCTAGCAGCCAATTGCTTCGAATACAACGAGTGACATCGTATTCAAGAGCAGATAAGAAACGCCAAGAACTGGTCGATTTACTTCCCTTGTCCATGACAACGGGTTAAGATACGTACTTTCGTGGATCGGTTACGCGTGATCGAAAGCGATTCGACCCTTCGTTTTTATCATCTGCCGGACAGTTGACATAATCATCACGTAAAGCTGACCAGTTATTGTCATCATCACAAAGTAGATCTTTAAGCGAGCGATCTTCATGTGTCAGAGGTATCAAAACTTGCTCCGGATAATTCGTCGACCGCAGGGAACGTTTCCACGTGACACTAAGAAAGAGAGAGAGAGAGAGAGAGAGAGAGAGAGAGAGAGAGAGAGAGAGAGAGAGAGAGAAGAGAGAGAGATCACAAACAACTTGGGCATGAATATCAACAAAAAGAACATCAACAACAACATGGGCATGAATGACAACAAGAAAGACGAGAACAGCAGGAAGAAAGACATGAACAGCAACAACAAGGACATGAACAACAACAAGGCATGAACAACAAAAACATTAACAACAAGGACGTGAATAACAGCAACAACAAGGATATGAGCAGCAACAACAAGGACATGAACAAGGACATGAACAACAAGGACATGGACAACAAGGAAATGAACAGCAACAAGGACATGAACAGCAGCAACAAGGACATGAACAGCAGCAACAAGGCCATGAACAGCAGCAAAAAGGACATGATCAGCAGCAACAAGGACATGAACAGCAGCAACAAGGACATGAACAGCAACAAGAACATGAACAGCAGCAACAAGGAAATGAGCAGCAACAAGGACATGAACAGCAGCAACAAGGACATGAACAGCAACAAGGACATGAACAGCAACAAGGACATGAACAGCCGCAACAAGGACATGAACAGCAACAAGGACATGAACAGCAACAACAAGAACAGAAAAAGCAGCAACAAGGACATGAACAGCAGCGACAAGGACATAAACAGCAGCAACACAGACATGAACAGCAACAAGGACATGAACAGCAGCAACAAGGACATGAACAGCAGCAACAAGGACATGAACAGCAACAACAAGGACATAAAAAGCAGCAACAAGGACATGAACAGCAGCAACAAGGACATGGACAGCAGCAACAAAGACATGAACAGCAACAACAAAGACATGAACAGCAACAACAAGGACATGAACAGCAGCAAGAAGGACATGAACAACAGCATCATTGACATGAACAGCAGCAACAAGGACATAAACAGCAGCAACAAGGACATAAACAGCAATAACAAGGACATAAACAGGAGCAACAATGAGATAAACAGTAGCAACAAGGACATGAACAGCAACGAGAATATGAACAGCAGCAACCAAGACATGAACAGCAACAACAATGATATGAACAGCAGCAACAAGGACATGAACAGCAACGATGACATGAACAGCAACGATGACATGAACAGCAACAGTAAGGATATGAACAGCAACAAAGACATGAACAGCAACGAGGACATGAACAGCAACAAAGACATGAACAGCAACGAGGATATGAACAGCAACAAAGACATGAACAGCAACAAAGACATGAACAGCAACAAAAACATGAACAGCAACGAGGATATGAACAGCAACAAATACACGAACAGGGACAACAATGATATGAACAGCAGAAACAAGGACATGAACAGCAACGAGGACATGAACAACAACAACAAGGACATGAACAGCAACAAGGACATGAACAACAACAACAATGATATGAACAGCAACAACAAGGACATGAACAGGAACAAGGACATGAACAGCAACAACAATGATATGAACAGCAACAACAAGGACATGAACAGCAACAAGGACATGAACAGCAACAACAATGATATGAACAGCAGCAACAAGGACATGAACAGCAACAGTAAGGATATGAACAGCAACAAAGATATGAGCAGCAACAAAGACATGAACAGCGACAACAATGACATGAACAGCAGCAACAAGGATATGAACAACAACAAGGACATAAACAGCCAGAACAAGGACATAAACAGCAACGACAAGGACATGAACAGCAACGAGGACATGAACAGCAGCAACAAGGACATGAACAACAACAAGGACATAAACAGCCAGAACAAGGACATAAACAGCAGCAACAAGGACATGAACAGCAACAAGGACATAAACAGCAGCAACAAGGACATGAACAACAAGGACATAAACAGCCAGAACAAGGACATAAACAGCAGCAACAAGGACATGAACAGCAACGAGGACAACAACAACATGGACATAAACAGCCAGAACAAGGACATGAACAGCGACAACAAGGACATGAACAGCAACACCAAAGACAGAGATAGCAACAGTGAGGACATGAACAGCAGCAATAAGGACATGATTAGCACCAGTAAGGACATGAATAGCATCAAGAAGGACATACACAGCAACAAGGACATGAAAAGCAACAACAAGGACATGAACAGCAACAAGAAGGACATAGCATCAATAAGGACATGAACAGCAACAACAAGGACATGGATAGCATCCACAAGGACACGAACAGCAACGACAAGGATATGATTAGCAACAACAAGGACATGAACAGCAACAACAAGGACATGATTACTAACATAAGGACATGAATAGCAACAACAAGGACATGAATAGCAACAACAAGGGCATGGATAGCAACAGTAAGGACATAATTAGCAACAAGAACGACATGAACAGCAACAATAAGGACATGAACAACAACAAGAAAGACATGAACAGCAACAACAAGGACATGGATAGCAACAGTAAGGACATGATTAGCAACAATAAGAACATGAAGAGCAACAATAAGGACATGAACAACAACAATAAAGACATGAACAGCAACAACAAGGACATGGATAGCAACACTGAGGACATCATTAGCAACAACAAGGACATGAACAGCAACAATAAAGACATAGACAGCAACAGCAAGGACGTGGATAGCAACACTGAGGACATCGATAGCAACAGCAAGGACATGATTAGCGACAACAACAACATGAACAGCAGCAATAGGGACATAAACAGCAACAATAAATACATGAAAGCAACAACAAGGACACGGATAGCAACAGTAAGGACATGGATGCCAACAATAAAGACATGAACAGCAACAACGACACGGAGAACAACTGCAAGGACATCGATAGCAACAGAAAGGACATGATCAGCAACTACAAGGACATGAAGAGCAACAATAAGGACACGGATAGCAACAGTAAGGACAAGAACAACAACAATAAAGACATGAACAGCAACAACAAGGACATGAACAGCAACAACAAGGACATGAACAGCAACAACAAGGACATAAACAGCAACGATAGCAACAGTAAGGACAAGAACAACAATAAAGACATGAACAGCAACAACAAGGACATGAACAGCAACGACAGCAACAGGAAGGACAAGAACAGCAACAATGAAGACATGAACAGCAACAACAAGGACATGAACAGCAACAACAAGGACATGAACAGCAACAACAAGGACATGAACAGCAACGATAGCAACAGTAAGGACAAGAACAACAACAGTGAAGAGATGAACAGCAACAACAAGGACATGAACAGCAACAATAAAGACATGGATAACAACAACAAGGACATGAACAACAACAATAAAGACATGGATAGCAACAGTAAGGACAAGAACAACAACAATGAAGACATGAACAGCAACAGCAAGGACATGAACAGCAACAATAAAGACATGAACAGCAGCAACAAGGACATGAACAGCAACAACAAGGACATGAACAGCAACAACAAGGACATGAACAGCAACAATAAAGACATGAACAGCAGCAACAAGGACATGAACAGCAACAACAAGGACATGGATAGCAACAGTAAGGACAAGAACAACAGAAAGAAGAGGGGCCAACGCGGGCGGCTGGCCACGTGAGGCAACAGAAGACAAAAGAGGAAGAAGACAGACTCAGGAGAAGAATAACTGATTTGGGGAGGGGAGGGGGGGGGGACGTTGCGAGGAGGGAACCGGCCGGGGAGAGGGGAACCGGCCGGGGAGAGGGGAACCGGCCGGGAGAGGGGAACCGGCCGGGAGAGGGGAAGCGGTCGGAAAGGAGGGTTGAGATGGATGGTAGACGGTGAATCCAAATAACAAACAAACAAATAAAGCAAAC
>CM031618.1:32311881-32316881 GCA_018398815.1 Conus ventricosus
TTTAGAAAGACAACCATAATAGAAAGACAACCGTTGACTCAACAGAAAAAAAACCCATTGACTCTTTAGAAAGACAACCATGATAGAAAGACAACCATTCACCAAACAGAAAAACAACCATTGACTCTTTTCAGAAAGACAATAATTAACTCAGTAGAAAGACACTATTGACTCAATAGAAAGACATCAATGACTCAACAGAACGACTCATTGATTTATTAGTAAAACACCATTGACTCACAACGACAACCAAGACTTAACAACAAGACAAACACAGCCTTTTGATTTCATAAAAAGACAAACAGTGATTTGATAAAAGGCAGCCAGAGACTTAATGAGAAGACAAAGAGTGACTTTATAAAACAACAACAACAAACAATGAATTCATAAACCGACAAAACAGTACCTTAATTTGAAATAGATAGACAATGGCTCAATACAATGGCTTCATACAGACAATCGGTGACTTAACAAAAAGACAAACAATGACTTTATAAAAAAAAAGGACAGCCAAAAGACAAACAATGACTTTATATATAAAAAAGACAGCCAAAAGACAAACAATGACTTTATATATAAAAAAGACAGCCAAAAGACAAACAATGACTTTATATATAAAAAAGACAGCCAAAAGACAAACAATGACTTTATATATAAAAAAGACAGCCAAAAGACAAACAATGACTTTATATATAAAAAAGACAGCCAAAAGACAAACAATGACTTTATATTAAAAAAAAAGCAGCCAGTGAATTAACGAAAAGATAAACAATGACGTTATAAAAAGATAGCCAGTGATTTAACAAAACGACGAACAATCTTTTTATTAAAAAAAACCCAGGGAATTAACGAAAAGACAAACAACGACTTTACAAAAGATAACCGGTGATTTAACAAAAAGGCAAACAATGACTTAATCAAAAAAGAAAAAAAAAAAGACAGCCGCTGATTTAATCAAAAGGCAAACAATGACTTAGTCAAAGGGGGGGGGGGGGGGGGAACAAGACATACAGTGGCTTCACGCACGTGTTCCTCATGTTGCACGTGCTCACCTGAAAGCGGTTTTCTGTCTTGATGCCCGTGTCAGCATCTTCGAAGGCAGCCATGTCGTCAATGAGGATGGGTTTCTCCGTTTGAGGGAATTCCTTTCCTGACGTCACCGATCGGGAGGTTTTCCTGGTTGGGGGACGGGGGAGGGGAGGGGGAGGAAAGAGGGATGGTGGGGGTGGGGGTGGGGGTGGTGGTGGTGGTGGTGGTGGTGGTGGGGTGGTGGTGGTGTTTTCTCTGCCATACCCTCTTCAGCTGTGCTGCGAGGGGCACTGACATGGGTCTGTCATCCGTCAAATTACTCTGCAAATATTTCATGCTGTGCTGATAGAGCTGTAGTGTGCCGCGGGAGTGCCAGATACAAGCCACACGCCACTATCAAGATTTTGCCCTAAAACACTATATAATCCATGTGAGCGTTTTGAGGCTTACCATAACATTGAGCCAGCATTTAATGTTAAACTGATATTTGATCAAAAGAACGACTCCCCAGCAGTTCTTTCCCTTGCTTAGGGGATCTTCATCGATGAAGTTCACGAACAGTCTTCAAATACATGACCAACCCCCTTAGTTGACACACACTTCAGGCCTTTGCACTCACCCGTGACTTAATCTTTGCACCAGCGACAAGAGCCCAAAATAATCTCATTCCTTTGATTTGAATCTGTCTGCTTGGAACCACCTGGCTTGTGCCTTGATGGTCATATGAAAGAGTATGTGAAGAATCAACTTTCAGACACAATACAAATTATCAAAACAATCTAATTGTGCCAGTCTATAAATACTCGACTCCTTAAGCAAGGCCTTGGCGCATTAATTTTTGGTGTGCAGCCACATGTGATGTTGATGACAGAGCAGGAGAAATTTCACTGGTGTACCTCCCGTGTTGCTGGTACTTTCTTGCTGACTGGGGCGAGCTGCTGAACATTCGTTAAGTATTTGACATCAATAAGAATAGCCCGAAAGTAGAAGGGTGATTGCTATATTTTTGGGGAGATGTTTTTTTCCTCTGAGAACTGAGTATTTGGTACAAATAAATATAAACGAGTTTCATTTTCTGGGACACTCACACAAAATGGATAGATAGCGGAGATTTCATCAGAATATCGGTAGCGATGGTCACTCAATGCTGAAACGCCTACTTTAGAAAAAACTTTTTTTTTAATATACACTGTCTTAGAGCGAATAATTCTTTAAAAGTATGGAATGATTGCTTGAAAAATGCATGAAATGTATACGACTTTTACCTGCTAACCTAGCCTCCCATCCTTGTTTGAAACAGTCAATAAGCCTTTGCGTGAATTCTCTGAGAAAAGATAAACAGTTTGAACACGTTGGTCAGAAGCATCCCTCAAAATACTCAGCTGTTGCTGAAGGCCAAAAACCGAAAAAATCAGCAAAGCAGCAAAAAATGGTATCAAAATTTCAATTACATCTGGGGATAGCCTTATATTGTGTTTGCCATTAAGGATTACATAAACTGCAAGTCGCAAATTAAAAGTGAAAATAAAAATGGGCTGCAGATGTCTCCTTGTTGAAGCCATGAGGGCAGTGGAATTGTTCAGTGCACTCCTTGTTCACTTTTACACTACCTTTCACAATTTCATACGTACCTTTGTCAACATTGTACATTTTAACCCTAAATCCTTTTTGGTTTAATGTCATCCAAAGTTATTGCCCGTTTACTAAGCCGAAGGCCTATCTAAAATCAACAAACGTGACGTACTGCTTGCTCCTGTCAAGTAACTGTTTTTGAACCAACGCCAGAAACGTAAAAATGTGATCACTTGCACTGTAATTTCGTCTAAAACCATCTTGAGGTGAATCAATACAAGTTATTATTTTTCAACCCACTTGGTAAGAAATGTATCTAAGACTGAAGAAGTGAATGCTTCAGTCCGAGGTGTTTGGCGGCATTTGGCTTTGCAGCGGGTTTGAGGTGCATGGCGTGGTGATTGGGAAAGGATTTCCTTTTCGTAGGACAACTGAGGAATGATGTGACAACAAGCAGGAGACTGGCCACTGACTCTAGCAGACTGCTGGGACTGAAACAAGGGCTGACGTAAAGGCTGGCTTTCCACATCGGTGGAGTATCACACATCCACATGGACTTGAAGGGAGGAATGGTCGGCTGGGACAGCAAGCAGATGAGTGTATGCATCTGTTGTAGGCACAGTGTGGACAGGTGAGTAGGCGTGACTACCACATGCACAGTGTTGTGTGCATGTATTGACCTGTGGAGAGATGCTGATGGTATGGCAGAAGGAGTGGCAGTTCTCTGGTAGGCGGAAGATTATGACTTGGAGAGAGAGAGAGAGAGAGAGAGAGAGAGAGGAGAGAGAGAGAGAGAGAGAGAGAGAGAGAGAGAGAGAAGAGAGAGAGATTCAAAGATATTTTTCGATGTTATTACGGAAAGGGTAAAATCCTTCGTTGATTGTCAGTTTGTGTTTATTGGAAATTACTCAGTGTAACATGTACACAATAAAGCTGCCGCTTTCTATCTTTGCTGCTGTTGCTGCTGCCTCTACTGTTACCATTGCCATCACTACTATCACTATTATTACTACCACTATGACAGAGAGAGAGAGAGAGAGAGGGGGGGGGGAACGTCTGCTTCATTTTGTATGCCACCATAATGATGAGAGGTCATCCATTAGCGCTGTATTATTTTGGAGTTTGTTCATTGTGAGAGTGTGGAGATGAAGGCAGAGGTTCTCATCATCATCATCAGCAGCAGCAGCAGCAGGAGCAGCAGCAGCAGCACCTACAGCATCAGCACAGTCCACGGCACAGACGACACGACAGCCACAGTCGTACAAGGTCAGTCTGAACATCACGTAGCATTTCGTCATCATCAACTCCGCCAAGGTTACCCCCTCCACCCCTCACTTCTCCCTCCATATGTCTTTGCGTCTGTCGGTAAGGTGTTGTCCAAACTAACGAACATGTTAACGAACCGTGGCGGACAGACGGACAAAAGTCCAGGGACGGAGCCATTTCATGCTTAGTGCAGAACCCTGAGGCGGATCCGGATCGGGACGGATCCAAGATCTGTTTGGGAAGAGTGTGACACGTTGTCCACTGAACATGTACATGGTGAAATTACTGTTCAGGATTGATAACTCTCTGTAAGTTGTATCTTTTTGTAGCATATTGAAAGTGTCGAGATGCGTGTCGTAAATATCTCATATCTGACATATTCTTTTTTTCTTTTTTTTTTAAAAGGACAAGGGAGATAACTTCAGTCAACACCTTCCATTATTCTCCCTTGTGGAAAACCATTGTGTGGCTGAGGACTGCGTCCTCCTGGAAGCCCTCAAAGTGTTGTTTTGTTCATGGCATTGCCGCTGTTTTTGTTTCCGCTGCTGCTGCTGTTGCTGCTGCTACTACTACTACAGCTGTTGCTGTTGCTCTTGTTTCTGCTGCTGCTGTTATTATTGTTCTGCTTCTGCTGCTGCTGCTGCTGCTGCTGCTACTACTACTACTACTACTACTACTACTACTACTACTACTACTACTACTACTACTACTACTACTAAACTTATTGATGTCGCTTCTTTGCTGCTGCTACTAGAGCTACTCTTGCTGGTTCTGTTTCTGGTACGGCTGCCAGTGCTATTACCAGTACTGCTGCTGCTGCTCCTCCGCCTCCCCCTCCTCCTTCTACTTCTTCTATTATTATTACTACAACTACCACTGCTGCCGCTGTCGCTGTTGATATTGTTGCTTAATGATCATGTTGATGGTGGTGATGTGGTTGCTGCTGTTACTACCACTAATTCTATTACTATTGCTGCTACTACTGCTTCTGCTGCTGCTGTTGCTGTTGCTGCTGCAACTATTAATCAAATCATGATGACGATGATGGTGATTTCGCTGCTGCTGTTGCTCCCACTGGTATAACTACTGGTCTGGCTGCAGCTGCTGCTGATATTACTAATGCTGCTGCTGTT
>CM031618.1:32329381-32343411 GCA_018398815.1 Conus ventricosus
TTTTGTTTGTACCCCTGTTGTGTGCACACAGCTCCATCGTCAGTGTTGTGTTTGTGTGTGTGTGTGGTGTGTGTGGGGTGTTGGGGTGTGTGTTGTGTGTTGGTGGTGTTGTGTGTGTGTGTGTGTGTGTGAGAGAGAGAGAGAGAGGAAAAGAGGAAGAAAAGAAAAGAGAGAGAAGAAGAGAAAAAGGTTTTTTTTGTGTCTTTTTTTTTGTACGCCTCTGTGTGTGTTACCATCCATCGTCATGTGTGGTGTGTGTGGTGTGGGTGTTGTGGTGTGTGTTTTGTTTGGTGTGTGTGTGTGTGTGTGGTTTGTGTGTGTGGGTGTGTTGCTGCGTATGGATGCTTTCATGCGTGGCGTGCGTGCGTACATGCACGCGCGCGGCCGCGTGTGGTGTAATGTGTGTGGTGTGTTGTGTGTGTGGTGTGTTGTTGTGGTTGTGTGTTGTGTGTGTGTGTGTTTGTTTGCTCCGCCGCCGCGGTTGAGCGTTGAGGCCCGGGCGTTATGGCAACACCTATTATTTAAGTACATTTTAAAGGGGGGGGGGGGGGAAAACCACCGCGTACACCGGATGCCGAGAATGAATCATCGACGGTTTTTTCACAACCAAACCTTTAAAACAAACTTCAGACAACTATATTTTCTGACTCCCCCCCACCCCCACCCCCACCCCCATCTCTCCCCTTTTTTCCCTTCCGGCCCTTCACCTCAGTACCTCCAATCGCCTCCTCAGTTGTGTCATCGTCGTCTCCTGAAAATAGTTCCAGTAAAATTCAATACTGACAAATTTCTTCTCTTCAAGTCAAAGACCAGTTCGAGCCAGGAGGTTTGTATTGAATCTGTCCGATTTCTGTGACAGAAAGAAGCCGTCGTTTTTTGATCTGAGGTTGGGTGTCAATTTGAGTATCTGGCTGAAAGAATCTTCTTTTTTTTTTTTTTTTTTTTTGTTTTGTTTTGTGGCATCATGTCATCGGATCAATGGAGCACCTAAGGCGGTCATTTTTTTTTTAAATTTTTTTTTTACTAACGCCAAAATCCACCCTCTTCATTTTTTTGGTGCTTCACACTGTCCTCTTCATCTGCAAAAAAAAAAAAAAAAAAAAGCGGAAAAAAAGAAAAAGAATTTCCATTACTAGCTTTCCCCCCCCCCAACCAGTCTCATACACACCATGCACAGTCTGTATGTTCTCTTACAAATGGACATATTTTTGCTGATTTTAGTGTTTTAGCGTTTGATACAAAGTGTCTGGGTTTGTTAATGTTCTAATGTGTGGTGTACTGGCACACTCACTCTGATGTGTTGCATATACTAAGAAAACAACATAGATGAAACAAAAGAGTAAATTATTTTCAGTGTTTCATTTTGTGTTACACACACTCACACGCACACTCACTCTCTCTCTCTCCCCTCTCTGCTCACATCACCCACCACCACCACCACCCACCCACCCACCCACCCACCCACCCAAACATCCTCCATACCCCCCCCCAAAAAAAAAAGTTAGCAAGAGAGAGAGAGAGGAGAGAGGAGAGAGAGAGAGAGAGAGAGAGAGAGAGAGAGAGAGAGAGAGAGAGAGAGAGAGAGAGAGAGACAGACAGACAGACAGACAGACAGAGAGACAGAGAGACAGACAGATACACAGATAGGCCGTCAGGCAGACAGACGGACACACGGACAGTGACGGCGTCTTTTTGAAAGAATTTCGGGGTTTGATGCATGTCGTCTCGCCCATTGGCTGTTCTCCGGTGAAGCCAACCTTGTTGCGAAAAGAAACTGTCTTTGACAGGGTTGGGGTAAGGTGTCATTAGTCTGTGACAGAAAGATGCTGATGACACAGGTGTTGTGGGAGGATGCCTGTAACGTTTGGCGGAAAGAATCTGTCTTATACAGGGTTGGTACAAGGTGTCACTGGGTTCTGACTGAGAGAAGCTGTCTTAAGTAGAGCTATGGTAGGGTATCATTAGTGTTTGACAGAAAGATGTCTTTTTACAGGGCCGGGGCATGCTAACATTAGTGGTTGACAGAAAGAAGCCGTCTAATATATGGCTAGGGTAAGGGTGTCTTTTCTGTTTGACAGAAATATGTCTTTTGGGGGCTGGGTAGGTTGTCATTAGTGCTTGACAGAAAGATGTCTGATATAGAACTGTAGTATGATGTCAAGAGTGTTTGACAGAAAGATGTCTGATATAGAGCTGTAGTATGATGTCAAGAGTGTTTGACAGAAAGATGTCTGATATAGAGCTGTAGTATGATGACATTAGTGTTTGACAGACAGATGTCTGATATAGAGCTGTAGTATGATGTCAAGAGTGTTTGACAGACAGATGTCTGATATAGAGCTGTAGTATGATGTCAGTAGTGTTTGACAGACAGATGTCTGTTATAGAGCTGTAGTATGATGTCAGTAGTGTTTGACAGACAGATGTCTGATATAGAGCTGTAGTGTGATGTCATTAGGGTTTGACAGAAATATGTCTGATATAGAGCTGAAGTATGATGTCATTAGTGTTTGACAGAAAGATGTCTGATATAGAGCTGTAGTATGATGTCAGTAGTGTTTGACAGAAAGATGTCTGATATAGGGCTGGGGTAGGGTGTCATTATGTTCGACAGAAAGATGTCTGATATAGGGTTGGGTAGGGTGTCAATAGTGTTTGACAGAAAGATGTCTGATATAGGGCTGGGGTAGAGTGTCAGTAGTGCTTGACAGAAAGATGTCTGATATAGGGTGGGGTAGAGTGTCAGTAGTGCTTGACAGAAATATGTCTGATATAGGGTGGGGTAGGGTGTCAATATGTTTGACAGAAAGATGTCTGATATAGGGTTGGGTAGGGTGTCAATAGTGTTTGACAGGTGTCAATAGTGTTTGACAGGTGTCAATAGTGTTTGACAGGTGTCAATAATGTTTGACGGAAAGATGTCTGATATAGGGTTGGGGTAGGGTGTCAATAGTGTTTGACAGGTGTCAATAGTGTTTGACAGGTGTCAATAATGTTTGACAGAAAGATGTCTGATATAGGGTTGGGGTAGGGTGTCAATAGTGTTTGACAGAAAGATGTCTGATATAGGGTTGGGGTAGGGTGTCATTATGTTCGACAGAAAGATGTCTGACATTGGGCTGGGGTAGGGTGTCAATAGTGTTTAACAGGAACATGTCTGATATAGGGTTGGGGGTGTCACTGATGTTCAACCAAATGAAGCTGTCATATGAGGTAATGACAGGCCGGAAACTTCAAACTAATGCTGTTCACAGCACCAAATCGCCTGGCAAAAATGTCAACAGAGACGGCACAGAGCAAACAATGAGATGCCCCCCCCCCCACCCCTCCTCCAAAGGGACGCTCCAAGGTCACACCCATACCCCCGGTACCTGACACGGGTGCCTAGCGAAGACTTCTGGAGAAACGAAGGAACGCAAAATGACATTTATTCCAGACTGGCATACTCTTTTTGATCTTGAGTATAGCCCACACAGAACACGCGGATGAACAAAACAAATAAAGGCATCCTCGGTTTGGCTGGGGTGAAAGGTAATGTTAAATTACAACACAGGGACTGGTATTTAAAAAAAAAAAAACAATCTTTAATCAACAGTGAACAGTAAATAGCGAATAACTGAAGTAACTCTTTGCTCCCATATTGAAATACGTACACGCCCATAATGCCACAGGAATGCTGGTTAGGGCACCAAAGCGCCTAGGATAAATGCCATGACAGAGCACGCAGTATAAAGAAGGAGACAACCTTGAGGGAAAAAAAAAAGGACGTTTCAAACACGCCCATACACACTGCACCTGACACATGTATATACATGACAACAATCACTGGAGAAATGATTAAACACAAACCAGCGTTTATTCAAAACTGGCACAGCCTCTCTGATCTTGAAGTAGTCAAACAGAACACACAGACGAACAGAAAGAAATACAGGTAACTTCAGACTGATTGGCACGAGAGGAAATCTGAAACGAGGCAGGGAACAGTAAACAGGAAATCAGAAACAAGCAGGATAACTCTTGGTCCCATG
Organism: Conus ventricosus; assembly: GCA_018398815.1. Lineage (NCBI taxonomy): Eukaryota > Metazoa > Mollusca > Gastropoda > Neogastropoda > Conidae > Conus > Conus ventricosus. Next base: position 32,333,410 of record CM031618.1, read on the forward strand.
ATGAGACAATTACACCCTTAATGGCACCAAATCGCCTAGCAGAAGAAATGGCAGCAGAGCAAAAACTAGGAGACAGCCCTCCAAAGTGAATGTTTTGAAGTCGACCATATACCCAGTTTTCGACACATGTACACCGCAAGAAGAACTGGAGAAATGAACAAGCACAAATCAATATTTGTTCAAGACTGGCAGAGCATTTTGTATCTTGAAATTCGTCAAACGCAACACACCGACGAGCAGAAAAAGTACAGGTAATCTCAGTTTGTTTGGTATGAAAGGAAATCTGAAATGAGACGGACAACAACAAACAGTGAAGAACCAAAACGAAGATTTAGTCTTGCTCCCATGATAAAAGACTAATACACCGTAACTCCAAACAAATGCTGCTTAGGCATCAAATCACCAAGCGGAAATGAAAATAGACAGCACACAGAACACAAACAAGGAGACAACGTCAGAAATGATGTTCCAGGCTTGCATATATACCAACTGCCTGACGTATATACACAGCAACATCTGGAGAAATGAATAAACACAAAGTATACACAGCAACATCTGGAGAAATGAATAAACACAAAGTATGCACAGCAACAACATCTGGAGAAATGAATAAACACAAAGTATACACAGCAACAACATCTGGAGAAATGAATAAACACAAAGTATACACAGCAACAGCATCTGGAGAAATGAACAAACACAAAGTATACACAGCAACAACGTGTGGAGAAATGAATAAACACAAAGTATACACAGCAACAACATCTGGAGAAATGAATAAACACAAAGTATACACAGCAAACACATCTGGAGAAATGAATAAACACAAAGTATGCACAGCAACAACGTGTGGAGAAAATGAATAAACACAAAGTATGCGCAGAAACAACATCTGGAGAAATGAATAAACACAAAGTATGCACAGCAACAACATCTGGAGAAATGAATAAACACAAAGTATACACAGCAACAACATCTGGAGAAATGAATAAACACAAAGTATGCACAGCAACAACGTGTGGATAAATGAATAAACACAAAGTATGCGCAGAAACAACATCTGGAGAAATGAATAAACACAAAGTATGCACAGCAACAACATCTGGAGAAATGAATAAACACAAAGTATGCACAGCAACAACATCTTGGAGAAATGAATAAAGACAAAGTATACACAGCAACAACATCTGAAGAAATGAATAAACACAAAGTATACACAGCAACAACATCTGGAGAAATGAATAAACACAAAGTATGCGCAGCAACAACATCTGGAGAAATTAATAAACACAAAGTATGCACAGCAACAACATCTGGAGAAATGAATAAACACAAAGTATACACAGCAACAACATCTGAAGAAATGAATAAACACAAAGTATACACAGCAACAACATCTGGAGAAATGAATAAACACAAAGTATGCACAGCAACAACATCTGGAGAAATGAATAAACACAAAGTATGCACAGCAACAACATCTGGAGAAATGAATAAACACAAAGTATACACAGCAACAACATCTGGAGAAATGAATAAACACAAAGTATGCACAGCAACAACATCTGGAGAAATGAATAAACACAAAGTATGCGCAGCAACAACATGCGGAGAAATGAATAAACACAAAGTATGCGCAGCAACAACATCTGGAGAAATGAGTCAACACAAAGTATACACAGCAACAACATCTGGAGAAATGAATAAACACAAAGTATGCGCAGCAACAAAATGCGGAGAAATGAATAAACACAAAGTATGCGCAGCAACAACATCTGGAGAAATGAATAAACACAAAAGTAACATTTATTCAGGACAGGCACAGCCTTTTTCATCTTGAATACAGCCAAACTGGACCCATAGACAAACAGGAACAACTACAGGTAATCTCGGGTTGACTGGTATGACAACAACAAAAAATGAAATGACACGAGGATTAGTAGAGAATAGATAATGAACAAGTAGGGCAACTCTTGGTCCCATAATGAGAGCATTGCAGGCCCATAACTCCCAGTAAATGCTGCTGACGATACCAGCAGAAATGCCAACAGAGAACACACAAAAACAAACGAGGAGACGGCCCCCTAAAACGATGTTTCAAGCCCTCCCGCATACCTTTTATCTTACACGTGTACAAAGCAAAAAACAACTGGAGAAATGAACAAATACAACTTTACATTCATCTAAGACTGGCACAGTCTTTTGGGTCCGGAATAATTTATAGTCAAACAGAACACAAATGCAAAAAGAAGAAAACACAATCTCGTTCAGCAATAAAAAAAAAAAAAAGAAGTAAATACAGGCAATCTTGTTTGGATTGGTATGAAAGAAAATCTTTAAAGAAGCAAGGTACAGTAAATAATGAAAAAACAGCGTAACCTTTGCTCCCATGACAAGATAATGACATGCCCATTACTTCAAACGATTGCTCCTTACGACATCAAATCGCCTTGCAGAGGAGCCAGAACAGAGCACAGAGAATAAAGGAGACAGCCACGTTCCAAGCTTGCCATATACCCTGTGCCTGAAACATGTACACAGAAAAAAAACATTTGGCAAAATGATCAAATGCAAATAAAAATATATTCAAGACCAGCGCAGTCTTTTTGATCTATAATAAAGTCAAACAGCACACACAGACGACCAGAAATGAATACTGGTAAGCCTGGTTTGACTGGTATGGAATGAAATGCTAAATGAGGCAGGAAACAGTCAACAGTAAATAACGAATAAGTAGAGTAGCTCTTGCTCCCATGATGTTAACATTAATAATAACATTAATAATAATGATGAATACTTATGCAGCGCCTATTCTCGGCTAGAGGCCAAGCTTTACAATCAACACTCGTTTACACAACGGGCTGCCTACCTGGGTAGTGTCGACTGAAGAGCTGCCAGCTGGCGCTTCATTCAGTCGTCGTTTCCCGTGTCATCCAGTCACTATCGTTCAATATTGATCACTCATTTTCCTTACTTCCTTCATTCTTTCCATTTCTTAACAGGGTGCATGCTATGTGTAACGCGTCATCCATACCAACGGCCAAACTGGCCTACTCTTCCGAAAGTTGGTGATGGGATTTGACGTGTGTGCAAGATGTTATGCGTGCGTTCACACACGGAACCTCGGTTTATAGTCGAATCGAAGAAACTGGGGTGGGAAATGGAGTCAGAACCAATGTTAACTCCGAGGGAAAAATCCCCCTGTACCGAAACGCCCCGGCGGAGATTCGAACCCGCAACCACCAGGATCACCAAGATTACGAGTCCGGCGCTCTACCAAACTGAGCTATTCCTGCTCATTACATAGGCATAACACAAAAACAATTCCCCTTTTAAGACACCAATCACCCGGCTGTGGAAACCACACCCCAGCACACAGAGCAGACAGGGCGACAGCTTCCAAAATAGGATGTTCCCAACTCGCCTGCATGCCATGTACCTGACAAATATACACCGCAAACAACGACTGTAGAAACGAACAAACACAATTAACATTTATTCGAGACTATTTTAGGCTTTTGGGTCTTGAATATAGTCACACAGAACACGCGGACGAAACAGGCACAAATACTGGTAAAAGCTCAGTTTAATCGATATGAAAGAACATCTTAAATGAGGCAGAGAATAGTAAACAGTAAGTGAAAACAAGGAGTATAAATTCTTGCTCCAACGATGAGATAAATTACATGCCCAAAATAACTCCAAACGAATGTTGCTTTTAACACCAAAGCGCCTAAAAAAAGCCAAGAAAGAGCGCAAAACAACAGTGGAGGAGACGATCCCAAAAAGGATGTTCCAGGCTCGCCCGCACGCATTTTACCTGACACACGTAACAACAACGACAACAACAACAACAACAACGACAACGACAACAACAACGACAACGAAAAACACAATGACAACAACAACAAAACAACAACGACAACGACAACAACAACAACAACAATAACAATAACAACAACAGGAGCAACGAACAAACACAAAATAAAAAAGTTATTTATTCAAGACTGGCATGGCCTCTTCGATCCTAAATAAAGTCAAACAGAAACACACAGGCGAAGAGAAACAAATGCAGGTAAACACCGTTCGATTTTTTATGAAAACAAGTCTTGAAAGAGGTAGGAAACAATAAACATTTGAATAGGTCTTGTAATGCCTGCTCTCGTGGCAAAACAATGACACACCCAGAATTCCAAATGAATGCCGCTTACGACACAAACTCGCCTAGGTTAAATGCCAACACAGAACACAAAGAACAAATAAAGGAGACGTCCCCTGAAAACAGATGTTCGAAGCTCGTCAATACACCCCGTGCCTGACACATCTACACAGCAACAACGTCTGGAGAAATAAACAAACACACGTTAACATTTATTCAAGACTTGTATAGACTTTTTGATATAAATCTTAAATAAATGTTAGCGAACCGCCCAGAGAACGTGGACAAACGAGTCACAAGACAAAACACAACGCGTTTTCGACCTCTTAGGTCTTCGTCAGGTGAAGTATAAACGAATAAAACAACGAAGAATTCACTTAGCTTCTCTGGGCGGTTCGCTAACATTATTTTAAGATTTGTTTAGATTTCCGCCTGCAGTCGTCTCGCTTTGCAACTAGATCCTTTTTGATATAGTCAAAAAAGAACGCACAGCCGTACAGGAAAAAAAACAACAACAACACAAAAACAGGCAAACTCTGATTGGTATGAGAGGAAATCTTAAAACCATTTTTTGGAGACCGAAATTTGTTTTTTGTAGAAACTGATACGTACTGTTTACAGTTTTCCATTTCTCAAGTAAGATAGCTTGTAGTCCCACTTTATATAACTCTGCCCGTACAGTCTGTGATCAAAGTAGGCATTTTCCTTATTGCCAAAGTAAAAAGTCGCTTTTTCCTTCAATTATCCATGTAATCAGACCGTAGAGTCGAGTTCCTAAGGGTTCATTAGGATCTCAGCAGCATGCGCTATCCTAAGTAACAAACATTTACCAGATGCATACTGTATCTAGGATTTTATGTTGTTGATTTGTTGATGAAAGAAAGAAGTCTGATTTAAGGTCGTTTGAGCTTAAACGTTGCTGACTGTTTAAAATAAATATGTTCAGACAGATTAATACCTGGTTATGAACATCAGACAGCCTAAATAGCACCCCCACCCCCACCAATATGTTTTCCCCCACTACTAAACTGTTCATCAGAAAAGAGAGGTATGTAGATAACTGATTATTTAAATGGACTGGTCAACATGAAGGAACTACTTTTTTGGATGATTAATTTAATGACGGACAGATTGACAGAGAAAAAAAAATAAATTTGATAACTGATTTATTAAATTTTCGGGTTTTTATAACCCTTTACCCCCCCCCCCCCCCCCACCCCCACACCCCTTTCCCTTTATTTTTGTGGTCCAAGGCCCCAAAATATTAAAGAAACAAAAATTCAGAATCAGAGTCCCCCACACAGTAACACACTTGAGTTTAAGTCAGAGACAAAAAAGGGCCCAAAGTACAGTTTAAAAAAAAGTGAATTCTGCGTTTAGAAATCGAGGGCAATGTACAAACAAAACAGAGGGAAGTAAAGGGGCAGTGTACATGGAAAACCCTTTAAAATGCATGAAAATTTAAGTAAATGGGCCTTTCCTTTTTTGTCTCTCCCCATTCCCCACCCCCCTCCCCCATACAGTCTCTCCTTCTTCTCTTTTTCTTCCGCTTTCTTCGCACTCTTCTCTCTTCTTTGTTTAGTGTCGTTTTGGGGGGGGGGGTGTGTGGGGTGTGTTGGGGTGTGTGTGTGTGTTTGTGTTTGCGCTTTTTAAAATTAATGAAAATCCTCCCCTTTTCTCTCTCTTTCCCCTTTTCTCTTTTCTCTCTTCTTCCCCTCTCTATCTCTCCTCCCCTCCTGTTTTGTGGGTGCGTGCGTGTATACGCCGGGGTGTATATTGTGGCGTTGTTGTCTGTCCCTTTTTATCTCTTTGTCTGTCTGTTTCTTTTGTGCTGCGGCCATTCATGGGGGGTTTGTCTGGTTTTTTGTTGGGGTGTGTGTGTGTGTGTGTGTGTGTGGGGTGAGTGGTTTTTCCCCCCGGGGGGTGCCCCCTGAACTTTTCATCTTACTTCTTTAATGGGGAATATTACAGCTCTTTTTACCAGTCGCAAGCGAGTTCAAGAAGAACCCCGGCGACACATCGTTTGCAGGGCCCCCACATAATTGGCATACAATAAAACCAAAAAAAGCAGAGGGGGAAAAAAAAAAAAGAGACAAAGTTTAAATTAAACAAACCCCTTAAAGTCATTTTCCCTTTTCCCACCCCCCCTTAGCCAACCCCCAAACCCCCCCCTTCTGTAGCAACAAACCCCTCCACCCGGTTTGCGTCACACACACACACAACACACACACCCACACACACCACACACACACCACAAAGCACCAAAAATACATCAAAATCAAAACACACACAACACACACACCCAACACAAACACGGGCCCCAAATTACAACACATCAAACCCCACACACCACCCAACAACCACACACAAACACAACAACACGGCCAAATACATTTACATAAAAACACCACCAAAACCCCCACACCACCACACACCCTGACGGGAAAAAGAGACAAAAAGCCGGGGGTGCGAGATGGAAAGAAAAAAAAGGGGATAGAAAGAGGAGAGAGAGAAAGAAAAAGGGTGAGGGGTGTGTGTTGTGTTGGGGGGGGGGGGGGGGGGGCGGGGGGGGGTCTGTAAGTGGAAAAGAAAAGGGTTTTAAATAAGTGTCCCATTAGAAAAAAATGCAAGAGAGAGGGGAGAGAGAGAGAGAGAGAGAAGGGAAAGGGGTGGGGGGAGGTTGGTCGGGGAACGAAAAAAAAAGCTGGTGAACGATTCTTTCCCCCAATACTTAAATCATTTACGCACTCTTGTTCGTAGAGAGCATTGACCTTAGCCAACCGCCCCCTTGTTCCACCCTTCCCCCCTCTTCTCCCCCCCCCCCCCCCCCCCCCCCCCCCCCCCCCCCCCCCCCCCCCCCTTTTTCCAAAACACACACCTTTGCATTTCCCCCCACAAAAAACATGCGAGGGCCCTTACACATATATGTACCCCCATAACGCAGTGCGTGCGAAACGGTTTTGTCGTCAAAAAACGTTGAGAAAAAACGTAAAGAAATTGTTTACTACTGCTAAACGCGGGGTGTGAGATGAGAGAAGAGAAGGGGAGAGAGAGAGAGAGGGAGAGAGAGTGAATTTTTTTGGTTGATCGAAATCTTTTTTTCCAGGGGAAAAATAAGGGAAATAAAGATTTTTTTTTTTCATACTGCCCCTTGCCCGGGAAGAGAGAGAGAGAAAAGGGGGAGAGAAAAAGAGAGAGGGGGAGGGGAGAAGAAGGGAAATTTATAATCTTTATTTTCCAAAGGTAAAAAGAAACGCAAAAATGATTTTTTTTATCCCCCCTTGCAGAAGGGGAGAAAAGGGGAGAGAAGAGAGAGAGAGGGGAGAGAGAAGGGGAGAAAAGAGAGAGAAATTGACTTTTTTTTTTCCAAGGGGAACAAATAAGAAACACATGGGGTTTTTTTTCATACCGCCTTTTAAAAAAAGAGAGAGGGGGAGAGAGAGGGGCGAGAGAGAGAGAGAAAGAGAAGAGAGAAAAGAGGAGAGAATTTATATCTTATTTCCCAAAGGTAAAAAGTAAACAAACAAAACGCTTTTTTTCAAAACCCCCCTTGCACACACACAAAAACCCACAAACACACACACACCCCCAAACACACACAGAGGAGAGGGGGGAGAGAGAGAGGGGAGGAGAGAGAGAGAAAGAGAGAAGAGAGAGGGGAGAGGGGTTGGTAAATTTTTTTTCCAAAGGGGAACCCCAAAAAGAAAAACATGTTTTTTTTTTAAAACTGTCACAACTGGCACTTTGCATACCCGATTTATGACAGCATTTACTCCATTCGCAACGCAATCTTTCCAATCACCCAAAAGGAGAAATACCGAATTTTTTTTCCCCCCTTTTCCCTTTAGGGAAAACACTTTTCTAAAACACATCATCCCCCTTTTTTAAAAGATTTTTTTCTGTATCCTCTCCACACGGAAAAATAAATCTGCACACATTATCTTCCTCATTTGGGAGACAAATCAATCTTCCCCCCATGGATCTTCTTTACACTGAAGAAAAAAACAAATTTCCACAATTTCTCTCCCCACAAATGAGAATAAAATAATTAGTTCCGCTTTTATAAAGGGCCCTGGCCTTCCCCATTCCCTTATCCAAAAAAACCGGACCGGAAGGGTTTCAAAACTCCCCCTAATCCTGAGGGCCTGCCCGCCTCAAAAAAGCTTCTCCGCTTTTTCAAATTTCCCCGTCTCTCTCTCTGAACACTATACTGCCCCCTCGAAAATCTCCCCGTCCTGGTTTTCGAGTCTCGACTTCTCTTCCTGGGGTTCTTTCTGTCTCTTAAAACGACGAGCTTCAACTCCTCTCCCTGGAGTTGGGACCTGCTGGGGCTGAACTACCGGTGTGTTCCTCACACCATGGCCATCTTCAACCACCTCACGGGGTGAAAGGTGAAGGGTGAAGGGCGAAGGGTAAAAGGTGTGAAGGGCTGAAACACGAATAAGGTTCGTGTAAGTAACCTTCTTACATTCAACATATGAATTCTTTCTTTCTCTTTTCTTAAGTTTTCCCCTGTAGCTTTTCCCCACTATCTATCGCTCACCTGGTAATGACTGGTCAGCAAAGAGGACCACCGTCCTGACAGGTTCGAGTCTCTAGGCCATCTGCTGGGTTAAAACTGACTCTTTCCTCCCTTCTCCTAGTGAGTGCATACTCAGTGTTCAAAACACATGACCAGCACCTTACCTACCAGCCCTTGTTAAACTATCACTCAGTGGTCACTTTAAACCCAATGACCACATTCGTTTCTTGAATGAGTCATACTCACAATTATTTTGGGGACGCCCGCTACACTAGTCAAGCCATATGAATATTCTTCCTTTAATGGTGGCACGGGGAAATGATTCATATCACTAACTACATGCGATGGAGCGTCACATGCCTTGATGTGAGGCTACGTCACATGACACCCCCATCCTGGGATGAAAAAATTTTCTCCAGAAAATTTTTTAAAGTATATACAACTTCACTTAAACACATTCTTCAGCCATGAATCTCAAATGTGTAACCATCACACATGATTCACCAAATTAATAATCAACGTATAGAATCAATCATCATGATCCACCATAAATAGCATATTTCAAACTTTCAGTCTTTCTAAAAAAAAAAACATAATTGATCACCACATCTCACAAATACAATTCACAAATTACATGGATAAAACAATTAGGGATATCACAATTCAAAGACCAATTGTGTTCATACATTAAGATGTGAAGCACATTTTCCCTTGATCTTTGTCTCACATCATATGTTTCAAAACCCTCATGAAAATGAGAATATTTCCAAGTGTAAATGTTTTCAATAGACATGTAAACAAAATAAACATAGTTTAAACATAGTTTCTTTTCCCACATGTATGTTATAGTCCCTTGAAAAGTCACATGCTTTCCATTGTTGACAATGACAAATGAAAACAATTGGTTTGTCTCATTGCACAATCAAAACATGGTATATCATACATTTCTAAAGAGTTATTTGCTCATCACACATACATATAAATTCATCGTCACAAGCAAATTAGACATAAATAGTACTTGATTTTTTCCCTTGTTTACCAAAGAATAAATATGTATTACATCACATCAAGTAGTTGTTTGCTTGTACAAACATATAGTCACTTCAATAAGCAAATTATGCATAAATACCACTTGATTTAAATCGTCAGTAGCATACAATGCACCGTCAAAAGTGATCACACCGTAATCATTAAGAAAGACAAAAACAGGATAGTCTTTCCCTTGAAGACAGTTACATTTGTCCATGAATATTCAGCACGTGACAACAAATCTGCCATGACATTTTGTGTTCACGCACGTCAAAGTCTAAAACTGCTTCAT
>CM031618.1:32343511-32346011 GCA_018398815.1 Conus ventricosus
TCATTAGGAGTAACGATAAGCAGACACGAGAGAGAGAGAGAAGAGGAGGAGAGAGAGAGAGAGAGAGATTGGTCATCTTTATTTCCAGGTAACCGAAAGCAAACACATGGTTTTTTACCACACCGCCCTTGCCCTGCTGAGGGACTAAGCGTGACCAGCATTCAGCAAAGCATGACTGACGATGAAACTCACCAACTTTCTACCAACAAACATACATGCATATCTTCAAAAACACCATTTCAAAATCCGGATGAGTTGCTTTTTCCCCTCAACATTGATGCACAGATGAATTTCAACAGACAGAAAAGAAAAGGAGAGAGAGAGAGAGAGAGAGAGAGAGAGAGAGAGAGAGAGAGAGAGAGAGAGAGAGAGAGACAGACAGACAGACAGACAGACAGCGTGGTACCGTCACGAAGAAAACTCTGTAGACTGACGATGACGAGAGAGACGGAATAGCCAGAAAGGAGGAAAAAGGCGAAGATAGAGGAGATATTTGCGGCCAGGACTGGTCTTCAGACTCCCCCCCCCCCACACCCCCCCTCCTCCCCAGGCCATGCGTCACGACCAGACCACCACTGACCGGAGAAGGGGTGAAGAACTGGGCTTGCCTGTCGATAACTAACTGACCACACAGGCTTCTCCCAGGTGGCCCTCATCTGACCACCGCCCAGAAACCTTCATAGCTCTCTCGCACGACGCAGTCCTCTCTTCTTGCAGTTTCTTTTCTATACCTATTTTCTGCGTGTGTTTGTCTGTCCGTTTGTCTGTCTGTCTCTCTTGTCTTCTCACGCAACGCCGCTCATGCACCCCCCCCCCCCCCTCTAACCTCTCTCCCTTCCAATTGATTTCTTACTAATAAAAAAAAGAAAAAAAGAAAAAAAAAGGTGGGTGGGTGGGTGGGGTGGGGGTTCTCACGTTGTAATGTTTTTAAAAAAAAATGCGTGCATGCTTTGAGTTGGGTCCATCGCTTCTGTTTCTCTTCAACAGACACCGCCTCTCCCTCTTCCCCCCTCTCTCTCTCTCCTCTCTCTCTCTCTCTCTCTCTTCCTCTCTCTTCTCCTCTCTCTCTCTCTCTCATATGTTATCCTCGTAACCTCGTACATAATTTTGTCTTGTCTTGTCTTGTCTTCTCTCCCTCCTCCTCATAACCTCGTAAATAATCTTGTCTTGTCTTCTCTCTCTCTCTCTCTCTCTCTCTCTCCTCTCTCTCTCTCTCTCTCTCTCTCTCTCTCTCTCTCTCTCTCCTCTCTTAAAAAAAATATGCAAGTCATTATAGCAGAGAGAGAGAGAGAGGGGAGAGAGAGGGGGGGGGAGGGAGAGAGAGAGAGAGAGAGAGAGAGAGAGAGAGAGAGAGAGAGAGAGAGAGAGGGGGAGAGAGAGAGAGACAGAGAGAAAGACAGACAGAGAGACAGACAGACAGCGTGGTACCGTCACGAAGAAAACTCTGTAGACTGACGATGACGAGAGAGACGGAATAGCCGAAAAGGAGGAAAGGCGAAGAGGAGATATTTGCGGCCAGGAATGGTCTTCAGACTCCCCCACACACCCCCCACACCCCCTCCCACACCCCCTCCCCTCCCCCAGGCCATGCGTCCACCACCACTGGCCGGAGAAAGGGTGAAGAACTGGGCTGGCCGAAGCGGACAGTCACTCTAACTGACCACACGGCTTCTCCCTGGTGGCCCCTCATCTGACCACCGCCCACACAGACAAACAGACAAACACACGCAGAAATAGGTATAGAAAAGAAGCTCTCTCGCACGCCGGAATTTCAGAGAGGGGGGGGGGGGGGTGTTCTTTTTTCTTTCTTTCTTTCTTTTTTGGTACGCAGGTGATACTCCCGGGGGACACTGCTGTATAGAAAAGGGAAGAATTTTGTGTTATGAAAACCCTTTTTTAAACCCGCCATTAAGGCAACCCTACTCCATCTTTTAGGGGAAGGGGCATGCTATGGTAACGTGTATCCTAACAAAAGGCCAAAATGGGCCTTTTCTTCCGAAAGTTTGGGGAAAGGGGTTTGAGTGGGGGGCCCCGATTTCGTGCCTGCGTTTACCCCAAAGGAACCCCGGGGTTTTTGTCTCTTCGAAGGACTGTTGGGGGAAAGGGGTCAGAAAACCCCAAATTTTAAATCCGAGGGAAAAAAAACCCCCTTACCAAAATTTGGGAAACCCTAACCCCCCGGGTCACCGGGCCGGGCTTATCAAAATGAGCCCTTAAACGGACCCCGGGGGGGGAAGAGAAGAACTGCCCCACCGGGTCCCGTTGCAATCCTTCTTGCAGCTTCTTTTTATGCCCATTTTTGGTGTGTTTGTCGTTTGTTTTGCTGTTTTGTCTTCCCCACGCAAAGCCCCCCATAAACCCCCCCCCCCCCCCTTCCAAACCCCCTCTTTCCCCTTTTAATTTTATTTCTTTTTAAAAAGGTGGGGGGGGGGGGGGGGGGCGGGGGGAGGGGTTCTCTGTTGTTGCTTTAAAAAAAAAAAGCGTGCATGGTTTTATTGGT
>CM031618.1:32351011-32353511 GCA_018398815.1 Conus ventricosus
GCACCCGGCAGTGAGTTCCACAGCCGTACAGAACTGGGATAAAAAGAATGTAAGTGGCTGTCAATATTTGATGCAGGTATGGTATAACATTGACCGCCACTCCTGGTGCTACTTTTATTCAATACTAGTTGTTCCATTGGAATATCGATTACTTTAGCTCTGCCTTTGAAGAAGATGTTAAGTTTGATGAAAGCTCTTCTCTCTTCTAAGGGTTTCCATTCTAATTTCCTCATGTTCTTCCTAGTATTCCCCTTTTCTCTGATGTGGTTCCCTGTTACAAACCGTGCTGCTCTCTTCTGAATCTTTTCGAGGTTATCAATGTCCTTCAGATGGTAAGGATCCCAAACTGAGCAACCATATTCCAGTACTGGTCTAACCAGTGTTTTGTAGCAGTCGTCTTTAACCTTTTGGGGGCAGTCATTGATATTCCTGTATAAGAAAGCTAAGATGTTATTTGCTTTCTTACATACTAAATTGTAATGTTCTTTCCATTTGAGACGACTATCTATAATCACGCCTAAATATTTTGCAGCATTAGTTTCTTTAAGAATAGTATTATGAATAGAATAATCTGATCTAATTGGTGAGCGTTTGTTAGATATACGCAACACTTGGCACTTTTGGGGATGAAATTCCATTTTCCAAGTACTTTCCCACTCTTGTAAAGCGTTTAGATCTTCTTGTAGAATGCGTGTATCATTCTTGCTTCTGATTGTTCTATATACTAAGCTGTCATCTGCAAAAGCCTTATAGTAGTTCCAGGAGAGAGATTTCTACTTATGTCATTTATATAAATTAAGAAAAACAAGGGCCCCAGAACAGTTCCCTGTGGTACACCTGACAAGACTGGTTTACAATGGGATGACGACCCTTCCACAACAACTTTCTGCGTTCTCCCAACGAGAAATGATCTAGCCCATTTCAGCAAAGGACCGCCAATGCCGATATGTTCTAATTTAAGCAGCAGGCCCTCATGGTCAACCTTATCAAAGGCTTTAGAAAAGTCTAATAAAATTGCATCTATTTGCTGCCTGTTGTTAAGACAGTTATTAAAATCATTGAGAGTTGTTATAAGTTGAGTCTCACAACTCCTTCGCTGTCTAAAACCATGTTGGGCATTATTTAAAAAGTCATATTTGTCAAGATGGTCCATTATGCTACTATATATTATGTGTTCAAGTAGTTTAGCTGATATGGATGTAAGAGATACAGGTCTATAGTTTTTCTGCTTTGTTTTTGTCACCCTTTTTGAATAAGGGAACAATGCTCGCATCTCGCCACTCATCAGGTATTACTCCCTGGTCCAGTGAAGCTTGGTAAAGTAGTTGGTATACCTCACTCAATTCATTGGCACATAATTTTAAGAGCTTGCCAGGAACGCCATCAGGACCAGTAGCTTTGTTTTCATTGATGTTGGTCAGTAACTTAAATACTCCTGCTTTGTTTACTTTGATGTTCTGCATTTCAGGGAGTTTATCATCATCCTTTAGTCTAACGTTAATTAAAGGTTTGGGATTTGAGAAAACTGAACAAAACTGCTTGTTTAGTAAGTTTGCTTTCCCTTCAGGGTCCTGTATTAGGTTATTCTGGTTGTTTCTCAGGTCTGGAATCCCAATATTGTCCTGTCTCTTACTCCTTATGTAAGACCATAATTTCTTGTTTTGATGATCACCTTCAGAAATCATCGAATTAACATAATTGGAGTGAGCAAGCCTACATTCTCTCTGACACCTTCTCTTAATATGTTTATACCTAACCAGTAATCTTTCTGAATTGGGATGTAGTTTCAATTTCTTAAAGAAACGATGTTTCCTTCTCAACAAACGTTTAGTTTTTGTAGTAATCCATGGCTGGTGGTTCTCGCTTGAAGTTATTTTAGTAGGTATGTTGTCATCCATAATAAATTCCAAGTTAGTTTTTATACACTTCCAAAGGTCACTGACGTGTGTGCAAGATGTTACGCGTGCGTCCACACACGGAACCTCGGTTTATAGTCTCATTCGAAGGACTGTGTGGGGAATGGAGTCAGAACCAACGTTAACTCCGAGGGAAAAAATCCGCCTGTACCGAAACGGCCCGGCGGAGATTTGAACCCGCAACTCTTGGATTACGAGTCTGGCGCTCTACCAACTGGGCTATTCCGGCCCCCGTGGAAATACAAGACGTAGCAGAACTCGCAGGATAACTGCTGTATACAGGTCCAACGAGTGTGATTTGTGATGTGGCCGTTCATTGGGCGATGATGTCCGCTGCCATTTCAAAGACGAAGCTTACGTCAAGTTCTTCCGGTCCTATTCAGCCTCGTGCACATTGCGCATGCGTCACGGGAAGTTTTCCGCGTTCAGTCCGTTGAATGTTTGATATGCACTAGACTTGGTTGTGTGAGCTATGAGTGTATTTGTACTGCCCAAGTTTGCCATTTGCGAACGCTTTTGTACCAGTGTTCAGCAAAATCCGTCCCATGAGATCTTTCCGTCGAATACTTTGATTGGTTTATTCG
>CM031618.1:32358511-32368511 GCA_018398815.1 Conus ventricosus
TGTTCTTGGTTGCATGGCTCTGAAGGTGACAAAGACAGACTGTTCCTTCCATACAACACCGAATAGAGGAAGACATGATGAATGGATGGATGGGACAGCACTGATGTAGAAGTTCTGTACTGTAATATGTCATCGGCTGAAGAAGTCCCAGTCGTTCTGAAGTGAACACTGTTAGACAACTGGAATAGACAGTTTACGCTGACATTTTGAATGCAGCTTCATGTGAATGTGGGATGGCTCTTAATCATCATCAGACAACATAACCGTAATACATTCAATGTCAATTAGGCAAACACACACACACACACACACGCACACACGCACGCACGCACGCACGCACGCACGCACGCACGCACGCACGCACGCACACACACACACACACACACACACACACACACACACACACACACACACACACACACGCATTCAGCCAATCGTATGATCAATCGGATCAACGTTTGGTGAAAACATGTTTTGTCGAAAATTGACCATTTTTTTTTTGCATTGTGTATCAAAATGATATCTGCTTTGTACTCCGGATTTTTTTTCTTTTTTCTTGTGGAATGTGGATCGTTTTCAGCAATGCAGCAGTCTGCTTTAGTGTCCCGGTCAAAAATATGAATGACTATTGCTGACAATGACTACAAGAAAATGACACATTAGAAAGGACACCATCTCCTTTTTTTAAAAACAAAGACACCATCTCCTGTTTTGAAAACAAAGACAGTATCTCCTGCTTTTAAAACAAAGACACCATCTCCTGTTTTTGAAAACAAAGACAGTATCTCGTGCTTTGAAAACAAAGTGCTTTTTCAGAGCAGGAGAGTGTGTCTGAAATCTGCAGTCAGCAGTGATGTGACCCCTGTCGTCAGCATAATTATAATTGACTCGCCCCGGCAAGACGATCAACACATTCCTTGCTCCAAAATTATTGACCGGAAGCAAGTTTCCCCGACGTCTGTTGAAACGGCCTTGTTTGCAAAGGGCCCAGTGAAGCGTGCTTGACGCAGCTGGCTGTCTGTCCCCCCCCCCCCCCCCCCCCCCCCCCCCCCCCCCCCCCCCCCCCCCCCCCCCCCCCCCCCCCCCACCGACTATCGTACCTTTTGTACCGCAAGCATATGATGCATCACGCGCGGGCAAAGGCTACGTGCAGGCAGTTGGCTGCCCCTTGCTGAACAGCTGACAACAACAAGTTGACATATATGTGGTAACCTGAGAGGGCAGCCGGGCAACTAAACAATTATCTCGCGGCAGGTAGAGACTGCAACAATCGGAAGTGGTTACTGACCTTCTTCTTTCTTTGAGTGTCCACCTTCATCGAGTTGAAGATTCTGACACTTTTTTTTGTGTATGACCGGTGTTTTTTTTTTTATCCCGCCATTAAGGCAGCCATACTCCATCTTCGGGGAAGGTGCATGCTATGTGTAACGTGTCATCCATACCAACGGCCAAACTGGCCTTCTCTTCCGAAAGTTAGTGATGGGATTCTACGTGTGTGCAAGATGTTGTGCGTGCGTCCACACACGGAACCTCGGTTTATAGTCTCATTCGAAGGACTGTATGGGAATGGAGTCAGAACCAATGTTAACTCCCGAGGGAAAAATCCCCCCGTACCGAAATTCGAACCCGTGACCTCAGGATCACGAGTCCGGCGCTCTACCAACTGAGCTATTCCGCCCCTTGGCGAATGAACAGGTAAGCAAGACGACGAGATACTCATTCTTTCCCTTCTCCATCTATGTGAAAGGCAATGTTGGCTTATTGACATGAAAAAAAAAAGAAAAAGAAAAGAAAGGAAAGAAAAGGATTTTTTTTTAAACCCAGAGTGATGCTGACTGAACGACTGCGACTAATAAAAGTAAGAGAAAGTAGTGTGTGGTCTGAACGACCTGTGTGGCAAAAAGTAGGAGAAAGCAGCGCCGTCTGAACGCAGCTTTGCCATGATCTTTACAGACCTCTGGCACACAACCTGGTACCAGTCGCAGGCGTCTGGAGCGCTCTGTTCTGCGCAATTTACCAGGAAATTTATGGGTCTGGGTCACTCCTTCCAAACTGCTTGCCGAGCAGACTTGTTTTATGTCTGGGGGACTGTTTGACAAGAGAGAGGGAGGCGGTGTTCGCTGCATGATATAATCGAAGCTGTTCCTTTTGATTATATTTCAGACTTTTCCTGTGGTTGAATTACGGCGAGAAAAGCCTGCGCTGATTTTTGTCTGAACAATGTGTTGTCTTTTTATTTTTATTTTTATTTTTTTTAGAATTTGGCAACAGAATAGCAGAGGTCTAACATCTTTTGTCTCGTTTGTGATATCAGTCTTTTGAACTCCAGATTCATGGAAAAGTTTGCCATCTTCATCACAATTTTCTTAAAATCATTAACGGTAGCAGATGTGGTATCTCACTAATTCCTCTGTTGGTCGAACTGTTTGTTCTTCTGTTTCCAGATGACTTTTCTTTTTGTATAGAAATGGCATTCGGTTTACAAAGTAGGCTGACCATCGGACATAAGCCACCAGAAAATGAAAAAGCTGTGTGCTGCTATGAATAAAAGTGACATTGATTTTTGAAACGGTTTCGAAATTCGGTATCACGAAAATGCATACATGGAAATTGTAAATGCTTCTAGATATTCCGGATTGTATTTTTCTACGAAGTGAATTTTTTTTCTCACGTAGATGTGATGATCTTGTGACCCAAAACGAGTGTATCATACATATTTCATGTACTTTTGTTGAATTCACGCACATGAAAAAAGAACCCACACCTATGTGATTCAAAGGTTCAGCGTATACTTCTCTACGGTTCTTAAATAAGGTATTTAGTGATCAAGAAAAAAAAAATATAAAGGAGTTAGTTGTTTGTCTTGTAAACCTGTATAAGTATTGGTTAAAAACAGCAACAAAGGGAAAGGAAAAACAATACAATGTATGGAGATACTGAACGATATCCTATGTGTGTCGGTGCTTCTTGAAATTTGTACAGATTCGTGTTGAACATATGTATATAAAATACAAAACTAGGTATAGAAAATGTCAGCTGGTCATGATGACAAGGATGAGAAACACTGAGTAAAACAAGTGCAGGAAACTTTAATTGTAATTGACTATGTATGGGAAAACACAGGAGTACGGAAATGAATTAATTATAAGCTAGTTCAGCGTCTACTTCTCTACGGTTTTAAACAAGGTGTTTGGTGATCAAGAAAAATATAAAGGAGTCAGGAGTCTTGTAAAGATGTATAAGTATTGGTAAAAACAGCAACAGTAGATTCAACGCCTACTTTGCGCTGAAGAGATCAAGCTAAGTGACAAACTCGTTCATTTGCATTGTCCTATTTGTTTGTGTCTTGCCTGAAGAAGACCTAAGAGGTCGAAACGCGTCGTGTTTTGTCTTGTGACTCGTTTGTCCACGTTTCTCTAGGCGGTTCGCTAACATTTATTTAAGATTTGATTATAAGCTGTTTGAAGCAAAGACTGATTCTTTGTCATGGTAGGAATGGCACGATCATGTTTAATCTCCTGAACATTCTAACTGCATTGCAGAGTCGGGGCACAGTTTGACAAAGCCACGCATCTGGCAGTTGATATCAGCAGATTTTCTGCAAACGCATCGATGAAATTCTGTCTTGGTATTTGTGATATTATCATTCACTCCACCAGACACAGTGGACACAAAAAGAATAATTATGTTCGTTATATAGAATCTCTGCCAATCTCTTGTTGATTTGCATGAAAAATGTATCACCAAAAAAGTTTCATAAAAATCCAGACATGTTTAAACTGGTTTTATTGCTGGCATCAGGAAGGGAACAAGAAATTCAAACTTTGGGCAGGTTTCTCTTTCAAGCGCTAAAATGCAAAATGCAACTGTATTAGGAGAAAAAAAAAACCCATTCCAGTAACATGTTGCAAGTGGTTATATATTGTTGGTTAGGAATTTTGCATTGTGATCATGTGCTGCAGCTTCTGTTGTCATATAATTTGCTAAATAGTTCTTGTTTGTTTAAGTGTCTACGTAATAACCGTCATAAAAAGTCTTGTCTCCTCCTTTGTTTTAACGGCGAAAGGTGTACAAGGGTTGTTGCCTTGCGTCTTCTCTCTCTCTCTTCCTCTTTCTCTCTGACTCATTTAGCCACTCTGCTGGCATCCCTTTCACTTCACCGCCACCTGTTTGTCATTCTTATTATCACCCCTCTCTCCTACCCATTCTCTATCTTTCTTTTCAGTTCTCTGTATCCATACCCTCTTTCTGTACTCCCAGTTCTTATAGAACAGGGAGTACTTTACAATGGGAACGAAGAAATGCTGTCTGTGTTTGTGTGTGTGTGTGTGTGTGTCTGTCTGTCCGTGGTCAAAATGTGTTCCACTCGCTCCAGAGAAAACTTCTGGGCCGATCTTTCTGAAAATTTGTAGGTCTGTTCATTGTGGGTCACAGATGATGCCCGATGTTTTATTTTTACCACAATAGCCGTTACTATGGGCTGCAACGGCCCAAAACGGTTTTCCTTCTTTATGGAATCTCAGTGACGAAATACATTATGACGCATGTTTGATTGTGACGTCAAATACATTATGACGCATGTTTGTGACGTTTTTCAGTAAGATAAACTTGGAGTACGTTTATATGCTTTGCATCTTGTTATATTGTTCCCGCTGAAACGACACTCATAGGACTGGTCTGAAACTATAATTTTTATTCGAGTTGCAAATGAAGTTTGCAACAAGAACAATAACGATCAACAAACACAACGACTTCACACAGGGAACGCCTGGCTATGTTGAGAGCAAGCCCCCAACCCCCACCAGCAAGGAAGAAATTCTCTGGTAAAGGTGTTGATTTATTGGCGGGGCCTGTCGCCATAAACCATGAGGCCCGATGAGGAACGTGCGTGGCCTCCACCAATACAGCTCGGTGTTCGTTGCATCTCTCACTGACTGCAGATCTGTAGCGGCAATTACAGATGACATTGTGAACATCGTGTGATGTGGGCTTTAGAGAGCTGACTATTCCATCCCACCCCTGGGACACATCAATTTAGCCAGGATGGGGCAGAGAGAGAGGGTGGCAGGAGGAGGGGGAGGAGTTTGCAACGGAACGATAAAAACCAGTTAACACAGCGGTTTTGCGTTGGCTTTTGATATAAGGGGGAACGTTTGCTAAGGTGTTCAAAGGTCTTGTTCATTTAATGATTGATTTCTGTATCTATTTTTTTTTTTTTTACATTGGATGCTTTTTTTTTCGATATGAGGAAAATGTTTTGTTTGTTTGTTTTTGTCGGCAAATGTTACAACGTTCTCACCTTTTGAATGGACCTTTACTTCCAGTATGTATGTATGTTTGTGTGTAGGCAATGTATGTTTGTGTGTAGGCAATGTATGTTTGTGTGTAGGCAATGTATGTTTGTGTGTAGGCAATGTATGTTTGTGTGTAGGCAATGTATGTTTGTGTGTAGGTAATGCAATATGCCCAGGCTTTCATCTCCAGAACTTCTGATGCAGCGTCTTTCAAAATTGACACTCCTTCATATGTCAAAATGCTGAGGGAAAAGCTTGAGATTTTCTTGGCGAATTGTGTGTCTTTGGAGTCAATGTATGCCTGTAGAATAGAGAAATTGGTCATCACACAGTTTCAGCCACAAACTCTGTGAAAATTATACCATTTCTGGCCTCAAGATGGCACATAAACTGATCAGATTTCGGGATTCGTAACTTCAACACTTTACTGGTAAGATATGTTCAAATTTAGATTTCAGATCAGTTGTGTCTAGGTCCATATTTCTGATGTTCCATTACAAGGTCTTTTCATTCAGCATGCTTATGTGGATTAAATTACTAGGTTCAACAACTTTGTACGTCACTGTGTCATTCTGGAAGTATCACCGTTTTGTTAAACTTTGTCAGAATTGCAAATTCAGCAAAATATTGTTTGTTAAGCTATGCCTTGTTATAGGCTTAGTTTAATGTGAGCAGTACAGCGTCAAAGATGATTCACAAATGGAAATTCACCACATCAGGGTTCACGACATCTGGATTTAATGGCAGGTAACTCCACCTCGCGTGATCAGACTAACGATCTAGATAAAACATTTCATTGGAAGCCAGTCTACTGATTTTGTTTAAGAAGAATTACGCTTCTTACTCTGTGATTAGATGAGTGCAAAGAGTCATATTACGTTGGTGACTGTAAGTATTGAATGCACGTACAGGAGGCTTTAGATCTGGATCTTATTCATTCGTTCGCTGTGTCACTGTGTGCCTCACAGATCGATTCTGTTTTCACGCCCGAAGTAACGAGCGATTTGACGTCTTTCTTGTCTCTACCGCCTCCAGCGCAGCAGCGTGGCAAGGGCGGAATGGCAGACAGAATCAATCAACACGGAGAGGGAACGCGTGGCTATATTGAGATCAAGCCCCCTCACCCCCCCACCCCCACCCCGACGCCCAAGGAAGAAATTCTCTGGTGAAGGTGTTCATTTATTGGCGGGGCCTGTCGCCATAAACCATGAGGCCCGATGAGGAATGTGCGTGGCCATCACCGACATAGCTCGGTGTTCGTTGCATCCATCGCTGACGGCAGGTCTACAGCGGCGATAACAGATGACAGTGTGAACATCGTGTGATGTGGGCTTTAGGCAGCTGACTGTCTCGTCCCACCCTTTGGACAGATCAATTTGGCCACGATGGGGCAGAGAGAAAATGTAGTAAGGGGGCGGGGGGAGGAGAGGGAGGGCAGGCAAGGGGAGGCAATTTCTTTTTAGAGGTCTGAGTAAGTCGAAGGGGTGTGTGTGTGTGTGTGTGTGTGTGTGTGTATGTGTGTGTGTGTACCAAAATCAAGATCACTGGCAAACCGTTCTTCCTTTGAAAAATACGGAGGATGGGAAGGAGAAAGGGAGAGGGAGAGAGGAGGGTAGGGGAAGTTCTTTTTCTTCTTTTTTTTTTCTTTTCTTTTTCTTTTTTTCTTGTTTCGTTTCTTTTTAATCCGAATACGTTCTTAAAGGTGCCTTTGGATGTATGTCAAATGTTATTGTCATTGTTTTCATTGTGGTTGGTATTGCTTGTCTGGAGATAAAACAAGATGCAAAGCATATAAACGTACTCCCAGTTTATCTTGAATACGCGTGAGATATTCCATAAAGAGGAAAAACCGTTTTTGGCCGTTATAGCCGTTGGTAACAGCTATTCTGGTAAACATTAGCCATCATCTGTGACCCATAATGAACATACCTACAAATTTTCAGAAAGATCGGCTCAGTAGTTTTGTCTGGAGCGAGTGGAACACATTTTGATCACGGACGGACAGACAGACAGACACACAGACAGCATTTCTTCAATCCCATTGTAAAGTACTCCATGTTCTTTAAGAACTGGGAGTACAAAATATTACGTGGTTGGGTCTTCTTCCAGTTATATATGAATGAGTTCAGTTTCCTTCTCTCTTCCTTTCTTTCTTTCTTTCTTTCTTTCTTTTCTCACATCTTTTATTCCATTCTTGGAAATACCTGAAACACATGCCGAATGAAAATTTTCTTTGTACCCATGTACTCTTGAAATATATAAAAGATATGTCGAGTACCTATATCACGCCTTTGGGGTTCCACTTTTTTAAAATAATAAAGTGTATTCCTTCAGCAACACTGGAGCTGATTATTGTTGCTGAGAGACAGAAACCAACTCATAGTTATTCAGCGTTCGCTGAGGAGGTTACCAAATACAGGAATGTACATCCGTCGTACCCATTGTACAGAGGAGTCAGAACATCAGCTCTACATATTCATCATGTTCAGTGTATAGAGAAGTCAGAATATTATCCCTATGCATCCGTCGTGTTCAGGATAGAGAAGATTCAGAACATCAGTTCTATATAGCCATCATGCTCAGTGTTTAGAGGACTTGGAACATCAAGTACATGCAAAAAAGTCCTATTCATTAGAGGAGTCCTGGAATCCATCGTGTGCAATGTATAGAGGAGTCAGAACATTACACGTGCATCATGTGTAATGTATAGAGGAGTCAGAACATTACACGTGCATCATGTCCAATGTATGGAGGAGTCAGAACAGTATACGTGCATCCCGTGCTTTGTATAGAGGAGTCAGAACATTACACGTGTATCGTGTGCAATGTATAGAGGAGTCAGAACATTATACGTGCATCCCGTGCTTTGTATAGAGGAGTCAGAACATTACACGTGTATCGTGTGCAATGTATAGAGGAGCCAGAACAGTATACGTGCATCCCGTGCTTTGTATAGAGGAGTCAGAACATTACACGTGTATCGTGTGCAATGTATAGAGGAGTCAGAACATTATACGTGCATCATGTGCAATGTATAGAGGAGTCAGAACATTACACGTGCATCATGTGCAATGTATATAGGAGTCAGAACATTACACGTGCATCATGTGCAATGTATAGAGGAGTCAGAACATTACACGTGCATCATGTGCAATGTATAGAGGAGTCAGATCATTACACGTGCATCATGTGCAATGTATAGAGGAGTCAGATCATTACACGTGTATCATGTGCAATGTATAGAGGAGTCAGATCATTACACGTGCATCATGTGCAATGTATATAGGAGTCAGAACATTACACGTGTATCATGTGCAATGTATAGAGGAGTCAGATCATTACACGTGCATCATGTGCAATGTATAGAGGAGTCAGAACATTACACGTGCATCATGTGCAATGTATAGAGGAGTCAGAACATTACACGTGCATCATGTGCAATGTATAGAGGAGTCAGATCATTACACGTGCATCATGTGCAATGTATAGAGGAGTCAGAACATTACACGTGCATCATGTGCAATGTATAGAGGAGTCAGAACATTACACGTGCATCATGTGCAATGTATAGAGGAGTCAGATCATTACACGTGTATCATGTGCAATGTATAGAGGAGTCAGAACATTACACGTCCATCATGTGCAATGTATAGAGGAGTCAGAACATTACACGTCCATCATGTGCAATGTATAGAGGAGTCAGAACATTACACGTGTATCGTGTGCAATGTATAGAGGAGTCAGAACATTACACGTTCATCATGTGCAATGTATAGAGGAGTCAGAACATTACACGTCCATCATGTGCAATGTATAGAGGAGTCAGATCATTACACGTGCATCATGTGCAATGTATAGAGGAGTCAGAACATTACACGTGCATCATGTGCAATGTATAGAGGAGTCAGAACATTACACGTGCATCATGTGCAATGTATAGAGGAGTCAGAACATTACACGTGCATCATGTGCAATGTATAGAGGAGTCAGAACATTACACGTGCATCATGTGCAATGTATAGAGGAGTCAGAACATTACACGTGTATCGTGTCCAATGTGCAGAGGAGTCAAAATATCAGCTCTATAAATCAATCAGCTTCACACATTCATCATGTTCGATTTACAGGGGAGTCAGAGCATCAGCTCGATACATTATTGATATCCGGTGCTAAGAGGATGCAGAACAGCACTAAATGCGTCCTAACACCTCCATACACAAGACAGCTGTATATCTCCGTGAGGAAATTAAAAAAAAAAATCATCATGAGTAGACGAATTTCCATAAGATTTCAATGAGATTTTTTTTTTAGAGTCTATCAATGTTTCCAAGCCTTTTTGAACAGGCCGTGCCCTTCGTACAAAGGGATATTGATTTTGACCGATTCTTCGGTCTTTCCTGCTCCTTTTCGGCCAGCCCCGTCAGCCTACTCATTCCAGAAGACCCCGCAGTGAGACGGAATCCAGTAAAAAGGACTGTTGTACCTCTTTATAAAAAGACGCACACAATGTTTTCTTTCTGTGATAAACTTAGCCCGGTTATTTACTGCGGCCGATTCTTGTCTCTGTTGTACAGATTTAGGATCTACACAAAAATGAATAAAAAGTAGGACGTCGGTTAAAAGGTTAAGCGCCATCAATATAGCCACCTGCTCAGCTGTAAAAATAGAATACCCCTTTCCGATATGAAAAGATTAACTCAATTGTA
>CM031618.1:32378511-32396011 GCA_018398815.1 Conus ventricosus
AATCTGGCGAAACACAAAAATTTATTAGGGGGTGAGGGCTAGTTGAAAACCTAGCTTTTTTAGCAAGCTCTTTACCCAAAATGGGTTTTGGGTTTCCCTTAAATTTTGAATTTTAAAATTTTTTTTTTTAGATTTGCATTTTTAAAGTTTAAGAGTATGCTAATTTTAAATCAGGGTTTCTTTTAGTGAGCAAAACCCTTTAAAAAACCATCGGTATTGTTAACTTTTTTAACGTCGTTTTTTCTCCTTTCATTTTTGTAATCTTATTTTTCCCCCTTGGCTTCAGTTATTTTAAAAACCATACAAATTTGAAAAATTTTTCAGGGGAGCGCGCCCTTTTTGGCCCCCAATTGTTATCAATAGCATGTTCTAAAAAAAAAGGAGGGTTTCTTGAGTTGTTATTTTTTTAAAAACATTTTTTAAAAAAAAATTAAAAATGAGTGTTTCAAATTATGACCCAAAAAAATTCGGGGGGGCCCACACAATCCTAAAAATAAAACCTTGATATTTCTTGACTTTGGGCTGGGGACCCAACTGCCTTTTTTTCTTTAAAAGGTGATTTACTCCATTGAAAGCAAATTTTAAACCCCCCTTTTATTGAAAAAAAAGCCCATCCAGAAAGCGGGGTTTAAGTCACCCTTTGGGCATTTTTTCCCCAAAAACCAGAAAAAATTTTTGCTGGGGTTTTGTGCATCAACGGGGTGTGGTGTGTATGTAATAATTAAAACTCTCCTGTTTCCTTTGGTGAGGTCAGTGTACGGTTTTTCTTTTTTATTACCCTTCAGACGTATTTTGACTGAACTGAAAAAGGGCGCCTTTACCGAATGAAAATCGTTTAATCCATTCAGAAACAAAATTAACATGAAGGCTTTTAAAAAGGATCTGTAACAAATTCAATTTTTTAAAATCAAGACGGGTTTTGGGACAAAAGTTGGTTTCTTGATAAAGGGCCCAAATACCCCTTATTTTGGGGGCACGCACAAAAAAGTTTTTAAATTTGTCTTAAAACCCCCTTTCAAAATTGTTCACCCGGGTCCATAGAGCAAGAGATAAAACGTGGAAAACATTTTTTTTAGACATTCGGGGGCCCTAAATAGGGGGAAAATAGAACGAATAAACGACTCTATTGTATTACGTTTGGGTTTGTTTGCTGGGGTTTCGCAAGCACGGGCAAGATCGAGCAAAAAATTTGATCCTTCTACTGGTTTTTGACGCCCAAAAAAAATACTTAGAAAATTTAGAGGACGCCTTTAAATTTTACATTTTGATTTACCTTCAAGTATTAAAAGGTACCAACATGTTTTACAATACGAAAAGATCGAAAGTAATTTTGGCTTTTTGGCACTGGTTTTTACATCTCCCTTTCCGCCCCTCAGACTCCAGATGGTACAATAAAAACTAAAAAAGAAATTTTTTAAAGCAGGCTTTGAACAAAAGGGTTTGGGGGGAAAAAAACGACAAAAAAAATTCGGGGCCAGAAATTTTTCCCAAACAAAAAAAAACGCCCAAGATTAAGCCCAAAAAATTCCCCGAAGCCCCAACCCCCCAAATCTTTGAAGACTCAGCAAAGCTTGCGGACTCTGTTCGCGTTTGGCCCATGAATATGAAAAGACACGTTTTGTTTTTGGGTTTAACGGGCCTTGGTTAAATTGGGTTTTTTTAAATTTTACTAAAAAATTAACCCCAACTTTTTAAAGAAAAAACTAATGCCCAAAGTGTTTGGGCCCCTTTAAAGCCAACAAATTTGGGGGCCCGTGACAAAACCCAGTTGACAATACCCCCCCAATTTCCGGGTTAAAGCGTTCCCGTTTTACCACAAATTTTTTTTAAAAAAATTTCGCAAGATGATAAAAGCTTTTTTTTTAAACCCATGATTTACCCCAGGCGATGGGGCGGGGGAAACTGGACTTTGACCCCCCACCGCCGCCTGTAATACCCAAACCAGCGTGCTTATTGCAAATCCAAAGGTGTTTTATAACCCTTACTAATGTACTCCTTGCTCTCTAAACAGCGTTTTTATTCGTTCTGAAGCGTTGTTTCTTCATATAAAATTTTTCGGTTTTTGGGGGGTTTTTTTTCTCTTATTCTTTTCCCATTTTTGATTTGGGAAAAGGGTTTCTGGGTTTAGTAGTCAGCACTTCTTTTTGCTGATCTTTCTTTTTCCCCGATTTTTAGTCTTTGGGCTTTTCCCCTTTCTTTAATATCAGGCCCTAAGTTGGCGTCATCAGCCTAACGATTTTTCCCCTTTTTTCCCTCTTTTTATTTTGCCCATCTAGTTCCCCTTTTTTTCTAAATTTTTTGTTTTTCGCCTCTGATGGTTTTTTAAAGCATGTCAAGGGCCTCAAATTTCTCCCCGGGTAGGGGCGAGTGTGTATAGTTTTAAAACGCTGTTTCTTCTGAAAAACTGGTTTCTGCTTCTTTTACATTTTTTTAATTCCCCTGGGGTTGTTTTTAATTCTTTAATTCCCCTTGTTTTGAAATTTGGGTTATCTGCGGGAGTTTTGCAGTGTGTTTTAAAGTTTAAAAAATGCCCCCCCCCCTTTAATTTTCCCCCTAACAAGGCCAAGGCAAATTTGATCTTTCACACGGGGCCTTTTTTTTCAAATTAAACCCTACAGCTAAAAATTTTGGATGGGTCCTTTTTATTGTAAGCTGAACAATTTTGCCCCTTGGTCGCCCCCTCACAAAAAAATTTGGTCATTTTTTAAATTAAAAAATTTTTTGGGGTCAAAAAAATTTTGGGAGGTTGGGGGCCTAAATTTTGGTTTTTAAAGGTTTGGGCCCTTACTTTCTTTTAAATTTTTACCAAATTGTTGGTTTTTTCCTCCCGATTTCTGCTAATTTCATGCAATAAAGCCCCCCCCGAGCGATGTGCCCCCAAAGGGGAATCCCCTCTGCCTTTCTCCACGTTCAAAAAAAAATCATTTTCTTCATTTTCAATGTGCCATTTTTTTTTAATAATTAATTTTTTTATTTTTTTAAAAAAAAAAATGTTACTTTCATATGGCTTGATTCTTGACCCGATAGAAGACTAAAAGGGAACCCTTTGGTGGGGAAGGGAAAAAAACGGAATTTTTCTTTTCCCAAAAATAACCCCTCTATATTGAGCAAAAAAAAATTTTTACTGTAAAATTTCCGGCCCTAGGAGCGATAAATGATTGTGCAGGCTTTTGCGCGTTTTTTACTTTCAAAATAGTACTTGATTCAACAACAGACACAAACAGGAAGTTGTCCAAAATTTTGGGGGGCGGGCAATTTTTAAGAAAATTTCTAAAAAAATTGGGGGCAAGAAAAATTTTCTTTACACAATGCAGCCCTTTTTTTAACTTATTCTGATCTAGGGAAACCGGGAATGAAAGGGCTGATCTTGCTTTTTAAAGGGAATAAAAAATTAAAGGGAAGCACAAAAACATAAAATGGGTGCCGCAGATACTAAAGACGGAAAAAAAGTATGTGGCTGAAAATTTTTTGCGTTTGGAAATCGTTTTTCCCTTTCCCTGATTTTTGATTTTGTTAAAAGCCATGCCCATATTTTAAGGAGCATTAAAAGACAAAATGTATTGAACTAACTTTTAAAACAAATTAAAAACGTTTTAAACCCAGATAAACCGGGACCCCCGAAGAAAAAGTACAGCTTTTTGACATAAATTTTTGAGTTTGGTTGTTGCAACCCTAATTTAGCAAGGCAGATTGAGCACCAATATCAGTCAAAATTACAAATATTACGAAAGAGTGATTCATCATACAACAACCCTAGAAGCGGGCAGACCATAGGAATTTTTTTTTAGGCGTTTCACCCAAGATGTTTAAAGGTATTTTTTTTTGCTGTGGGGAAGTTTGAAAACCCTTCAAAAGAGGAAGTAAAAATTTTTTTTTAACCCAAAAAAAACGAAAGAACAATTTTCGATTGGGGGCAGTCCAAACCCAAATCTATGCTAGGGGCCCTTAAAAAACCTTTCAGCATTTTGATGAAATAAAAAACTGTTTGGAGGGGGGAGGGTAAAAAACCAAACAGTTGCCCTTTGGGCTAAAGTTTACACCAAAAACGGGCTAAGACTTGATGTTTATTTAACAAAAAAAAGGGTTTTTTTGGATTGCCCTAAGGCCCAACGGGGAAATCAGTTGCATGGAAGGGGGGAGCTGTGAGAGACGTATAAAAACATTAAAATTGATAAAGAAAAAGAACCCGAAAAAACCGGGCTTAATGTACATTTTTTTTTTTTAATATATGATGCCAGCGGGAATATTGAAAATAACAGTTTTAAAAATAAAAATACTAAATTTTTTTTATTTTAAAAAAAAAGCAGGTCGTTCAAGTTTATCCAAATGTCCCTACAGGGGCCGCCCAAAAAAAAGAGATACGGGAAATTTTCTGCTTTTATAAAAAAACCCCTAAAAGTAAAAACCTTCAGTTTAAAACCAAACATTACCCCAAATGAAAGGCAATACTGGCAAGCCCTTTTCAAAATACAGAAAAACCCAAAACAAAGGGTTTTTCTGGCCTTTAAGGGCTGTTACATTTTGGTTTAATACGGGGGCATCGCCCTAAAAGCGCTCTATCAGCGGGAACGGTGTTGGTCTTTTTGAAACGGGCTTTAGGCGAAACCCGCAGCTTTCCCCTCTGGGAGGTTTGTCTTTACTCTCGGCCCTTGTGTTCATTAGCCGTGGGTGCTGCTAGCAAAAAAATAAAAACTAAAACTCCAAAAAGCACAAGCTAGGGGTTCAACTAATAACAAAAAACTTTTTCCCTTAAAAACTGACAAAAAATTTTAAAGCGCTTTTTGACTCAAAACCCACGGAGAAGAATTAAATCTTTTTCCCAGGCCGTTTTTTGAGCCCTCCCCCAAAAGACAAAATTTTTGATTTTCCCAAAGAAAGGCGAGGAAAAATTTTTTCTAAACAGCCAGAGGGCCGGCAGATAAAAAAAGGAATGCTTAAAAAAAGTAAACAAAAACTTTAAAACCTCTGTTCTAAACAGCTCACGTAACCCGCCAAATGTTTTTAAACTTTAGTTTATGAGTAAAAACCAAAAAGACCGTCGATAGGGTTCTGTTTAAATTTTTTTTTTTTTAATTTTAAAAATTAAATATTTTGATTTAGAAAAGAAACTCACAGGGCTAAGATATTTTGAAGGGAAAGAAATTTTTTTGAAGGAAGGGCTGAGAGAGAGCGTTTTTCAAGAGCACTAAAAGATTTTGGATTTAGAAGTCTTTAATCCAGCAAACTTTAGGGGCAAGCGTTTTTCCCTGCATTTCTAATTTCCCGGGAAAAACAAACAATAGACCCCCCTTAAAAGTAATTTTAGCGGGTTTAATCGACTTTTATAACAATAAAGGAAGAAAATCAAAAAGGGCGGGGGTCTCACTAAAAAACAGATTTTTCTCATAACGCCCTTAACACCGGTTTGGGGCAGACAAACTGCTTACCCCTTTGACGCTGGGGGAAGAACCCAAAAATGAAGGTTTGGTTGGGCAGAGGGCAAAGTTTTGGGAAAACAGTTTTAAAACGGGCCCTAAGTATGCCCCGATTTTTGGGAAAGGGTTTTTACATTCCACAACCTCCAGCATTAGTTGCAAAAGAGCAGTTTTTAATTAAAAGAATACAGACAACAAATTTTTTAAAGGTGGTGTTTCTTGAAAGGGCCTGCATCACCCCCGAAAAAACCCAGCAGAGAAAAGTGTCTAACTACCCACCCTTAATCAATGATTTTAAAACTTTAGGGGGGTGCCCTTTTCCCCTGTTAGTGTAGAAAAATTTGATCGGTTTAAAGGGAAAAAACAAAAAAATAACTTTTTAATGTATACAAAGGGATGGGGAAACAAATTTGGTCCCAATTAAATTTGTCCAAAAACAGTCCAACGATTGGGAGCCAGACAAAAATCATGTTGACTTACTACTGATGCTTTCACCCGGGGTTTCCCCGCTTTTCCCCCTTTTTGATTGGGAAAAATGAGTAAACAATGCGGGCGGGTTCAATAAAGGGGCAAAAACAAGAATTCTGCAGAAAAATGTTTAACAAGAATGCCTTTTGTTCAACCCGCAAGCAAACATAAAAAAACTTTGTATCGGCCCATTGCGAATACAAAACCCAAATTTAAACCCCCCCAACCTGGATCTAAAGTTAGTTTAAAAACGGGAAAAAAAATGAAAAATTTCCCCATATGTTTTTTTACGCAGACTTCGAGTCGCTTTTTTCCTTTAAAAGGGCCCAGCCCCACAAAAACTTCAAAAAAACGGTCTTAATGAGTAAATAAATCAGTTTTGGGTTCCCATTTCCCTTTCATCGTTGTCAGGTGGGATGGCGCCCATTCAAAGAAAAATTATTAGGGGGGCCAAATGCCGCAAATACTTTTTTAAAACCATGCACCCAAGTGCGAAAGGGCCCGTTTAATAATCTAAACTTTCTAAAATCAAAAATGTACCCCTTGAAACCAAACAACAGTAGGGCCTCACCCACTCACTGTTGGATTTGTGGTTTAGGCCCCCTCACAGAGCAGCAAAACCCCCAAACAGTAAGAGACCATGACACATTAGGGGAAAGTTCAGGGGAAAGCGGCGCAAAAACAAATGCAATTTTCCAACAAAAGTTTTGTCCTAAGACAGGGAAAAGGCCCTTTTATTTTTTCCCAAAAACTTGGGGGTTTTACAAACTCCCCCTTATAAGAAAGCAGTGGGCCGACCCTTAGGGTAGATGATTGCACAGTCATCAAAAAAGTCCATGTTTTTTTTCCTTTAAATAACATGTTTTTTTTATGATTTCCTGCAGACTATGGGTTCATTAGAGTCATGGCCATGTCCTTAAAGTCCGGGCCCAATTTAACGGAAGAAATTTTGCCCCAAACGTTTGTTAAAAAGGGCTTTTCCCCCCCTTATGAGTACATAAAACCGGGGGGGAAAGGTTTAACAAAAGATACATTTCCGCCAAAAGGGTGCGTTCTTTCTAGTCTTAAAGGAAAGGACATCAGTGACTCTGATTACCATTTTTGCCCCAAGGAGCTGGCAAAAGTTAGAAAAAAAAAACGATGGGAAAACATCATGTTTCTTTACTTGTTTCCCAGATGTTTTTGTTGGCGGCGTCTTTGAAAAAATAGAAAGACCTGAAATAAAACATTTTTGCCGGGTCCTGCGCATTACATTTTTTTTGCCCCCGGGGATAAAGTTGGGATGTTTTTTAAAGTTTAGGGAGTACAGATTGATTTTTTTGTCAGATTTACCAAAGATTTAGATGATTGAAAACCAAATTGGGGGGGGGGGAATTGAGGGCTTTGCCCTCATTATGTAAAACAAAAACAAAAAATTGGAAAGATTATAATCCCAGTAAAAAAGGGCTTTAAATATCTTATGTTAAATTTTTTGAAAAAAAACTGTATGGTTGGGCAAAGGCGCAATCGCTTCCAATTCCCCCCTTTTAAAAAGTACACAGGTACGAATAATATTCAAAAGGCATTTTTAAATGGTTGAAAAGTTTAAAAAGCCCGATCAAAAGCGTGGTTTTATTCTAGAAATTTACTTTGAATTCCTTTTTGAACCCATGACCCGCATAATTCTATCCAAATTTGCGCTAAAGTCTAAATTTGGGTCCCCAAAAGAACCCCCCTAAACTTGTCCCAAACTTCGAAAGGGAAAAAAAAATTTTGTCCCCGTCATTAAAGACTTCTTCAATTTTATTTAAGGCATGGTTTGAAGTTGACAGCAGTTCATCGCATAAATTTCTTTTTAAAACCCAAAAACATTCATGAAACCATACTCAGGGAAAAAAACTTCTTTAGAACTAAAACCACAAAATGCTTCGAAAAAAAATTTTTCCCAAACTGATGAACCAAAAGTGTTTCGGGAAAAACTATGGGGAAACCGACCCAAGGGCCCCCGATGGCCCGTTTGTCACCAAAGGAACAAAACAATTAAGGGTGACTTTTAAAACCTAAATTTTTCTGGGCTTCGAAGATTTTCTGATCACCTTTTTGGCATAAAGGGTAAAAAAAAAAAAGGGCAAATTGGACAAATGTTTTTTTTTCGGGTTTACTGTTTTAGAATTATCAAAAACTTTTGTTTTTAGAATTTCTTTATGACTACTTTAAGCCCTGTATCCCGAGTCCCCGAGTACTTTACCAGATTAAAAGATAGTTTTTTTTTAAAAATATCCCCACTGAAGACTCTATAAAGACAGGAAAGGGAAATGGCTAAAGGGCAAAGCGGGGTGGTACGACACATCTTTTATCCCAAAGAAAATCGCCTTTAATTTTAAACCGTTAATTTTTAAAAAGGGTTTTTGGAAGAGGGAAAGGGTGAATTTCGGAAAAAGGGGATCAAGGAGTTAAATTTGGGGTTTAAGGGTTTAAAAAAAGTACAGTTTTTTTTCGAGCCAGGAGAAAATTTATTAAGAAAGCAAAGGGAAAATTTTCGCAGCGGTTTTGCATTTAAACATAACATGACAACTACAAAAAGCATTGTTTTTGGGAATAAACTTTTCCCTCATACAACGTAAAACTACATTAATCTACATGAGATCAACAAAACTGTTGTTTAAAAAAGAAGTCATTTGTTTGAACAAACACAAAAAGGGTTTTTTTGTTTTTTCCAAAATTTTTATATGCAATTTTGGGGATGGAGAAACCCTAAAATTTAAATTAAAACGGAACTGTTTTGGGGCCCGGGTTGGGGTTTTTATCTGCATTCTTCCTTCCAAAAAAAAATCTTTGAGGGGTGGTTGTTTTGGGGTTGGGCAGTTTTTTCGTAAATAAAAACCCCGGGCGGATTCATTTTTACAATTTTTTTTATTTCGTTTCGGGGCAACAAACCCCAAAATTTGGGTCGGTTGCCCCTGATGCGGTGTCCCCTTTGCTTTCCCCCCCCCGGGAAATAAAGGTACCCCTTTCTTTCAATCCAAATTTGGGAATTTGTTTGCTGGATGAAGACTCTCCTTCAGCAAATTTTTTGTTTTTCTTTTGATTTTCTTGTTTCTGGCTTTAAAGGGCCCCTTTAAAAATTTTTATTATTCTTGGCCCCCAAAAAATGAGGGCAATCTTCTAACCCCCTTCTGTGTTGCAGAATTGTCAATCAGCTCTCGTGATACTGGGAGGAGAAAAGGGCTTTCAGCTAACCCGTTTTTTAAAGTTTTCGAAATAAAAGGGCCCGTGAACTGTTTAACTCCTGGAATGCCCTTTTAAAGGTAAATCTATGGGTTTTAACAATTAAATTTATTTACTTGGCCTTTAAAAAATTTTTTTTCCCATCCGGGTTGAATCATGCGAGGGGAAAAATTAAGGGGGCCCCCGCTGGGGATATCATTTTTATGGCAACAGCAACCCGCAAAGCCCCTCTTTTTTGTTTAAAGGTTCTGCCCTCTTTGTATCTTTAAGCCAAGTCAATGACTGTGAGTGCGTACTTAAATCTTTTTCGTCTAATCCTTCAGAGGGTAAAATAAGAAGATCCTTTTAAGGGGTCGTTTGGAGTTTTTTATTAACAAAGTGGGGGGCTCTGTATTCGCCCAGGTGCAGGTAAATTTAAAATTTTCCAATCGCTTTTTTAAACCATTCTTTTGGTGTTTGGTTTATGATCCTTTCCGCTTGGGTTAGCTTTTTTAATTTTCTGTGATGCCCTTCCAATAACCTTTGGGGGAATAAAAAGATTTTGTTCATTTTTTTTTTAGCCAAAATTATTGCAACAAAATACCCCGGGCGGGCATAAACCAAAGACAATAAACCCCCCATTTCCCTTTCATCTTTTTTTTTTGATGGTTGATTTAAAGTCACGAAATTTTGGGGGGGGGAATGTCTCGATTGTTTGCCCGTTTTCTAGATAATATTGTTTTTTTTGCTTGATTTAACATTTTTAAAAAGTGTAAGCTGCAAAGCCCCTGGCTTTTTTAGTGTGTCATTTTAATTTTAAAAACTAACTGCTCAAGTTTTTTGGCCTTTTTTAAAAACCTTGTTTGCAGCTGCAGTTGTCCATAGCTTTGTTATGTCTTTTTCTCTCCCCGTCATTCCCCCGTTTTTCTAAAAGCGAAAATTTCTTTCCCCTAAAAGCCCAAACGCATTCACCACCCGCGCCGCCTATCATTATTGGGGAAATGAAGCCATTTTTTATAAATGTAAATTTTTTTTTAAAATATTTTTATTGTCTGGATTTTTCCTTGCTTTAAAAAAAAAATCTTTTGGGGACAAACCCAAGCTGGGAATTTATAGCAATAGCTTTTCTTTAATCCTCAAATCTAGTTTGCCCAAAATCTGCTTTGGGTTTTTTAAATTTTTAACAAAAATTTTACCAACCCTTTAGTATCCACCTTAGAAATTTCCCAAAAAAACAGCAGAAGGGGTTTTCAAGGTTTTCAACAGGTTTTTTTGGTGCTCATTTTTATAAAATAAAATAATTATAATTATTAAAAAACATAACGTGGGTGTCTACTTAAAAAGCTACAAAGGGGGCCTTAAAACCTTTCCCAACTTATGAATGACCAAATTGATGGGCCAAAACTATTTTTTCCCAAAAAGGAGGGGGCCCCGTATTCTTTGGCAGCATGTGGGAAAAAAAAACCTTCCCCGGGAAATGAATTCAGCATAGAACAGATTCAACAGATGTCTTCCAAAACATTTTTAAAATATCATAAAAAGGTATGAAGGGGCCCGTGGGGGCTAGAATGGTGAAAAGTGGGGGCAAACGGTTTTTTAGTTTTTTACACTAAAATAGTCAGTTAAAAAAATTTTTCCCCATTTATTTAACAAGATCTTAAGTATGATTTAAAGCAAATCCAGTTTTTTAAAAAAGTCATTAGAGTCTCTTGGAGTGATCCCATACTAAAAATTTGGAAAAATTGTTATCGCCAAACGATCATTGGGGGTTTAAAAACTTTTAATCAAATGATTTTGTTTTCCCCCAAAAATTTAACGAAACTGGAAAACATCAGAACCCCCCAAAAAACTGAAACAGGTTTGGAAAAAAGTAACCAAGCTAGAAAATCAGCAGGGAAAAAGCGGGAAACAGGTGGAGGCCTTAAAAATCCGGGGGTGTTGAAGGGAGGAAAAAAAAAAGCAGAGTGAACAGACAAAAAAAATTAAAGTTACAGAAATGACTCCCTCATGAAAACATAACACCGCCCCAAAGCCCGAAAAGGGTTTAATTTAAATTTCCCGCTAAAAAACTTCCCCTGTGATTCAAGGGCCCCAAAATCTTCAGGAATTTTTGAACTTAAAAATGTTGCCTTTTTGGCGCCATTGTGCTGTTGGGGGCAGTTTTACGGTTATTTAAAAAATATAACCCAAAGGGAAAAAAAAACAAAAAAAGTTTTAAAAAAACCGGGAAACCCCTAAAAACAGAAAAAGGGAAATGACGCCCAAAAACCCCCAATAACAAAGATCATTTTTTATCCATTTTTTAATCAATAAATTTAAAATTTTTTTTTAAAAAAAAAATCATTTGGGGATTTAAAAAAAGATGAAAAACAATAAAAAAAGAATGGAGTCTAAAAAGACAAATTTTCCCTAGACCCGAAAATTTTAATCAATGCGGGGGGTTCGGGTGTAAAAAACCTTTTCCCTTTAAAATTTATGCAGAGGGAAAGCTGAGCAAGAAAACCTCAACGATGACGCGGTTTTTTTAGGGGTGTGGGACTATCTTTTGACATTTTCTATTTTGATAAAAAACTTTGCTTGTTGAATTTTTTTTATATTTTTAAGATACTTAAATAAAGAAAATTGGTTTTTACTTTTAAAGGGTGACTTAGGTTTTGGGTCTTAGGTTAACTTGGGGAAGAAAATTGAGGATGATTGGGGGGACTTTTTAAAATGACTTAAGTAAGAATTGTAAATGACTTGAGGATGACTTGTGGGAAAAACTTGAAAGGGTGAGGGGAAAGACTTTAAAGGGTGACTTAAGTAAGAAATTTGAATAATTAAGGTTGACTTTGTGAATGACTTTGGGGTAATTGGGAAAATTTACTTGAGGATGATTGTGAATGAAATTGAGGATGATTGTTTAATGACTTGAGGATGGGTTAAGTGTGCGTGCGTGGGGGGGGGGGTGGGGAGACGGGCGGCCCTGGGGTGGGGGGGGGAGGGGCGTGCGGGGGTGGGGGGGGGGGAGACGTGCGTGCGTGGGGGGGGGGTGCGCAGGAGTTACCTCCCTTTGTGTTCCGGGACCCTAGAAGTACAAAAGGGAGTACCCACCCTCTTGCACTAAAAAAAAATAGGGTTCACCAAAGAAAAAATTTTTTTATTGGCCCAAAAAGGATTTACCGCAGCCCTCTTTCTTTCTATAAATAGGCGTTTACCGCCATGAAAAGGTTTTTTATAGCAAAACGATTTTTTAAAAACAGCCCTCTTGCTAAATATTAAAAAGGCGTTCAAACCCCCTGAACGGTTATTTATAGTAGCAGTTGCAAGGGTAAATTTTTTCTGCAAATCCTTTGGCCCCAAAATAAGGCGTTCCCCCAGCATGAACCGGGTATTTATAGTAAACGTCGCAAGGTAATTCACCGCAGGTTGCCCCCCCCAAAAAAGGTTTCATTTACTTTCCTTCTTTAAAAAAAAAAGTTTAAAAACAAAACCCCTCCTCTTTTTTTTTCCGGGCCCTTTGGGGCCGGCTTGGGGAGGTTTGGGGTTTTTTTTTTTAAAAAAAAAACTGCTTTGGCAGGCTTTTTTGGGGCTCTTAATTTGCCCGTTAGTACAAACCGTCGCTGAACACTTTGGGGCTTTTTTTAAGAATAGTGGAGCCCCCCCACTACCCCCCCCGTTTTTTAAGTGTTTCTAAAGAGAACTTTGGGCCCAATTTTTCCAGAAGTTTCGAAACCCCATCATTTTGCTGCAGTACTTTGCAAACAGACTTCGTTTTGCAACAAAAAATTTTTAAAGCCCCAAAGTTTAAGGGTTTTGAAATTTTGGGCAATAATAAAAAAAGTTTTTAAAGCTGCATTTAGTTTTCCCTTTCAATGAGTCATCAAATTTCAGGGGCGTTCGTAAAAATGAAGCCCTGTTCAGTTGGTTTTGGGTCTTTAAAATTTTTTGGGGGCCTTTTTAAAGGGAGGACCCCAAAAACAGAGCAAAGATGGATAGTTTTTCTTTCCCAAGTTTTAGTAA
Organism: Conus ventricosus; assembly: GCA_018398815.1. Classification (NCBI taxonomy): domain Eukaryota; kingdom Metazoa; phylum Mollusca; class Gastropoda; order Neogastropoda; family Conidae; genus Conus; species Conus ventricosus. Next base: position 32,391,582 of record CM031618.1, read on the forward strand.
AAAAAGCACCACTTTGTAAAAAAGGAATCATTTCCCCAAAAATCGAAAGTTATCAAAGCCTCAACCCTCTCTTTCAGAAAAAATTGCCCAAATCTTTTTCTAAAACCTTTTTTGAAACCAACAAGCTTTCAAGGGAGTGTGAAATTCATCAAATTGGGTTTGTTTTTTCGTTTTTTTTTCACCCCACCCCCTTTTAAAAACGCAATACTGCTCTTTGGCTTTCAAAGGGAAAAAAAAAGCGCCCCACCTAATTTTCTTTTGTTTTTTTATACACCATATAACTTTTTATTGCATATGTTCCTCCATAACAAAAAGTTCTCCTTTAAACAAAGCACGTCCTTCCCCTTTTGGGAAACCATGGCTTAAAAAAGGGCCCGGTCTTTGCCCCCCCTTTGTAGTGTTACGTGGAGTGCCACGTAGCAGTCTAAGAATATTCGGAAAAATTTGGGGTGACGCAATAATGGGGGAAGTTGCCCGCAGCGAAATTGGCCCCCGGTTTAAAAGACGGAAAAAACAGTAAGCTCGCGAGGCTTTGGTTTTTTTGATTTTTTGGCCACAAAAATTGGGAAAAGCACGTTGCAAAACGAGCCGCCCCGGTTGCGTGTGTTCTTGGGGGTGGTTTTTGTGTGGGGTGGGGTTTTGTGTGTGTGTTTTGTTTCTGTCCCGTCTGTCTGTGTGTTTTTTGTTTTTGTGTGTGTATGTGCGTTGTTTTTTGTGTGTGTGTGTGTTTGTGGGGGTGTGGTGTGTTTTGTGGTGTGTGTGTTTTGTGTGTGTGGAGAAGAGAGAGAGAGAGAAGAGAGAAAAGGGGGAGAGAGAGAGAAGAGCAGAGAAAAGAGGAATAAATGTGGGGGAAATTTTGTTTTTGGGAATGAAAAGTGCGTTTTTGTTTGTCTTTTTATCCCGGAAAATTTTCCTTGCGAAGATAACAACATTATCCATTTTTTGAGAATATTTTGTGTCATTCCCGCACGGGGAGGAAAAAATTGAAATATCCTTTCCCCGAAATGCCCTGTTTTTTTCACACAACAAGTTTCTCCCCCAGCCCGCTGTCAAATGTAAATCACAGACAGTAAAACCCCAACGCGCTTGCACCCGCAGTCAGTGGAAGAATGTGTGGTTTTTAGCGGCCCGAAGGGGTACGTTAGGGTCGTGATTGGCTATTAAAAACCGCCGCCCGGGGGAAAGTGTTAGCGGGGGAACGTTTTTTAGGAAGCTGATGAATCCAAGCAGGGGGAAGAGGAGGGGGGGGGGGAAAAGGGGTTGAGGAGGTGCGGCGTATTGATTTTTTTGGGCCCGTGTTTTGAGTGTGTGTGTTTTTTCTGTGTGGCAGGGGCCGTGTTAGTTGCGTGGTTTTGTGTGTTGTGAAGAAGAGGGAGAAAAAAGAGAGAAAAAGAAAGAGAGAGGAGAGAAAGGTCTGTGTGTGTTTAGTGTTCGGTTAGTGTGTGGGGTGTGTTTTGTGTGTGTGTGGGGTGGTGTGTGTGTGTGTGTGTGTGTGTGTGTGTATGAGTAGTGAGTGTTTTTGTGTGTGTGTGTGTGTGGTGTGGGTGGGGTGTGTGTGTTGTGCGTTTCCCGCCTCTCTTTTCTGTCTGTCTGTTGTTCTAAAAGGGGATCTTAACCCCAAAAGGGGTTCTGGGGAAGTAATCAATAGCCTAGTGGGACCCACCCTGTTTTTATGGGCGGGGTTTTAGTTAAATGGGTTAGTTTTCCCCAAGTTACTCTTTGGGGGATTGTTCATCCCGATAAATTTCCTCTATGAAAAATTTTTGTAAAAATTTGTATTGAAAACGGTTAACCCCACACAGTTTATTTTGGGGTTTTTTAGGGTCGTTAAATTTTTTGGTTTCTTGTCAGAGGGAAAAGGAATAGGGGGCTTTTAGGGGCCCCTTTCGGCCCCAAAAATCGGTGGGGGGGGCCAAATGAGTCAGGATTGGCATTTATACGTTCTCTAATGAAAATCATTTTCGACCGACAGCAAACCCTATACCAGGGGCAACACACAAAACGCACACACAACACCAAAACACACCACACACACACAAAACACCACACACACAAAACCCAACACACACCCCAATAAACACCCACACCACACCCCACAACACACACACCCTACACACACACAAAACCCTAGTAAAATTTAAACCCATCGTTAAAAAAATTTTTCATGCAAGCAAAACCTCTTTCCCCCCACAACCCCCCCACCCTTTTGCCCCCCTCCCCCCACATCCCCACCACAACCCCACCACACACCCCACACACACACATCACAAAACACCACACAAACGCACACCACACACCACAAAACAACACACCACATCACACATCGACGCACCAAAGCAACCCCAGCACGCAGCACGAAGCACGCACGAACGCGCGCACGCAAACACAAACACACACCCCACAAAACACACCACACACACCACACACAACACACACACAACACAAAATCACACAAAGGGGGAAACTAAAAAACAGGGGGCGTGGGGCAGTACAGTTACACCACTCTCTTAAAAATGGAACCTAAAATTTGGGAAAGAGAGCATCATCGTTAAAACCAAACTAAAATATTTATTTAAAAAAATTAGTTTTTTAAGGGGGCAGAAATAATAAATTTTGATTATTTTAGACAAGGCATCCCCTTTATACCTATTTAAACAAAACACACCCCACACACCCCCAACACACCCCACACAACACAAACACGCCACACCACACCACCCACAACCCCCAACACAACGCAAGCAGGGACGCACGCACCCCCAGCACGCACGCACGCCCACGCCGCACGCACAACAACACATACACACACACAAAAAGTTTTAAAAACCGGGAGAGATAAAATAACGACATTCAGCTGGGATTATGGTGTCCCCTTTATAGTGAAAATTGTTTTGAGGGCCCGGGGGTCATTGCGGGATGTCTGGAGAGGGGCGGAGAGGTGTATGGTGACCCTTGAAGTGAAAATTGTTTGGTCACCCTTTATTTGTGAACATTTTTCTGGGGGGCCTGAGAGGTCAATTTTCTGCATGTCTGGAGAGGGGGGGGGAGGGGGTGTATGGTGGGCCCCTTTATAGTGAAATTGTTTGAAGGCCTGAGAGGTCATTGGCCTTTCAGTGTCCCGGAAAGGGGAGGGGGAGGGGTATGGTGACCCTTGATTGTGAACTTTGTTCGGGGGGCCCGGGAGTTTAGTGCTGCAGTTCGGGAGGGGGGGGAGGTGTATGGTTTAGGATTATTTGGGGAATATTGTTCCCACGGTGACAGGGGGTAAAAAGCATGGCTACAGTGTCCCGCCCGAGAGGGGGGGGGGGGTGGGGGGGGGGGGGGGGGGGTGGGGGGGGGGGGGGGGATGGAATGTGAGGGGCTTTTGAGGGCTGGTTTTGAATTTTGTTTTCATGGTCTTTTTGATGGGAGGTATGTCCCTGTAAAACGAGCATTTTCTTTACCAAAAAAAAAAAAAAAAACTACAGAGAGAGAGGAGAGGAGAAAAGAGAGAGAGAGAAGGGGAGAGGAGAGAGGAGAAGAGAGAAACGAACTAATTTTCAAAAGGAAAGATTAACCCGTTTCATTTTTTTTAAAAAAATTTTTTTCCATGTTTTCCATTTGACCCAAAAACCACCCCACGCACGCACGACGCAACCCCACGCACGCACGCACGCACGCACGGACCCCCCACGCCGCACGCACCACGCACGCACCACGCACGCACGCACGCAACCCCACACACACACACAAAACAATCACAAAAAACACAGAAGCATTCCTTTCAGGTACACATTTCAATCAAAATCACCACACAGGGTTTTCTTTTTTTTCCCCATCCTCCATCCTCTCTCTTCCTTTTCCCCCTTCCCCCACTATCTCCCCTTTTTCTGTTTTTATATATATATATTATAAAAATATTAATATATTATATAAAAATATAATAATGAATTGGTGATTTCGGCTTTATTATGTTTTATGTATAACCCCCCTTTTGAGGGCCCCAAAGGCCCCCTAAGAAAAAAAACATCTGAATCCCGAACTCTGTCCGTCTGTCTGTCTGTCTGTTGTCTGTCTGTCCCGTCGTCCCCTTCTCTCCTCTTCTCTCTTTCTCTCCCCTCTCTCTCGTCGCTTTGCTCGTTGCTGCTCTCTCTCTCTCTCGATGTTGTATTCTGGCATTTTTACCGTTTATTTTTTTGCCCTTCTGAACAACCCCCATTCCCCTCGAAAACCTCTCCTTGGAAAAGGATTTTTGTAAGCTTACCTTTAATAAAAACCTTACATTCATTCATTATTCTCTTCTGTCTGGGCTGTCTGGGCCCGTTGTTCTCTCTTCTCCCCTCTCTCTCTTCCTTTTTTTCTCTCTCCCCCTCTTCTCTCCCATCCCCTCTCCCTCTCTCTCTCTTCCCCTTTCTCTCCCCCTTTCTCTCTCTCTCTCTCTTTCTCTTTCC
>CM031618.1:32401011-32403511 GCA_018398815.1 Conus ventricosus
TGGCCATGTGTATTCACACTGAGGGGGTCTCTGACATAGGGAGGTGGTGAACAATCAGCTTACCCGCCTCACCAGAGTGGATGGTGGGGTGTCTGACAAGCATTTGGACGACAGAGAGAGAGAGAGAGAGAGAGAGAGAGAGAGAGACGGAGAGAGAGAGAGAGAGAGAGAGAGAGAGAGAGAGAGAGACGGAGAGAGAGAGAGAGAGAGAGAGAGAGAAGAGAGAGAGAGAGAGAGAGAGCAGGTGGCGTGCTTTGCCTAGTGTGTGAGGCGTCAGGCTCTTGGCGTCCGAAAGGAAATCTTACAAGAGGTAAAACAGTAAACAACAAACAAGAAGGGTGACTCGTTCTCCCGTGATAAAACTGACGACAGGCTCGTACCTCCAAATGAAAGTTGATTTTTAGGACACCAAATCGCATAGCAGAAAGGCCAACACACAGAACACACGAGTAGACATCCCTTGGGGAACACAGAACAAACATAACATATAACAAACAAGTACGTATCCCCAGGGGAACACAGAATAAACAACACACAGAACAAACAAGTACACATCCCCTGGGGAACACAGACCAAACAACACACAGAAATAAACAAGTGCATATTCCCTGGGGAACACAGAACAAACAACACACAGAACAAACAAGTACGCATCCCCTGGGGAACACAGACCAAACAACACACAGAACAAACAAGTACACATCCCCTGGGGAACACAGAAGAAACACACAGAAATAAACAATTGCATATTTCCTGGGGAACATAGAAGAAACACACAGAACAAACAAGTACACATCCCCTGGGGAACACAGAACAAATAACGCACAGAACAAACAAGTACACATCGTCTGGGGAACACAGAACAAACAAGTACACATCCCTTTGGGAACACAGAAGAAACACGCAGAACAAACAAGAACCCATCCCCTGGGGAACACAGAACAAACACACAGAACAAACAAGTACCCATCCCCTGGGGAACACAGAACAAACAAGTACCCATCCCCTGGGAACACAGAACAAACACACAGAACAAACAAGTACCCATCCCCTGGGGAACACAGAACAAACAAGTACCCATCCCCTGGGGAACACAGAAGAAACACACAGAACAAACAAGTACCCATCCCCTGGGGAACACAGAACAAATAACGCACAGAACAAACAATTACACATCCCCTGGGGAACACAGAAACAACACACAGAACAAACAAGTACACATCCCCTGGGGAACTCAGGAGAAACACACAGAACAAACAAGTACAACCCCCCCCCCCCCCCCCCACCCGTGGGAACACAGAACTAACACACAGAACAAACAAGTACACATCCCGTGGGGAACACAGAACAAACAACACACAGAACAAACAAGTACACATCCCGTGGGGAACACAGAACAAACAACACACAGAATAAACAAGAACACATCCCCTGGGGAACACAGGAGAAACACACAGAACAAACAAGTACCCATCCCCTGGGGAACACAGAACAAACAAGTACCCATCCCCTGGGGAACACAGAAGAAACACACAGAACAAACAAGTACACATCCCTTGGGGAACACAGAACTAACACACAGAACAAACAAGTACCCATCCCCTGGGGAACACAGAAGAAACACACAGAACAAACAAGTACACATCCCCTGGGGAACACCGGAGAAACACACAGAACAAACAAGTACACATCCCCTGGGGAACACAGAAGTAACACACAGAACAAACAAGTACACATCCCCTGGGAACACAGGAGAAACACACAGAACAAACAAGTACACATCCCCTGGGGAACACAGGAGAAACACACAGAACAAACAAGTACACATCCCCTGGGGAACACAGAACAAACAACACACAGAATAAACAAGAACACATCCCCTGGGGAACACAGGAGAAACACACAGAACAAACAAGTACAACCCCCCCCCCCCACCCGTGGGGAACACAGAACTAACACACAGAACAAACAAGTACACATCCCGTGGGGAACACAGAACAAAGAACACACAGAACAAACAAGTACACATCCCCTGGGGAACACAGGAGAAACACACAGAACAAACAAGTACACATCCCCTGGGGAACACAGAACAAACAACACACAGAATAAACAAGAACACATCCCCTGGGGAACACAGGAGAAACACACAGAACAAACAAGTACACATCCCCTGGGGAACACAGAAGAAACAACACACAGAACAAACAAGTACACATCCCGTGGGGAACACAGAACAAACAACACACAGAACAAACAAGTACACATCCCCTGGGGAACACAGAACAAACAACACACAGAATAAACAAGAACACATCCCTGGGGAACACAGGAGAAACACACAGAACAAACAAGTACCCATCCCCTGGGGAACACAGAACTAACACACAGAACAAACAAGCAGGCATCCGCAGGAGGGATGTCTCTTCGTTTGGTATTCGTGCTCCGTGTGGGCAATTCTGCTATGCGATTCAGTGTCGTAGGCAGTTTTCGTTGGCAG
>CM031618.1:32408511-32413511 GCA_018398815.1 Conus ventricosus
TGTATGTGTTTCTTTGTGTGTGTGTTTCTGTGTGTGTGTGTGTGTGTGTGTGTGTTTCTTTGTGTGTGTGTGTGTTTGTGTGTGTGTGTGTGTGTCTGTGTGTGTGTGTGTGTGTGTGTGTGTGTGTGTGTGTGTGTGTGTGTGTGTGTGTGTATGTGTGTGTGTGTGGTGTGTGTTGGGATATTGTCAGGGGAATCGTGTGGGTGTGTTTTGAGTGCCTTTTGTGGTGGCTGGTGTAACAGTTGTTGTAGACTGTGTGACACTGTATGGAAGTGTGTATGGTTAGAGTCTTGTTGTTGTGACAGTTATTGTAAACTGCGTAACAAAGTGTGGGGTGTGTATGTTTGCGGTCTTTTCGTTGTAACAGTTGCTATAAACTGCGTAACAACATGTGGAATTGTGTATGCTTGAAGTCTTGATGTTGCAACAGTTATTGTAGACTGCGCATCAATGTGTGGAGAGGTGTATGTTTGGAGTCTTGTTGTTGTAACAGTTGTCATAAACTGTGTGACACTTTGTTGGGGTGTGTATGGTTGCAGTCTTTGTGTTGTAGCAGTTGTTGTATGCGTGACATCATGTGGGGGCGTGTATGTTTGCAGTCTAGTTGTTGTAACGTAAGTTATAGACTGCATGACATTGTACAGAGATGTGAGTGTTGGCAGTCTTGTTATTGTACAGCACCCAGTGGAGAGATTACACGCTACGTATATCATTAGCACCATTGTTGTCAATAACATTGTTTAGAGAGAGATTACACGCTACGTACATCAGCAGCACCATTGTTGTCAATAACATTGTTTGAATCACTGGCATTACCATTATCACATTACAACCTACCACATTACATGGCGAATAACAATATTACACTACACCACACATGCACTGCATGTACCACGTAATGTAACTTCACAACACAACACTAAACAATACGACACGCCTTTTCAACACAGTATACTATTATACATTATACTGCACTGTCATCATCATCATCATCATCATCATCATCATCATCATCGCCTATTACCCCTCCTGGGGTACAGGCCGCCAACCAAGGACCTCCAGGCATCTCTGTCCTGGGCTCTTTTCTCCAGCTGGTTCCAAGTCATCCCCATGTTCCTCATGTCTGCTTCCAGGTCCCTGCGCCAGGTGTTCCTTGGCCGACCTCTTTTTCGTTTTCCTTGGGGGTTCCATGTTAGAGCTTGTCTGGTGGTGTTGCTTGCAGGCTTCCGCAGCGTATGTCCAATCCAGCCCCAACGTCGTTTCTTGATTTCCTGTTCTGCGGGCAGCTAGTTTGTTCTCTCCCACAGCTCGTTGTTGTTGATGTGTCTGGCCATCGGATGCGGAGAATATACTGCACTACCACACCATGTTACACCACACTACGCTACGTTATGCTACACTGCACTACATATGCACTACACTCTCTATACTGCACTACGATACACTCCGTAATGCTACCTTTTTTTTTACACTCTGATACACTCTGTACCCCACTCCACTCCACTCAGTTTCTTGTGGGTTGTGTGTTCCTCTCCCTCTCTCTCTCTCTCGTTCTCTCTCTCTCTCTTCTCTCTCTCTCTCTCTCTCTCTCTCTCTCTCTCTCTCTCTCTTTCTTTAACCGACTAAGATCGAATAATCAACACCTGAAAAGAAGTAAGAGGGCTATCCAGTCTGACTTTTTTTTAACCTTTGAGTGATCGATAGTCAAATAACAATGTTACTAGACAGCCCTCAGATGCAGTTCAGGCCTGTTCATACTCTCTGCTTCGTCTCTCTGCGGACTGGCTGTCACAGTGCCAGAGTTTTGTGCCCTTGTCAAGAAAGACAGAACAGCGAGCAAAGCGGGAAAGTCAGGTACTCGGCAGAATGTTTCGCATGTGATACTAGGGCAGTGTGCTCAAGAAGTGGATGCAAAGTAGGAATTCGAAGCCCTCAACTATGAGTTTCAAAATTATTTTTTTAAAAAGAGAGAAAGAAAAGACAAGACAAGATGCAAAGCATATAAACGCACTCCCAGTTTAGATCTATCTTGAATACGCGTGTAAAAAAAAGTCACAATCAAACTTGTGTCATAATAAAAAAAAAACACGTCTCAATCAAACATGCGTCATAATGTATTTTGTCACTGAGATAAGAAATCGGCGAAATACTTTCAGAGATATTCCATAAAGAAGAAAAACCGTTTTGGGCCGTTATAGCCGTTAGTAACGGCTATTCTGGTAAAATAAAACATCGGGCATCATCCGTGACCCATAATGAACATACCTACAAATTTTCAGAAAGATCGGCCCAGAAGTTTTGTCTGGAGCGAGTGGAATACATTATGACCACGGACAGACAGACAGACAGCATTTCTTCGTTCCCATTGTAAAGTACTATCTGTTCTATAAGAACTGGGAGAACAAAAAAGAAAGAAAGAAAAAGGTCAAAAGAGCCAGATCGCCGCTGTGTCGCTCTTGGAAAGATAGCCCTCAGCCTAAGCGCTTGAAACAAGACGCTGAAGAAAAGAGATCCAGATCGCCAAATGATGAACGTAGTATTCACGAAGAAGGCGAACGGGCTGATGATGAATAAAAGAAGAAAAAAAAAAGTTGATTAATCAGAAATGCCATTCTGACGAACCAGACAGGAGTTTTCTTCAAGATGCTGGAGAAGACTATGAAGAGGACGAGAGCTGGGGGCCAGAGTGCAAGACGATCTGACTACGATCTTGAATGACCTGTTCCGCACCAAACTTAATTGGAGACAAAACGTGGAAGAAGCGGATCGGCGTAGATGATCGGCCGGAAAATCGCGATGTGTTGATTGTCCCTTCAGGTACTACAGAAACCTCAACCCAGCTCAGGCAAGAACAGCTGATTTGAAGCCTGCAAAAGTTTCAGCGTTCCATCGTTAGACCAGCAGTAGCCATGAGCAGAGTCGTACACGAGCACGTGAAAAAAGGTTCGTGCATGCAGTGAGCGAAGCGACGGTGCATAGACGCAACAGCCATGCCTGAACATGCCGATTGAGAACTATCAGTACACAGACATGCTGCATCAAACCTCATGGCAATAAGCACCGCGCAGAATCGGTGATGATATAGAAACTGTGCCAGTCACAGAAACCCCCCCAAATTATTTGGCAATGTGCTTCCCAGAAAGAAGTGAAAAAGCTGGACAGACTGCGTGCAGGCATCAGTCCTGATAACAGTAGAAAGGGTTGGCACTCATACAGTGGGGGGCACTCGATAGATCCCGTCTCGATTGATCCCCGTCTAGATGGATCCCAGTCTTGATAGATCCCCGTCTCGATAGATCCCCATCTCGATAGATCCCCATCTCGATGGATCCCCGTCTCGATTGATTCCTGTCTCGATGGATCCCCGTTACTGTTTTTGGATCTACCGAGACGGGGATCTATCGAGATGGGGGTCTACCGAGATGGGGATCTACCGAGACGGGGATCTATCGAGACGGAAATTCGTCCACATGTAGTGGGGGATCTATCGAGACGGGGATCTACCGAGACGGAAATTCGTCCACATGTAGTGGGGGATCTATCGAGACGGGGATCTACCGAGATGGGGATCTACCGAGACGGGGATCTATCGAGATGTACCCCATCACTTGGGCATATTTCCAAAATTCAAGGGGTCAAAGACCATTCAGCAACGGCGGTGGAACCAGTTCTAAGACAGAAAGAAGGTCTGAGCAGTAAGAATAACCAGCATGAAAGAAAACCACTTAGGTGAGAGAATATCTGACGTTAAAGCCTAGCACTGTTGATTCTATGATAAAGAATGTTGTGGCTTTTAAAGATGGCAGATTTCAAACGAGTGCACAGGCTTGGAAAGAGCTGACAACAGGCCCTGGAATCTTTAGTTTGATCAGGCGCACAAAGATTGAACTGGACTGCTCAGTTCATTGTTTATCAACAATCTGAAACTCGGGCTTTCTGTGTCGCTGTTAGTCAAACACGAGAGAAGTGAGAGTTCGATCAAAGATAATGAAACAGAAAACGAAACAAAACAAAAGGCGTGATCTGTGAATGTCACCGTGAAAAATGGAGAACTTCTCTCACCTGTGCTCACCAAAATCAAGAAAACAAGATGCAAAGCATATAAACGTACTCCCAGTTTATCTTGAATACGCGTGTACATGTCAAGAGCATGTTTACTATGAAAATACCCATGATCTACCAGTCAGATATTAGATCTAAAGCTATTTTAAAATCCGTCAGATACAGTACTTTCATAGACAAGAAAACGTCACAATCAAACATGCGTCATAATGTATTTCGTCACTGAGATAAACTTTTTGAAGTATTCCATGAAGAAGAAAACCCGTTTTGGGCCGTTATAGGCGTTAGTAACGCCTACTCTGGTAAAAGAAAACATCGGACATCATCCGTGACCCATAATGAACATACTTACAAATTTTCAGAAAGATCGGCCCAGAAGTTTTGTCTGGAGCGAGTGGAACACATTTTGACCACGGACACACAGACAGACAGACAGCATTTCATGAAACCACAGGTTACAGGCTTTTTGTGCAGGTCTTTGCATGATCGCAGTTTAAAGAAAGACGAAATGAAGCTGTTAAAAACAAGTCACTGTAACTATAATGGTAGACTGACAATGTGTATGAAGCATACAGTGACATTAGCGGGACTGAAGCCGATCTTATTCATGTATACATTTCACAACAGTTTGACAGGTTGGGGAAATGTGTATGAGGCCATAAAAGCTGGAGAGCAGTAGTAGCCTCCCTTTGAAAAGCTGTTTCAAATCAATATCTTGAGTTAAAGGCTACATTTTTTGCATTGAGATGTTTCCAGTCACAGTTGCAAAGGAAACAGTAGATGGATAAGTATAATGAAATAAAGAGAGAAATAAGAAACAAAAAATATGACGACTGACAGAATAAAGTATAGTCTTGAGTTCGACTGGGAAGCACAAATCACGCCTAACATGCTTCGGTATCTCACCTTGACTTCACCAAGGAACGCGGTGTCGGATA
>CM031618.1:32418511-32436011 GCA_018398815.1 Conus ventricosus
TTTGTGTGTGGGTGTGTGTGTGTGTGTGTTGTGTGTTTTGGGTGCGAGCCCGCGCGACCTTTGTGTGTGTTGAATTTGGTGTGTGGGGTTTTGGTGCGCGCGCGCGCGCGCGGCGCGCGCGCGCGCGTGTGTGTGTGTGTGTGTGTGTGTGTGTGTGTGTGTGGGGTGTGGGGTGTGGGGTTTTGTGTGCGTCGGGGCGTGCGTGGGGTGGGGTTTTCTTTGTAGGAATTGAGAGAGAGAGGAGAGTAAAATTATGGTCATACTACCCCAACACTACAGTATAAAAACCACTACACTTCATTTCGCTTCCCCTACCACTTTACACTACACTAAAACTCACTCCCACTCACTACATACATTTTTAAAAACTTAAAATTACCCCTCCACTACACTACATACTCTACTTTACACTTTTTACACTCACTACGTTCAACTAAATTTAAAACCACTCTACATTTCATACATTTCGCTTCCCCACATTTCCTTTCACTCCCATACACTACGCTACGCTACGTACCCCTTTACGCTACGTACACTACGCCCACTACACTCACAAAACCAAAGCTACATTTACACTACACTGACCCCGGGACTATAGTCCCGTACTACACGATGACGCTGCTTCCCAGCAGGGCATGCAGAGTACTCTATGTGCCCAAGCCGTTGAAAAATTTTTCCGTGGCAGGGACAGGAGGCAAAAACACATTTCAACCCCTTTGGGGTTCCCCCTGGAGATTTCTTCCCTTAAAAAACCGTCACTGTGGTGATCGTTTAAAAAAACCGTCATGTAGTGATCGGGGAAAAAACCCGTCACTGTAGTAAATGCTGGAACCCCCTTTTTACTGTAGTGATCGCTGAAAAAACCGTCACTGTGGTGGACGCTAAAAAAACCGCCCGGGGAGGGGATGGGCTGAAAAAACCGTCACTGCGGTGATCGCTAATAAAACCGTCACTGCAGTGTTCGCGGGGAAAAACCCGTCACTGGGTGATCGCTAAAAAAAAACCGTTCTCTGGGGCCCGGTCCCCAGTTCGCAATGGAGTTTACATTTTGAACTTTTTTAAAAACCAGCAAAGGGAGGGGTGCAGCCCCTTAGTGTGTGACCTTTGTATTTTGTTTTGGGGGAAAGGGGGGTTTTAAAAAATGAAAATTTTCAACAAAATATTGGAAAAAAAAAATGCGGGATTTTCGAAATTGGTTTGGCCCCAGTATGAGCACCCCTGTAAACTGAACACTTTGTAAAGCGCGGTCCAAGGGAAAGTGGTAGTCATTTTTTCAGTTGGGCCTTTAAATATTTCGGAAAGGGCCAGAAACCGCAAAAAGGAAAAAACAAATTAAAAACGGCACAAAAAAAATTTAAAGGGAAAGCGTTGGGGGGTTGGAAAGGAAAAAAAGGGTTATGAACGGAAAAAATTAGAAAAAATTAAACAGAAAAATTTGGATTTTTAAAACTTCACCCTTCAGGGGGAATTCAAACAAATTGGTTTTGGACATTGATTAAAAAATTTTTGAAATAAATGAAAAGGGTCGTTTATGCTGGGGGTGTGGGTTTGAACTGAAGACTGACAGGTAAAATTTAAACATGTGAAAATTGTTAGCCCTTAAAAAGAAAAATGAAGATTTACGGAAGCTTTGGGTTTTCAACAAAACAAGGAGCTGAAAAAAGGGAGATTTTTCCCAAAACGACATTGGAAAAACACGGACGTTTTCGGGAAAAATGCCCGGGGTTTCCTTGGTGGGGAAGGGGGGCCCCACGGGGGAAAGGGGGTAAACTGTGGCGGATTTGTGTCAAAAAAAGTGCACGAGGTTTCACCCAGCCGAGTGGGGGGTTCCTGTGTCAGCTGAGGACACGGATGGCGACCGCTCGGGTTTCGCCCCGGCCCCGGGCGCCCCGACCCTTTTGGGGTTTTAAGGTTTTTTCCCTTTAGAAAAAGGGGGGGTCTGTTTTGGGGAAAACCCGGGGGAAAATTAAAGGGCAAACCGGGGTGTCAAAATCTGGGGGCCCCTTTACGAAGGCTAATTTATAATTTGTTAATGAAAGAAAATTTGGACCCCTCGGCAACTCTCTCGGCGGGGGTCGCCAAAGGGGAAAGTGGTGGCCAAACTAAAAATTTGGGGGTGGACAAGGAAACTGGACTTTAACGGGTTGATTGGATGGGGTTTTTCCCTTTAAGGCCGGGCCCTTTAACAAAAGGTAGAAATGTGTGTGTTTGTTTTGTGTTAAAAATGCGGTGGATTGATCCATTGTGTATTTATTTATGTCCCATGGTTTGTTGCCCCATGTACTTTAACATGTGTGTTTCATTTTTGGGTATATTTTAAAAGGAAATTTCATATTGTTTTTTCCCATGTTTTAAATTTTAAAAAAGGAAAATTGGGAAGCGGAAGGACTTACAATTTTGGAAGGTTGTACTTTCTAAACCCCCTTTCTTTTGGCCCCGGTTGACCTTGCCCCAACCCTGCCCCTGACCGCCATGATCTCTTCTCTCCTTCCTTCCCATTGGGTTGTTTTCATTACTTTTCGGGCCCTTTTCAGGTGTTTTTCAGCTTTAAATTTCATCTTGTTTTATTTTTTTGGTTAATTTTTTCCCTCCCCATGCTATTTTAAAAAAATTTTTTTTATTTGTGTGTTTTATTTTATAAAACATGTATGTGGTGTGATGGCTGTTTTGGGGTTTTTGTGGTGTGGGGTTTGTGGGCGCGCGCGGCTTTGTGTGTGTGTGTGTGTGTTTTGTGTGTGTGTGGTAAAAATTGTAGAATCATTCTTCTGGTGCCCCTCCCCCCTCTCCGCCCTTTTTTCCCCACTGCTCGCTGGATTTTTTTTTTTTTTTTTTTTTTTTTTCAGTCGAGAAAAAGTTTCATTTTTTTTGGGAAATTTAATTTTGGGAAATTATTTATTGTGCCCACTGGTTCGTTTTCATTTTTCAATATAAATTTTTATATTTTGTGTGTATAGGGTTGGTTTTTAATTTTGGGGTGTTTTAAAAGGTGTATATAATGTAATTTGCTTTGTGATGTTTATGTTTGTATGAATTGTGTAGGGGTTTATTTTATGCAGGAAAGTATAGGTTTATTTTGTTTTAAGGATGTTGTATATATTTTTGTATTTTATATATTTGTGTGTTAGGTTGTATGTGTGTTATTATTTGTATATATGTGTGTTTGGGTGTTTTGTTTTGTATTTTTTGCGTGGGTTTGTAGGTGTTTATATGTATGTGTTTGTTTTGTATTTGGGTTTGTATATATAATATTTGGTTAACCATTATTGGTTATAAAAATTTGAATTTTTTTAAAATGGGTATGTACGGGGTAAACACTTGGTGTGTGTGTGTGTGGGTTGTGGTGGGTGTGTGTGTGGTGTGCGTGTGGGGGGTGTTTTGTAAAAATTGTACGGGCATCCTTTGCGCCCCCTTCCCCCCCCAACCTTTTTTTTTTTTTTTTCTACCAGGGTTTTGGGCTTTTACGGGACAGAGAAAAATTTTTGGGTTTTGGGACGAAATCTTTTGGGCCCATGGTATTTATTGTATCCACTGTTTTTCATATCATGTACCCTAAACATAAACTTGTTGCTATCAGAAAAAACTATCAGAGTACCTTTTTTGGGTTATGGACATCAAAAAAGGGTTTAAATAAGCTTTTAATTTCACATTGTTTGTGTTTACTTCTATTGCTGATATTAATATTGGTTGGGGGATAGGGTTTAGTGACGGTAGTATTAGTTGATCATTTTGGGTTAATTTTAAATTTGGGCTTTTGCGGGGGTGATTTGCCTTTTTGGGAAAACATCGGGTAGGGAAGGATTTTGGGTTCAGTTTGAACGGGATAAAAGGGTTTGGGGGGTGGGGGGGGGGGGGCTTTTTTTGAAACAAAGGGATGGGGTTTTGTTATTTAAAGGTTTGTAGGGGCCCTTATTTGGGTACATAACAATTATGGTAATTGTCTTGTCGTTAAACAATTTGCAAAAAAAAAAATTTGAAAGTTCATTTTTATAGAGAGGGAAAATTGCTACTGATCTTTTTTTTTCTTTTTTTTTTTTTTTTTCCCCCCATTATTTGCTTATTTTTTTGCTAGGGTTTTGAAAAACCTTTTTTTTGAAGGGACTAACCCCCTTTCCCAAGGGGAAAATTTATGTTATAAAAGAGGGTAAATATATAATATAAAAAGGGTTTGTTGATTTTTTTTCCCCTTTTCTACCTCTATGTCTGTCCAGCGGTCTGTTTGCCTATCTGTTTTGTTTTATTTGTCTATCTGTCTCTATTTTCCTTCTTTTTGTGTCTCCCTCCCTCCCCCCCCCTCTTTATCCTCCTTTCCTCGCCCTCTCTCCGTCTTTCTCCTCTCTCTCTCTTCTCTCTCTCTCTTTTCCTCTCTCTCTCTCCCCTCTCTTTCTCTCTCTCTCTTCTTTCTTTTTTTTTCTTTGGGAAAAATTTAAAAGTTCATTATCCTCTTGAATTTTTTCTTTTCGGGTGCTAAAAATGTTTTTCAGATGAGTTGAGGAAAATTGGGGGTTTGGGTTTCAAAGATTTGTTTTGATTGGAAGTTTCCCTCATTTGTTGGGAATGTGGTTTTGGGGGTTTTGGGGGTGGGGGAGGGGAAACTGTTGGGAGGGGGGGGGGGGGGGGGGGGAGGGGAGAGAGCAGTTATGAATCATTTCATCTGTGATTTTAGGCTGATGAGAAAGTTTGTTTTTCCCTTTTGAATGTTTTTTCCCCCCCCCCCCTTTAATGCCCCAAAATGCCTCTTTTCTCTCTCTCTCTCTTTTCTTCTCTCTCTCTCTCTCTCCCTCTCCCCTCTTCTCTCTCTCTCTCTTTTTCCTCTCCGTTCTGTCCCCCTCTCTTTTCTTCTGTTCACCGGGTGCCTTTTTCTCTCTCTCTCCCCCTCCCCCCCTCCCCCTACCCCTTTTTCTTTTCCTTCTTTTTACCCTTCTTCTTTTTTTTCTTCTTTTTTTTCTTCTTTTTCTTTTTCTTTTTATTATGTCAGCCTTCTTCTTCTCCCTTTATTTTCCCATCTTATTATGTCACGGGAAAGTTTTCGGTAAATGTTTGTCTTTCCAAAAATTTCAATTTTTTTTACAAAAGGTTTTTAAATGAATTTTATTTATATGGAAGTGAGGTGCAGTTTTAAAATCTGGGGTGTTTTTGTTCTTAAAGCAAGTTTCGGGGGGGGGGGGGGGGGGGGGGGACGGGGGGAGAAACTCCCGTGTCAAATTTTAATTTAAAAAAATGATTATTGTTTGCAGAAGGGATAAAATAATTTTTTCGAAATGTTTTTGTTTTCTTATTATAAGGGGGGTGCAAGTAATGTCACGTGGGCTCCCCCCCCCCCCCCCCCCGCCCGCCTCCCTTCCTCTTGGGGGCCCCTCTCTCTCTCTCTCTTCCCCTTTTTTGTGTTCGTTTTTCTGTCAAGTCTTGCGGTTTGGCCCGGGCTATTAAACAACATTACCCCTTTCCTCTGTCACGGGCCTTTTTGCCCGCCTGGCTGTTCCCCCTTTGTCTCTCTGAATCTCGTCTGTCTGTCTGTCTGCTGTCTCTCTCTCTCTCTCCCCTCTCTCTTCCTCTCCCCTTCTCTCTTCTCTCTCCTTCCTTACCCTCTTTTTCTTTTCATGTTTGTTTTTTTGCTATTTTGTCTCTCCCCCTTTATCCTTCTGTATCCCCCCCTCTCTCTCTCTTTTTCCCTTTTTCCCTTTGGAAAAACTAGATTTTTAAATTTTGGTGGGACCCATCCCGTTTGATGTAAATCGTTTTGTGAAAGTTTACTATTTTTTCCCTATTCATTATGTGCATTAAGGAAAAGCTTTTTGGGCCATTTTTTGCGGGGGGCTAATGGAAACCTCTTAATAGGTAAAATGAAAAAGGGTGTGTGTGTGGGGGGGGGGGGGGGGGGGGAGGGGGGGGGGGGGGGTGTGGGCCAAATTTTGATGTGGGGGGTGGGAGGGGGGGGGGGGGGGGGGGGAAATCTGGCAATTTTTGGGGAATTTAAAAATGTTGTTTGAGGGACTTTTATGCGGGTAATGGGGCACAGAAAGGGTTTTGGGGCTCTCTCTCTCTCCCTTCTCTCTCTCTCCCTCTCTCTTCTTTTCCCTCTTTTTTTTTTTGCCCCCCCCCCCCCCCCCCCCCCCCCCGTCCCATGGGGTAACATGAACAAGGGCCCGGGAGTTTTTTTTTTTAATTATTTTTCTTTTTAAATAGACCTTTCCCATGCCGGGGGTTTTGGGCGTGTCACCGCTGCGTGTCTTTTCTCCTGGATCGTGCCTGAAAGGGAAAGTGCGTGCACGAGGTAAAACCCTGCCCCTGCGGGGGAGGGGGGGGGGGGGGGGGGGGCGGAAAATGGAAAGAAACGGTCGAGAAGTGTTCACAATTAAAAGACTTTCCTTTGCCCCCTTCCTTTCCTTTGGGGTTTCTCGTGCCCCCCCCCCTTCTTCTCTCTCTTTTCCCCTCTCTCCCCTGGATGTATTCAGCACCAAATTTCCCAAAGAAGGAAAAGTTTGGTTTGGGCCCTGGTGTGTGGGGAGTGGGGGGGTGGGGGGGGTCCCCAAAAAATTTAAAGGGGGAAAGGGGGAAAGGGGGACTAAAAGGCCCCCCCCACCTTTAGGCTACACGCGTGCGCGTGGCGCTTTTACATGCTGCCCGTATTGACATTTCTTGTCTAATAAAATTCGGTTTGTTAACCCCCTCTTCGCCCGTAAAAGAAAAATATGTGTTTTTTTCCCCCCCCAAAAATTATATATCTTTTTTTTTTTTTTTTTTTTTTTTTTTTTTTTTTTAAAATCCCTTTTAAAACTTTTAATTTTGACTCATGTGCAATTTTTCTTTAATTTCGGATTTTTGTTGGTAGAAAGATTTCAGTTGATATGATGCTTTTGGGTATCTCTGAATGAAAGGGCATTTGTTTCCCCAAGTTTTTGAAGGGCTGAAATCACTTTCATGATATTAGGTCTACGTTTTGTTTTTAGTGGTGAAAACCTTTTCTCGCTCGCGGCGGTCAAGGAAATTTAAATTTTTTTTTACCCTTTTTGTGTTTTTTTTTTAATTTTTGTTGTTGGGGGGGGTGGTGATTGATTTGGGTTTTTTTTTTTTCTTTTTTAAGTTCTTTCTTTTCAAAATCGTGGTAGTGGGTTTCGGACATTAATGTATTGTATTTAGATTTATGGGAAAGTAAGCTGGCTTTTTGGGAGAGAAAACTGGGTTCCCTTTTTATTTATTTTTTTTGGCCCTACTCTGCTTTTAAATTCTGTATATATGAAAAAAATTTTTTTTACTGAATTTGTCATTTGGGTAGCTAACAATTGCTTTTATTTAAAATTTTCAAAGGGGTCGGTGTTTTTTCTAAACGTAGGGATGTTTATTTCAAAATTTTAAACAAAAAAAAATTTTTCGTATATGTTTACGGAACCCATTTTTCCCAAAAAACTAGAGAAGTATTTTTAAACTGGAAAGGGGATATAAATGCTTATTTGCCTCGTTTTTGTTCAAATTCCGAGGTTTTAGCGGTTTTTTTTTTCGAATTTAAATTTTTAATTTAAAATTTTCAAGGGGCGTTTTTAACGAGACGAAAACGGAAACTTCATAATTGTAGTTTTTGTTATTTGGGAAAAAAAGTTTCTCTTTTGGGTTTAAAGTGTACGGGCCTAATTTAAAAATAATCCATTTTTACAATTCCTTAAAGAAAAAAATAAAGGGGTACAAAACTTTAAAAATTTATTGTGTTTGGGGGATTGGAACATCACAAAGGATCCACATCTAGTTGTTTTAATTTTTTGTACAAGATAATAATCCAAAAGCAAGGAAGACTCTTTAAAATGGCGGAAAGAAATAGGAAATTTGGGAGAAAATATGGAGGGAAAACAATTTCCGGGGCCCGTTTTGAAGATATACCTGGCGAAAAAAGAACTCCCCTGAAAAAAAACCCCACTAGAATTCTTTCTATTGTCTGTTTTTCTTTATTTTTTATCATGAAAAATTTTGACATTGAACCAGGCTTTCCCGGTTTTTGACCATTCGATGGGTTTTTTTTTGGGTTGAAATTTTGGTTTAAAATGGAAAAAATTAAAGGTTCTTGGGAAAATTTTTTTTTATTTTCTTTTAAAAGATAAGCAATATGTAGACGAAATTAATAAGTTAATTTGGATGGTTTTTAAAAAATAAAAGCCGTTTATCATCAGCGATAAAAAGATCAATTTAGTGTTGGGCTGAGTTAAAAATAATTGGACTTTAGATTCAAGATTTCAGATAAAAAATTTTTTTATTTTCTGGTTTTTGAAAAATTTGAGGGAAATCAATTGCTTAACCACCAATGAAAAAGAAAAACAGCAACAGAAAAAGAGAACAAGATTTTAAAAGCATTTAAAATCTTGAAAATCTTTGGAATTTAAAAAGGAAAAAATTTAAATAAGAATAATTTAAGAAAAAAAAACAAGAAAATAAGAGCAATCGGGAACAAAAAAAGGAAGGTTTTAAATTTTTAAAATCAAAAACGAGATGGGTTTTCGATGGGGAAAAAAAAATCAAAAAAACTTTTCAACCTTGAAAAGGAACCCATATTAGTTTAAAAAAAATGACCCAAACTAGTGAATAAAGTGATGAAAAAAAAACGAACAAAAAAAATATTTTGGAAAAAAGGTTAAAAATTTTACGAAAAAAAATACAAGGAAAAATATAACTGGGAAAATGTGAAATTAGAAAAAATTTTTTAAAAAAATTCCCAGTTATTGAAGATGAAAAAAAATTTTGGAAGGAGTTTTTTTACCATAGAGGAAAACAAACGAAGCTTTTTAAAAAAAAATTTAAGGGTTTAAAGCCCAGGTTTCGCGGCTTCGGCCGAATTCTTTTAAAATTTTTTTGGGGAAACCCCTGGGCCCCCCTGGTTTTTTTAAAATTTTTGTAAGAAACTTTCAAAGACGGAGAAATTTTTAAAACACGAAGCAGGGACTAATTATTTGAAAACCAAAAGGTGATAAACCCAAAGTTTTATAAAAAAAATTTTGGGTCCTATTTTTCCCCCCTAAAAGTAATTTACCCAAAAAAGCTTCCTCCCTGTATTTCAAAAAGAAAAAGAAAAATTTTTCCTTTTCTATCAGTGAGGATCAAACAGGTTTCATGGCTAATAGTTTTTTGGGGACAACTTAGACTAATTTTTTTTTATTTGATTAAATTTTTTAAAAAGCGAAAGAAACCCTTTCCCGGACTATTGCTTTGTATTTGGCTTTGAAAAGCCTTGAATCAAATTTGATTGGGGTTTTTTTGTTTTTTAAAGTTCCCAAGGGCTTTGGGGTTTGGGGTTTAAATTTTATGTCATGGATAGAACATTCTATAGGTATTTTAAATCAACTGTTTTTTTTAAAAGGGGCGGATGCTAAAAAGGGGTTTTTTAAAAAAAAAAAGAGGGGGGGGAGCGGGAGACCTTTTTCTCCTTACTTATTCATTATATTTCCCCAGAAATTTTAGCCATAATTTATTTAAAAGGGGACAAAAAGATAAAAAAGGTTTTAAAAATAAATTTATGTAGAACACAAAATTTTTCCCGTTTTTTGATGGGCACTCAATTAGTAAAAAATGGTGACCCAAAGTTCTTTTTTAAAAGTTTTTGACCCTTTTCCCTTTCCACTTTTTTGGGAAAAGTTTCAGGATCCCCATGAACAGCGGAAAAAAAACAAAAAAATATGGTTAGGATGTCATAAAAAAATCCCAAGGGAAAAAAAATTGTCCCCATCTAAAAAATTTTTATGGAAACCCTTCCCAATTCAAAATTTCTCGGGTTTGGTTTACTCAGACTTGAAAGAAAGTGAAAAAAATGAATTATGGGCGATAAATTTTTTGGAAGTTAAAATTAAATTTTTCAAAATTGGGGCCCAAAAAGTATTAAAAAAGTTGGAAAAGTTTTCTGTTCCCCAAGTTTCTTCTGTCTAAGCTCTTCCCTTTGGTTTTTTTTTAACCCAAAAAACCTTTTCCCCTTAATTCAAAAACTTCAAAAAATGTGTTTTAACTTTGTTTTGGAATTTGGGAAACAAGGGTAGAATAACAGGAAAACAACAATTTAAAAAAAAAAAAAAACAAGGTGGCCCTTT
Organism: Conus ventricosus; assembly: GCA_018398815.1. Classification (NCBI taxonomy): domain Eukaryota; kingdom Metazoa; phylum Mollusca; class Gastropoda; order Neogastropoda; family Conidae; genus Conus; species Conus ventricosus. Next base: position 32,428,570 of record CM031618.1, read on the forward strand.
TAAAATCCCCGACATAAAAAATTACATTAATGCTTTGAAAAATTTTATGGATTTAAAAAAAATTAAAATCCAAAATCCTTTTGGGAAAAGCTTTTTTATGAAAATATATTTCCTTTATCGAAAAAATTGAAAAATTTTTGGCCAGCATTTGGTACAGGATAATGAGCTCTAAATTTTTTTTGGGACACACCTTTATAGCCCTTTTGGGAATTTTGGGCTTTGCGTGCACCACAAAAATTTTTTAAAAGAACTTTCTAGCGGAAACCGGTTTTTTTTAAAAGACAAGGGAAAAAAAGGGAAAAAAGGGTTTAAATTTAAAAAAAAAGAAATTAATTGAGAAAGGAAAGTATGCAATAAAACATTTTTTTAAAGGGAAAAAGGGACAAATTTTATGAAAATTTGAAGAATTCAGGGCCCAAAGTTTATTATTTTATAATTTTTTTTCTTTCTGTGGGGTGGATTTCCTCAAAGAAAAAAATTTATTTAAAAAAAACTTTGGAAAAAAACCTGATAATTTAATACAAAAACAATTTTGAACTTTCCAAGGGCTTTTAATATTATTATGAAAAAAAGCAAAAGGAGCTAAACGTTTCTTTTGAAATTTTTATCCCAAAAATGAGGTTTTTCCAAACTGTTGCCTTTAATGGGTTTCAAAAACTTTTTCTGAAGTTTCTTGGAATTTAAAATATTTTTCACACGTCCCCAAAATTTAAAAAATTTTAAAATTTAAAAGGCTTTAAAATTTGAATTTTTTCACGAATTTTTTGGCACAAAAAATTTTTTTTAAATGCCATGGGCCCGACAAACCGACGAACTGCACTTTTTTTCAATTTAAAGAGAGATTCAGTCCAACACTTTTTATGGGTTTTGCAATTTTCGTGGAAAATTTTTTGGAAAGAGGTTGAAATTTATTTAACGAAAAAAATGCCCGAAATTCGTTTTTCATTAAAATAACACGCGATTTTGTTATCTTTGGAGTCGATAAACATATGCAAACAGAGACAATTTTTGACTTTATTATTATGGTTGCTAAATCTTATATTTATAAGTGTAAGATCGAAAGACGTAGGCCAAATGTTTCAGTTTTTCAGAGCCAGCTGAGCAGCAGATTCAAAATCGAACTCTATAATGCTAAAGTCAACAATGATCAAAACAGGTTTGATGCTGAATGGTATAATTACATGCCGATGATTTTTTACACAAATACTTAAAAAAAAAATCGATAACAACAACAAAATCCCAATCTAATACGCATCTCCGTAACCCAGTATCCATTTCTCATGTTTTTTTTTTGTTTTGTTTTTTTTGTTTTTTTTTTCCTTTTTTTTGAAACTCTCATGATATTTGAATTGACATGTTTTTGAATGTGCATTTGAAGCAACATATTTTTTTTATGTATAGATATATTATCCGTATTCTCTTGTTGTAGTGTGGAAAATGTATATGTCAAATGTGTATGATATATATCAGGAGAGTTAAAGAAAAAAAACAAAAAACAAAAAACAAAAAACAAAAAACAAACAAAAAAAAAAAAACCGTCACTGGAGTGATCGCTGAAAAACCGTCACTGGAGTGATCGCTGAAAACAGTCACTGTGGTGATCCGAAAACCGTCACTGTAGTGATCGAGGAAAAACGTCACATCCGCTTTGTGTGACTCGATTTTCATTTTTCTTTCCTCCTCCTCCCTCCTGCCTTCATCCTCCCCCTCCCTGTCCCCGCTCGCACTCCTCGCTTCCTCTCTCCTCCTCCTCTTCCTCTCTCTCCTCCCTTCTCTCTCTCCTCCTCCTCCCTCTTCCTCTCTCTCCTCTCCTCCTCTTCTCTCTCTCCTCCTCCTCCTCTTCCTCTCTCTCCTCCTCCTCCTCTTCCTCTCTCTCCTCTCCTCCTCCTCTTCCTCTCTCTCCTCCTCCTCCTCTTCCTCTCTCTCCTCCTCCTCCTCTTCCTCTCTCTCTCCTCCTCCCTCTTCCTCTCTCTCCTCCTCCTCCTCTTCCTCTCTCTCCTCCTCCTCTTCCTCTCTCTCCTCCTCTCCTCTTCCTCTCTCTTCTCCTCCTCCTCTCTTCTCTCTCTCTCCTCCTCCTCCTCTTCCTCTCTCTCCTCCTCCTCCTCTTCCTCTCTCTCCTCCTCCTCCCTCTTCCTCTCTTCTCTCTCCTCCTCCTCTTCCTCTCTCTCCTCCTCCTCCTCTTCCTCTCTCTCCTCCTCTCCTTTCCTCTCTCTCCTCCTCCTCTTCCTCTCTTCCTCCTCCCTCCCTCTTCCTCTCTCTCCTCCTCCTCCTCTTCCTCTCTCTCCTCCTCCTCCTCTTCCTCTCTCTCCTCCTCCTCCTCTTCCTCTCTCTCCTCCTCCTCCCTCTTCTTCTTCGTTTCTTTCTCCTCCTTGTTCTCCCCTACCCTTTTCTCCCACCCTGCCTTTTGTTTCCTCCTCTCTTTATTCTTCCGTTTTCGTCTTCTTCTGTTTCTCTCTCTGTTTCAACTTCTTTCGTTTGTGTTTGTGTTTGCGGTTCGTCCCCTCTTCCTCCTCCCCTTTCTTCTCCTCCCTCCTCTTCCTCCTCCTTCTTCTTCTCCTTCTTTTCCTTCTTCTTCTTCTTCTTCTCTTCCCTCCTTCTTCTTCTTCTTCTTTTTCTTCTTCTTCTCCTCCTCCTCTTCCTCCTCCTCCTCCTCTCTCCTCCTTCTTCTTCTTCTTCTTCTTCTTCTTCTTCTTCTTCTTCTTCTCTTTCTTCTTCTCCTCCTCCTCCTTCTCCTCCTCCTCCTCCTTCTTCTCCTTCTTCTTCTTCTTCTTCTTCTTCTACTTCTTCCTTCTTCGTTTCTATTCTTGTTTCAATACCCCCTTCTTCCTCTTGTTTTTCTTTTCTTCTTCTTCTTCTTCTTCTGCTGCTGCTGCTGCTACTGCTGCTTCTGCTGCTTTATACAGTTCTTCTTCCCCCTTTCTTCTCAGTGTCATCCGCTTCCTCGCCTTCTTTTTATTTCTATTTCTTCTTCTTCTTCTTCTTCTTCTTTGTGTGGATATAATGATCAGTGAAGATGAGGATGATGAAGGCGGCCCTGTGGAGGTCCATTCTGTTTGGAGATTACTTGACAGGGCTGCACTCTACACCTCTGTTCAGAATTCATGGCATCAACCAGGCCCGAGAGACTTAGACACCTGCAGTGTTGGACAAGAAATTGGAGTAACGCTCTCACAGCTGATCCATTAAGTGGATGAAACTCGACACCGTGGCTCCAGTCTTTCAATTGAAGCTCATAGCGCTTTGGAGCAGGCCGGAGCGAAAAATCCCGTAAATAAATCCCACTGAAGGTACTCGAATCCACAGCCGCGCAGTTCGCAAACGACACTTGAACACTGTAGCGCCGTGGCGGCTATTACGCAAATGGAAATGACAAAGGTCGCATGACAATGCATAACAATGGCGTTCGCCGTTCCTCGAGGAAGGTTAAAGCATTGCAGCGAGAAGCATTCGAGGCATTGCTGTGGGCAAACTCCCGTGCGTATGCTTAGTCCAGTCTTCAGAAGAATTATCACATAGAGTTCAGTGATAGAATAAAAAAAGAAAAGAAAAGACCAGGTGCCACATATAGCTTTAATGCTTTCGTTGGTATGGAGATAGTATATTTAGCAATGAGAGAGAGAGAGAGGAGAGAGAGAGAGAGAGAGAGAGAGATCTTAAATACGCAAGGATGGAGGCTTACAATCTGTCCTTGCCATGCATTCATTTTTTCAACACATATCATTCATACGGACAATTCAACATTGCAAATCTGTAATGTAATTCTACAATGACAAGCACACTATTCATAAACGTGATAATGACATGGTGGGTAGTCAAACAGAGGGAACCAAAACAAACAAACATACACAAACAGAGGGGAGAGAGGATGGTGGGGGTGGGGGGAGACAGAGTGGGAGTGGAGATGAGTGGTTTAATGGAGCAGGTTACATGATCAGACGGTGTATCCCATGTATGATTTAAAGAAGACTTAGCGAATGGACGTTGATGATTTTAATCGAATAATCAAATTGTTGACACATGAAATGTTTATGTAAATGTTTTTTTGAAGTTTTAACGTACTCGTGTTTTGTAGACTCGGTGGAAGTGAGTTCCAGACACATATGGTGCAGAGTAAGCTAGGCTGGTTTTGTATTGATCAATGCGTGGGTAGGGCAGAAGGAATTTCTTAGAGCCAGAAGAGCTGTCCATTCTTGTGAAAAGGGCATTGATGTTGCATGGCATGGTATCTGTCTAAATTGTAAACATAAAAGATGCCTTGTTAGATTCCAATTGCTTCCTCAGAGGAAGTATGTTCAGTGCTTTAGTTTTTCATCTGTTATTAGAGGCACGGCAAGGAGTAGCTTTGCTGCATGTCTATGGAGAGCCTTCAGCCTTTTTTGTGGACATCACTACTGTGGACGTCCCAGTCTGTTGAAGCGTAATTGATATGTAACGTTATGTGTGCGTTGAAGGAGAGAGAGAGGAGAGAGAGAGAGAGAGAGAGAGAGAGGAGAGAGAGAGAGAGAGAGAGAGAGAGAGAGAGAAGAGAGAGAGAGAGAGCTCCCAAATTTCCAGGAACGGAGAAAAGAACATGTGCATGATTCTCCACCAAAAGGTATTTCTTTTAAAAATCGATTTCAGCCAATATCTAAGAGTAGTCAACCACAAAGGGAACAAGTGATGACGATGCACAACAGTAAATAGACGGGAACTTTCCACGAGGTAAAACCCGTCTGTAATACGACACAGAAATATCAAAGGTGCGTTCAACGACTATTCCGCTTTCCCTCCTTCTCCCTATACACTTAAGTACCACTATCTTACTATAGAGGTTATCAGTCTGACCCGGAAAGACAGCCATTTTGGTTACATATTCGTGGCATTCGATTTTTTTTACTTGCAACTTTGGCAAATGGCGATTCTCTGTTAAGCTGTTGGACGTTATCACAAAATTTCACGAGATAATGTTAAAGTGTTTCCGTACAAACAAAAAACTTTTGTTATCTTTGTACGTGATCGATCATTGCTACATCTCCACCCTGCACTGTTGAACTCCGACATGGACCTTCCATCACCACACTTCCAGATTGCATTGCTGATAACCGACTTTTCACCGAAATCTATTCAAATAACCTTCAGGGAAAATGTCTTTTCTTTCTTTCTTTCTTTCTTTTTCTCCCCCCCCCCCCCCCCCCCCTCCCCTTCTCACTTGGACCATCTCATCTGGAACAATCTGCCTGCGGCCGTCTGAACTCCTCAGTGGGTAACATCACCCAGTAGGTTGCCAGTTCGAATCCCCGACACCCAATCTAAAAAAATGTCATTTGTGTTGGCTATCTTTACGCGTTGTCGTTCCGGTGGTCCGTGTGTAGTGTTGCAGGACAGTTCGTTCCCCTCACTGACCTAGAAAGGCTATCCTCATCTGCCGTACTGCCAGAAGTGGGTGTGGGAGGTGTCCCCCCGGGGTGGGCTTGGCTATGACTTCTATGACTTGGACGTTAAACCTGATGTAACAGAACAACACGCTATTCTCTGTCGAAACACCCTGATCTCTTTGGCCGAAGTCTGTAGAAAGAGATTGACTCTCGACTAAGAAACAGTGTCGCTTTGAGCCCTTGTTGACAGTTCGTCTATCATAATTGTGCATCTGACGTGATGTTCCTATAAGTGTCTGGCCACTCGAAGGGTGTGTTGGTCTTGATGTTATCAAAATGGAGGGAGTAGGAGTAAAGAACGAAATGGAAGAAAGGGTGTCAGCGCTACTCCTAAAAAAAAACAAAAAAAAACCGAATTGATTAAAACAAATCTAACTGCGTTTTACGCCTTATAAAATTCTCAGTTCGAAACAGAACAGAATAACTGTTCACAAAATATAATCTTCGAACCTTCGGAGAGAGAGAGAGAGAGAGAGAGAGAGAGAGAGAGAGAGAGAGAGAGAGAGAGAGAGAGAATTATCAAGATGCGCTTTATGTGAAATGCAGAGTATTCTCAGATGCCCGGCATGGAATCGAATCAGACGAGTAGATATTGGCAGCTTTCTGTGGACGGCTGGCACCACTTCTATGCGAGCCAGAGTGTATGTCACCACCAGTCCCATGCACACAGAAAACAAGGGGGAAGGCAGGAACAAGAGGGGGGAAGGGGGGGGGGGGAAGAGAACGGGAGGGTTAGAGGAACAGGGGAGTGTGAGGGGGAGTGGGGGAGGAGGAAAACAGAACAACAGACAGACCAGTCAATTGATGGGGGAAGGGGGGCTGGGGGAAGGGAGGGCATGCGTTGTGGAGTGGGAGGGGGGGGGGTTACGATGGATGATGGGCAAGATTCCCTGAAACTAAAAAAAACAGGGCCGACGCCTTGTCACAGTGCGAGCACGCCACAACAGAATCCAGACACGAAGACAAACGAGCTGCTCAATTGAACAGGAAGCAAGGCCATTGACTCGCTCAATCCTTGTACAGGAACAGCAGAGCATGTGAAACCCCGACGAGGTTTATTGCCATCTCATGCATATTGATGACGAGTGAATGACAGAATGTCCGGAAAGATGAATGAAAAGAGCGAGTGGGTGCTGGATTGACCAGACCAGTATGTGCCTATTTCCCCTGATGGGATATAGAAAAAAAATTAGATAAGGATTTAAGAGAGAGAGAGAGAGAAAGAGAGAGAGAGGGTGACGATTTATTCATTTTGGCCTCAGCCCCTTATGAAGAGGTAAATGTATAATATGAGAGAGAGAGAGAGAGAGAGAGAGAGAGAGAGAGAGAGAGAGGAGAAAACAACAACAAAAGCAACAAACAACAAGTCTAAAATCGTTTTTGTTTTCGGAGAGAACAACAACAACAACAAAATAAAAAAGCAACAAACAGCAAACGTCTAAATTATTTCATTTTAATTTTTTTTTTTTTTTTTTTTTACTTCCATGTTTGCCTCCTGACACCTGCGTGCTTTTATTGCAGCACGTGCATCATACCACAAGACAGAGCACGAGCCTCCACAAGACAGAGCACAAGCTTGTATTGCGGTGCATTTCTCGACGTGCGTGCAGCTTCGCAGGGTTTTAGCGGCCTGTGCCGGCTAAATTGACATCTCGTGTCGGCGCGACAGTTTCCGGTGACGAGGCAGATTTTAATCTGTCACCACCTCCGGGTGTTGAAGACACACACTGTGCGGAGTTGCCGTTGGATTAGTAGTGGTGGTCTGTTGGGATGTGTTGTGTTGTGTGTGGGGGAACGTGTGGTCGTTCCTGTCAACTGTACCGCTGATTCAGAGCCATAGCCTGCTGTTCCTACTTATGATGTGTAAGTGATGGCAACAGTTCGAATTGAAAGTTGTCACAAGACAGGTGAGGCAGGTCGGCCTATATATCCTTTTTGTTTTGTAAGTGACACTGTCTCTGTCTCAGTCTGTCTAATAATCACATAGTTTTGTGAAAAGACGTAAAATGAAAGTAGGCCTACTGCTGA
>CM031618.1:32441011-32453511 GCA_018398815.1 Conus ventricosus
TCAAGGTCTGTTCCCTTGAAATCTGTTCCTTCAAGGTCTGTTCCGTGGAAGTCTGTTCCCACAAGGTCTGTTCCCTGGAAGTCTGTTCCCTCAAGGTCTGTTCCCTGGAAGTCTGTTCCTTCAAGGTGTTTTCCTCGGAAGTCTGTTCCCTCAAGGTCTGTTCCCTTGAAGTCTGTTCCTTCAAGGTCTGTTCCGCGGAAGACTGTTCCCTCAAGGTCTGTTCCCTGGAAGTCTGTTCCTTCAAGGTGTGTTCCCTGGAAGTCTGTTCCTTCAAGGTCTGTTCCCTGGAAGTCTGTTCCCTCAAGGTCTGTTCCCTGGAAGTCTGTTCCTTCAAGGTGTGTTTCCTGGGAGTCTGTTCCCTCAAGGTCTGTTCCCTTGAAGTCTGTTCCTTCAAGGTCTGTTCCGTGGAAGTCTGTTCCCTCAAGGTCTGTTCCCTGGAAGTCTGTTCCTTCAAGGTCTGTTCCGTGGAAGTCTGTTCCCTCAAGGTCTGTTCCCTTGAAGTCTGTTCCTTCAAGGTCTGTTTCGTGGAAGTCTGTTCCCTCAAGGTCTGTTCCCTGGAAGTGTGTTCCATCAAGGTCTCTTCCTGGAAGTCTGTTCTTTCAAGGTCTCTTCCCTGGAAGTCTGTTCCCTCAAGGTCTGTTCCCTGGAAGTCTTTTCCCTCAAGGTCTGTTCCCTGGAAGTCTGTTCCGTCAAGGTGTGTTTCCTGGAGTCTGTTCCCTCAAGGTCTGTTCCCTTGAAGTCTGTTCCTTCAAGGTCTGTTCCCTCAAGGTCTGTTCCCTTGAAGTCTGTTCCTTCAAGGTCTGTTCCCTTGAAGTCTGTTCCTTCAATGTCTGTTCCGTGGAAGTCTGTTCCCTCAAGGTCTGTTCCTTGAAGTCTGTTCCTTCAAGGTCTGTTCCGCGGAAGTCTGTTCCCTCAAGGTCTGTTCCCTGGAAGTCTCTTCCCTCAAGGTCTGTTCCCTTGAAGTCTGCTCCTTCAAGGTGTGTTCCTCGGAAGTCTGTTCCCTCAAGGTCTGTTCCCTTGAAGTCTGTTCCTTCAAGGTCTGTTCCGCGGAAGTCTGTTCCCTCAAGGTCTGTTCCTTGGAAGTCTGTTCATTCAAGGTCTGTGCCCTTGAAGTCTGTTCCTTCAAGTTCGGTTCCCTTGAAGTCTGTTTCTTCAAGACCTGTTCCTTTGAAATCTGTTCCTTCAATATCTCTTCCCTGAAAGTCTGTTCCCTCAAGGTCTGTTGCCTTGAAGTCTGTTCCTTCAAGGTCTGTTCTCTGGAAGTCTTTTCCTGAAGGTCTGTTCCATCAAGGTCTGTTCCCTTGAAGTCTGTTCCCTCAAGGTCTGTTCCTTGGAAGTCTGTTCTCACAAGGTCTGTTCCTTGGAAGTCTGTTCCCTCAAGGTGTGTTCCCTGGAAGTCTGTTCCCCAAAATCTGTTCCTTGGAAGTCTACTCCGTCGAAATACACGGTCCTGTTTAAGCCTACTTTTTGTAGCGTTCTGTAAACGCCTCGCAGTTCTCTGTCTCTGTCTCTCTGTGTCTCTGCCCCCACCCCCCACCCCCACCCCCCTTTCTCGCTGTCTCTTGTTTGAGTCCACTTGATGTCTACACTTGAATGACAGTGTGTACATCATTTCTGATATGGAGTAATGTCGAAAAGTCAATGTGTACATATATACTACCAAAGGACATGTACGCATAGACGATTATGTGCTGTGTTGTCTCTGTTGTCTCTTGGACCATTGCTTTCATGGGCGTGTACAGTAACTCTCCATCTATCAGAAGGGGACGGAGGAAGGGGGGGGGGGGGGGGGGGGGGGGGAGAAAAAACAGAATTTTTCCTGTCACAATTTTGACCTTGGACACTCGATAGCGTGGATTCTGTGTATGTTCTCCTGTTTGACATTTGATAGAAAGGGTCATAACTGTCTTTAGATTTGTGTTTGTCTACCTTTTGTGGCACGCTGTAAACGCCCTCTGTGTGTGTGTGTGTGTGTGTGTGCGTGTGCGTGTGTGTGTGTGTGTGTGTGTGTGTGTGTGTGTGCGCGCGCGCGTCCTCCTGTTTTTCCCGCACACTCGCACATGGACACATTTTCATATATTCCTGCGCGTATTAGCATCTAAAGGTCTGTCAGTATCTCTTTTTTCAGTCCTGACTATCTATACACTATGCCCAACCTATTTATCCCATTCATTCATCCATCTGTTCGTCCGACCTTCACTGCCTTCACCTCTAACCCACCACCCACCCCCTCCACTCACACTCGCCATGCCTTATCCGACCTTCCCCCTGGAATGAAGATCACGCGCTGTGTTCTTTGCTGGCCGAAGATCGATGAGGAAGACAGCTTGGATGCTTTTAACGTCCATTCTGGTGTTGACACAGCGTGCCGGCCAGAGAGCTTCAGACAGCCGCCGTGCTGGTCAGGGGGCACGCGCAGGATGCGGTCATGTCCTCTCTAGGAACTGCATGTCATTGGGCGGCCTGGGTATTGGACTAGCTCGTCTATCCTCCAGCAGTCCACAGGATGGATTCTGTGAAAATCTTCCTGTCTGACACTTGATGGAACGGGTCCTGTAACTAGCTGTCTTGGGGTCCGACACTCGACGGAATTGGATTCTTTAAAAAAAAAAAAAAAAAAAAAGTTTTCTTCTCCATTGAATGGGTACGTGTTATGAGATTTGACACTCGGCAGACTGGGTCCCTATTACAGTCTTCCATTTGACGCTCAACAGACAGGGTCCTGTAACGGTCTTTCGCTTTGACTCTCAAAAGAATAGGTCTCGTAATCATCTTCCCTTCTGATACTCAAATAGAATGGGTCCTGCAAGTCTTCCCGCCAGACACTCAACAGAAGGTGTCTTATTACAATAGTATAGTGTTCCTCTTAAACCCTTTAAAAAAGAAACGGTATTAGTTCTGCCAGACGGTACAGACAAACAAATTACTTATCTTCTCATATTCGTCCAACACCCATTTTGTGCTGAATATGAAAAGATAATTGCTCGTTCTTCGTTTTCATTGTCCTAAATGTTGTTTGTTTTTGCCTGAAGAAGACCCAAGAGGTCGAAATGCGTTGTGTTTTGTCCTGTAATCTGTTTGTCTGTATCGTCTGGCGGAACTAATACCGTTTCTCTTTAAGATTTGCTTCATTTTACGCCCATGGTCACCTCGTTTTGAAACTAATCTTAAACTCTTGTCAAATGAGTCCTGTAACAGCCTCCCTTTTGGGCATTCAACAACATGCAACAGTCTTCCCTTTGGACACTTAACAAAATGGGAAATTTGATAATCGATCCAGTTGACGCTTAACAAAATTGGCACTCAGCAAAATGGGTCATTCAAAGTCTTTCCTTCTGGCACTTAACAGGATTGGTCTTGTTACAGTCACTTCACGTTGCACTCAACAGAATGGATTGTGCTGCAGTGTTCTCTTTTGACACTCATCAGAACAGAATGGGTCCTATAACTGTTTCCTTTTGACACTCGTTAGAATGGGTCCTATAACAGTGTTCCCTTTTGACACTCGTTAGAATGGGTCTTATAACAGTGTTCCTTTTTGACACTCATTAGAATGGGTCCTATAACAGTTGTCCCTTTGACACTCATTAGAATGGGTCCTATAACAGTGTTCCCTTTTGACACTCGTTAGAATGATTCATATAACAGTGTTCCCTTTTGACACTCGTTAGAATGATTCATATAACAGTGTTCCATTTTGACACTCATTAGAATGATTCATATAACAGTGTTCCTTTTTGACACTCATTAGAATGATTCATATAACAGTGTTCCCTTTTCACACTCGTTAGAATGATTCATATAACAGTGGTCCCTTTTGACACTCATTAGAATGGGTCCTATAACAGTGTTCCCTTTTGACACTCGTTAGAATGATTCATATAACAGTGTTCCCTTTTGACACTCGTTAGAATGATTCATGTAACAGTGGTCCCTTTTGACACTCGTTAGAATGATTCATATAACAGTGTTCCCTTTTGACACTCGTTAGAATGATTCATATAACAGTGTTCCCTTTTGACACTCGTTAGAATGATTCATATAACAGTGGTCCCTTTTGACACTCGTTAGAATGATTCATATAACAGTGTTCCCTTTTGACACTCATTAGAATGGGTCCTATAACAGTGATCCCTTTTGACACTCATTAGAATGGGTCTTTTAACAGTGTTCCCATTTGACACTCATTAGAATGGGTCTTTTAACAGAGTTCCTGTTTGACACTTATTAGAATGAGTCTTTTAACAGTGTTCCCTTTGGGAGTCATTAGAATGGCTCTTTTAACAGTGTTCCCCTTTGACACTCATTAGAATGGGTCCTATAACAGAGTTCCCATTTGACACTCATTAGAATGGGTCTTTTCACAGTGTTCCCATTTGACACTCATTAGAATGGGTCTTTCAACAGTGTTACCATTTGACACTCATTAGAATGGGTCTTTTAACAGTGTTCCCATTTGACACTCATTAGAATGGGTCTTTTAACAGTGTTCCCATTTGACACTCATTAGAATGGGTCTTTTAACAGAGTTCCCTTTGACACTCAGTAGAATGGGTCTTTTAACAGAGTTCCCATTCGACACTCATTAGAATGGGTCTTTTAACAGTGTTCCCATTTGACACTCATTAGAATGGGTCTTTTAACAGTGTTCCCATTCGACACTCATTAGAATGGGTCTTTTAACAGTGTTCCCATTTGACACTCATTAGAATGGGTCTTTTAACAGTGTTCACATTTGACACTCATTAGAATGGGTCTTTTAACAGAGTTCCCTTTGACACTCAGTCGAATGGGTCTTTTAACAGAGTTCCCATTTGACACTCATTAAAATGGTTTTTTAACAGTGTTCCCATTTGACACTCATTAGAATGGGTCTTTTAACAGTGTTCCCATTCGACACTCATTAGAATGGGTCTTTTAACAGTGTTCCCATTTGACACTCATTAGAATGGGTCTTTTGACAGAGTTCCCATTTGACACTCATTAGAATGGGTCTTTCAACAGAGTTCCCATTTGACACTCATTAGAATGGGTCTTTTAACAGAGTTCCCATTTGACACTCATTAGAAAGGGTCTTTTAACAGAGTTCCCATTCGACACTCATTAGAATGGGTCTTTTAACAGTGTTCCAATTCGACATTCATTAGAATGGGTCTTTTGACAGAGTTCCCATTTGACACTCATTAGAATGGGTCTTTTAACAGAGTTCCCATTTGACACTCATTAGAATGGGTCTTTTAACAGTGTTCCTATTCGACACTCATTAGAATGGGTCTTTTAACAGTGTTCCAATTCGACACTCATTAGAATGGGTCTTTTAACAGTGTTCCAATTCGACACTATACAGAATCGGTTTCGTTGCAGTCTCCCCAGTTCATATTCAACAGAGTGGGTCCGTTAATACGTCATCACATCGGGCACTAAACAGAACGAGACCTGTAACAGCCACTGCAGTTGACATTCACAAGATGAATTTTACAACGGTTTTCCGATACGATGCCCGTGCTGTGTGTTGTCATTTCTGCTAGGCAACTCGGTGTCGCAAGCGGCATTCGTTTGCAGTTGTAGGCGTGTGTTTTATTTCAATATGGGAGTAGGAGTTACTCTACATTTTCGTTAAATTATTTATTAGTAGTCTTCTGTTTTGACATTCAACAGAATGGGCCCTGTAATCGTCTATCCTTTAAATACTCGAAAGAATGTGTTCTGTAATATTTTGTTTTTTCTCTATTTGACACTCAGCTGAATGCTTTTTTTTTAAATAATAATTTTTTAAGTCTTCCCATTTAACACGTGACAGTTTTTAATAGGGTTCCTTTGACTCTCGATAGAATGAGACTTTTAAGTCTTCCAATTTGACACTCGGCGTACGTTAACTCATTTGATTGCTAACAGTGGTTTATACAACAGTCTTCCCGTTGGACAATGGGCCTTTTACAGTCTTCCCGTTTGACACACAACAGTCTTCCCGTTTGACAATGGTCCTTTTACAGTCTCTCTCATTTGACAGTCGACAGATTGTTTTTTTTTCCAGTTCTTTCCATTTGACATATGACTGAATGTCTACTTTGATATTCATCCCGTATTACACTCGACAAACAAGAGGTTCTATTAACAATGACATTCAACAGAATGGGTATATCAATCAGTCTTTCGAGTTTGACACTTGACTGAATATTTTTTAACAGTCTTCCAGTACGACACTCGACAGAACAGATTCAATAACAATCCTCCTATTGTACACTCAAGAAAAATGGACTCTTTCAACTCAACAAAGTGGGTTCTGTAACACTCTACTCTTGACAGAACGGATTCTTTGACCATTTCCCCGTTTGACTCTCGATAGAATGGTCTTACAACAATCTTCCAATCTGGCACTTGGCAGAATACCTTGTTTAATTGTCTTCTCATTCGACACTTGACAGAAGGGGTTCGTTCTGCAAAAGTGCTCCTACTTGGCAGCTAACAGAATAGATTACGTAATAGTCTTCCTTGTTTCAGAATGATCGATCCTTTTGCCACTTAACCTGTGGGGCAGAATTGAAGATTGACAGAAACAGGAACCAAAAACCAAGCAGATAGATTCCTCTATCACTTCAACTGATGGTACAGTTTGACTAAAAGAGATGTTGGAAGAATTGAAACTGCCACCGTTTTATTTTACTGTGGTCAAAGTACATAGTCCAGTTCAATTTAATGTATATTGTTTATAGCCCATGAAGTGATGAAGTTACATCCCTTTGAAGAGAGTGACTAGAAAATCGACGGGCACTCACAAATACTGACTGTCAGTACACGTAAAGACAAAAGGTTAACGTACAATTTGAAGGATATTTTCAAATTACGACTCCACTAACTTTACATATTGTCTTTCCTGTCCTTTCCCCCTTTATTTTCCATTTTAAAAACAACTTATGAAAAAGCCTTTGACTCTTTTTTTCTTTTGATTCCAACTGGTCGTTTTCTGTTTTCTTTTTCTTTTCTTTGTTTCTTCTTCTTCTTCTTCTTCTTCTTCTTCTTCTTCCTCTGCTTCTTCTTCTTCTTCTTCTTCTTCTTCTTCTTCTTCTTCTTCTTCTTCTTCTTCTTCCTCTGCTTCTTCTTCTTCTTCTTCTTCTTCTTCTTCTTCTTCTTCTTCTTCTTCTTCTTCTTCTTCTTCCTCTGCTTCTTCTTCTTCTTCTTCTTCTTCTTCTTCTTCTTCTTCCTTTCTTGTTTGTTTGTTTCTTTGTTTGTATAGTACCTGAAGGAAATAAATGCCTAACTGCTTCCCATCGCAGGTGTCGCGCCGAGTTACGCTGGTTGGACTATTTGTGTCCACAGTTGTCTATTTTGAGCGGGCAATGATTAGCGACTACGTGATGAGATACCTTGGAGCAGCCACTAAATATCCAGCCATCTGCGTTTTGATTTTCCTCTGCGAACTCTTATGCTTTTTTTTTTTGGTGGCACTATCATATTTAATTTAAGATTGAAATAGCAACAACATTTTGTTTTAAAACTGCTGTGAACATCTTTTTATTTAATCATTCCTAAAGGTGTCGATTGTTCAACCGCCGTGCCGTGAATGGTATTTATGTATACTGCGTGTGTGTGTGTATGCATTGTATAATCTCTCCTCTCTCTCTCTCTCTCTCTCTCTCTCTCTCTCTCTCTCTCTCTCTCTCTGTGTGCGTGCGTGTGTGTGTGTGTGTGTGTGTGTGTGTGTGTGTGTGTGTGTGTGTGTGTGTGTGTGTGTGTGTGTGTGTGTGTGTGTGTGTGCGTGCGCGCGCGCGCGTGTGTTCTTTGTGTGTGTGTGTGTGAGAGCGTGTGTGTGATATTTTTAGCATAGAGGAATAAGACAAAAGCGGTTTCATTCCGTTCCTGAGAGTCGCGCTAACTACTTAAGAGTAGACGGTCAACTTCTGTCCATACAGACGTATTTTGGAGTGCTGCGTTCTCTTAGGTGAACAGTTTGTGTGTCGTTTTTGAAATATGCGATGGCGTTTGATTACAGCGCTTCCACAACCTTTCAAAATTCTTCATTTGATTTCATCGGCAAATCACTGCGGTTTGATATTGCAATGTTTCTGTAGTTTTCTTTCCAACTTAGATAACTGGTTTGACAGCAGCCTTGGTTCACCAGTTTGGAATTAGTTTGGCTACGCACAGCTTGAAATATAGTTCATGATGGCTACACATAGTGTTCATGATGGCTACACATAGTGTTCATGGTGGCTACATACAGTGTTCATGGTGACTACATAGTGTTAATGGTGGCTACACAGTGTTCATGGTGGCTACACACAGTGTTCATGGTGGCTACACATAGTAATCCAGTACCTGGCTATAAGTCCCGTGTACATTATGGTGTTAGGAGAATTTCTCACTTGATTTGAGTCAAGGGGCACCTAGGCATGAAAAATCACGGAGGTGATCGGGCACCACCATTGTACATTTTGTGTAATGGCCGATTCAAATATGGCCGGCATCCGCCACGGTAAAAATCCTAACTTTTGTGTTTTTGACAATATATACACTCGTAACACTACTAATCCAACTGATTTTGGTGTGCGGAGTTCATTTCTGGTATTATTTTGTCCATTTGGGGTCATCGTGACCTTCAAATGCCATGGTCAAGGTAATTTTCTTATACCCACGGTCTTGACCGTAACCTGGCGATATTCTAGCAGTAACAACAGGGCTCCTACACATAATGCTATTAATTCTGACATGCATTTTCACTGTATGATTTACTATTTAAGATATAAGTCATTCTGATCTTGAATTCACAAGGGAACGCCATTTTCACCTATTCAACTGAAACTGTCTTTGCTGCCTTTTCACTTTTTTTTCTGTATTGTGTGGTCAATGACACATCCCAACAGAAACAGAAAAAGTTCTCAAGTATGCAACAAACATGCTCATTGTAACTGCAGTTGTCTCTTTCCATCACTGATTGGACCATGGAAAATTATCTGCTTTTCCATGGCAGAATGTGACGCAGCAAACTGCAGTAGAAGAGCACCCACACCTTCGAGTGTCGCACTTGCCTGCGCACTTGCATATTGAGAGCAAAGTGGGTGGCAGGGGCTTCTTGCATTTAGATGGCAACAGGGTGCCAAAATGTTGCTCCCACCCACGTTCTAGGTAGTCCTCACGTTGTTGACTGGCCGCCCCAAACAGATGGCATGCTTTGAGCACCAGAAAGGCTCCTCTGTGGATGTGGCCTCTGATGACACTGCTTGTGGGCGGGAGAGAGTCAATTCCAGCTGTAGCACTGCTGTAGTTCTCCACTCTGAGCTGGTTGAACGTTTCAGCAGTTGTTGATCTGACACTCGTCCAGACATGTACAAGGTACATTTCCGCCAGAGCTTCATCTTGCTCTGACAAGCTGTCTGTCTCTCCAAAGTTCGTCAGATGCTGCACAGGGTCAGCGGCCATAGCAGCGTGCTTCGTCCGCACCTTACTCATACAGTCATCTCCAGCCAGTATGTGTGCTTTGATCACTGACTTGGCCAGCAGTGCTCCAAGCCTAGAAACTGCTTGGTGCAGTGGAAGCATCCCATGCTTCTCATCTATACCAAACTGCTGCCAGATTTCCTTCAACCCCAGTGCTTGGAACTGGGGGTGTAGTGAAGCAGTAGTGAGAAAGTGTCCGTGTCGTTGGAAACTGCTATAACTCTCTTGCACTGTTTGACACGAACGGCCCACTCCACATGTACCACCAGTCTGGCATCTGCCTCTACAGTCCAGCTGTACAGGTCTGGGATTTCTTCACCGCCAGCTGCTTTGGCTGGAAGCACCTCATCATCAGAGACGACAGAGCTGCCGATGATGACAGGATTTCCTTCAGCTCGATTGCTCACCATATCTCGAACCAGCAGCTGAAGATTCTGTTTGTTCTTCTCAGATGCCCAGAACTTCTCAAGCTGTCGAGGGATGGGTGTGTCTGCGTTCATGCCAATAATGTCAATGGGCGTCACATCAGCTCGCCTCATGCGCTCTCCTTCTTTCAGGAAAGCTCAACGTATGAATCTAACACCAGGTGAATGTAGTCCGACTCATGGCAGAGGCTTGTGGCTGATGTGATGACTGCAGTGACTACAGCACCGAGGGTAGAGAATTCTGCTAGCGCCATCTGTCGCATCTTTGACATGAAGTCTACCACAACATGAGTGGGAAGAAGAGACGTCTGATTCCATTGTGTGAGGTCCAGTTCAGATTCAATTCCACCAACAAGTGTTGGTTCCCGCTCACGTCACAAAGTCAACACTTTGTGAAATTGAATCTGAACTGGACCACACACAATGGAATCAGACGTCTCTTCTTCCCACTCATGTTGTGGTAGACTTCATATCAAAGATGCGACAGATGGCGCTAGCAGAATTCTCTACCCTCGGTGCTGTAGTCACTGCAGTCATCACATCAGCCACAAGCCTCTGCCATGAGTCAGACTACATTCACCGGGTGTTAGATTCATACGTTGAACTGTCCCTGAAAGAAGGAGAGCGCATGAGGCGAGCTGTGACGCCCATTGACATTATTGGCATGAACGCAGACACACCCATCCCTCGACAGCTTGAGAAGTTCTGGGCATCTGAGAAGAACAAACAGAATCTTCAGCTGCTGGTTCGAGATATGGTGAGCAATCGAGCTGAAGGAAATCCTGTCATCATCGCCAGCTCTGTCATCTCTGATGATGAGGTGCTTCCAGCCAAAGCAGCTGGCGGTGAAGAAATCCCGGACCTGCACAGCTGGGTTGAAGAGGCAGACGCCAGACTGGTGATACATGTGGACTGGGCCGTTCGTGTCAAACAGTGCAAGAGAGTTATAGCAGTTTCCAACGACACGGACACTTTCGCACTACTGCTTCACTACACCCCTCAGTTCCAAACACTAGGGTTGAAGAAAATCTGGCAGCAGTTTGGTATACGTGAGAAGCAGCGGATGCTTCCACTGCACCAAGCAGTTTCTAGGCTTGGAGCACTGCTGGCCAAGTCAGTGATCAAAGCACACATACTGACTGGAGATGACTGTATGAGTAAGGTGCGGACGAAGCACGCTGCTATGGCCGCTGACCCTGTGCAGCATCTGACGAACTTTGGAGAGACAGACAGCTTGTCAGAGCAAGATGAAGCTCTGGCGGAAATGTACCTTGTACATGTCTGGGCGAGTGTCAGATCAACAACTGCTGAAACGTTCAACCAGCTCAGAGTGGAGAACTACAGCAGTGCTACAGCTGGAATTGACTCTCTCCCACCCACAAGCAGTGTCATCAGAGGCCGCATCCACAGAGGAGCCTTTCTGGTGCTCAAAGCATGCCATCTGTTTGGGGTGGCCAGTCAACGACGTGAGGACTACCTAGAACCACTAGAACGTGGGTGGGAGCAACATGTTGTCACCCTGTTGCCATCTAAATGCAAGAAGCCCTTGCCACCCACTTTGCTCTCAATATGCAAGTGCGCAGGCAAGTGTGACACTCGACGGTGTGGGTGCTGTTCTACTGCAGTTTGCTGCGTCACATTCTGCCATGGAAAAGCAGATAATTTTCCATGGTCCAATCAGTGATGGAAAGAGACAACTGCAGTTACATTGAGCATGTTTGTTGCATACTTGAGACCTTTTTCTGTTTCTGCTGGGATGTGTCATTGACCACACAATACAGAAAAAAAGTGAAAATGCAGCAAGGAAAGACAGTTTTAGTTGAATAGGTAAAAATGGCGTTCACTTGTGAATTCAATGATCAGAATGACCTATATCTTAAATAGTGAATCATACAGTGAAAATGCATGTCAGAATTAATAGCATTATGCGTAGGAGCCCTGTTGTTACTGCTAGAATATCGCCAGGTTACGGTCAAGACCGTGGGTATAAGAAAATTACCTTGACCATGGCATTTGAAGGTCAAGATGACCCCAAATGGACAAAATAATACCAGAAATGAACTCCGCACACCAAAATCAGTTGGATTAGAAGTGTTACAAGTATATATATTGTCAAAAACACAAACGTTAGGATTTTCACCGCAGCGGGTGGCAGCCATATTTGATTCGGCCATTTCGCAAAATGTACCAGGGTGGTGCCCGATCACCGTGATTTTTCCTGTCTAGGTGCCCCTTGACTCAAATCAAGTGAGAAATTCTCCTAACACCATAATGTACACGGGACTTATAGCCAGGTACAGGACTATAGTGTTAATGGTGGCTACACACAGTGTTCATGGTGGCTACACATAGTGTTAATGGTGGCTACACACAGTGTTCATGGTGGCTACACATAGTGTTAATGGTGGCTACACATAGTGTTCATGGTGGCTACACACAGTGTTCATGGTGGCCACACACAGTGTTCATGGTGGCTACACATAGTGTTCATGGTGGCTACACACAGTGTTCATGGTGGCTACACATAGTGTTAATGGTGGCTACACATAGTGTTCATGGTGGCTACACACAGTGTTCATGGTGGCCACACACAGTGTTCATGGTGGCTGCACACAGTGTTCATGGTGGCTACACGTAGAA
>CM031618.1:32458511-32476011 GCA_018398815.1 Conus ventricosus
TCTCTCACCCGAATGTCTCGATTAGGCTACAGGATTGTCGATTCTGTTATGTATTGTTTTATTTGTAGTGTTTCATTTGTTTTGTTTTATTTGTATTGTTTCAGGTTTGAAGACAACCAAAGGCACGATTCCAAAAACAGTGCATCACCAAGACAGCTCGTCACAGCAGCGCCAGCCAGCCGCCTTTGTGCTTCGAGCTCGTGGAGTAACGTCCCTTTCGTTCTTGCGACAGACTGATGAGAGCATTTCAAGTTATAGCCCTAAAAATTGATAAAACAAAAACCAGGTAGAAGGAAACCAGTGTCTGAACACGGTGTTCTAGAATCTACGGTGTGAGTTAGTGTTACACTCAAAAACAAACAAACAGACAGATAAACAAAACGCACAAACTACTGATATCAAATAGTTTCATTGTGCAAGAGTAAAAACAAGAACAACTGATGCTAAATCCGCGCATGTACCATCTTACCATTTCGATTGACGTCAAGTACTGAAATGAGCGCGTTCAAGAAGGAAATACAGATGCTGACCTGATAAGTAGCTTAGTACGCGGACATAGAGGTGGACAGGTGACGAACACAATGGTCACTTCCTTATCAACAGTTTGGTGATAGCGTGAGCGATCATGGCTGTTGACGATCCACTGTGATACCTTTAAACTGTTGGGTTTGAACAAGACTCTTGGATGTGTTGTGGAAAAAGCGAGTGAAGAAAGATCTGTTGCATGAAGAAACGAAGCCCTAGAGTGTCGATCAGATGCACCGTTCCCACTGAGGAGACAGAAGAAAGGCTTACAGAGGAAAACGGACTAATCGAACACACGTCCAACAAAGACTGTGTTCAAGACAATGCTTATTTACACGACTAAAATGTAGAGGTAAACAAGAGGGAATAGTATATATCTTGTTGAAAATCGTAGTGTTTACTCAAGGGTTGAAATTGTGATAGCCCCACGAGAATTACAGTGGTAGAGGTTGAGGACAGACGAAGGGTTTGTTTTTTTCTTTTTTCATCGACATTCCTTGATAACAGGCCAAACAACAAACAGCAATGTCATCTCGGTTTTGACCCGCCACAAAGAAAACATGCCCCCAAATCAACAGACTGCAGATACTCTGGATGCCCACATTATGTAACAAGAGTTGGAACATTTCCAATAAAACAAACTACAAGATAAACAGCTCTGTGACCAACATCAGTGATAAAACAAAAACCAGATCAACAAGAAGGGACGTAACGACTACCGGATTTAAACTGTTGCGTTCAAGAAGGGACGAGTTTTGAAAACCTCCACGAGAAACTTGTGACAAAGATGGAAATGAGCAAAACATGGAAAACACCAGAAAAAATGGATTCGCCATGGACAGACTGTTAGTAACATGGAAGTGAATCAGCATTGCTCGAAAAAAGGTGGTGATTTTAAAGTCTAAATAATGGGACAACTTTTAAATTGCATTCAATATAGGTAAGAATAGAAGCCTGTTTTAGAAAAAAAAAAAAGGAAAAAGCAAGACGTGGTATGTCGTCAGTCCTCTGTCATGTTCATTGACAGAAAATGGCGAGTGCCAGGGAAATCGCTGTCTCTTTGTTGCACCGAGTACCATGTCTGACAGAAATGGAGAATCTAACACAGGCCAACTTCCGACAGAAATGAATTATACTGCTTCCAAGTTGCCAGAAGGGGAATAATTAAGTCTGTGAACAACTTTTTTTTTTTTAATTTCAAAACTGACATGGTAATTTAAACCATTTTCGCCGTGAAATGAAGGTGAAGTGTGAGTCGTACTACACAAACATTTGCAATATATCAGAAAAGAGTGTGATACAGTGATCAAGCTCTTTGAAGAAAAACAAAACAGCCATGGCGAACAGCGAAAGAGATTAAGCCCAACAGAAGTGCACGCAATTTGTGATAACTGTTACACCTGTACATGAGAGACATTTTGGTAGCTGTTTCATAGATAAGGAGTTCTGCAGAGTCCTCATTATCACTAATCAGAGGAAACTTTGGGGGAAACACTGAACATCATAATAGTGAAAATCACCTTTCCTGGGACAGAGAGAAACCATTTCGATTATACCAAATACGAACATACAAATACGTCAAAAGCACCAGACGTCAACAGTGGTTCAGGAAAAGCATCAAGAGAGATCCTCAGACTTCCTCACAGCTGGGGGGACCCAGGCCACACAGGCTTTCTGGAGCCCACGGAGCCCCACCGACCATTGACTCGCTGACAACAAGCTGTGGGAAGTGTTGTGTGTGAAGGGGGGCGGGGCCAGAGGGGCGGAGCCCTGATGCCCGCGGGTGGAGCATGGGGTGTGGTCGCAGTCGCCCCCGGTCACCCTCACATGCCAGAGAGGGAAGCGGAGTGTGTGAGGGGGAGGGGGAGGAGAAGAAAGGAGGGAAGGACGGCAAGAAACGGGAAGGCAAGAAACAGACCGCTAGGACAGGTCAGTCTTTCTTTGTTGTCAGGACTGGTCAGTATATGTTGTCAGGGCTGGCCAGTATTTGTTTGTTGTCCAGGGTGGTCAGTGTTTGTTGTCAGGACTGGTCAGTATGTGTTGTGAGGGCTGGCCAGTATTTGTTGTCAGGGGTGGTCAGTATTTGTTGTCAGGATTGGTCAGTATTTGTTGTCTGGATGGTCAGTGTTTATTGTCAGGGGTGGTCAGGGTTTGTTGTCAGGGGTGGTCAGTATTTGTTGTCAGGATTGGTCAGTGTTTGTTGTCTGGATGGTCAGTGTTTGTTGTCAGGACTGGTCAGTAAATGTTGTCAGAGCTGGCCAGTATTTGTTTGTTGTCAGGGGTGGTCAGTGTTTGTTGTCCAGATGGTCAGTGTTTGTTCTCAGTGGTCAATGTTTGTTGTCAGGATTGGTCAGTGTTTGTTGTCAGTATTGGTCAGTGTTTGTTGTCTGGACTTGTCAGTATATGTTGTCAGGACCCATCAGTATATGTTGTCAGGACTGGTCAGTATATGTTGTCAGGACTGGTCAGTATATGTTGTCAGGGATGGCCAGTATTTGTTTGTTGTCAGGGCTGGCCAGTATTTGTTGTCAGGGGTGGTCAGTGTTTGTTGTCTGGGGGGCCAGTGTTTGTTGTCAGGACTGGTCAGTGTTTGTTGTCAGGGCTGGTCAATGTTTGTTGTCAGGACTGGGCAATGTTTGTTGTCAGGACTGGTCAATGTTTGTTGTCAGGGCTGATCAATGTTTGTAGTCAGGACTGGTCAGTGTTTGTTGTCAGGGCTGGCCAGTATTTGTTTGCTGTCCGGATGGTCAGTGTTTGTTGTCAGTTATCAATGTTTGTTGTCAGGACTGGTCAGTGTTTGTTGTCAGTTATCAATGTTTGTTGTCAGGACTGGTCAGTGTTTGTTGTCAGGACTGGTCAGTATTTATTTGTTGTCAGGGTTGGTCTGTGTTTGTTGTCCAGATGGTCAGTGTTTGTTGTCAGGACTGACCAGTGTTGTCAGGACTGATCCGTGTTTGTTGTTAGGACTGGTCAGTGTGAATAACAATGATCTGTACATTGTTTACTGCCTTATCGCTCTCTTTGTTGAAAGGTCATCCATTTGTTGTTAACACATGCAGAGCAGAGTGAAGGGGGTGGGGGTGGGGAGGAGAACAGGGTAACGAACAACAAAGGTATGATCATATCTACATACATCCCGCAGACAAACGACTCTGATGGGGTCTGTAACCTCTGACCTTCCAGCCCATAAGACAGGCTGTGACATGGCAGTTTCCATACCTGTGACATGGCAGTTCCCATACCTGTGACATGGCAGTTCCCATACCTGTGACATGGCAGTTCCCATACCTGTGACATGGCAGTTCCCATACCTGTGACATGGCAGTTCCCATACCTATGACATGGCAGTTCCCATACCAGTTTTTTAGCCACCCAGTCGGAGTGGGGTCAAAGGCAATGGCCCAGCCCATTTTCATCGAAGCAGGTTGACTGGGCCATAGTAAGTCTGTAGAAGGGCTCATAGAAAAGCCCCAGATGTTGGGCCCTTGCCCATCAGACGGGTAGACCTCGTAGCAGTCTTTGTGCTTGATGTCTGAAATTACTGTTCAGTCAGAGCGCAGGGTTGTCAAGCAGAGGGAACAAAAAGAGAAGGGAAACCTGTCTCTCTGTCTCTCTCTTTCTCTCTGGGCTATCATTATGCATTTTGCCTCCCCATTTGTGCTTATTTTCATTTTTTTACCCCCTGGTGCTTCAAAATCGATTGTCTTGCATCTCCTTGGAATTTTTTGATTGTCAGATTGTTCTAAGCATGCTCTTTCCCGCACCCACTCTCGCCTCTTTGTCCCTCTCTCCCTCTCGCTCTCTCTGTCTATTGCCCTTCCCTGCACTCCCTTCGCTCCTGCGTCTCTCTCTCTCTCTCTCTCATTTTACTTTTTTTTTCTGTATCATGTTGTAGTTCTAGTCACTTTTTGCATGCTTCTGTTGTTGCCTTATCTTATTTTGCATTGTTGACCCTACTCAGGGCGAGGACTGGATGTAAAAAAGCACATCAGTGCTTATCTATTATCCTTGTAAATAAAGAATGAATTTTGTCTTGTCTCTCTCTCTCTCTCACACACACACACACTGGGCTATTGGCAGAGCAGCTTACTGTTAACTGAATGATTGATTGTTCAAGTACTTGGTTGTCAGGCACGAATCATGGCACAAACGCCACCACCAATGGAGGAACGGGCGACGTCAACAATCACGCACAGAGAGGCGGAGCCACGTCTAAGAAAGAGGGCGTGGCTGGGGTTAATAGACAATCAGGGGAACCAATGGGCGCGCCTTCTGACACGGACGCCACCAAGTCGCCGCATGGCTCCGCCCAAAAGCCGATGTCGCCCAATCGCCTTAAGGCAAATTTTTCACTGCTCAATGGTGGGTCCCATTCGGAACAGGGCGTGGCGCCTCACAGTAAAATGCAAACGGTGAGTGAATCTAGTCTGTTTGAGAATCAGCACATTTGAGACTTGTTCTTTTGGTTAGTTGCAAAGGGAGGCGACTGCAGACGGAAATCTAAACAAATCTTAAAACCGTTTAAGTAATACATCCACCAAACATGAACAAACTAATCACAAGTCAAAACACGACGTTTTTTTGGCCTCTTTGGTCTGCTTTAGGCAAGATAAACAACACTTAGGACAACGAAAATGAGGAACGAGCAATCACTTGTCCGTCAAATTTGGCGCAAGATGGGCATTGAATGAATTTCCATTCCCATGAAAACCCATCTTGCCCGGAATTTGACAGATAAGTAGTTACTTGTTATTCATTTTCCTTGTCTCCTAAATGTTGTTTATCTTGCACGAAGAAGACCTTAGAGGTCGAAACGCGTCGTGTTTTGTCTTGTGAATCGTTTGTTCATGTTTGGCAAATGTATACTGACTTCCATAAAAAACGCGAAAAATTGAAAGGCTATTTTTCGGGTGAAAAGGGGTGAATATACAATATTGAACCATTGTGGCAAGTTGTTTGGGTCCAAGACTCACGTGCAGTGAAAAAATTGTGTGAGCAACACATCATTCCCGGCAGTGGAGGGTCAACAAAAATGGCAAACTGGTTGCTGCATGTGAGGCACGTGCACACCATGCAGAGCAAAGTTAACCAGCGACAAGTACGCAGGCATGCAGCCTTTATAAAGCCGCGCTACAAGGTTCAGATAACGACTTGCCGTCTGAGCGCTACAGAGATGCCAAGACTACGAGCAGAGGGACGCAATCGTGCCCTAGGCGATCTGGAGGCTGGTGTTGATGCCAGGCAGGTCGCCAACATCTTTAACGTCCACATCTCAACCATCTATCGTCTGCAGCACCGCATGCGAGTCACTGGTACCACTGATGATCGTCCCCGGCCAGGCTGTCCTCGGGTCACCACACCAAGAGAGGATCGCCATTTTGTTCGAACCCATCTGCGGGACAGGCGGCAAACAGCCACTAACACTGCTCGACAGGTGCCTGGGAATCTCCAGCAACGAATCAGCCTCAACACTGTGCGGCGGCGTCTTCAGGAGAACGGGCTGGCATGTAGGCGTCCTCACAGAGGTCCGGTACTGACACCAAGACACCAGCAGGACAGGCTGCAGTGGGCACAAGCCCGAATCAACTGGCGCATGCAGCAGTGGGGACGCATACTGTTCTCAGATGAGAGCCGTTTTTGTATTGACATGGCTGACGGTCGTGTCAGAATATGGCGTCGACCTGGTGAACGCTATGCTGACTCCTGTGTGGTAGAGCGGAACCCCTGGGGAGGCCCGAACGTTATGATATGGGGTGCAATTGGCATTAACCACGCCATAGGACCAGTCATCTTTCAGAACATTGGTCCTGGTCGCGGACAGGGTGTCAATGCACAGCGCTACATCCACCAGGTGCTCAGACCCCATATCGTTCCTTTTTTTGCGCAACACCCAAACTGGACATTCCAACAGGACAATGCAAGACCACACACAGCCAGGGCCACCCAGCAATTTCATCAGCATAACAACGTCAATGTGCTGCCCTGGCCAGCCTCAGTCCCGATTTAAACCCAATAGAACATTTTTGGGATGAACTTGGCAGACGGTTGGACCTCCTGCGTCCACGACCAGCAACAGCGGCTCAACTTCACCAGGCCATCGTCCATGTGTAGGCTGGTGTGCCAAGGGGACGCATCAACCACCTGGTCCACTCAATGAGCCGCAGGTGTCAAGCAGTTGTCCATGCAAATGGTGGCCACACACGGTATTAGGACTTCAAGCTGGTTTGTCACGTGACCTTGGATTTTCCACACAAAGACATATTGCTGATGACATTTTCACACATTACCGGTGTAATGAATCAAATCACGTTGAATTCTCGCTTCCACTCTGTACAATTGTGACCAATAAAATTCGCCCCTAACCTTCAGCTTGTTTTGCTTTCGCGTTTTTTTTTTATGGAAGTCAGTATATTACTAGACATTTTATGATTAATTCTTCTGGTGTATTTCTTACTATGAAAAGGCGTGGTCTCTTTCAGTCACGTGGTCTGTGAATGCCAGTTCAGAGAAAACAGTTGGTATATCTGAATCAGTTTCTTACCATGCGAGCCTCAGTGTGGCAGGATATGTGTTTAGGGGCTGGGGTCTCCTTTGTGTTGACTGACTTTGAAACAGCTCTCACTTCCTGATTGGAAGATTTGTATGGTTGATCTTGATCAACAGGAACATTTTTGTGGTTGATTTGGGTTAATAGGAAAATTTTAGTCCATAGGAAAATTTGGTTGATTTGGGTTGACAAGAACATTTAGTTGATTTCTTCTTCTTCTTCTTCCTCATTCGCCATCCCGTTAGATGAGCAGCCCGGTGTCCTCGATGATGGCTGCTGTCCGTCGCAGCTCCTCCAGGGTACCGTACAGCTTGGCTTCCACTGCTGTCGGTGTTGGCCAGTACTTTCTCTTTGTCTGACCACCGACCGCTTGGGGTGGGCCCCTTTGAGGCATAGGGCCCGGCTCCCGACCTCCCCGGCGGGTCTCCGAAGGTCGAGCGCCACATCGAAATTCTGTGGACTGCATCATCATGGAAGCGTGGATGCGTGGTATCGTGGTTTAAGTTGCGCCAGTGGCCCGATACCTCCGTCTTCAGCTGGAGTTTTCTTTTGGGGTGCCTCACCCTTAGCTCATGGCCTGTACGTCCTGCCCTGTGAGCACAGGGGGGATTGTTTCTCCAAGGATCCCACCCCGGGGCTAGAGGTTATACCGCGCCTCTTGACCGCATGATGAGCCCGTCATAGAACACATGGGGTATTTCAGTGAGGACAACAGCGCCACCTGTTGACCCACCCCGTCCTGGTAGGAACATCGCCAGTTGATCCGGGACTGCTTATTCGCAGCTAACCCCCATATCTGAGGGCCGTTCCCCTATCTGCCACCTTGGGGACCCGCCGGGTTGGGGATGGTCGCCCCACTACTGAATTGGAAGCAGCCTGATCCCGGATTTAGTTGATTTGAGTTGATGGGAACTTTTGGGGGTGATTTGGGTTGTCGGGAAGATTTGTATGGTTGATCTGGGTTGACAGCAACCTTCGGCTGATCAGTGTTGACAGGAACATTTAGTTGATTTGAGTTGATCGGAATTGGTGTTGTTGATTTGAGTATAGGAAAATACTTGTGCCATTGATTTGTGTTTACGAGACCATTTGTATGTTCGATTTGGATTGACAGAAACATTTGTATGAATGATTAGGGTTGACGGGAACATTGACATGGTTGATTTGGGTTATAAGAACATCTTTGTAGTTGATTTGGGTTGACAGAAAGATTTGTGTGGTCAATTTGAGATGACAGAGACATTTGCATGGTTGATTTTGGTTGACTGGAACAATTGTGTTGATGGGACCACTTAGCTGATTTGGGCTTACAGATATACTTGGCTGGTTGATTTGGGTATTGCTGAACACTTGTCTGGTGGATTTTTATTGAGAGGGCCACTTGGTATGAACAGAGGGAAACTTGGCTGATTGATTTGTGCTGAGAAGAATACTTGTCGTGTTTATTGGATCGAGGGAAACACTGGACTGATTTGGGTCGATGGGAAGCACTAAGCTGGGTGATTAGGGTTGAGGGGAACACCTGGTTGGTTGATTTGTATGGAGAGGAACATTGGGCTTCACTGATCCGAACCTGATGGGAGGACGTGTCTGTGGTTTGGTTTGCAGGAGGCACTTCAGACCACAGCGGCAGACAAGGTTCAAACCCATGCTGGTCCTGCCAAGCCATTCCAGTGAGTTGTTTGTGTTGAGAAGAATACTTGTCTTGTGTGTGTGTGGTGTGTGTGTGTGTGTGTGTGTGTGTGTGTGTGTGTGTGTGTGCGTGTGTGTAGTAGTAGTAGTAGTAGTAGTAGTAGTAGTAGTTGTGTATATGTCATTCATACTGCATGTGTTAGTTTCAAATTTAACCACCCCATCAACCTAAAAACGAACAAACAAACCAACCAAACCCTAATGATAAAACTAGAAAACTACAAATGGTTTTGATGTGGGAGAACATAGTGAAAAGTAAGGGACGGATGAAGAGGTCCTTTCGTTTTTTTTTTGTTTTTTTTAAAAGTAGATTTAGCAGTAGGTATATGATTGACTCACATAAAAGTAACCTCATAAGTATAAGATGATAAATATGAGAAACTATAAGTACTTACTGATTGGACTTTTTGATAAAGAAAGAAATAATTCATAGGTTAATACCAGTGATTCAATTCTGATATGTATAAAGCATGGGTATAAATTGTTTTATAGTGGCACATGAGAGAATATGATCAGCTGTGATGTTCTGTCCAGAAACACATGAGACATTTTTACTGAATTTTGTTGTAAAAGCATCGACTTTCCACCTATACATAAGGGACGATAAAATTCTGCTGATGTGGGAGTGTGTTTCAATATTTGCGATACTAAAATCTGTGCAAATAGGCTTATTGTGAGACTTTTAAAATTAATTCTGGAAATGGTTCCAAGCAAATGATTCCACTATACTATATTGTTCTTAAACCGAAAGTGGAAAATTCATTCTGATAGACTCTGTACTACATTTTGCACCTTGTTTTGCAGCTCTGTCTACTTTATCGTTATAATAAAACGAACAGTGTGACGGTATCCAGCAGAAAGTAATTGCCGTGCCTTGTAAAGAGAGAGCATGTGTGTGTGCGTGTGCGCGCGCGCGCGCGTGCGTGCGTGTGTGTGTGTGTAAAAAAGAGAGAGAGTGTATATTTCACATGCTGTGTCATTTTGTGTGTGTGTGTGTGTGTGTGTGTGTGTGTGTGTGTGTGTGTGTGTGTGTGTGTGTAAAAAGAGAGAGAGAGTGTGTATATTTCACACGCTGTGTCATTGTGTGTGTGTGTGTGTGTGTGTGTGTGTGTGTGTGTGTGTGTGTGTGTGTGTGTGTGTGTGTGTAAAAAAGTGAGTGAGAGAGAGAGAGTGTATATTTCACATGCTATGTCATTGTGTGCGTGTGTGTGTGTGTAAAAAGAGAGAGAGTGTATATTTCACATGCTGTGTCATTGTGTGCGTGTGTGTGTGTGTAAAAAAGAGAGAGAGTGTATATATTTCACATGCTGTGTCATTGAGTGTGTGTGTGTGTGTGTGTGTGTGTGTGTGTGTGTGTGTGTGTGTGTGTGTGTGTGTGTGTAAGAGAGAGAGAGAGAGTGTGTATATTTCACATGATGTGTCATTATGAGTGACAAAGAGAGAGAGAGAGAGAATGTGTTTCACGTATTCTCTGTGTGTGTGTGTGTGTGTGTGTGTGTGTGTGTGTGTGTGTGTGTGTGTGTGCGTGCACACGCACGCATACCCATTACCCCTCCAGCTCTCTCTGCCATGTTCCAGTGGGGAAAAAACCCCATTATCTCCTGTGATGTCAGAAGTTCCCGCCTCCAGCGCACACACACTCCTTCTCCTCCCCCCCCCCCCCCCCCCCCCCCTCTCCGTCTGGTCTTGGCTTTGGCCCAGTGTTTTCTCCTGCATTGTTTTCCCCTGTTCCCAACAGAACACACTCTTGAGGCGGTTGAAAAAAATATCATCTAGGGTCTTTGAAGGGAGATAACTCGATAGCTTCCGGTGATGTGACCTTGATGAATCGGTGAGGCGTCATAAGATGAAAGACAGCTTGCTTCACGCCCGGACGACTGCGTGGTCCTTTGGTTCATGGAGAAGTCGGAGAACAACAGCAGTGGGTTTTTTTTAGACTGGCAAACAACTGGAACGATCGGCTTACAATATAAAAATAAATTCGTTAACAGGCCATAAGAGCAGTCGACCGTTAGCTGAGTTGAAGAAATGTGACAAACGGAGGGGAAAAAATGGCGTGGCTTATTAGCTGTGGCAGCAGGTGAACAATAGGTTTTGGGTCTCGGCTGAAAAGGAAGTTTACAACTTGCAAGTGGACGAATGACGTACCCCAGCATCTGTCTGTCTGCCTGTTTATCTATCTGTCTGTCTGTCTATCTATCCTATCTGTCTGTCTGTCTGTCTATCTAATCTATCTATCTGTCTATCTATCTATCTATCTATTTGTCTGTCTGTCTATCTATGTCTGTCTATGTATCTATCCCATCCTATCTATCTGTCTGTCTATCTATCTATCTATCTGTGTGTCTGTCTGTCTATTTCTCTCTCTCTCTCTCTCTGTATCTCTCTATGTATATATATATATATATATATATTATATATAGAGAGAGAAGAGAGAGGAGAGAGACAATGACAATGACAATGACAATTTATTGAGTAAACAAGATGTTCATTTCAAGGGATCAAACACAAAAATCTATTCAATTTTGTAATAGGTCCAACGTAAGGTGATATTGATTCTCTCTCTCACTCTCTCTCTCTCTCTCTCTCTCTCTCTCTCTCTCTCTCTCTCTCTCTCTCTCTCTCTCTCTCTCTCTCTCTCTCTCTCTCTCTCTCTCTCTCTCTCTCTCTCTCTCTCTCCGTCTCATCTCCTCTCATTTTTCATTTTTTTTATAGTTCCACTGTAGCAATATATTCCAATATGTATTTTCTTTCCATATCAGATATCATTTATTCTGCTAGCTCTACAATTCGAATTTCCGATCGTTTTTGAAATGCTTTATACAAAAACCGAGACAGCTGACTTACGGACACCTCATCGTCACACGACATCACAAAGCCAATGTTGCCGTTTGCTCTATGGATAACACTGGCATCTTTTCTGAAAAGGTTTTTAGCCTCACAATCAAACAACACATGAGATTCATCTTCAAGATGCTGCTTACAAAGAGGACACAGCAAGTGTCGTGGTACAACATCTTTTCTGTATCGCAGTTTGTGAACAAAGATGGGGGAAATTCCGAATCTAAACTTCGTATATATTTCTTTGTAGCATTTTGGGATACTATAGTCTAAGTATTTTTCAGTTTTCAACGTATGCTTGAAGCAGCTGTAAAATTCAAAACGATCTTTGGTTTCAATTTTGTCATGCCACATTTGTCCATATTGGTCAGTCAGTCTTTGTTTAAATAAAGACAGAAAACTTCTTACGTCACCAACATTATGTTGTTGCCAGACATCACCGAATCCGTTTACACAAAGCAATTGTTTGACTTGAAATGCCCACGTTCTTTTGCCCAACTCTTGTAAATAGTTTAACATAATATAGGCTTTTCTTGGCAACCTTGTGGCTGGCATGTTGCACACTCTAAGCCAGTAGCGGATGCATCTTACTGCTGCCAGCACATACAAGGGATAACGACCGAGTTCCCCCAAGACCATACTGTTCGGTGACTGCATACCAACATTCAAACACCTTTTACATGCAAATAAGTGGGTTTTTTCAATAACATCGAGTTGTTGATAACCCCATATCTCTGCCCCATAAAGTAAAATAGGAGTAACTTGGGTATCAAACATTTTGAAAAAAACTTCCCTGGGAACATCCCCTAGTTTCCAAAAGCACCTGAGTAATTGGCTAGTTCTGATCTTACCCTTCTTTGCAAGTTCTTCGACAGCGCATGTCAAGGATAATTTGGTTGTAAAATGTAGACCCAAATACTTATAACTGTTTACCACTTTAATATCTACATTTCCATATTTCCACTTTTCATTAACCCCAGAAATCCCCCTTTTCTAAATACAATTATCTTGGTCTTGTCTAAGTTTAGTTTAAGGGAGAAGTTATCAGCAAAACCTTTGAGGATGTCAATTTGTTTTTGTAGACCGGCAGGGCAGTAGGAGGCGAGAGCCACATCATCAGCAAAAAGGAGAATTAGAATCTGAGTCACGTCGGGTGTTAGTTGAACACCGTGCTGACCATTCTGCGCAATCTCTAGCGCCAGTTCGTTTATGAAAAATGAGAATAATATAGGGGACAGGACACAACCTTGTCTCACTCCCGCATTGCATTCAAAAAAGTCTGTCATGCTACTGGGACATCTTACACACGATCTCACACAACGATACATTGTTTTCAGCATCCTTAACATTTTGCATCCAACGCCCATATTTCGAAGTACATTCCACAGGATATTTCTATTTACAGTATCGAAGGCTTTTTTAAAGTCGACAAAGCAAACATACAGTTTACCTGAATTTTTCAAAAGATATCGTTGCACAATAGCATACAAGACAAAAATGTTATCTGAAGTAGAATAACCGGTTCTGAAGCCACTTTGTTCTTCAGCAATCTTTCCATTCCTTTCGGCCCAGTTAACAAGACGATTATTTAATATTTTTGCAAACATTTTTCCAAGTATACATAATAACGAGATACCTCGATAATTGCTGGGATTATCGGTATCTCCAGCTTTGAATAACGGCACAACGATTGCATCATTCCACGCACTTGGATATTGTTGTGTGTCAAATATATGATTAAATAAGTGCAAAAGAAAAGGCAAAGTTTGATCCAAGGAATATATCAACATTTCTGGCAAAATACTATCTGGTCTGGAGCCTTGTTCTGCTTGAGAGACTGGACAACATGCCTTATTTCGTCCGTGTCAATCGGTTTATCCAACTCCTCGATATATTCGTTGTTGTCCCCACTGTCAGTCGCAATACGCTCTACGTTTTCATTTGCTTTGAACACAGACTGGAAATGATTGCCCCATTCCTGATCGGTGATATTTGGTTTGCTTTGTGCTTTACGGTTAATGCTTTTTACTTCTTTCCAGAACTTACTGGAATTCTCTTTAGCCTTTAAAATAAGAGTTTCAAGTTTTTCTTGTTTAAAGATTTTTTGTTTACTATTGAGTAAACGTCTATATGTAATTCTACTTCCAACATACTTAAGCCTTAACTGGTTTTGTAATTTCTTGACTTTACAACGAGTGAACATCCTCCAGCAACGTCTCATTTCTTTTTAGCTGTTCTACACTCGTAGTCGAACCAACTATTGGATTTAGGGCCGCTGCCGATTCTACGTTTCATGCATTCTGCTGCCTGAAGTAGTCCTTCATTTAGACACTTCACTGCTTCGTCAACTGACACTGTCCCGAGATTTATGGTGGCTTTGTTCAGAGCACATTGAAAATCATTGCTATGTATGTACTGGCAAAATAGCTCTTCTTTATCTTTGTCCCAAACAATTTTCTCTGTATATGTTACTGTAGGCTCATCGTCCCTGTTTCCATTACAATTTATACTCAATACCATTGGCATATGCTTAGAGTTGAACATTTCGCCCACTTTTATTTGCATGGTTTTGTGATTCATTTCTTTTGAACAAATAAAATAGTCTATTACACTACTGCCAGTCGAACACACATATGTAAATTTTCCCTCTTCGTCCCCGGCACAAGATCCGTTCAAAATCGTTAAATTGCAAACTGCACAAAGCTCAAGAAGAACACGACCAAAGTGGTTAACAGTTTCGTCCTGGGATTGCCTCTGCTCACATAAATCAGACTGAATAAAGTCATTATCATCTTCTGGTTCACATGAAGTAGCATTTAAGGAACAAGTCCTTGCATTGAAATCACCACACAGTAAAAACTCGTACGGTTCGTTTTGAGACTGGACATAATCAAGAATACATTCTTCAATCACATTTATACTGGACCTGAAGGGAATATGGGGCTGTCTATAGTAAGGACTGTCAGGGGGACATACATAGGCACCGCACAATATCAAATGATTTTTGTTCATTAACATGCTTTTATCGAACTCTATAACCACAATATTATCTTTTGAAATGTCTGATGATTTGATAAAAACCTTCAGAGATCGTTTCACTAGAATTAGTACTCCCCCGCTACACCGACCCTGTTGAGAGAGCTTTACTGCTGGACTCATAAACTGAACAAAGTTGGGGAAACAGTCAAGGTCAGTTTGGTACTTGAGAAATGTTTCTGTAAAACAAATTATATCAAATTTTGATACGTACTGTATGAAATCTGACTCAGACAGTTTTGAAAGAAGACCTTCGACATTCCAGTTCAGAATACAAATTGTCGGATCTTTCCTCGATGAAATATTAGTAGTTTCTTGTCTATTTTTCGTAGAATTTTTGAAATGGCTACCATAGCTTGTAGACTGTAATGCCTTTCGGTTTTCAATGTTATTGGGCACCGGACGGCGATTGCTGCCATTACTGAAGCAAGATTGTACACGGTCCACACGCTTAATGTCATCGTGACGTTGTTGGCTGGAGATCGCGTGTCCTTCGCCGGCAGCCTGGCGTCATTTTTGGGGTTGTTTTCTCAGCATCGTGTCGATTCGCTCTTGGGCGTGACCCTCGGTTTTCCTTGGAACTTGACGATCCCGCAGAGTCATGGAACACGCTGACGCTGACGATGTTCCTGCAGGTGAATGGGTTGGATGTCCGTTTCCTGACCAGGAGATCGCCCCCCACGTCCAAACCCCCGTAGAGAATTCCTGACGTTGCCTCCGTTAGATCTGGTTCCACAAGATCCTCTGCCCCTGGTGTGAGCGCGTGGTCCTGTAGAACTGCCAGGCGACTTGTAGGAGTCGTGCTGAGATACGGAGTTGTCGCCCCGTTCTTCCTGTAATGCAGCTTGGATGTCCGTGTGTTCCTGGCTTCCGCGGGATCGATGACGGACTGGGGAATGAAGGGAGTGGGGATGACGGACTGGGGAATGAAGGGAGTGGGGATTAGGTGAACGGGGACGAGGGAGGAGGAAGACAGATCGTGGGGGTAAGAGGGGGAGGGGGGATGAAAGTGTGTATCTGGGGAGGAGGTAGTACGGGTGAAGGGGAGGAGGATGGGTGATGGTGAGTGGAAGGGAGGGGAAGGGATCGACGAGCAGGGTTGGGGAGGTGGGAAGACGAGGAATAGTGTCAGAGAGCGGGAGAGGGCAAGAAAGAAGGGGAGAGGAAGGAGAGGAGCAGGTATAAAGGGAGGATGTGGGAGGGAACGAGCACGAAGGGGAACAGGAAGAGAGGACTGGGGTGACGTATGGTAGTCCTGTGGTGGCTGGTTCCTGGCAGCGCCTTCCTCCTTGTCGACATCAAGAAACTGCTCATGTTCATCGTGGCTTTGTCTCTTGTATTTGATGAGTTTAAACCCTCTGTAAAAGGCTGTATATCCACCTTTCTTCAGTTCATTGAGTGTGTGTCGTTGTTGTTCTGTCAAATTTGACAGAGAGAGAGAGAGAGAGAGAGAGACGCAGATAGATAGATAGGCCTATGTAACAAAAGCGGCAGAGGGGAAACAACAAACAAACAAAACAAACAAACAAAATCAAAACACGAGGTTGAAACAACTCTTGAGCCTGATTCATCTTCTTTCCGTTTTAACTTCACTTCATCTTCAGTACGACCAAGATCAATGTCGTATTCAAGAACAAGAGGTACGTCAAAAAAAAAAAAAAAAAAGGAAATCTCTCCGAATTACGTTCAGCCACTGCTTTTGTTCCCGTGCAACAAACAAGAGTCGCCTCCCCTGACTGGCAGGATGGTTGGGTGAGTTTAACGTCCTCACAGCCAATGCATTTTGGGACAAGTTGTGTGCTGCAGCAAGCTTCGGCACGTGGAGTCAGTTGACTGGCAGACTTGGCAGCTGGCAGACTTGGTTGGAGACTGTGTCTGCGTTGGGGAGGATGTACGTAGAGTAGTCGGTTCCCTCACAGGCAGAAAAGCCTGGATCAGGTTGGTCGTTCGTAGGCAGTCCTGGCAGAGTACTCCTCCTCGGCGTTTGCACTCTGTGTTCAGCTGGCCACACCCACAATAAGAATTTTGCGCTTAATCATTACGTAATCCACGTACGCATTTTGAGGTGTTACATCAATTTGTTGCCAAAAAAAAAAAGATATTAAACTGATGATAGATCCAATGCTCCCCCCCCCCCCCTCCCCCACCCTCCGCCTCCCACCAATTATTTCTCTTGTTTTAGGGGATTTCTGCCGAATAGATCATTCACATCTTGGATACGTGAACGACTCCTTACCAGACGTGTCACATCTCAGGCCTTCGCACTCACCCATGACCCTTTCCGTGCGCAGCCAGCCGGTGAATCGGAAGTGGGACAAGAGTTATCATTTCTTGCTCTGCCTTGGCTTAAGGCTGTGTCAGGCCAATTGACATAGGCTAGAACACCAAGGCTACATCAAAATGTTGTTATGCTCTGCATAGTTATGCGGGGATTGTCTTCAGTTGTGACAAGCTCCTAGCGTAACATTATTAGTCTCCAGAATCTCCCGAAGTCGGAGTGTGGCTGCCCATGGGGGGGGTAATCAAAAACGGTCACACATGTAATGTTCTCATCCCCAAGCTGATGCATTTGTACCATAGTGTTCAAATATTTCGGCTGTTTGGATGATCCCTGGAGTCTTGTAGCCAGGATACGACGACGACGACAACAACAACAACCACAACAACAACAATAACACAACATCATCTCTTGCATGATGAAACATGAAAATTTAGGAAGGGGAAGGTAAAAAAAAGGATGGTTGAAATTTTTTTAAAAGTATATGTGGGAGGAAGGAGGAATGGGTGAGGGTGGAGAGGATAATATCAGCATCGTTAAACTGGCGTTACCTCTACAGTTTCATTAATAACATATATTAA
>CM031618.1:32478511-32483511 GCA_018398815.1 Conus ventricosus
AAGCTCTTCTCTCTTCTAAGGGTTTCCATTCTAATTTCCTCATGTTCTTCCTAGTATTCCCCTTTTCTCTGATGTGGTTCCCTGTTACGAACCGTGCTGCTCTCTTCCGAATCTTTTCGAGGTTATCAATGTCCTTTAGATGGTAAGGATCCCAAACTGAGCAACCATATTCCAGTACTGGTCTAACCAGTGTTTTGTAGCAGTCGTCTTTAACCTTTTGGGGGCAGTCATTGATATTCCTGTATAAGAAAGCTAAGATGTTATTTGCTTTCTTACATACTAAATTGTAATGTTCTTTCCATTTGAGACGACTATCTATAATCACGCCTAAATATTTTGCAGCATTAGTTTCTTTAAGAATAGTATTATGGATAGAATAATCTGATCTAATTGGTGAGCGTTTGTTACATATACGCAACACTTTACACTTTTGGGGATGAAATTCCATTTTCCAAGTTCTTTCCCACTCTTGTAAAGCGTTTAGATCTTCTTGTAGAATGCGTGTATCATTCTTGCTTCTGATTGTTCTATATACTAAGCTGTCATCTGCAAAAAGCCTTATAGTAGTTCCAGGAGAGAGATTTCTACTTATGTCATTTATATAAATTAAGAAAAACAAGGGCCCCAGAACAGTTCCCTGTGGTACACCTGGCAAGACTGGTTTACAATGGGATGACGACCCTTCCACAACAACTTTCTGCGTTCTCCCAACGAGGAATGATCTAGCCCATTTTAGCAAAGAACCGCCAATGCCGATGTGTTTTAATTTAAGCAGCAGGCCCTCATGGTCAACCT
The DNA here is from genome assembly GCA_018398815.1 of Conus ventricosus. Lineage (NCBI taxonomy): Eukaryota > Metazoa > Mollusca > Gastropoda > Neogastropoda > Conidae > Conus > Conus ventricosus. The sequence continues at coordinate 32,479,307 of CM031618.1, forward strand.
TATCAAAGGCTTTAGAAAAGTCTAAAAATGAGTGTGTGCGCGTGCTTGGCACACACGGTGTTCGCGCGTGTGTGTACAATATAAGTATGTATGGACAAAGTCATGTTCTTTGAAACACCACCAGAGGTGACGTGTACGTGCACACGTGATCGTATATACGCGATGTCTGTGTGTATAGCACGGAAATGGCGATGGTGATGGTGGTGGTGGTAGTTGTAGAAATCGACCATTATATTTACTTCCCTCTCTTGAAAACAGGGACGGACAGAAAATCTACATGATAGAAGTGAAAAAGTCATTGCAAGTGTAACGATAATAATTTATGATGCATTTGGTTTCAGTGTTACTGCCAGTCAGCAAGAGTTCTTCAAGATGCTGGACGAAAAGATAGAAAAGGTGAGCGTTTTGTAGGAAGGGGGAGTCACTCTCCGATGGACTGGTTTGGTCAGCCTTCTCTCCCCTGTCTGTCCCAGTGTCTTTGTGTATCACTGTGCCCTCTCTCTCTCTCTCTCTCTCTCTCGTCCAGTTTCTCTGTAGTCGGTCTGTCTCTTCCTCTTTGTCTGTGTCTCTCTGTCCCAATTTCAAAATCATCTCAGTGCCTGTGTTGTCATGTTCCGCTTTCACAATTATCAACCTTTTTTTTCTTATATCCATTTTTACGCCCCCCCCCCCCCCCCCCTCCACACACACACACACTTCCCCAGTGACCCTCTTCTTCATCGCCCCAGCCCCTCCTCTGTTACTTCAAGCATTTCCCCCATTTTTCCTTTTTTAGTTTTCTTTCTTTCTTTCTTCAGCAGTGGCCTTTTGTCTTTGTCCCAGTGGCCTGTGGGTTTTGACGGCTACCCCGCCCCATCCTGCGTTCCATTCCTCCCTTTACACGCCCTCCACACACACACACGCGCGCCGCGCGCGCGCGCGCGCACACACACACACACACAAACACACTCGCGCACGCACACATACACACACACCTTTCCACACAATCACGCACCTTTCCCAAGTCTTCTGGACATGACCGTTCACCATGTGTGTACCGTCAATCCGACTCTTGATTTGACGTCATATGTAATCCACGTCATCGTCGCTTATATCTGAACGTGTCGGTGAAGCATTGCGCGACAGTTTACCAACAAAGATCTAGGTCAGTCAGTCAGTGCCCGCGACAAATGGGAAGACTTGATTCTGCCTCTAAAAGTAGGGTTACTGGACATTCGTGACGTATGGGAAGACTTGATTTATCCAATAAAGGTATGGGTCACTGGTAATACATGATGTATTAGAAAATTTGGTTCTTTCATATAAAATATGGATGACTAGACATCCGTGATGTAGTAAGAAGACCTGGTTCTTCCATTTGAAAAAAAAACCCGACAACTGGATATCTTTGACGTATTAAAAGACGTAGTCCTTCCATTCAGAATATGGATTACTGGACAACCATGACGTATTCGCGGACTTGGCTCTTTCTCTAAAAAGTATGGATTATTAGACATGCATGTTGCATTAGAAGACCTGCTTATTCCGCTGGGAGTATTGATCACTGGACTTAACGTGAAATATTAGAAGACTTGCTTCTTCCTCTTAAATTAAGAGTTCCTGAACAGTCGTGATAGGTTAGAGACTCCGTTCTTCCAATTAAGTGTGAATTATGGGGCATACACAGGCGGCTTGGTTCTTCTTCTGAAAGTAGGATTTACAGGACATCCATGACGCATCAGAAGACATAGTCCTTTCGTTAAAAGTATGGAGTGGTGGACATCGCTGACGTGTCAGAAGACTTTGTTCTTCCTCTGAAATCATGAGTTTCTGGACATATTGGGTGCATTAGACGTATCACAAGACTTTGCTTTTGAACTTAGTTCTTCCATCAGGAGTATTGGGTTCTGGACAGTTATCCATGAATTAAAAGACTTGGGTTTTTTCCACTGAAAGTATGAAGAATTGAACATCCTTTCACATGTCAGAAGACAGGATTCTTCACTAAAAGTGTGGGTTACAGGACATCTATACTGTATTGAAAGATGTTATTCTTCCACTAAAAGTATGAGTTTCGGGACATCTATAACACGTTACAAGACTAGGAGTTTCCACAAAAAGTATGAGTTACTGGACATCTGTAACGTATTTAAAGACTCGGGGTTTCCACTAAAAGTATGAGTTAGTGGACATCAATAACGTATTAAAAGACTTGCTTCTTCCTCTAGAAAGATAGGTTACCGGGCATCCACATGGCATAGCAGCTGTTGTTGTTTTTTTCGGAGAACATACTGGCCACTGGACAGTCGGGACATAAAGTGAAAGTGTTCCATTTAGGTTTTCAATCCATACCGATCACAGGTAGCGTGGTAGACTAAGAGAACCTTCCCTGGGCAGTGTGTGGGAAGGGAAGGGGGGGGGGGGGGGGGAGAAGGAGACGGAGGTTGAGGGGGCCTAGGGCTCCGCATTGGCACTGCCAGAATGACAACTGAACGTTAATATGGACACGTAAAAGGTCAGTCTGTGTGTTGGGCATCGGCAGCATTTTGACCAGCGATATCTGACGGTGAACTGGATTCTTACCTCTTGAGTCAAGCAGGCATCCCAAAGTGATAGTTACCCTGTCCAGGCGATTCCATGGCCACAGATCGAACATTAAAAAAAACAGACAACAAAACTCATAACATTAGAACCCAAACACAGAGTGTTGGTAGGACTGATTTAACATGCAGGGAAACTTTAGTTGCCAAACATTTCCAAAGCAGTGGACATAGTGAGGAGGATCTCCGTGTCACTCCTATTGAACTGATGAAAACACTTGATGCCAGACAGAGAAGAACACGTGAAAGGTACTGGCGGCATAAGATTAGGACAAACTACCCCAATGGCCTCAATGTCTGGGACTAGCTGAATGTAGGGTACCACACTTCTTACTTTCATGTAACAGACACATGCGCGCACACACACACACACACACACACACACACACACACACACACACACACACACGCATGCAAGCACGCACGCACACACACACACACACACACACACACATTTAGGCACACACACACATACACACACACACACACACACACACATTTAGGCACACACACACATTTAGGCACACACACACACACACACACACACACACACACACACACACACACACACACACACACTCACACACAGAGAGTCACTCACACACGCACACACATGCACGCAAACACACACACACACACACACACACACACACACACACACACACACACACACACACACAAATGCTCACTCACACACACTCATTCACTCACTCACTCACACACACACACACATACACGCATGCATGTATGAACGCACACACGTAAGTATTCACACACAAACGCAAGTATAGACATATAGAAAGGATCACACACAAACGCAAGTATAGACATATAGAAAGGATCACACACAAACGCAAGTATAGACATATAGAAAGGATCACACACAAACGCAAGTATAGACATATAGAAAGGATCACACACAAACGCAAGTATAGACATATAGAAAGGGATGGGTAGGGATTGTATGGTGGGAATGAGAGTTAATGGGAGGGAGGATGGTGGGGGAAGTGAGAGATAAGACTTTTCAGGTTTCAGTTGAATGTAATGTGAGTCTATACAACAGTACCATTTGCATGTGAAATTCATAAATGTGTTTTCCACTACCTTATTGTAAGCACAAGATGCATTTTTAAAATGATGGAGTTAGGGGAGAGGGTGTTGTCGGGTATCTTTAGAGGCACCAGTGTGAGCTTGAACTCATTTCCGTTTTTTTTTTTTTTAAGTCTTGACTGACCGCCCCATGTTTTTATTTCACATAAGCTCATTGCTGCCTTTTCTTTCTTTAATTCTGGTAGGCTTCTGTTAGGATTTTAAAGCAGTGAGTGGGAATTCAGGTGAATTGTGAGTGAGAGATGATCAGTCTTAGAATATAAATGCTGTGCTTTGGGCTGTCATTTTGTGGGCCCTTGGTTTTTTATGCTTGACAAAGGTTTTACCAATAAACCGAAAATTTGCAATATGCTTATTGGGTGTTGGTGGTTTTTACTGTTCAATTTCTTTCTTTCTTTCTTTCTTTCTTTTTGTTTTTCTTTTCTTCTTTTTTCGTTGCCAACAAGACTTCCCCGAAAACACTTCACCATATTCCAGCTGCTGTCTAGTTTCCCACTGCCAGCTCAAAATCACTGA
>CM031618.1:32501011-32596183 GCA_018398815.1 Conus ventricosus
GTCAGGGGTGGGAAAGGGGAAATGAATGAATGGTCAGGGGGTGGGGAAAGGGATGGGTAATGGTCAGGGGTTGGGGAACGGATGGGGTGAAGGTCAGGGTGGGGAAGGAAGGGGGTGAATGGGCAGGGGTGGGGAAAGGAAGGGGGGAATGGTCAGGGGTGGGGGAAGGGAAGGGGGGAATGGGCAGGGGGGGGGGAAGGGATGGGTTGAATGTCAGGGTTGGGAACGGATGGGTGAAGGGTCAGGGGGGGGGAAGGAAGGGGTGAATGGTCAGGGGGGGGAAAGGGAAGGGTGAATGGTCAGGGGTGGGAAGGGAAGGGTGAATGGGCAGGGGGGAAAGGGAAGGGGTGAAAGGTCAGGGGTGGGAGGGATGGGGTGAATGGTCAGGGGTTGGGAAAGGGAAGGGTGAATGGGCAGGGGGTGGGGGAAAGGGATGGGTGAATGGTCAGGGGTTGGGAACGGATGGGAAGGGGCAGGGTGGGGGAAGGGAAGGGGTGAATGGTCAGGGGGGGGGAAGGGATGGGGTGAATGGTCAGGGGTGGGGAAGGGAAGGGGGGAATGGTCAGGGTGGAAAGGGATGGGGTGAATGGTCAGGGGTGGGGAAAGGGAAGGGGTGAATGGTCATTGGGGGGGGAAGGGGAAGGGGGGAATGGTCATTGGGTGGGGAAAGGGAAGGGTGAAATTTTCAGGGGTGGGAAGGGAAGGGTGAATGGTCAGGGGGGGAAGGGAAGGGTGAATGGTCAGGGGTGGGGAAGGATGGTATAATGGTCAGGGGGGGGAAGGGAAGGGGGGAATGGTCAGGGGTGGGGAAAGGATGGGATGAATGGTCAGGGATATGGGGAAGGGAAGGGGGGAATGGTCAGGGGGTGGGAAGGGAAAGGGGTGAATGGTCAGGGGGGGGGAAGGGAAGGGGTGAATGGTCGGGGGTGGGGAAGGATGGATGAATGGGCAGGGGTGGGGAAGGAAGGGGTTTAATGGGCAGCGGGGGGAAGGGAGGGGTGAATGGTCAGGGGTGGGAAGGGATGGATGAATTGTCAGGGGGTGGGGAAGGGAAGGGTGTGAATGGTCAGGGGGGGGGGAAGGGAAGGGGTGAATGGTCAGGGGGTGGGAAGGGAAGGGTGAATGGTCAGGGGGTGGGAAAGGGGTGGGATGAATGGTCAGGGGGGGGGAAATGGAAGGGGTGAATGGTCAGGGGGTGGGGAGGGATGGGGTGAATGGCAGGGGTTGGGGGAAAGGATGGGTTGAAAGTCAGGGTGGTGGGAAGGGAAGGGTGAATGGTCAGGGGTGGGGGAAGGGAAGGGGTGAATGGTCAGGGGTGTGGAAGGGATGGGGTGAATGGTCAGGGGTGGGGAAGGGAAGGGGTAATGGTCAGGGTGGAAAGGGATGGGTGAATGGTCAGGGGGTGGGAAAGGGAAGGGTGAATGGTCATTGGTGGGGGAAGGGAAGGGGTGAATGGTCATTGGGTGGGGAAAGGAAGGGGTTTAATTGTCAGGGGGTGGGGAAGGAAGGGGTGAATGGTCAGGGGGGTGGGGAAGGGAAGGGGTGAATGGTCAGGGGGTGGGAAGGGATGGTATGAATGGTCAGGGTGGTTGGAAGGGAAGGGGTGAATGGTCAGGGTGGGGGAAAGGAGGATGAATGGTCAGGGATATGGGGGAAAGGGGAAGGGGTGAATGGGTCAGGGGGTGGGGAAGGGAAGGGGTGAATGGTCAGGGGTGGGGAAGGGAAGGGGTGAATTGTCAGGGGGTTTGGGGAAGGATGGGAAAGAATGGTCAGGGGGTGGGGAAGGGAAGGGTGAATGGTCAAGCGGTGTGGGGAAAGGGGGGGGGTGAATGGTCAGGGGGGTGGGAAGGGATGGATGAATTGGTCAGGGTGGGAAGGGGAAGGGGTGAATGGTCAGGGGTGGGGAAGGGAAGGGGTAATGGCAGGGGGTGGGGAAAATGGAAGGGGTGAATGGTCAGGGGGGGGGGAAGGGAAGGGGTGAATGGTCAGGGGGGGTGGGGAAGGGATGGGGGGAATGGTCAGGGGTTGGGGAACGGATGGGGTGAAGGGTCAGGGTGGGGAAGGGAAGGGGTGAATGGTCCCGGGGGTGGGGAAAGGGAAGGGGTGAATGGTCGGGGTGGGGGAAGGGAAGGGGTGAATGGTCAGGGGGTGGAAAGGGAAGGGGGGAATGGTCAGGGGGTGGGGAAGGGATGGGGTGAATGGTCAGGGGGGGGAAAGGGAAGGGTGAATGGTCAGGGGGGGGGAAGGGATGGGGTGAATGGTCAGGGTTGGGGAACGGATGAGGTGAAGGGTCAGGGGGGGTGAAGGGATGGGGGGATGGTTAGGGGTGGGAAAGGAGGTGAAGGGCAGGGGGGGGGAGGAAGGTGAATGGGGGTGGGGGGTTGGGTGGTCAGGGGGTGGGGGAAGGAAGGGGTGAATTTTCGGGGGGGGAAGGGAAGGGGTGGAATGGTCAGGGGGTGGGGGAAGGGAAGGGGTGTAATTGTCAGGGGGGGGTGGGGAAGGGAAGGGGGGAAGGTCAGGGGGGTGGGAAGGGAAGGTTAATGGTCAGGGGTGGGGAAGGGAAGGGGTGAATGGTCGGGGGTGTGGGGAAGGATGGTAATGAATGGCAGGGGTGGGGAAGGAAGGGGGGAAATGGTCAGGGGGTGGGGAAAGGATGGTGAATGGTCAGGGGTGGGGAAGGAGGGGTAAAAGGTCAGGGGGTGGGAAGGGAAGGGTGAATGGTCAGGGGTGGGGAAGGAAGGGGTGAATGGGCAGGGTGGGGAAGGGGTGGATGAATGGTCAGGGGGTGGGGAAGGGGAAAGGGGGGGGAAAAATCAAGGGGTGGGAAGGGAAGGGGGAATGGGCAGGTGGGGGGGTGGGGAAGGAAGGGGTGGGAAAAAAGGGGGTGGGGGAGGGAAGGGGTGAATGGTCAGGGGGTGGGGAAGGGAAGGGGTGAATGGTCAGGGGGTGGGGAAGGGAAGGGTGAATGGTCAGGGGGTGGGGAAGGGAAGGGGTGAATGGTCAGGGGGGGGAGGGAATGAAAGGAGGGGGGGGAAGGGGGATGCAGGGGGTGGAAGGGGGAAATCTGAATAATGAAAGGGAATGGAACAGGATGACCAAGGGAGATGGGGAAAGAAGGTGGAACGAAGCGTTTGGCAAATTTGACCCTCCCCCCCCCCCCCCAATTTTTTGTCAAAGAACTGCTCTGTCGTGTCATGGCGTGGGATTCTCTGTGTGTGTGTGTGTGTGTGTGTGTGTGTGTGTGTGAGTGTGTGTGTGCGTGTGTGATGTGTGTGTGTGCGTAGTGTGTGTGTGTGTGTGGTGTGTGTGTGGTGCGCGTGTGTGTGTGTGTGTGTGTGTGGCGCGTGTGTGTGTGTGTGTGTGATGTGTGTGTGTGTGTGTGTGGTGTGTGTGTGTTTGTTGTGTGTGTGTGTGCGTGTGTGTGTGTGTGTGTGTGCGTGTGCGTGTGTGTTCTTCCTTTGTTATTGTCTTCTTCCTTTGATTTACACCTCGTCTAGTACTTTCCTTTCATTCTTTTTCCGTTCAATTTGTTCTTTTTCTGTCTTTTTTTCATTTTCAGCATTTATTTCAATTTCTTGTTTTCTTTTTCTACCTTTCCTTAATTATTTTCTTCTTCTTTCTTCTTCTTCTTCTTCTTTTCTTTCGGCGACATTGAGACCTACAGTGGGGAGTAATCCAGACAGCATAGCATTTATTGATTAAGTAATTTTGGTCCAAGTTGGGGAGAAAAAAAACTTGTGGTATTACTGTAGTGAATTTGCTGATGTATATGTTAGGCTTACCAACACGTCAAAAGTATCTGTAGACTCATACACACACATATGCGCATTTAAGGCACCTACAAAAGAAAAGTTTAAACTAAAAATGATCGCTGTTCAACGTGTCACAAAGGGTACTGCAGTCATAGAGATTGCTAGAAGTTAGATCTATATAACAGTTGTCTTTTGCCTGGTTTGTCGAGAATACGTGTTGCTGAAAGTAAGAGAACAGACAAAAGTGTGTGTGGTGTGTGTGGTGTGTGTGTGTGTGTTTACGTATTGTTTTTCCTATCCCTCTCCCTGATTCCCGCCTCTCCGCTTCGCTCCCCTCCCTGGAATTAATGGATTTATTTTCACACCAATTAGCCAATCAGTTCATCAATGAACCGATTTGATTTACTCAAAACATCCCCGGCAGGCAGTTCGGGAAAACTGATGTCCACACATCAACTTGATCAGCCAGAGTCATGTAGCAGAGATGCTTGTGATTGAGACACGACTAGCACGTCCAGTGACGAGTTTGGTGAATTCAGGGCAGGTGGAAAGCGCCGTTATACCGTAGGATTCAGGATGTTAGGAAGGTGAAGCAACTCCATGTTGGCCATCACTGAGTCGCTTTGCCTCTCTCTGTCTCTGTCCGTCTCTGTCTGTCTGTCCTGTCTCTTCTCTCCCCTCTGGTGTGTGTGTGTTGTGTGTGTGTGTGTGTGTGTGTGTGTGTGTGTGTGTGCGCGCGCGCGCGCGCGTGCGTACGTGCGTGGGTGCCTGCGTACATGTGTGGTGTGTGTGTGTGGCGTGCGTGCGTGCGTGCGTGCGTGCGTGCGTGCGTGTGTGTGTGTGTGTGTGTGTGTGTGTGTGTGTATGTGTGTGTGTGTGTGTGTGTGTGTGTGTGTGTGTGTGTGTGTGGTGTGTGTGGGTGCGTGTGCAGGTGTGTGTGCGTGCGTGTGCGGGTGTGTGCGTGCGGGTGTGTGTGTGTGTGTGTGTGTGTGGTGTGTGTGGTGTGTGTTGTGTGTGTGTGCGCGCGCGCGCGTTTGGTGTGGTGTGTGGTGTGTGGTGGTGTGTGGTGTGTAGCTGACTTTCTTTTTTTCCATTTTGCCTTGATTGTGCATCTAATACCATCAAGCAAATGTTGCTAACGGGTAACTTGAATTTTTTACAGGATTCCTTTCTTTGGAACTTTGGGAATTAAGAATCAGCGTTAGTCTGGGAATATGCACGTTCATAAATAATTTCTCAGAATACGTATGACATAATTTTTTAAAAATCTGATTTGCAATCAAGTTTAAAACCGCACAAGAGAGCGAGAACATCTCTTTTTTTTTCTTCATTTTTGAGCCCAGGGAAAGCAATACTTTTTTTCCAACTAAAAGACGAAAATATCCGATTTCATTTTCATATTTAAGCATCATGAAAATATCACAGTTTTTCTTTTTAAACTATTTTCTCCCTCAATACCGTCTCCTCATATAATTTTCATGAAGGAAAATGACACAGAATTGAATTTACGATGATGATCGAATATGCGTGAAGAGATATAAACTCAAATTTTTTTGTAATGGAATAAAAGAATGACGTCAATGCGTGGGACGTTAACAAAAACAAAAAACAAAAACGAAAAAAGAGAGCGAAAAGAAAGAAATAAAGAAAAAGAGAAAGAAAGAAAGAAAGAAAAAGAGGAAAAGATTTTTTTGAATGAAGAAAAAGCTATAAAACAAATTAAAAAAGGGGGGGGGGGGGGAGAGAAAACTAACCAACAAACAAAAAACCCCAGTCTGTGTCTGCCATGTCTCCGGTTAGTGACGTGAAGCCAAAGCTCATTCTCTCATTCAGCTGTCGTTGTGAGCAGATCAGCTCGATCAGTGAATAACCACTCGTTCAAGATAACCAGAACATCTTGCGTCTGTGGTTCAAGTCTGGCACGGGAGTTTGTTTGTTTGTGTTGTTTTTTTTAAACCCCCCCCCCCCCCCCCCCCCCCCCCCCCCCCCCCACCTCTTTTTTTTTTTTTTTTTTTTTTTTTTTTTTGAACCAGTAGACCTGAAGAGATGGCGTGAGTGCTAGTCTTTGGGATGAGAAGATAAACCGATGTTCCGTTAGCAGCAAGCAGATCATCGCAAGTAAAATAATCTGTGACAGTAAGGGAGCTAACCTTGGCAACGTTCTATAGAACAGAAAAGTCCACTCGAATAGATCATAGAAAAAAAAAAGGTTAAAAAAAAAAGAAAAAAAAGAAAGAAAAACAAGATGCGACGCATAAAACGTACTCCCAGTTTTCCAAACCGCTTATAAATCGGCCAGGTGCTGTGTGAGACAAGAAATAAAGGCAAAATAACGGTTTTAAAAAAAAAGGTTATGTAACCGATGTACACTTTTGAAACTGGTATTCTAGTCCTCACTGGCTAAAGCCTGTGTACATACCAAATTTCATCCAAATCGGACAATATGTCAAGAATAACGGTTTTATAACGGTCAGATTTTGAAACACTGCATGGAAGTGCCATTTGTGTGTGATGACTTTTCTATATACAAAATTGCATTAAAATCCACCAATACCATAAAAAATAACGCAAAATAACGGTTTATAACGGTTATATAACCGATATACACTTTGAAACCAGTATTTTAAGTCCTCATTTGTACATACCAAATTTCATCCAAATCGGACAATATTGTCAAGAATAACGAGTTTTTAACGGTCAGATTTTGAAACACTGCATGGAAGTGCCATTTGTGTGTGATAACCTTTCTATATACAAAATTTCATTAAAACCCACCAATATATAAAAAAATAACGGCAAATTAACGGTTTAACGGTTATATAACCGATATGCACTTTTGAAACCGGTATTTTAGTCCTCACTGGGCTAAAGCCTGTGTACATATCAAATTTCATCCAAATTGGACAATATGTCAAGAATAACGGTTTTTAACGGTCAAATTTTGGAAACACTATATAGAAATGCCATTTGTGTGTGATAACCTTTCTATATACCAAATTTCATTAAAATCCACCTATATATAGAAATAACGGCAGAATAACGGTTTTTAACGGTTGTTTAATCCATTTTCAGCATTACATCATTTACATATGGACAGAGGATCCGATTTGTCACAAGATCATCCAACCGCTTATAAATTGGCCAAGTACTTTCTGAGATATTCCATAAAGAAGAAAAACCGTTACATGCCGTTACAACCGTTAGTAACGGCTATAACGGGGCAAACTAAAACATCAGGCATCATCCGTGACCCATAATGAACATACCTGCTAATTTTCATAAAGGTCGGCCAAGTACTTTCTGAAAATTCCATAAAGAAGAAAAACTTTTACACCTTTAAACGCCGTTAGTAACGGTTAAACGGTAAACTAAAACATCGGATTTTGGACCATAATGAACAAACCACAAAATTTTCAGAAAAAAGGGAAAAGTACTTTCTAAAATTTCCATAAAGAAAAAAAAGCTAAAGCCGTTACAGCCTTTAGTAACGGCGTAACGGAAACTAAAAACGTCGGCTATCCTTGCCCAAAAGAAAAACCCACAAATTTTTCAGAAAGATCGACCCAGTAATTTTGCGGGGAGCGAGGGGGAACACATTTGACCAGGGACACCACCCACACACAAACACACACACACACACACACACACACCCAAAAACCAACACACACACACACACACCACCCACCACACCAAAACAACACCCACACACAGACATTTCTTCTTTCCCATTCTAAATACTCCCTGTTTTTTAAAAACGGGAGTACAAAAAAAAAAAAAAAAAAAAAACAAATGTCAACAAATAAACGTACTCCCATTTTTTCCAAAACCGCAAAAAACAGCCAATGCTTTATGAGATAAAAATAAAGACAAATAAGTTTTAACGGTTTTTTTAAACCAAGAACTTTTTGAAAATGGATTTTATTTCCCCACTGGCTAAAGCCGTGTACAACCAAAATTTCATCCAATCGACAATATAATTCAAAAATAACGGTTTTAACGGCCCAATTTTTGAAACACGCAGGGAAGGCCTTTTGTGGTGATAACCTTTTCTATATAAAAAATTTCATTAAAACCCCCCAAATATATAAAAAATATCGGCAAAATAACGTTTAACCTTCATAACCATATAAAATTTTTGGGGGGAAACCGGTTTTTAGCCTCACGGGGCTAAACCGTTACATAAAAATTTCATCAAATCGACAATATTCAAGAATAAGGGTTTTAACGGTCAAATTTAAAACACATATAGAGATGCCATTTGTGGCGATAACTTGCACGATTTTTTCACGAGGCCTCGACTTTGACCCATCTGGGTGGGGGAATTTATTCATTTGTTTATTGTCTTGCTTTTTGCGTGTATCCGTCCCTTAATGTGGCTTGTGGTGGGGTTTGCACTTGGGGTGTTCGTCAATGGGTTTGCTTTTCTCTCCTCTCTCTCTTATTCACGCCCGGCTTTTTCCCCCTTAGGTTCGGGGGCGGTATTTTTGAACTTGCTGTCTATGGGCCCTCCCCTGTCTTTTTCCCTGTCGCACTTTGCTTCTTTCTTTTAATTTTGAAGTATCCACTCTGGACGCGCATGGAAATTTGGCCGCCATCGTGGGGGAGTTAGCTCTTCACTCGAGCGAAGATGTCTCTGGGAGCGCCTGCCCCGGCCCTTTGGTTCTTCACCATATCATCGAAGGTACATCATTTTTCAATTCCAACATCGGCCTGTAGGAAAGGGGGACACACTTCCTTTTTCCGCCCTGTGCCTCTGTCCTCTCGTTTGGACCGGGGGCAAAGAGTCGTTTGACCCGCCTCTTCGGTCACCCCGGGGTAGCTGGTAAGCATCATTTTCGGGGTTTGTTTTTTTGGTTTGTTGTTGTTACCGGTTTACTTCCTTTTGCGAAATTTTTCTTTTGTTTTCAAAATTGTAAGAAAAATATTTTTTGAGACCTTTTCTCGGGTTAAATTCAATCTTTAACCGGGCCTTTTCAAAATTATTCCAAAAATTCTTTCTCCGTTTAGCATCTGGTGATGCGGTAGTCGGGGGGAGGGGAGAGAACCTTGATTCGGGTTGAACTTGTTTGGTCTCGCTCGTCCGCCCCCTCACTTCGCCGGACTCTTACCCTTCGCCACCGTCTTTTTGTGTGTGCAAGGGGGGGGGGGGAAAAGATTTTTTTTGTTCGCGATGTGCGTACCGATTTTTCGTTCGGGTGCGTGGTTGGGGAATTGTGTTTTTTTGAAAAGTGGCATAAAATGGACAAATTTTGCCATTGAATTTCATTTTTTAAATTGGTGGCAGTTATTAAGCGATGTCCTGTTGTTTTTTTTCCTAAGAAAGGGAAAAGTTAAAAGGAGTGAGAGAAGGGTGAAAATAATTCAATTTTTTTTTATACCTTTATTTAATGCAGTCCCTACCTGCTTTATGGAAAGACTTTTAACGATTTGATTGGTTTCTGTGCAAACTAGTTTGTTTGAGCTGGGGGTGTTGGGCATTTGGTAACTTCCCCTGCCCATCAGCGAGTGGCGTTTAAAATTTAGCAGCTGGTTCAGACGTACTGACGCGGGTTTTCCCGTACCCTTTCCCCCTTTCCCTTTCCCTTTTCCTTCCCCCTTCCTTTTTCTTTCCCTTTTTCCTTCCCCCCTTTTTCTCCTCCCCCTACTTTTCCCCCCCCCCCCCCCCCGGGGGCTTCACCCGGGGTCGGGCTGGGGGGTGCCCCGGCTGGTGAGCCACGCTCTGGGGGGACCGCGGACTGGTGGTGCCACTCTGGTTGAGGCCACGCTCTGGCTGGGACCGCGGACTGGAGGGGCCACGGCGGGTTTAGGGCCCCGCTCTGGCTGGACTGCGGACGGGTGGTGCCCTCGGGTTTGGGGACGCCGGGTGGGACCGCGGGCTGGAGGTCCACTGCTGGTTGAGGCCACGCCTGGCGGGGCCGCGGACGGGGGTGCCACGTGCTGGGTTTAGGCCACGCTCTGGGTGGGGCCGCGGACTGGAAGAAAACCCCCCGCTTGACTGGCCGACCCTGAAACCCCCCCAGACCTCCAAACAACGCCACGTTCCCCCCCCCCCCCCCCCCCCCCCCCCCGGGGCGCGCTCGCACTGCCTGCTTTGTTTTTGAGGGTGTCGGCTGTGAGCGATCCCCTTTAAAGAACCGACCCGGGTTTGGGGGCACCATCACGGGGCCCCAGTAACTTTACGGGGGCGGGGGGTGGGGGCACTCCATGGTGTGGGAAGGGATGGTCGGGAAAGTTTCTTTTTTAATTGTGTATATGTCAATTTGGGGTGGAGCTTATTGTATTGTGTACGTGATGGGAAATGTTTATTTTTAATCGTGCAGTTGTTGTGTTGGGGAAAGCTTTATTGTGATTGTGCATGTTTGTGCGTTGGAATGCTTTATTGTGATTGTGCTGGGCGTGTGTTGAAAAATTTATTGCGATTGTGTGTGTTGTGAATAAATGGGGGTTGTATCGTAACTTATTTTTGGTCTCTTGCGGGGCTGTGAGGGCAGTCACTCCCTTCACTCCCCCCTAGACCCATCCTTTAGGCAGACCCCCAGGGGCGGTCTGACAACCCCTTTTTGTTGTTGTTTTTGTTGTCGACCCCGGTAAAAGACCCCAGGGAACATCCGAAAACCGAATATTTTAACCCCTTGGCACAAATGCACACTGGGATAGAACATTACGTGTTGACCTTTTTTATTCCCCGCCCCATGGGCACCACACTCCGACTCGGGGATTTGGGGGACTGATAAGTTTTTGCTAGACTTTTCACACTGAAGACCATCCCCACATAACATGCAGACATAACAACATTTTTAAGTAGCCTTGGTGTTCTGGCCTATGTCAAATTTCTGACACAGCCCTTAACCAAGGCGTACAAAATTTCAAATACCAAATTCATTAAAAACCCCCAAAAAAAGAAATAAAGGAAAACGGTTTTTAAAAAGGTTGTTTACTCCATTTTCGCATTTCATCACTTACAATGACAAGGGTCTGGTTTTTCACAAGACACCAAAACCTTTTAAAACGACCAATACTTTTTGAGATATTCCGTAAAAAAAAAAAAACCGTTACAGGCCGTTCAACCGTTTAAAGGGTTTAAAGGGGTTTTTTTTTTTTTTTTTTAAAGGGGGTTTTTTTTTTTGGGGGGGGGGGTTTTTGGTTTTAAACGGGAAACAAAACTCGGGGGGTATTCGTGACCCAATGAACATACCTCAAAATTTTCAAAAAGTCGCCAAGTACTTTCGAAATTCCATAAAAAAGAAAAACGTTTCAGGCCGTTACAGCCGTTAGTACGGATAACGGTAAACAAAAAAATCGGCTATCCCTGACCCCTAAAAGAACTAAAACCCAAAATTTTACAAAAAACGGGGCCCAAATACTTTCGAGATACCATAAAGAAAAAAACCGTTACGGGGGGTTACAGCCGTTTGTAACGGCTGTAACGGTAAACAAAAACGTCGGGCATCATCCGTGGCCCATAATGAACATACCTACAAATTTTCAGAAAGATCGGCCCAGTAGTTTTGTCTGGAGCGAGTGGAACACATTTTGACCACGGACACACAGACACACAGACAGCATTTCTTCGTTCCCATTCTAAAGTACTCCCTGTTCTATAAGAACTATAGCACTCAGGTAAGCCATATTTCTGTTTGTTGCACTCTTTGATGTCTTGTGAAAGAAGACAAAGATGGGATTTAGCATTACTATGCAGTAATTCATTCCATTACAGTTGAGTTCAATACATATATCAATGTTTCTTAGATTGACTTCTACATTTTCATAATGCCTTTATACAGTCTTAAAGTTTAGCACAAACGTCCAGGGTGATGGTTTGCAACCGATGCAAAATTTCAAGTATGTATTTTTATAAGTTCCTGAAAAACAAAAATAAATCATAATTGTCTAAAAAGTGTGCAGTGTGTTACCTTAATCGTACACCAATTATAAAATGTGACTAATCTGGGCTCTAAGTGGGGTCTATCCAGGCTGTATTGTGGATCCCTTATGGTCCCCACATTTAGCCCATATGGGAGTCATCTGTTCCATCTGGGCTCTAAGTGGGGTCTATCCAGGCTGTATTGTGGATCCCTTATGGTCCCCACATTTAGCCCATATGGGAGTCATCTGTTCCATCTGGGCTCTAAGTGGGGTCTATCCAGGCTGTATTGTGGATCCCATGTGATCCCTATATTTAGCCCATATGGAGTCATCTGGGTTCAAAGTGGGTCTATCTAGGCTGTATTGTGGATCCCGCATGGTCCCCACAAATTCAGCCATATGGGAGTCATCTGGGTTCAAAGTGGGGTCTATCTAGGCTGTATTGTGGATCCCGCATGGTCCCCACATCTAGCCCATATGGGACCAAGCTCACTCCCTTTTACATTCCCCACATGGGGCCCATGTATGCAGCCCAGACGGGGCCCATATGCCTTTCCATATGGGCCCACATGGGACCCATATGTCTGTGCTATCTGGGTGGGAGTACAAAAAAGAAGAAAGAAAAGAAACAAGATGCAGAGCATATAAACGAACTCTCAGTTTATCTTGAATACGACGTCACAATTAAACGTGCGTCATAATGTATTTCGTCACCGGCTTATGACGCAAAGAAGCTTTGACGTCATTTTTGTTTGCGTTATTTTCTATATATTCCATAAAGAAGAAAACCCGTTTTGGGCTGTTATAGCCGTTAGTAACGGCTATTCTGGTAAATAAAACATCGGGCATCATCCCTGATCCATAATGAACATACCTACAATTTTTTTCAGAAAGATTGGCCCAGAAGTTTTGTCTGGAGCGAATGAAACACATTTTGACCACAGACACACACACAGACAACATTTCTTCGTTCCCATTCTATAAGAACTGGGAGTAACACACACACAAAAAGATAATGAAGAAACAAACGTGGCGCTGTACTATGGCGTTGAGTACTCCCGGGGAAGAGGGTTGGGGGGGGGGGGGGGGGGGGGGGGGCGCGAATTCCACGCAGAGAAGTCTGCTGGGGCAGTAGTACGAGACAGTTCTCTATCCTTGGCACTCATTCTGGCCCTTTGAAAGACGAGGAGTCTTAATTTAGATTTGATGAGATTGAAGTGACGACCTTGTCAAGGATCGTTTCAGTGTAGGATGTAATAATCTGTTTTTCCTATTATGAAGTTTCTGTCCGTTTTTCCTCATTCTTTTACCTCATTTCTGTATGTGAGTTGATCTGCATACTTCCCACCCAGTCCTGTCTGGTTGCTCTTTCACTTTTGGAATGGTTATCCGTATCTGTCACATCACCTTTGATAGGCGTTGTAGTAGAAACTGAATATAACCGAAGCATTTACGCAATTTTCTTTACCCAAGGCAGTGATTCTAGCAGCCCCCCCCCCCCCCCCCCCTCCTTTATTCATTTTTTAAAATCTTGGTCCTTGAGTGTTCTGTTCCAATCTTGGTCCTCGAAGTTTCACCTTCTTTCTAAACTTGGTCATTGAGTGGTCTTCTTTCCAGTCCTGCGGGTGTTTCTCTTCTTGCCAATCTTTGGTCCTTGAGTGTTTCTGGTCTTTCCAAACTCTGTCCATGAGTGTTCCTCCTCTTTCCACACTCAGTTCTTGAGTGTGATTCTTTCAAAACTCTGTCCGCAAATGTCTCTCTAACTTCCCCACCTTGGTCCGCCAGTGTTCTACTTTTCAATCTTGGTCCCGAGTGTTCCTCATTTTCCCAAATCTTGGTTTTGTTTGAGTTCCTCTTCTTTTATTTCTCTGGTCCAGGGTGTTCCTCTTCTTTCTAGTCTTGGTTATAAGGTGTTCTGCTTCTTTCCAGCCCTGGTCCTGCGAATGACTTTCTTCTTGAATGTTCTTCTTTCCAGCTCTGGTCTCGTGAATGACTTTCTTCTTGAATGTTCTTCTTTCCAGTCCTGGTCTCGTGAATGACTTTCTTCTTGAATGTTCTTCTTTCCAGTCCTGGTCCCGTGAATGACTTTCTTCTTGAATGTTCTTCTTTCCAGCCTGGTCCCGTGAATGACTTTCTTCTTGAATGTTCTTGTTTCCAGTCCTGGTCCCGTGAATGACTTTCTTCTTGAATGTTCTTCTTTCCAGTCCTGGTCCCGTGAATGACTTTCTTCTTGAATGTTCTTCTTTCCAGTCCTGGTCCCGTGAATGACTTTCTTCTTGAATGTTCTTCTTTCCAGTCCTGGTCCCGTGAATGACTTTCTTCTCGATTGTTCTTCTTTCCAGCCCTGGTCTCGTGAATGACTTTCTCCTTGAATGTTTTTCTTTCCAGTCTTGGTCCCGTGAATGACTTTCTTCTTGAATGTTCTTCTTTCCAGTCTTGGCCCGTGAATGTTTTTCTTCCCGAGTGTTCCTCTTCTGTCCAGTGTGTGTGTGTGTGTGTGTGTGTGTGTGTGTGTGTGTGTGTGTGTTCCTCTTCTTTTTTTTTCCAGTCTTGGAAAACGAGCGTCATTCTTCTTTCCGATCTCGATCCCAGAGTGTTCCTCTTCTGTCCAGTCTTCTATCCCCTTTTATAAGGTTCCTCTTCTTTTCAATGTTGGCCCTCACTGTGCTTGCACCTTGAGAGTTCTTTTTCAACCTTGGTCCTTGAGATTTGCGCTTCATTCCCTACTCGATCTCTGTGTGTTCTTCTCCTTATCGGACTCAGTCCATGAGCGTTCCTCTTCTTTCTAGTCTGGGTCCCGTCCCCCCCCCCCCCCCCCCCCCCCCCCCCCCCCCCCCCCCTCCAATCTCGGTCCGCGAGCTGTTGTTGTTGTCGTCGTTCCCTGCCTAAAAGACTCCAGGGATCATCCAAACAGCCGAAGTGTTTGAACACTATGTTACAAATGCATCAGCTGGGGACGAGAACATGACGTGTGTGACCGTTTCTGATTACCCCGCCCCATGGGCAACCACACTCCGACTTTGGGGGATTTTGGAGACTGACAATGTTATGCTAGGAGCTTGTCACAACTGAAGACAATCCCCGCATAACTATGCAGAGCATAACATTTTAATGTGGCCTTGGTGTTCTAGTCAATGTCAATATTGGCCTGACACAGCCAAGGCAGGATCCACGAGTGTTCCTCTTCCTTTCTGGCATTCTTGATCTGTGTGCTTTTTTCCCCCAATCTTGGGTCACGTAAGTTTTTTTTTTTTTTTTTTTTTTTTTCAGCCTTGGTCATTGAATTTTCTTCTTCATTCTAATCTTGGTCTTTGAGTGTTCCCCTTGCTTCCAGTCTTGTCCACAAGTGTCCCCTTACTTCCAACCTTGGTCCACGAGTGCTCCTGTGTTTCCCACTCTCCGTCGTTAAGTGTTCTCTTCCATCCAATCTTGCCCACGAGTGTTCCCCTCTCTTCCAATCTTGGGCAGTGATTGCTCCTGTTCTTTCCTCGCCAGTCTTTGTAAGCTGATCAATTACCGTCAGGTCAAGTGGAAAATGACTTCTTTGCCGTTGGCTGAAAAGGGTGTTCCTGCCGTCTCTTCAATTTCGTAGTGTTGGTGGCAAGTATAGAGCTTTGGTCTGTCCTCTCCTGTGATCTCCACGAGTCTCGACAGATCATGGAACAGCACCCTTGTTCTGTATCCGTGTCTGTCTTATGGGGAGACTGACAGAAGCTAATGTACACCTCCAATCCGACTTCACCACATGGATTTCACATAATGGTTTGAACTCAGTAGCTGTGTTTTTAATTTTAAGCAGTTAACTTGTCTTTTATTATTTTCAAAATGGAAATTTGAATTTGCGTATTGTTTTTGGCATGCTTCCTGTTCGAGAAGGCTTCAGCAGTTGTGTGCGTTATATAGCCAGAGTTGAACTGACGTATGGCTAACAACTGTATGTCAATGTATATATATGAAGTGGAGGAGAATGTTTCCAGGGACTGTAATAAGTATGAAGGGAAGTATGAGGTAAACGTGATCATATTCAATGATGCAACTGACACTGTTTGCATCATCCTTTGCATATACCAAAACAATGTTTCAGCACAGTACTCCATTCTGAAGAAACCTGAATAATGCTTTGAATTTTTCAACATTTGACATCAAAGCTTCTCAATCAGAATTTGAATTTTCTAGCTGGATCATTCATTGTCTATGACAATTTTTTTCTTTCTTCTGGACCGAGTTACTTAGGAAGTGTTTATCTTGCCAGATTTCTTTTGTCTCTTGGCTTGCTTGAGAACATGTGATCATTTCTGAAGATTGATAATAACAGATAACTTAACAGTTAACTTGGCAAAGCTGCTTCCTTTGGTATGCCTTTTCTGTTCTTTAAAATGGAGTAGAGAACAGCAGCAGTTTGATCCCTTTCCAGAGATTGATAATAACAGATAACTTAACAGTTAACTTGGCAAAGCTGCTTCCTTTGGTATGCCTTTTCTGTTCTTTAAAATGGAGTAGAGAATAGCAGCAGTTTGATCCTTTTCCAGAGATTGATAATAACAGATAACTTAACAGTTAACTTGGCAAAGCTGCTTCCTTTGGTATGCCTTTTCTGTTCTTTAAAATGGAGTAGAGAACAGCAGCAGTTTGATCCTTTTCCAGAGATTGATAATAACAGATAACTTAACAGTTAACTTGGCAAAGCTGCTTCCTTTGGTATGCCTTTTCTGTTCTTTAAAATGGAGTAGAGAACAGCAGCAGTTTGATCCTTTTCCAGAGATTGATAATAACAGATAACTTAACAGTTAACTTGGCAAAGCTGCTTCCTTTGGTATGCCTTTTCTGTTCTTTAAAATGGAGTAGAGAACAGCAGCAGTTTGATCCTTTTCCAGAGATTGATAATAACAGATAACTTAACAGTTAACTTGGCAAAGCTCCTTCCTTTGGTATGCCTTTTCTGTTCTTTAAAATGGAGTAGAGAACAGCAGCAGTTTGATCCCTTTCCAGGGCTTCAGTTTGGCATGCCCTGTTCCAGAGGTAAGAGTCAAGAGGCATGAAAAGTCACGGTTCAGCACCACAGAATAACACTTAGGTAGTAAAATCTGCAGAGCCTGGTTGGAGGGAACTCCATTCATGTTTTGTGAAAATATGTCTTTTAACTAAAAATAAGCTGCTCACACACAAACACACACGCACACACACACATTCTCGGAAGAAAATATAATTTTTATTCTCTTCAGCGACCTGATTTTTTTTCAAGAAGTAAATTGTACACAGTACACCGTGGGAGTATAGTAATGAACTGGACAATGAAATTACGGTTCACAATAGCTGGAACAATGTTTTAATCTAAGCTTCCAATTAGCACATTAAAAATCAGAGCATCTATTTACACACACGCTTTAATAAAAAGCATTTCATCTATTGGGAAGTCCAAATCGTAAATCGTATCACAAGTAGTCTGTGCACTCATACCAGCTCTCTACACTGACAAAGGCAACACGAATATTTACATGTATATATAAAGGCACATTTTGAGCCAGTGTCTAACGAGATACACTGAATAGTCAAATGCTTCCAATCTAAATGGCAGAACTAATATAAGCAAACCCATACACGCATTCTCCATCTTGATATGCATTTGGGAGGTGGGTCCTACAGCAGCTGTTCTGAGGAATATTCCCTTGGTTTGCATGCAGCTATACTTTTCTCTGCACTCATAATTTCCTTTCTGGAAAAGAGCAGTGAGAGTAGGACATGATGCTGACTTGTGGTTTCTAGTCCTTCCAGTTGTATATAGGTCAACATTGTAAACTGTGTACAGCAATACTGTTAAATGTACACAAGGAACACCTAAAAGGTACACTGGGACTATACGTAGAATGTTTACAGAAAATATTGTCAACTGTTTTCAGACAATACTGTCAACTGTACACAGTGCAATACTGTAAAGTATGTACGTAAAAATAGTGTAAATTAATAGACACAAGGGTGTACTATGTCTGTCTTGAAATGAATTTTCCATTGTAGCATTGCATGGCTCGTGATTTTATGCCTAAAGTTAGGACCCTAAGTCCTCATACTGCATACGCATAAAAATTGTGATGCAACTATATAAGTCTAGTATACACTCTGCATTTGGCAACGGCATTTATCTTCTGTATGCATCAAAATACATCCTTTTTATGTACTTGAAAAAAAATATGAAGTGGCCTAGGAAAAAAAAATTGTAATTTGGCCTCAATATGTTTGCACACAGTTTTGAGAAACATTTGATCTGGGAGCCAGTTTGGGCCAAATTTAGATCTGTTGAAGAAAAAAACAACAACAACAACAACAACAAAAGTATGCTTTCTCTTAGGGATTGTTTTGTTGGCCCAAAATCAGCTGTCTGAAAATCAGAGGGGTACTAACATGCTTTTAATCACTTCCATGCATATCCCCATTACAAATCACCCACCCCCTTCTCTACTCCCTTCTCAAATCGCTCCCCTATCCACACTCCTTTATAGTCACCCTTGTGTTAAGGTCAGTCTGCTGCTGTTATCAAGGTTGTTAATATATCATGTTTTAAAATTAATCTGCTGCTGTTATCAACACTGTTCGTTTATCCAATGTAAAAGAGCAGTGACATTGTTTCACAGCAGCTTCAAAATATGCTCCCAGACCTGTCGCTGCTAACTCCAAGGACTGTATCCAAGACGGAGATCCTTAATCATTCAACAGAAGCCATTAGTCACTCCACTCGGAACAGCTCCAGAACATCTGGCACACGCATCAGCAAACCCACGACACAGTCCAAACAAACAAGCCGCAAAAGGCATCTAGAGGATGAAAGCTCTACACGTACCACTTTGGACAGCTGGTTGCTATGTACATTGAGGCCTTCATTGACAGCGATATGAGCATTATGGACACACTGTAATGCAACGCAGATCTCAAAGACAGGTTTTGTAACACTCTTTACGCAATAAAGACTGAAAGATGAATGCATCAAAAGAGCATTCTGCATTACACGCACACACACACACACACACACACACAAAAACAACAACAGTACTTGACCACTTAGCATTTCTGATACTGTACTTATTCGACAGTTTCGTCAACATGGAAAAAGGTAATCTCTATACACGTCAATGCAGGACATTGTTGATATTGTAAAACACAGTGAACTAAAATACTAGCAAACACCAGGACTATTTTGCATGGAAATATGAACATACTTTGCATACATCATTCCCTTCCCCTCTGTATGTTGAGTCATAAATGGGAAAAAATGTGGATAGAAGATTGTAAATTGCAAGTTTTATTCTCATGATCTAATTCTCTCCTTAAATACTGTTTCGAGCACAGCTCCAAACTTGGACGGAAGACTGAAATCTTTAAACATACGTAAATATCAAAGTAGATAATTTCTTTCAATGATATACTATGTAAATAGCAAAACATAAAGTATGGAAAATATCAAAAACAGGTAAAAGAACACACTGAAGGCACTTTCTCTGTGGATGAACTTAAACAGATGAACATTTTTTGTTATAAAACTCTTCAACATTTAATAAAAACTCTTCCTTTATATGAAATATTCTGAACATATGTTTACTTCACAGTGCATGAAAACTATAGTACTCTACATGCATCGTTAGTAGGGGTAGACGGAGACAGCTATGTGAATAATGAAGGTTGTCTGATACTGGATGAACTGTCTGTTACGATCATAGGACTTGGCTCGCACCATGATGCGGTAGGAGTCTGCATCCATATTTTTCCTGGGTGTACACGATGCCTTTGCCGTTGTCTGGGCGGAGATAGAACGTCAGTTTGGGATCATTCTCCAGCAGAGTGAAGGTTGTCTCTGGTAGCATCTGCACAACAAAACATGCGTATTGCTGGGTCACAATCATATTTCTTGGACTATTTTCTTGACTTGTGTTTGCGTTTTGTCTTGTGACTCGTTTGCCCATGTTTCTCTTGGCGGTTTGCTAACGTTCATTTAAGATTTGTTTAGATTTCCGCCTGCAGTTGTCTCACTTTGCAACTAGACTTGTGTTTGTGATCGCGGTTATGTGCGTTTTCCTGGGAAGAACAGTAGACAGCTGCTCTACACTCCTAAACCCCTCCTTCCGTTCCCTCGTTTCAATATTCGATTAAAAAAGATAAAAAGTGTTGTGGGAAGCAAACAAACCCTGACAGATGCATATTCAGTCTTTACTGTGTCTTCTCATAACCCACTGTCCAACACACAAAGATTTGAAATTAAAAAAAACAAAGGTATTTGATTCCCACAATAACAACTCCAAGAAATTTAGCCTGCATGCTCCTTCTCAGGTGGGGCAATAGCCAACTGGCAAGCGTGTGGGAATTCCATGACTACAGGCTCTGGTCTACATTCATTTGTCCCGCCCTGGCTAAGCTGAGGACATCTTGCTGATTTTCAGGGTCATACCCCAGCTTAACTGGGGCTGGAGAGAATTCGCTAGGCTGACATCTGTGCTGACCTGTTGATCACTGAATCTCCTGTACCTGTATGATCACAAGCGAAGATCAGTGGCACGTGTTGAAGATCCTGTAATTCATGCCAACCTTCACCTTGCCTTATTGTTGAAAATGGGGGCACCGGCTGCTTGAATGGCAGAGCGAAACAGTAAAAGCACGGATACAACTTGGGAGTTACACCATGTACAGAAGACGATCAAGACGCCCAATATTCGTATCTAGCCAACTTTCCCCTGGCGACAGTGATACAGCATACATCTCTTTGTCTCTTTCAGCATCAGTCTGAAAAGTTTTCACCCTTGACTGAACAAACAGCCTGATCCTCCTGTCAGAAAGTGGCATCTCCTAACAGCCAGTGAAGCAGTGACCAAACGCTAACCGTACTTACCTCGTCATGTTGATTGTAAGCCGTCAGTCGGATCAGGTCCTGTCTGGCTGGGATGCCACCAGGGAGCGCTACAGTGCGGAACTGGATCACATCAGCATACTTGGAGCCAGGAGGACAGGTCCTGGGATCCACACACTCCAACACACAGTAACTGTTTGGACAAAGGAAGCCACAATCGGATTACTAGGGACTGGTGAAGCAACATAGATTCAGTATAGTTTTTTAAAAAGTCCATGTGAATTTGCTCTTGGATTTTTTAAATAACACACACACACACACACACACTCACACACACACAAACCCAAGACCTTGGCAAGGTGGTTAGCGTGACGGACTCCCGGCTGGGAAGTCATGGGTTCGATTCCCATCAGAGCCATGTGGGATTTTTCTGTCCTGACTGGCTCCAACCCAGAGATGAGTTTGTTACTGGCTCAACTGGCAAAACTGGGACCACACCTTTGAGTTTCATCCACTAAATGGATGTGCCTCTGAGAGTGTTGCTTAAATTTCCTGACCAACACTGCAGGGGTCTGTATCTCTCGGGCCTGGTTGATGCTGGGATATATTACGACACCCTGTCATACAGTCTCAGACCGGAATGGAAATCCATAGCATCATCTTCATCATCCTCATCAATCAGCATTAAAAGAAAAAAGTATTAAATTCTGTGGCCCTTCATTAGCTGCTCTCATGGTGACCTCAATTTCGATGTCCACTACGAATCTATGGCCTTGGGTTTGATTCCGCTGGGGTCACCAGTATTATCTACTTCATGGGGGGGGCTGTCACTGGATGGACGTAGTGGTGCCCTCAGGAGGAGAGCTCACCCACGCAGGCTCCCCAATCAAGCAATTATTGTCATTAGTAGGGGGCTTAGTTAGTGGTGTCCTGCATATGTTGGATCAGAACAGGCACCACTGAACACTACAGAAGTGACTCGGCGGCAGTGCAGTGTCTCCTCTGGTGGGTTGCCCCATAATGACTTGACATTGCACCCTATGGATTGCCGATGCTGGGGCTTTGTCGGGCCGGGCTGTGGCTGTAGACAAGGGTTCAGAATAAGCGGCATGGGGGCAGTCACTGAGGTGGTACACAAGGTGGGACAACAACAACAACAACAAAAAAAAGAAACAAGGTCCATATTTATGAGTAGGAATCTCTCCATGGTAAGAGTGATCTGCAGAAAGTGCTCACAACCATGAAAAACTTCATCGTTGTTCCTGGAACACATCAGACGTTAGGCAATTTCTTTTCACTAAAAGAATGATCTGCTGAAGTATTTCATTAAGTGTCTCATTATCATTAAGTTACAGGGTGCTGTGATCGTATGTAACACACTACAGACATCATAATCAGTCCAGGCTTTCATACTGGAACATTTTCAGTATGTCTTTGCAAAGTCCAGTTTCTCCTCTCTTGTAAATTTTCTCGACAGGGAATCATGGCATTACCAGGCAAGCTTACAGTGTCTTACAAATGTAAAGAGATTCCTGACAGCATACACACAGACTGATATGATGGCTGATCTAGTCGTTTATCTTATCTTAAAGGAACTCATCTCCAGTACACTTCATTAAAGGCCTAAATCAGACACATCCAGCAGACATGTACACACTTCCCACTCAGTAGAAATTCCAGAATCTATCAACATTAGCACCGTTTTACTCTGACAGGCAGGCAGGTAAAGGCAAAAAACCAAAGACACTTTCACGCAATGTCGACAGTTAAAATGCAACAGATCCACACGAAGCCAAGAAAACAGACATGGGTCTTACTTGGTGGTGGGATCCCTGATGTAGTCTGTGGGGCAGGGGATGTCTATGCAGGAATACGATCCCCGGGTGTTGAAACACATCTGTTCCTGTCCACACTGTATGCGCTCTTCCCAGCATTCATTGATATCTACAGCACACAACAGCACCATCTTTCAAAATATGTATCAACACACTTTGTATGTCTCAACTATCTTCAAAAGGTCTTCAAAAGATATACATATAAACAGTGTTTTATACCCCCCCATTTGAAAGAAGTTCATTGTCACATTCTAATTCCTTCCTCTCTGGTACCAAACAGAGAGAATGAAGTTCACATGTCATGACAACAGCTAGCTGACAAAATCGGTGACTGGCAGCAAATGTATATATTACTCCAGAATGTAAACACGAAAAACGAAGAATGTCACATAACTGTAAAAAAGTGTTTTTAGTTTGAACTTTCTAACACACATTGAACGTAGAGAAAAAAAAATCTAAAACTCATCCCACACAGGGCAAAATGGAGTACCTGATCTTATTTGTGTTCAGTCTATGTGCCAATGTCAGTGAAATTCTCTAATGTCTGATTGTGTTCAGTCTATGTGCCAAAGTCAGTGAAATTCTCTAATGTCTGAGCGTCAGAATTCTGTTAAGGGTATGCTCTGATCAGTATATGTTTCTACTTATAATGAACTGGAGGTGGAGTGGGGTTGGGGGAGTAGTACACGTAGTACAAAAATATTTTCTTTCTGATCTCCTGCCCTTGAAGGTTACCTTTATCTTGTTTTCAGAGACATGACTGTTAAGCTTTCTTATTTCATCTCTTTCATTTACATCAATTATAATGTGCGTTAAGCGTGATTTCCTACACAAGTGTTGTCAACTTTCTTGTGATGTGGTATGTCTACTCAGCATTTACCTGATGTACATGGACACTGTGAACCATGTCCCACCTCACTCACCTGTACAAGAGTAGCCATCTGCAGCCAGGCGGTAGCCCTGGGGACAGGTACACACGTAACTGCCTCTTGTGTTGCTGCAGTTATGTTGACAGATGTCTGAACGCAACTGGCATTCATCTAGGTCTGTGCACACACACACACACACACACACACACACACACACACCGACTGATAAGAATCGTTCCTTTTGCTTATTGATTTATGGTTAAGAGTTCAATACACATGCCAACATCACACGTGTCTATGATTATCATTTAAAACCGGAACAAAAAGTGATGAACTCGCGCATGCTATGTTAGAGACTGCAGTAGTTCTATGCCCAACCCTAGTTAACCGAGTACTTTCTAGGCGGTTTTCAAAATAGGAAAGTTAATTCTGCTTCCGCACCCCCTTCCCCTGGCTTGCAGAATTAAATGGCTCGTTGCACTTGTCTGATTACCACAGTGCGAACTCTTTACTGTCAATGTTTTGTTTGGTGTGTTGGGCTTCAGCATGGTGTGTTCAAAGTGACTCTAGCGTCGGCCGAATACACGAAAAAAATGGCAGTGCAAGCTCTGAAAAAAAAAACACATAGATATTGTCCATAAAACATGAATGTAACAACTGAGTTTCTTCAAACACAAATTTTTTACTCTCTATAATGCAATAAAAGTGACAGGATCTATTTCATTATCCAGAGTTATCTAATTCAGAGGAAATCTCACACGAAACAGGAAAAGTTAATGCAGGCTGATGTTTTCACTTTGCCAAAATGCTACTTTGCCAAAATGCTGTAAGAAACCAGAAATGAGGATTCAGCCTTTTTCTATTTTCATTCATAGAAAAATACAAAACAAAAAACAACAACAATGAGCATGTTTTCAATTAATGTCTTTAACTCCATAAAAGAACAAAAGAAAGAAACAAACAAACAACACACACACACACACACACACACACACACACACAAGGAAATGAAATCAAACTGATTATGACTGTAAATTACATGACAAAAATACAAACCAGGTTTCATAGCAAATCAAAGAAGTAACGGAATGTAACCAACCAATCAAGCAGCAGAAGCTAACAAGGTTCATTAGTTGAACAATTGCAACACAACGATGGAATCAAAGCATTAGGGAAAGCAATGCAGTAAAGACACTTCATACAGGAAACATCTGGATATTCAGGACTCATGCACATGTGTTGCCCTTGTACATTTCTTCAGGCAAAAGGCATTCAGGTTCTGCACATGAAACACCAGATATTTATGACACAAGATCTGCAACAATACCTCATGCAGTCACTTCAATACACATCCCAAAGATTATCTCCATAAAAATCCCCAAAGTTCGCTTAACATCGTCCGACTGATAAAAAAAAAGATGTAAAGCACAGACAAAGCTATTGTACTTTTAAGAGGTTTTTTTTTAAATGTACGCAACAAAATTATAACAGTGACTTAAATTTACTGATAATACATGGACAACGTTAGAATGAAACTGATACTGGCCCATGTATGTAGGGGAAAAGCAGAAAAATCAGTTTGCGGCTTGTTTTCAACAACTGAAAGGTGCCACATAAAGAAAGCCATGTGCTGGATAGACACAATCGTCAATCTTTTGTAGTCATTCTGGATAGACACAATACACTGAGGTTACAATCGTCAATCTTTTGTAGTCGTTCTGGATAGACACAATACATTGAGGTTACAATTGTCAATCTTTTGTAGTCATTCTGGATAGACACAATACACTGAGGTTACAATCGTCAATCTTTTGTAGTCGTTCTGGATAGACACAATACACTGAGGTTACAATCGTCAATCTTTTGTAGTCGTTCTGGATACACACAATACACTGAGCTTACAATGGTCAATCTTTTGTAGTATATCCCCGTAGCATTTTTGCTGGCTACAATACCTATGTCAACAACTACAGACTGACATAAAAAAAACTGTAACAGTAAAGAAGACCTTTAGTCACTGTGTTGTAGCAAGTAACTGTTTCTCAGGGTCACAGGACATCTATTAGATCAGCATCCACATAGCCGCCACATTCTAATGGAGACACACTGACTGAAAAAAGAAATGCGGAAGTCGGGCTCTTATTTCATTCTTGCTCAAGTAAATCATTCCAGCAATCTGGATAAGATAAGATAAGATAATGTTGCTTATAGCCCAGCCGACCGCAAAGGGCCACATCAGGGCTGTCAGCAATCTGGAACATGCTCACCAAATAATACTGCGGCAATGAATGCTAAGTTCATGCAACAGAAATCCGGTGTCTGTCTGCTGTCCCTGGGCTTTTGGCACTGGCCCAAGTGACAAAGTTTTCATTAGTGCTCAGCACTTGCATTTGTTGGTCCTGCCTGAAAAAGACCCAAGATGTTGACATGCATAGTGTCTGTTTTGTAATTTTCGTTCCTTCATTTGGTGGTTCAGTTTTTCTGTTTTTGCCTTTATGTTTCAATGTTTAGTAGTGTACATTAGAATACGGACTGCCATCCGACTGGCCAGTAACGTTCACTGGAGAGCCAACTTGTAAACTATGTTAACTTTCTTCCCACATGTCACGAACATACTCACAATGGAAGCTTCGCTGCTTCACCACATGCTGCAAGCAGTGTCGCAGCAGACAACAAATTGGCCTGGATATGTTGCTATTTGTTTGCCAGCTTTGAGCTGGACGGAGACGAATATTTAGATTTTATCTATATCGAATACAAAAACGTAGCCACTTGTTTCTTTTTTTTTTTAGCTGCACCCAAAGAAAAACTTTTAAACGACGAAGATCAGGTGTTCTAAGAAAATGTCTGTGCAGTGACTGCAATGTTCCAAGTGCTCAAAGAGGGACATGGCAGTTTGTCTTGATGGTGTTCACTGTTGTACAGACTGTAATGTGACTGGTGAACTATGTCAATTGTTCTACAACCTGTGATCTGGCTGGTCAACTATGCTAACTGCCGTACAAACTATAACCTGGCTGGTGAACTACGTTTACTGGTGTACAGACAGTAATCTGACTGGTGAACAATGTAAAGTAGTATATAGACTGTAATCTGACTGGTGAACAATGTCAGCTGGTGTACAGGATGTAATCTGACTGGTGAACTATGTTAACTGGTGTACAGACAGTAATCTGACTGCTGAACTACGTTTACTGGTGTACAGACAGTAATCTGACTGGTGAACAATGTAAAGTAGTATATAGACTGTAATCTGACTGGTGAACAACGTCAGCTGGTGTACAGGATGTAATCTGACTGGTGAACTATGTTAACTGGTGTACAGACAGTAATCTGACTGGTGAACTATGTTAACTGGTGTACAGACAGTAATCTGACTGGTGAACTATGTTAACTGCTGTACAGGATGCAATCTGACTGGTGAACTATGTTAACTGCTGTACAGACAGTAATCTGACTGGTGAACTATGTTAACTGGTGTACAGGATGTAATCTGACTGGTGAACTATGTTAACTGCTGTACAAACTATAACCTGACTGGTGATTGTAACTGGTGTGTAATGTGACTGGTGATGTAAACTAGTGAACAGACTAACCTGATTGCTGAACTATGTTAACTGGTGTACAAACGGTAATCTGACTGATGAACTATGTTAACTGTTGCACAGACTGTAATCTGACTGTGAACAAGAACAGACTGGTGAACAAGAACAGACTGGTGAACAAGAACAGACTGTCATCTGCCTGGTGAACTCTGTTAATTGTTGTAAAGACTGTAAGCTGACTGATGAACTATCTTAACTGGTAAACAGACTGTGATCTAACTGCATGGTGGAAAGTGTTAACTGGTACATAGGCTGCAGTGGCTCTTGTGAACATTCTCAACAGTATACAGACTGCCATCTGACTGGTAAACTGTGCTAACTGGTGAACAGGTTGCAATCTGACAACTGAATAATGTTAAGTTGTGTACAAACCGCACTATGGCTGGTGCATAACGTTAACTGATACATAGAGTGCAATGCTGCGGGTGAACTATGTTAACTGTTAGAATTAAGCAACACAAGAAGACTGCGAACAGATCAATTGGCTGGTAATGATCTACAGAACGTTACACTGCTTTCGAAGTTCACATGTTGACTGTGAAAAAGCTTTGAAAACACTGAATGTCTAAAACCTCTGAACACATGATTGGATATGTTGACAGTCATAGCAAAATGGACGATCCTATGCTCTGACACCTATGTAAGATCATCTGATCAGCCACCATCATTTACAAAACATGCAGAGAAAACTTGGCAACTTTTGTGCACCCTCTAGAGGCTCATTGGGGAGCGGGGGGGGGGGGGGGGGGGGGGGGGGGGGGGGGGTGACAGATGCTGACTGAACATGACTTACACAATAAAGACTACCACCTACCACTGAGGTGAAAACTTTATGACTGACTGCAGCAAGCTCAACACCATCTGGACACAATCTGCCATGGCATTTCATTCTGTTAATTGCTGGCAGCCATCTCTACACCGACTGTTGAATCCGGCATAGCTTTCCACTCATGGATTCATTGTCAAATTCCATCCTGAATCTCTTGGGGATCTCAACAGCGTCCATCTCAGACCAGCCAGAAAACAAAACACAACTGCAGTATGTGATACATTAGTCCTGGGACACTATACCTGAGGTGGTAGTCAACTATCAAATGGGCTACATTGTTGTCTAGCTACTGTTGATACATGTGGAGGCTTTATGAGGGCAGATAAGACACTGCTACTTTGCAGGAAGAAACAGATTACTTGAAAGTGGGACAGATGACAGTAACACAACAATTAAAAATAAAAATGTTATATTCACATTCAGGATGCAGCGGACTTTGATCACAATGTAATCAACAAGAGCTTTGCCATAACTCACATATCTTTTTTCAGTCAGTATATTACAGGATAGATGAGCACAATTTGGTACATGAACTGGGCATATCAGGCACAACAATGCAACAATACCGACAGTCACATTCCATAATAGAACACCATGGAACAGGACAACATCACACCTAGGCAGACTCCTGGTTGTTTAGGATGAGGGAAGGTTCCATTCGGGCATTTGTGTTCATGAGCCACATCTATGCTGGCCCAGTCAGTTTTGTTTTTCTGTACAAGATCGCCAGTTTTTCGCTGGACCTCAAGATTGCTACAGTAGCCATTCCTACACAGGATGTCTCGTCTGAAGCGGCGCCTATATTGTTGGTTATTGTCGCCGTAACGATTGGATTGGTTGGGCTGGTAAGTGTCATCAGCAGGAAGAACGCGGCCAGGTTCTACATATTCCAGACCTGGAATCATGGGTAAGATTGTTGAATGTCACTAATTCCATGATGGCTGTGAGGACATGAACGATGATTTCTGGTGTTGATGAATATGATGCTTTTATACAGAAGCTTTTTTTTTTCTTATCAAGAGACATGTCCATTAACCACACCATACTGATTTAGCTGCAACATGTTTGTATCAAGTACGCAAATTTCTGAGAATGATTATGATGCATACTATCAGTTCCCTTATCATTTTTACGGTCATTATTAGTTTTTCATTTGTTTCCATAGCCACCATTTTTTTGTTTTTCATTTGTTTATTCAAATGAAACAATCAAAGCCAATTCAGACTGAATAAAAAGAAAACCCTTCACCACTGGTCTTCCTTCCCCACAGAAAACTATCTGCAACAACCCTTCCTCCTCCCGAATCTATCACTGCACTCATCACCTGCCCAAACTGACATCTCCCATTATAAATGCACAAGCTATTCATATTGAGCTTCCTCTCTCGATTGCTAGGTACTGGAGCTATACTTGACGTAAATCTCTAACGTGATGAATGACCTACACAGGATGATGTGTGGAAAAGAAAGGTGACGCTAACCAGCACATGACTTTCTGTCGGCAAGCCGAAGCTGTCCAGGTGGACACAGACATTCAAAGTCGCCCCACAGGTTGCGACACCTGTAGCTGCAAATCCCTGGATTCTCCTCACATTCATTAACGTCTGAAAAATCAATGGCATCATACATCCCGGCCTGCAAATCAATAAACACAAACACAGAAACATCTCCAATCTCACAGCAGTTTTTCATAGTAAATAAAACCTCAGACTCGTTTCTATGCAGTCAACCAACATCACGCGCCCTTTCTTACCATAAAAACCCGAACCAAATGCTACAGAGAGATCATGTGAAGGTCTTTCAGCATGAGACGACATGACCATGATTAGGCACAAACGTGGACACTGTGGTTGGCCGTGTAATAAGCACCATGTATTAGAACAGTCACGTAACATACATGTACGCACAATATGTCAAAACCACCACAAACAGTTTAAAGACCATGATTAGGCACAAACGTGGACACTGCGGTTGGCCGTGTAATAAGCACCATGTATTAGAACAGTCATGTAACATACATGTACGCACAATATGTCAAAACCACCACAAACAGTTTAAAGAACATTTAGTGTCAAAACCACCACAAAAGATACAGGTTCAAAGAACAGTTTAAGCCAAACAGCTCCATATTTATCTGGATCACATCAAAGATCCAAACCACAGAATACTAGGACCACAACAACTCTTTGCTTACCAAATTGTACATTATCAACACAGCCCAAATTTTCAAATACCATCTCCAAGAAACAAGGTTTGTGGGAGGTGAATTTAGTACAGACTACAACAAGGTGTCCAGAAAAAACAAGCCTTCAAAGGGAAGCAATTCATGAGACATTTCCATCCATTTCCCATACAAATACACACTGACCAACTCCTCCAAGTGCAAACACCACAGACATGCACAGAAGTAGACAGGGATATTCAATGACATACTTACACATAATGACTTCAAGTACAAACATGACAAACATGTACAGGCATACACAAGGATGCACACTGACATCCACACACATGATGAAGTCCAAGTGCAACCAAAACAGATGTGTAGTGAAAACAAACAAGGCTACCCAATGACCACCAAGGAAAGCTTACTAACCAACACATGGCTCCCCGATGCCTCGTGTGCGGTAGCCTTTAGGACACTGACAGCGATATCCACCATCTGTGTTGATACAGCGCTGATTGTAGTAACAGCGGTGTGTATTGGCTGAACACTCGTCAATATCTGTAACAGACATGGGTCAGATAGTTACATAATTAGTTCCTATAGACAACGTCATATATCATCATGTACAACTGCTTTGGTTAAAAGACACAGGTAGAGTGGATATTACATTCAAGTGGCTTTGGGTGGCCAGAAAGACCTTTGTTCAATCTGTTCTACACTGGGGATGACCTGAAATGAAAATCACATGATGTGTTATTACCAACAGTTACAGGTGTTTTTCACTGTATCTGGTCTTATTATGATGCACCAATGGAACTGTGAGAAACAAATGTTTGAAAGAAGGTGTAGAGGGGACTAGGTCATAATCATATGGCAAGCTCTGATGTCCAGAAAGTCATTGTGCTATACTGTCATTTCAAATTTCATCACAAGGTTATAAATGAAAGTGGTTAAATTCTTTTACAAAACCCTCCTTTTTGTTAGATTCGTCTTAGATCAGACGACAACTGGGTTATTGATCATAGATCTGTTGTTTTTTTTTTTTTTTTTCTATAAATCAGCTCTTCAACATAACCTGTCAATCACTTTCTATCACTGTCAAAGAAAGGAAAAAGCATTTGTGTGACAGGCACTGAGCATCTGCATTCAGCGTCCACACACAAACACGCACACTAAGACAAAGACAGAAACATACAGATTCATGCTGAACTTCTCCACACCACCGAATGAATCAGTCTTGGTGCCCTACCTTGACACTGGCCACTTGCAGTGCGCACAAAGCCACGGGGCACAGCTGCACACACTCGTAGGACCCTTCGTTGTTGATGCATTCCTGGTCTGCGTCACAGCCATGGCTTCCTTCGTAGCATTCATTGATGTCTGTAACGGTCACATGGGAGTCAGTAATACACTTAGTGGCTGATAAGGAATATTTTTGTGATCAATACTTCTACTGGTAGATTTCATGCAATTTTCTTTCAGCTACTCAGAATGTTTTGAATATCTGAACAAGAGCTGAAAAAACAAACGAACAAAACACAGCTAGCTACGTCCTTGTGCGCATGACAACAAGCACCATGCTGACACTGACCTCTGCATGCCCGACCCCCTGTCAGTCTATAGCCAGCAGGACAGGCACAATGGTAACTGCCAGGTGTGTTGACACAGTCATGTGAGCACATGGAAGACGGTCCATCACACTCATTCACATCTGAAATGTCAACGCTTCAATTTCTGTCATATGTTTACAGATGACATATCCCATTTCATACAGAGCTTCATTAATTCCATCAACAGGACTGACTGAGAAAATCTTTCCAGAAATCAATCTGTTGTTTCCTATCTTTCTCATACAAGCATACATATTTGACATGAACGTACGGCAATTAATTTAAAATAAAAACAAAATCAAACAGATTTCATCTCCCATTTCCTTTTCTATCCCCGCCCCAAAAGTTGCAAGAGCTTCCACCTGTCATGTGCCTGATTCTTCTCCCTGTGTTGTGCGAGGCACCTGTCCACTATCCACACAGCAACCCTGTTCTCTGTTCCCTCCCACCTGCTCCCCTCCCCTCCCCCATGTGTTATGTGAGGCACCTTTCCACTACCCACATAACAGCCATTTTCTCTCTCCCCTGTATTTTGTGCTCACCTGTTCACTACACATACAGCAGCCCTGTTTCCTGTCTTCCCCCTGTGTTGTGTGCCCACCACCTATGCACTCATCCTCACGGTACTGCTACTCTCCCATTTCTTTCCCATGTGCTGTGTGGGTATCTATCCATGACTCATAAAGCAGCCTTGTTCTGCATCTCCCCCCTGTATTGTGTGGGTGCTTCCACTCACCCACGCAGCGGCCCTGCTCTCCAAGCCTGTAGCCCCTCTGACAGGAACAGCGGTAGCTTCCCACCAGGTTCTGACAGCTCTGCTCACACACCCCTGGCTCTTCCACACACTCGTTGACATCTGAAGCAGAGCCAATTTGTTTCACCATCACAGGCCTTTTTTGTTTATCTCCTCAGAAACCAAAGTGTGATATGGTAAGCTGAAAAGTTTAATCTGTGAGTGAAAAGTGTAATCCCATAGGGTGAACTGCGATGTCTTCACTGGTCTTGTTACACTTGCAGCAGCTCGATAGATTCGTGTTCAGATACTCTGAGCAACATTCTATCTGATACCATTTTGCGCTGACATGACAGCATGACCTGCCAAAGTCGGGCATTGGTTATCCCCCTTCACTCAGTGGCAGCGACGTAACAGCCTGGCACAGCCACAGTTTTACACTGCCTTTGTGAGCACATTCACCTGCAGCGGGCGATCATTGTCATAATGATATCAAACGGACCAGCTGGATTCTTCGTAGCTCCGTGAGACAAGAGTAGCTCTTTCAAAAGCCTAGTTTTAGCAATGTCTATTGTTAAATGTACTTAAAAGCGCGATTCATTTCTAAAAAAAAAATGGAAGGTAAACGTGTCTGCTACAACACAGCTGGACCCAAACTGGACCAGGAGGTCCACTTGAGAGCGGAGCAATCCTGGTTTCCGTAAAAACGACCTTCAGGCAAGGTCAGCTTCTTTTGTTTTCTCCAATGAGAGTAGGGGTGGAGGAAGGGGGGGGGGGGGGGGAGAGGGCATTAAAGGGGGAGGCTATCTCATTTCCTACGGCTCTATGGCTCACCTTCACATTTGGTGCCATCCTGTGAGCGACGGAATCCATCTCCACAGACGACGGCGCACTGGTAAGACCCCTGGGTGTTCAGGCACTCCTGATTGGATGGGCACTCCGCCCCGAGATGCACTCATTGATGTCTGTGGCAAAAACACAGCTGTCTGTCATATGCTTGTTCTGACAACAATTTTTGGTACACAAAAGGGCAATTCACAAATAAAGTCACGAAGATATTTTAATATTCATTTGTAAAATGGGGACTGAAGGGAAGGGTGAGGGGTGATTTTAAATACTTTCTGTTGTGCTATGAACTCCTGGATTATTCAGACATTTTAGTTTACGTTTTTAGTGATGCAGAGTAACAGTTAGAGTTGTGATAGTTTTCAACATATTCAAAAAGAGACAATTTTCAGATGATGGTGGATTCCATGTTCTTGAAGATATAGATCTTCTTGTTGCTATGCCAGTTCGTAAGCATCCGATATGAAAACTAAATATGATTTAATTAATCCCACTAAGATTTCCCACACTTCAGGATAACAATTCTAGGGACAATTCGAACCAAGCTGTTTGTGATCTTCAACCACACACATTCTCGTCACACCTGTGTACATCAAGGTTCTCAAGAAGTTCAAGTTACCTTCACAGGTACGGGCATCACTGGTCAAGCTGTAGCCGATAGGACAGGAGCAGGCAAAACTACCTGGTGCATTGTGGCAATAGTGACTGCAGGGAGAGGACCTGGTGCACTCATCCACATCTGGAAGTAGTTGTGTTTTTAATTTAATGATGATGATGACAGCAATCTTCTGCTGCAGGTATTTGTAAAGCACATTCACATTCATTCCACCACAAAATTCAGATCTGCAAACCTTTTACAGAAGGCAAGTGTTCATGCATTAAATTTTGGCTAATCTGGAGTAGGAGCATCCCTTACTTTCTACACTTATTCACAGTAAGTAATGTTGTCCTTCTGTTAAAGATTTAAATGAATTTATACACAAAACACCCTCAATGTTCCATAAAGATAAATATCACAAAATCTGGCACTTTCTTACTGGTTCAGCCGTAATTTTTGACGGAGAGAAGCTATGTTCCAAAACTAGTGTGTTAGGGGCAACTCCAGGATTGACAAAACATTTAAGTTTGTACATAAGTTCAAATGAAACTACAGCTTCTGTTCCTACATGCTGAGGGCCATTGATTCAGGCCATTGCAATACGTTGTATGTGATGATCTGAGCAAAGAACCAATTTTCTCATACTCCAAGACAACGTATGTACAGATCTGATAGGTGCCCTAACCCCTTAATACAGAGATTCAGATATACGTTTTATGGATCCTGTAATCTATGGTTATGAAACAATACAGCTACCACACGTCTGATTCAATGCATAGGAGATGGGCACCACCCTATACTCTCCGTTCTTCGATCACCCTCTGCAAATATTCTGATGGAGGCTCACCAACATCAAACTGGACAAATGTCGTCAATCGTAAAACCAGTGGGTTATGAAACAGTAGAATGACTACCATGAATCAGATTTCATGCAGAGGAAATGGGTGCCCTCCAGTTCTCTCCATTCTTCAATAACCTTCCACAGCACTGTGATAGACACTCAACAAATTGGTACACATGATTACTCACAAAGCCTGTGACAGCATACCACACCCAAATGGTCATCAGATGGTACGCACAATTCACACGCTGAATTGGTTTCAGCGCAACTGATGGATGGATACATAGCACACCTGACTTCTCTGTTTTGATTGTGGAATGTGGATGACTGGGGGAATGAGTGTATGGGTGAGCAGGCAAGTATTGGCAAATGCAAGTGTGTGTACATGAATAGGCATATGATACAGACAGTTTGATAGGGAAACAATGGAAGCTTTGAGAGAGACACAGAGAGAGACAGAGAAGGGAGAGAGAGAGACAGTGTGTGTGTGTGTGTGTGTGTGTGTGTGTGTGTATGTGTGTGTGTGTGTGTGTGTGTGTGTGTGTGTTAGGGCCAAATCCCAGCACAATCATTTACATCATTAAAACAAACTGAAAGAGAGAAAAAAGATACTAAAACTGTGGGTTAATGAGGAGTTCAAAATATGGTTATAACTTGGTTTAAAATATTCAAATAAACAAAATACAAAAATGATCTTATTTACAAGTTACACAAGACTTAAAAAGCTAGTGAAACCATAAATCCTGAAATATATGATTTTGAACATCATTGTCACATTAACAGACCAAGACACTTGAAGTTTGCTTTAAAAAAAAAAAAGAAGAAAAACCTGATGACTTGCATCACCTTTAGATGAGGTGCACTCTGTGAAGATAACTGCCAAACAACTGATACCACACTGAAAATGATCATAAATGACAGACATCATGGTTGAGAAGTTGAAGAAATCTTCGTTAAAAGCCATACCTCGGCAGAAGGAATCCTGCTCATCATGGGTGAAGCCACCCGGACACTGGTTGCTTGGGTCACCTGTCGTGACAAACAGCACGTGCCACACTGGCAGTTAGGACACTGAAAAGGACAACTGTCGTGTGCAGTGACACATGCACATTAAATGCACACGCAGTCTGACACAATCATGCACACATAGAGACACACAAGGAAGCTTTCATCAAAGTGCTATGATACTTCAATGACCAAGCAATGTGAGAGAGAGAGAGAGAGAGAGAGAGAGAGAGAGAGAGAGAGAGAGAGAGAACTGACTTTTTCATAGATCTTTATTTCTCAAGGATGAAGATTTCAGGCTGAGGCCTAGTTTTAAAATCTGTCCTTTTCATGCACACATTATTTTAAAACATCATTCACACCAACAAAATGGCAGAGGATTTCTATAAATGTGATTATAACATTGATGGTTATCTCTGCATCCATGTAATAATAATCAGGTATTCATAAGTCTAGAAGGAGGAACATGGATAAATTGAGAGAGAAAAGTCGGAGTGGGAGAGAGAATGGGGAAGAGGGAAGACACACACACACACACACAGACAGAGAGAGAGAGTGAGAGATGGGAGAGGGGTGAGGTTTATGTAGATAGTTGTGTGTGAGTGGTGTGTGTGTGTGTGTGTGTGTGTGTGTGTGTGTGTGTGTGTGTGTGCACGTGCTTGTGTGTGTGTGTGTGTGCGTGTGCGCCTCTGTCTGCCTCTCTCTCTCTAAACATATATAAATTTGGGTACATAATTTACAACCAAGGCAGGCAGACAGATAGATATTTATGCATTTTTTGGACTGACAGATAAATGTATCTATGAATAAATATGTCACATATATCTGTTTTGCACATGCTTATGTATCAGTCTCTCTCTGTGTATCCACCTGCATCTCTCCACATGCAGTACACCTACTCACAGCCCTACACACTGACCAGGGTGGAAGGAGGACAGCAGACTGAAGGTGAGGGACTGCTGGTCGGGCAGAACCTGCACGATCATGTCCTGAGCCTTCAGCTCCTGCACCAGGTAGGGCATGTGGCCCAGCGACTCCTCATAGGTGATGGTGTGGTTCCAGGCGTAGGGCAGGGTCAGACCGTCCGCCGTCAGCAGGCGAGTGGAGTGAGCATAGATGGTGCCTGGAGTCCCAACACAGCGCACAGAATCATAAACATATCACCGCGGGGACAGGGTTCTTCAACTGGACAACAAGTCACCTTCAACCACAGTATGGAAAACAGAATTCCACTATTCTAAATTCTGGAACCTGTTTAAATAGCGCCTATAATAAGTTTTTTCGTACCAGCAT
The DNA here is from genome assembly GCA_018398815.1 of Conus ventricosus. Classification (NCBI taxonomy): domain Eukaryota; kingdom Metazoa; phylum Mollusca; class Gastropoda; order Neogastropoda; family Conidae; genus Conus; species Conus ventricosus. The sequence continues at coordinate 32,537,687 of CM031618.1, forward strand.
AAAATAAACAACAACACACAACTTCCTTCTGTTGTATGAAAAGTCCATGTATTTATTGAAAAACACCTAACAACATTAGATTTCATGAAAGCAGGGATCTTTCTGTGCTTTCCTGTACATAGAACCTCTGAATCTGACTTCACCAATGTTGCACAATGGCAGTGCGTAGCATGACAGCTGAATCCATAAATACATTTGAATCCCACCCAAGTGACAAATGGTGAATTTGCACCACATCTTCGCTTGTATTGATGGTAATACCATTTTTAAGCATTTGAAAAGTTTCAACTGGACTGCATCCCTTGATTTTATTTTTATGTTTCCTCTTTTTTCCATTCTTACCCATCCAAAAAAATGCCATATCCCCACCTGGCATGGGAAAATGCCATATCATCAGGGTCCCTTTGAAACAATATTGGGAGAGCAGGGATCTAACTTTGCCTCAACTCCAGATAAGCTAGCCAGAGTGATCTCCCTTGATGAGTTTATAACACTGCGCTATCATAGAACTACTTTTAGTTTTCTCCTTTTCGTTGGTGGAGGAACACCCCTCTTTTTGGCTCTTTGAGTTTTCAGACTTTATTTCTGTTCATCCTAGTTTCCCACAAATGCATGTTCAGGTGGGCTTTCCCCTCAGAGTGTGAAGCTTCTCATTCTTTGGCTTCTCAGATGGGAATTTTGGCCAAAATTTCCCCAAAGTTCTGTTGGACTGCCACTTCATTGCAACAACAGTCATCCACTTTGTCATTCGCCTTGGCATCTCCTAGTCAACTTTGAAACCAGCTACTTCGAGAGCCTCTTGTGTTTGCTTCTCCTGTCACAAGTGGTGATTTCTTGACGATTCGGATGAGATCTGTGTCTCATGTATCAAATGTTCCCCATCAGTGCCTTGAAACTCATGTAAGAACTGGTCCGGTGCGACATGATGTTAGGTGCAGTATTTCAACATTTACGTGATGTTTCGCCTGTCTGGTAAGAAAGTCAGTCCCCTTTCCTTGCCATGCCCATTCTAACATGCATAGACAAGCAAGTGTCTCCCTGTTTCCCCCAACCTGTCCATGCTCTTGACCCCTTGTAAATGAAGAGGAGTGGCTGGGCAATAATAATCCCAGTGAGCCACTGAAGTATGTGAACCACCGATGCTGCACACACTTTGGTAGCTGCCAGAAGGAAACTAGTTAAACAGGTGTCCCTGATGCACAAGGCTGAGCAAGCCTCCATGGAACCCCACTGGGTGGTTTGGATGCTTTCTGACCATCACAATGAAAGTATGTTTGATGAGAGTTGGATGATGATGTTACAATGTCAAATACCCAATCTTCTCTCACTAAAAATGCTGTTAGCAATCCTTTGTTGATGATTAAAGAGTGGGATGTTGATGATGATGATGATGTCACTACATCAAATACCCAGTCTAATCTCGCTAAAACTGCTGTCAACAATCCTTGTTTGATGATTAACTCTTTCATTCCTACTTTTCTATGAACCATTACTTCCTCTTGTTCCTAGATTCTTATAATACGAGTATTCCCTTCATTCCTGGATCTAGAGAAGGAAAGGGAAGAAGTGCAAAGTGAGAACTACCATGCAGTGGCAAACTGGCCAGAACAGAGCAGCGACCACTTTCCCACGCTGTAGGGGCTGTCTGGCATCCATTCCATTCATAAACACTGCCCCGCAAGCGACCCGGTCATGACGTGTACCGATGATGCGACTCGTGTGAAGTTCAAAGTGCTTACTACGAGAACCGATTTTCCGGGCTGCAGGAAGGAAAAGGAGGGATTTTGTGCTGCCCGGTTTTCCGGGCTGCAGGAAGGAAGGGTACAATTTCTGCAAACTGGAAAACTGGGTTGTAGGGATGAAAGAGTTGAAGACACTCTTCCCACTTTGTATTTTGATCCTCTTCCTCCGTCCTCAATGGGGTTACATGAGAAGTCATAGTATGTTGAGGACTCCAAATCAGATGAGGTTATACTGGTGGTATGTCTTTTCTGGTAGTCCACATGTCAAGGCTATTTGTCCTGAACATTTCCCCGTCATAAGGGATACTCATTTGCCACTTTGCTTCGAATGTGCTGAACTAGACCTGTGCCATTCATCCTTTTTGTCTAATCCCGTCAGTCAGATGCGCTCCAGCTATTATCAGGCAGATGGGCCCGACCATGAATTATTTGGACACAATGAAACCACAGACATAAGAGATAGACAAGATCTGGGATAGAACGAGTGTAAACCTGCATAAATTCCCAACCCTCGTCCACACCCTGTGTGCAGACGCTCAAAGAAAAAATCCAGTCTGGAACGAAGAAAGCTTACCAGGCCCGGTCTGAATATATTGCTCGTTGTAAGGTGCCAGGTATACAGACTGGATCGCGCCAAGGTCAGGAACTTCACCCCGGATAATGATGTCAAAGGTCAACATACCGTTACGGTCCACTCCATTGGCATACTGAGACATTTTCAAAATTTCACACTGAAACCATAGAATGGAATCATTTCTTTGAACGTATTTCACTGACTTCTACATCAGACTACACAAATGCATCACACATACTAATGGTGCTGTGTGTGGGCCTGTGATGGAAGTGTAAAGCATGATTTACATTAATTAGTGTGTTATCATTAAGTTATGGATGTAGACATTTAGGGTTTCAGGATGTTCAGTGTCCTAAACTTCAATAACTTTATCTGCCAATTCTGAAGAAAACAAGCAACTTCCCTGTGTATGTTGTCAAAAAACCTGTGGACATGTGTGCTCTGTTCACTTCATTATTTTATGCAGCAACTGTAAACTGCAGTTTTGTTACTTCACTTCAAGGTTTCCAAACATAAGCTGTTTAACACAAGACGGTAAGGGATGGATCAATACCATTTATCACTCACCAGTAGCAAACTCCACCTGGATTTCTCGCATAAATTCTCCTCCTGTCAGAGTGTAGCCATTGACCGCTCCATCCACCTCAGTGGCCGTTGTCCAGTACACAGGGTTCAGCAGAGATATAAGTTGCCGAAGGTGATTGGCTGAAAATTTATATGAGAAAGTTTACAGTTAAAACAGCATCATGGATGGGTTTTTTTTCCCCATTCCTTCTCTTTTACAGTTTTACATGGTTAAATTAACTGTCTTTTTACAGCTTTGTAACCATTAATGTGGGTTTTACTAGTCTTTACCTTAAAGAACATCATAACCTCAAAATCAAAGATTCAGGATTCAAAGAAAATGGGAAAGGGTGAGACAGAGGGTTAGACAGGAAAAAAAGAAGATAGGAAAGGTGGCGGTGGTGGAGGGAACATACTGGGAAGGGATGGAAAAGGAGGGGGGTGGAGGGAACATACTGGGAAGGGATGGAAAAGGAGGGTGGTGGAGGGAACATACTGGGAAGGGATGGAAAAGGAGGGGGGTGGAGGGAACATACTGGGAAGGGATGGAAAAGGAGGGTGGTGGAGGGAACATACTGGGAAGGGATGGAAAAGGAGGGTGGTGGAGGGAACATACTGGGAAGGGATGGAAAAGGAGGGGGGTGGAGGGAACATACTGGGAAGGGATGGAAAAGGAGGGTGGTGGAGGGAACATACTGGGAAGGGATGGAAAAGGAGGGGGGTGGAAGAACAGGAAGCAAAGAAAGAGACAAAGAATCAAGAAGAAATAATTTATTATCATCAAATGCACATACAGACACAGACTTGTATAACCGCATGTAATTCTAGGCATACAAACACAGAGAACATATATAACCCCAAAACATATATAATCCCTACCTACAGAAAGCCAGCAAAATCATAAATCCATGGTCCGAGTCCACCAAGTAGAATTTTTCTGCCCCTCTCCACCTGGCTGTGTAAGTATGGTACGCATGTAGGTCTATCACATCAGACTACAACCTGAATCCCATGTGTAACATGCATTTAGCACAGGTGAAAGAACTCACGGCAGTGAAGGGGGTCCTCTGGCCAAAATCTGCAGATGAATCCGTAGTGGCAGGTCAACAACGTGGGCAGACAACAACTAAATGTGTCTGGCACCACATTATCCCAACATCCTTTGGCACCACACTACCCTGACACCCCGTTCCTCCTCACATATGTACAGAAATCTACTTAGACAAGAAAGCATATACCGTACAATTCAATCGTTTTTCTTTTTCATTCTATTTCATGTAACTCCAACCACCTTCACGCCCATCCACTGAAGCGTACCTGCTTCAGGCGGCACGTTGCGCACCACGCCAACCACTCTGGAGCCGCCGTCGGTGGGTGTGACGTTAGCTACGATGGTGGCATCCACAATGTCTACGTTGTTGACGTAACCGATCAGATTTCCTTCGGCTTTCACCGGTTGCCCTGCAGAAAAAAGGTTTACATACATTCAAATTTCATTTTCATCAAGCTGAATATGATCAACTTACTGGCCCTCAGATCAAAATAGAAAATCATAATACACAAAGTGATACCACAGATATATGTTTTCACTTATCATTGGACAATGTATTTGGACTTCATTGTCATACAACAAGAGTGAACGCTTGCTGATGCTAATGTACATGATATACGGACCATGAACACATTTAGTACAGACCAGATTCTCTTCAGTGGATGTTTCAGCCAGGAAGTTATTTGTGTGAATCCAACACCCTAGGTTCTGAGAGAGATGGCGGAATGTAAACTGAAGGCGACAGATATACAGGTATTTTCTCCTTGCATCCTTTCCACCCCCTTCTATCATCTAAGAAAGGGGATACCATATCTTCCTTTGGCTTTTCAACAACAAGAACACATGTAATGAACTGGCATTATTTCACAGACTGCCATCATATCTTTTCAAAGTTCAGCAGCACAGAGTTGCTGAATTCCATGTTCAAATTAGATGAGCACCTTGGCATCACTAGCTTGCTGTTACAGGGCCAAATGTTACATGAGCTCCACTCCACGGAGTCATAAACTTATTGTTATGGGTCTGGGTGTTATATGAGCAGAGCTCCATGGAGTCACCAACTTATTGTTATGGGTCTGGGTGTTATATGAGCAGAGCTCCATGGAGTCACCAACTTACTGTTATAGAGCTGTATGTTAAATGAATTGAGTTAAAAAAGGCCACCAACTGTTACAGGACTCAGTATTACATGAGCTAAGCTCCATGGAGTCACCAACTTATCATTACAGGACTGAGTGTTCTGTGAGCTGAGCTCCATGGAGTCACCAACTTATCATTACAGGACTGAGTGTTATGTGAGCAAAGCTCCATGGAGTCACCAACTTATCATTACAGGACTGAGTGTTGTGAGCTAAGCTCCATGGAGTCACCAACTTATCATTACAGGATTGAGTGTTGTGAGCTAAGCTCCATGGAGTCACCAACTTATCATTACAGGATTGAGTGTTGTGAGCTGAGCTCCATGGAGTCACCAACTTATCATTACAGGATTGAGTATTATGTGAGCTAAGCTCTATGGAGTCACCAACTTATCATTACAGGATTGAGTGTTGTGAGCTAAGCTCCATGGAGTCACCAACTTATCATTACATGACTGAGTATTATGTGAGCTAAGCTCCATGGAGTCACCAACTTATCATTACAGGACTGAGTGTTGTGAGCTAAGCTCCATGGAGTCACCAACTTATCATTACAGTATTGAGTGTTGTGAGCTAAGCTTCATGGAGTCACCAACTTATCATTACAGGATTGAGTGTTGTGAGCTAAGCTCCATGGAGTCACCAACTTATCATTACAGGATTAAGTGTTGTGAGCTAAGCTCCATGGAGTCACCAACTTATCATTACAGGATTGAGTGTTGTGAGCTAAGCTCCATAGAGTCACCAAGTTATCATTACAGGACTGAGTGTTATGTGAGCTAAGCTCCATGGAGTCACCAACTTATCATTACAGGATTAAGTGTTGTGAGCAAAGCTCCATGGAGTCACCAACTTATTACAGGACTGAGTGTTCTGTGAGCTGAGCTCCATGGAGTCACCAACTTATCATTACAGGACTGAGTGTTATGTGAGCAAAGCTCCATGGAGTCACCAACTTATCATTACAGGACTGAGTGTTCTGTGAGCTGAGCTCCATGGAGTCACCAACTTATCATTACATGATTGAGTGTTCTGTGAGCTGAGCTCCATGGAGTCACCAACTTATTACAGGACTGAGTGTTCTGTGAGCTGAGCTCCACGGCGTCACCAACTTATCATTACAGGATTGAGTGTTATGTGAGCTGAATTCCGGGAATCATCAACTTACTGTTAGAATATTGATATGACATGAGCTGGGCTACATGGAGTCACTAGCTAACTGTTACAGGGCTAAGTGTTCCATGAGCTTGAGCTCCATGGAATCACCAATGCACTATTACAGGGTCGAGCATTACATGAACCGAGTCCAACGTAGCCACAAACTTACTGTTACATAAGCACAGCTCCTTGGAACCATTCACCTCACTGTTACAAGGTTGTAACATGTTCAAGTTACAGGCCTGTAACATATTCATCACGCAAACTATCAGTAGGAGTCAGACTGCTGACTTCATTCCATAAACAGAGTAAAAAAATAAGTTATTCCTACTTTCTGTTTCCCTGCCTCTTTGGCTTCATGGGCTGAACTGCAAAGACTCGTCACTTACTGTTGCAGGGCTGTGTGTTACATGAGTTTACCTCAGTAGAGTGCCCCAGAGTCATCACTTACTGTTGCAGGGCTGTGTGTTACATGAGTTTACCTCAGTAGAGTGCCCTAAGCAGAGTCATCACTTACTGTTGCAGAGCTGTGTGTTACATGAGCTCAGCTCGGTAGAGTCCCCCAGGCAAACACGACCACCATGCTGAGGGCGTTGACACACTCGCTGCCTCTCACGAGTGCCGCCATCACATGACCTGCTGCACGGTGACCACACGCTCCACTCCTGCCACACTCCGTCCACTGACACACACACACACACGCACACACATACGCACACACACACACACACATGCACACGCACACACACACACACACACACACGCACACACACACACACATGCACACGCACACGCACACACACACACGCACACACACACACACACATCCAAAATACATGTACATATACGCATGATGCATAGACACACACATTTTAATGAACTGTATGTTAGTGACTGCAAGTAGGCTGATCACAGCTCACATGGCATGAACTGAACCAAATCACAACACGGGCACATGCTTGTAAAGAAACTAACAGGATAAAAGTCTCTAATATTTGGTTATTTTGGGGTGTCATGGCAACATCTCCCTGAAAATCTAGCTCACTCCCCAACTCTGAAAAGAAAAATCCCTTGTTGTAATTCATATCGGTAGGATAAAGAACTTGGAACTTTGCCAAGTAGTGCAGTTCTCAAAATGACAGACTTAAAATGCAAAGAAGAGGGTGACCATCTATGCCTCTCTCACATTCCTTTTTCTCCTTTCATCCCTACTACAAAAAGAACAGAATTTATTAACTGAAAGTAGTTTTACAACATCCTTACTTGTCTAAACAAATGCCTTACTGTTACTTGGCATGGAACATTGCCAAAACATCAGAATCCCTCAAAAAATCAAATTAAAAGAGCAGGGAGCTAACCACACCTCTGTCACCAGTTAAGCTGACGAGTAGTCACCTTCAGCGAGTTCACTTCATGACTCGTACCCAAAACACATCATGACTTGTACTCCCTTCACCAATAGTGATGGCAGTCCACACCAAGTAGCTTACCTGGGCAGGGCGTTAGATTGCACGTGTCTGTGTCCTCAGCAGAACCGATGCATGGGCGGCCATTGTTTGATGGAGATGGGTTGGAACAAGTGCGGAACCGCTTGCGTTGTCCTCCGCCACATGTCAGTGAGCAGCGCCCCCAGGCTCCCCATCCCGCCCAGTTCCCATGCACTGTGAGACAATGTGTGAAAATAACACCTGTCATCTTCACCATTTCTATCATAACCATGTCACTATTTCATCACTGTCACAGTGATTCTAAACAAGGAAAAGGGTTCTTCATTGTCCTCTTGTCTCTGGTTCACATTAGCTTCACCGTCAGTTTGCAAAGAAACCATCAAGTGCTTTCCGTTCCTCAACTGCACGCTTCAGTAGTTTTTGTGACTGTCTTTGAGTCGAAACAGTCACCACTGCAATCCACCATCCTTCTATCGACCATCAGCCTATGTATGTGCAGACAATTGTGTCTTTCATAGCTCTTGCAGACAGCACTTCCACATCCACCATCCACACATCTGTCTTCTCCATCACCAAATCCACTATTAGCATTGTAAGATGATTAAGCTTACCTGGAGGTAGAAAAATCATTGAAACAGTAACAATACCGTGCACATGTGGATAATAAAGAATTGCTGCAATAACAGTACACTGCTACAGAGCATAAGATTCATCACACAGCCGTCTCAGCATCATGTCATCATCACCGTCCAAACACAACCTCCCCATTTCTCACCAGGACAAGGATCATTGTTGCAGTAGTCACGCTGTGTGTTAGGTCCCATGCAGTCGGCTCCGCTAAACTGGGGTCGAGGGTTGTCACAGCGACGCTGACGGGAACGCATCCCTCCCCCACAGGACAGACTACAAGAGGACCACGACAGCCACGCCCCCCACTGTCCGTCCACTGTAAGCACAGCAAGGGGTCAGACAGCTTGGAGGGGTCAGACGATGAGAAGAAAAAAGGTTAACACAAGGTTCAGTCAACTGTACTTAACTCCGCAACAAACCGGCCAATCATATATAACCATAATTACAATAATGATAATAGTAACAACGATAATAAAACAATGACAATAACAATGATAACAATTCTAATCTTAATGATCACGTAATGGTGGTGAAAACAGTAACAGTGATGGAAATGGTAAGTGTAAAAGTGCAAATCATCCTCATCCTCATCAACGTTTTTGCAATGGAGGGCTGCACATCAGTTCATGCCAGTCAGAGCTTCCCATTCCAGTTTTCACTTTCTGAAGCAGGTTCATGGAGTTGGTCAGTGTTATGGCTTGTTGAGTTCAACTTACTTTTTGGTGACTATACCATCAGTGTATATCGCAAGTCTTCTTTTTCATCCAATTCTCCCACTTGCATATGAATTTCTGCATTGAACTTTTCCATCTGAACATTTTCGACCATTTCTTCCAAGCTCTGGTGTAACGGCAGTTTGGTAGAGGTGTTTGAAGCAGTCAGGATACTTTTACCATTCCCTTGTTTCTTTGAGTTCTGATAACAGGCACACCAGCTGTATGTGGTCTTTGTCTGTCCTATCCATGAATTTCCATGTCCTAGACGAGAGCCTTTTCTTTCCATAACAGCCTCACGCAATGGGTTTTGGGATTTTCTAACGCTCCAAAATATCCCTTTACCTGTTTCTAGTTTGTGGGACCTGCATTGATCAAAGGTCAAGCAGGTAACCCCTACTTTCAACTGATGTGTCCTTCGTAGTTCCAAGATCAGACTCACTGCTTTATTTTGAATTCTTTCAGTTTTACTTTACATAGTAGAACAGTGCTTTTCTTCAACATCAAAGACCAGTGAACTGACCAATACATGTTCACTAAAATCTGATTTGCTGAGTTGGATCCAAACAAGATAAACTTTATGGATGGAAAATACAGTTTACAATGGGTGAATTTAACATGCAAACAAAATACCTGTAGACACCACAGTTTTGAAACAGCGCTATCTTGACCTGCTTCATTTTGTCAGTAAACTTTATCTGACATCACTGGTTGCCTTTAGTCCATTCTGACATGGTACCAATACCCATAAACTTGAAAGATCACCCCACCCCCCTTCCCCAATATGGAGTCTGAAATGCAATGGGGCATAAGCCTCTGTATTTGTGTTTCTAAAGTGAATTATCTCCACTGATAACATGCACTCTGGTTTCCTCTATCTGGCAAGTTAGTGTTGCAGGGTATTTTGCTGTGTCTGGTCATCTACTAGAGAACACTTGCCCAACCTGAATCAGAAAACCAATACTTTCAAGCATTCGCCTTCATTCAGATCCAGCTTTCATACCTTCCCCCCACTCCACCCCACCCCTTCCCCACTCCACCCCACCCCTTCCCCACTCCACCCCACCCCTTCCCCACTCCACCCACCCCTTCCCCACTCCACCCCACCCCTTCCCCCCCTCCACCCCACCCCTTCCCCACTCCACCCCACCCCTTCCCCACTCCACCCCACCCCTTCCTCACTCCACCCCACCCCTTCCCCCACCCACCCCTCCCCACTCCACCCCACCCCTTCCTCACTCCACCCCACCCCTTCCCCACTCCACCCCACCCCTTCCCCACTCCACCCCACCCCTTCCCCACCCCCTCCCCACTCCACCCCACCCCTTCCTCACTCCACCCCCCACCACCACCTTCCTCACTCCACCCCACCCCTTCCCACTCCACCCACCCCTTCCTCACTCCACCCCACCCCTTCCTCACTCCACCCCACCCCTTCCCCACTCCACCCCACCCCTTCCTCACTCCACCCCACCCCTTCCCCACTCCACCCCACCCCTTCCCCACTCCACCCCACCCCTTCCCCACTCCACCCCACCCCTTCCCCACTCACCCACCTTCCCACCACCCCACCCCTTCCCCACTCCACCCCACCCCTTCCTCACTCCACCCCACCCCTTCCTCACTCCACCCCACCCCTTCCTCACTCCACCCCACCCCTTCCCACTCCACCCCACCCCTTCCCCACTCCACCCCACCCCTTCCCCACTCCACCCCACCCCTTCCCCACTCCACCCCACCCCTTCCCCACTCCACCCCACCCCTTCCCCACTCCACCCCACCCCTTCCTCACTCCACCCCACCCCTTCCCCACTCCACCCCACCCCTTCCCCACTCCACCCCACCCCTTCCCCACTCCACCCCACCCCTTCCCCACTCCACCCCACCCCTTCCCCACTCCACCCCACCCCTTCCCCACTCCACCCCACCCCTTCCCCACTCCACCCCACCCCTTCCTCACTCCACCCCACCCCTTCCCCACTCCACCCCACCCCTTCCCCACTCCACCCCACCCCTTCCCCACTCCACCCCACCCCTTCCCCACTCACCCCACCCCTTCCCCACTCCACCCCACCCCTTCCCCACTCCACCCCACCCCTTCCTCACCTTCCCAGCTCTCTCGTCCACTGACCTGCACAGATCTGGTTACGGCACGGTCGCTGTTGCGTGTCATCACCCTGGCACGGAGCCCCGTTGAACTGGGGTCGTGGGTTGTTGCACCGACGCTGTCTCTGCTGGGTGCCCACCCCGCACGACAGACTGCAGGGCCCCAGGGTTCCCAGGGTCCCCACTCTCCATCAACTGCAACAGGCACACGATGACATCACAACATTCTCTCTCTTCCTGATCAGAACGACAGAAACAGCAAAACATAGTGACGATCAGGTTGCAGACCTGCCTACCTCATGTTATGCTCATCAGTACTAACCACAGAGATTTTCAGTAATTTTGCATTTTCCTTCAGTAATTCCACGGACGCGTAATACACGGCGTTTTTGAACAAATAATGTGTACAAAACTCCAACTACATTTTTAACATTTTAACAAAAAATATAAACAGTAAAAAAGGAACAAAAACAACAAAGCAGAATTAAAATACCTTGGGATGATGGCTGATGACGGACACAGGACAGGAGAACTTTTCAGGTCAATTCAAAGGTGATATACTTGACAGTTTGTAACTTACACAGCAGTCACCACAGATGACACCACTGATGAAGAACCTAATGTACAAACCCACCCCCACCCCCCCAAAAAAAATAAAATACAAAAGTGTGTGTGTGTGTGTGTGTATGTGTGTGTGTGTGTGTTGCACTAAGCCTTGTATTGTGCCTGCTGCTTGGAGTAGGCACTCTTGAGATGGTCCAGTTCCTCTGGCTCAAGATCTGTGTTCTCTGCAGGCCGGGATTTGAGAACAAGGAGTGCCTCAATGGTGTCCTGGTGCAGGGTAGACCTTTGGTCAGTGAGGTTCTTCTTCACACAGCTGAAGACACGCTCACATGCTGCACTGCTGTGTGGGATGGTGCAGATCCCCATCATGACCTGGGCAAGGTTCCCAAGGTCTTGGTGCTGCTGCTTCAGAGATTGCCGAGTCTGGAAACATCCTTTTCATTTTCGCCACTATCTTGTCAGCACAGCTCAGGGACAAGTTGTTTTCGCAGATCAGCTCACACAACAGTCTTTCTGCGTTGGTGATCTTCCGTGTGTGGGTCTGACGGCTGCTCTCGCTGGATTTCGTAAACAACGATGTGATCTTCTGACTGGAGGCACTCGCAGCTGTCTCTTTGTGCATTTTCCCCGAGATATGGTGCTTGCAGTCATTTGCTCCCCCATGTCCGATGGAGAAGTCTGAATTGCACACCGAGCAGTATACAAATCCAGGTCCATGTTTTTGGATTGCAAAAGACAAGGCCAAGTCCGCGTGTATTTACTTCGGAACACTTGCTTCTTCGCCTTCTTCCGTTGTGGCACAGTGGTTTTCGAACCCTCGTCGTCGGTTTCATGCAAATGTTTAGAAGATTTCTCCGCCATTTTCACAATCGCCGGCAAAAAATCGGTTGAAACTTTGTCTTACAATGGCTGAACAAAAGGCTTCAAATGGCGCGCACAGATGTGATGGCGCGTCGTGTTGGCCCACAGCACCACATTGACCAATCGCAAGTTCCGAACCATCTGTGGTTTCGGCTTGAGTCAAGGGAAGTTACTCTGTGGTCTCGGAAAGGTCTAGCAGTCGACAATTTTTCGAGTGTGGAATTTGCGTAGTTTTTCAATTTTCTTTTCCGTAATTTCGCACGGAAAATCGTACCTCCGTAATGGGGGGTTAATTTCCGTAAGATTACGGACGATTACAGAAGGGTAGGCAGGTCTGAGGTTGGCAACATGATGCTGCAGGTTTGTTAGACAACCCTTGCCCCTTTTCCCCCTTCCCTCTCCCTCACCGTCCTTTCCCCATGATATCGTTTGGATCCAAAAAATTTCTAGACCCAAGCCGGTAAGAGGCAGAAGTGGGACGTTCTTTCAGACAAGAAAGTTCATTTCATTTCTACAGCCTTACTGATGCATCGAACAAGCTATTGGTCTTTTCAGGTAAATGAATGATAGGAGAAACAGTCAGTGCTGTCAGAGATATCAATAAAAAAAATTTCACTGTGTAAGTCCAGCTTGTTGATTTAAGTTTGGCTTTCTCATTTTCTTCCTTTCTATAAAAGTGAAGAATGATCGGCCTCACATCCCATCATCAAAGGCACCTATAACGCTCATACACACACATATATATATATATATATACACACACACACAAGCACACAATCACAAATGCATGCATGAGCTCTTATACACATGTACATACACATATAAAGAATGACCTATCAATTACAATTTGGGGATCTTTTCCCTTCCATCAATTGTTACGGGTCCTAAAGCCCATACTCTGAGAAACTCGGAGTCAATACAAACACACACACACATACGCATACACACACACATACTCACGCGCACGCACACATATACACACACATACGCATACACACACACACACACTCACTGGGGCAAGGTCCACCGTTGCACTGTTCAGTCTGCTCCCTGTCTCCCTCACAAGGACGTCCACCAGGCTGGGGAGGGGGGTTGTCACATTGTCGCAGACGTCGTCTCTGTCCCACACCACAACTCGCGCTGCACGACGACCAGGACTGCCAGTTCCCCCACCTACCATCCTCTGTTACACACAGACAGCATTTCTCAGCTGATACGATGTCATCTGAAAACTTCATCACAGCATGGTGGCTTTTTTCTATTATATCTGTGAAATGAACTAATTTCGTCTCGTATCATATATTGAAATTCACAATGGTCTCAGTTTTATCATATGAAAACATGCTCAAATTGAGGCAGCAAAATGGGGAGGGAGGGGGAGAGACAGAAGAGAGAGAGAGTGTGTGTGTGAGTGTGTGTGAATATATGTGAGGGAGAGAATGAGTGCATGTTAATATCTGTGTGTGTGTGTGTTAGTTAGTTAGTTCTTCAATTTAACGTCTGTTCACTTTAAGTGATATTAGACAAAATAATGCAGAAATGAGTGGATGAGAAAAATGGAAATAGTGTATGCAACATGCTATTATAGGCCTACGTGTGTGTGTGTGTGTGTGTGTGTGTGTGCGTGTGCGTGTGCGTGTGCGTGTGCGACTTTGACAACTGAAATGAAAAAGATGTTCTAAATGTAACAATTTAGACAGATTACAAAGCATTTTAAAAAAAAATTTAAAAAAAAAAAAAAAAAAAAAAAAAAAAAAACCTGAAAATATTTACACAAACGAGCCAACTGGGCTTAACATCAACGAATTTACAAATGTAAAAAAGGCATGAAGATTCTGGAAAATGCACAGGAATCTTTTTGTCAGAAGTTGGAGAGAGATGAGTTAAAATAGGAACAATTACAAAGAAAATGCAGAGTATTGAAACTGTCGACTGCTCCACAAGCGCATTGTAAATTTGTGTGAAATTTTGTACGAAGAGCGTTAACTTTAAGCCTGTAAAAGAGAGATTCCAGTTTCCGAAATTTGTGTACATGCACATACGTCTTTGTATACAGTTTACGAATTTGAATGGATGCGTTAGATGGACGAGTAAAGTTTTGAATTCTTGAACAGCAACTCAGTGGAGAATCTTGTGCATGTATTTTAAAGAGTACTGAATCTTTGTACAGGTTATGAAAAGACTCAAAAGAGTCTCTTTTTAAGAGTCCATAGGCTTCGTGAAGACTCAAAGGTATTTTGATATGGACAGAATTTTCAGAGTTTTTGGATCCCATACGGGCAGTTCTGTCTGCCCATTCATTTCCTACAATCCCACAGTGTGACGGAATCCAGCAAAAGTCCACTGTTATCCCTCTAGATGTAAGGAAATGGATCAGAATTTTTAGTTCGGTGATTATCTCGGCGCGATTGGTAGCAGCAATAGATTCCATTGCTTGAAGAACAGATTTGGAATCAACACAAAAAAGTATTCTGGAAAAATCACGTGGAATGTCAGTAATATAATGCAGAGCCATTCGAATTGCTATCAATTCAGCCGTAAAAACATGTGTGTGTGTGTGTGTGTGTGTGTGTGTGTGTGTGTGTGTGTGTGTACATGCGTGCGTGCATGTATGTGTACCATGTGTGCGTGCATGTATGTGTACCATGAATGAGCATGTAAGTGACGGCTATAGACAGGAGCAGAACGTGAAAGCTGTGTGGTAGGGAAAGAAGGAACCCATCATCCCAACACACTACAAACTCTGATGGATCCTATGTTCAGGAACAATCCATGTGTCTCAGACTGTCCTGGTCCGAGCACTTCCTTACATCACTCCATGTTCCCATCAAGGTGATGGCAGAAAACCCATTCACTAATCTACAGCCAGCTGGATGAGTTGGGATTTCAAAATATGCATTCATTATGTACATACACATGCAAATTCAAAACTCACCCACAGACAAACACACAGTGAATTAATTCCTACCTGGGCATAGTGCCAGCTGACAGGAGGCCGACTCTCGGCGCTCTCCAACACAGTCACGGCCTCCGTTCATTGGTCGAGGGTTGTCACAAGACCGCGTACGATAATGGAAACCCTGGCCACAGGAAGTGCTGCACTCTCCCCAGTTCCCCCAGTTTGAGTAGCCACCATGCACTGAACAAATTGAGGACACACTAAAATCTCAATCCCACAATCAAAATCTTCATGTTTATGCAGTTGATTGCATTGAGAAAGAAATTCTACAACTAAAAGTGATTTTATGATATGCTTACTTGTCCAAACAAAATGCCTTACTTCCACTTGGTGTGGAACAATGCCATATTATCAGGATTTCCACAAAAAAAAACTTGGGAAAGCCAGGGAGTTTACTTTGCCTCAACCCCATATAGGGCAGACATAATGATCAACCTTAGTGAGGTCACAACACTGGCCCTTACCAGACTGAGATCAGTTTTCCCACCTTTTCCAAACTAAGCAGGGAGGTGTGAGGGTGTCCTAGTGTTCGGACAGGCAAGTATATCGTAAATCTGTTTCCAAAGGTAAAAATTCCTGTTTTCCATGTTCATCTGTTAAAACAAATGCCTGAACATCAAAGAGGACAGTGGCAGCATGCTCACCTGAGGACAATATCTCTTTCCTCTTACTACTCAATGTGTTTGTATGGTTCCCAGCCAAGAACTCAGTGCCACACACTCAAAACGGCTTTAAGGAAGGTCTCTCTCATTAGACTGGGGTGAAATGTAAGGTCACCATTCTCCCTCAAAGGCTCAAACAGGTAATAAGTGAGCTAGATCAAGAAAAGAGAAAACACTAGCTGGATCAGGAAAAGGAGAAGGTACACATTGAGTATTAACTGTGCTAAACTCAAGCACCCTAAATCTTGAAAGAAAAAACCTTTTGCACAAAAATCAAATAATATCAAAGGCAACTTGACCAAAGAGCCAAGGCAAAATTGCAGAGACAAAGAGAAAAGTAAAGGCAGGGTAGGCAAATGAATGAGGACAGACTCATTCTGGACCTGTTGCTGCATGGGCAACCACGATTCCTCCTAGTTTTCCTCTTCTTTTTTTTTTTTGTTCTTTTCTTTTTTACATAGTCAAGGGTTTCCATATCTTCAGTCATGTCATGTCAACCAAATCTGCCAAAAGTAGTTCATGGCTTCTAGCCAGCTGCCCAACAAATGTCCGAGACCATGACACTCCCCAGAGGGCACAACTGAAAGAATGAGCCTGAACTTCATGTGCCTTTATGTCCGCTCAAGGGGTAGTGGTTTCTGGCCATAGACGTCAGTCAGCCTGGCCTGAGCCACAAGCTCATTATCATCTGGGATCTGATGGCAGTACATCTTCAGTGCTCCGATGGGACTGTAAACCTGCTCCACATTCAACTGCCTGGGTCTGGAGTCAGATGATGAAGGGGCCAGTGGAGGCCAGGTTACTGTCAGGAGCTGCTTTTTGGGCTTTGCAGTCTTGGCTAGGAATGAACGGCACACTGAGAGTGTGACCCAGTCAACCTTGAGCCAGTTCATGGAATGTGGGTCCTCTAAAAAATGATGACTTCACATGAACCCCATGTGAGGGAGCAAGGGGGTGAGAAGAAATGGGGGAGGAGAAAGGTAAAAATCTGAAGCAAGTAGAGTGTCTTTAATCTTCAACTGAGCATTGTTAGCACGCTTTAAGCGTGAGAAGACTCAATATTTGACATAGTAACATCATCATCATCATAAAAAAAGCCTTCTTCCTCATCTTCCAAGACACTTCTGCACTCTCACCGAAAATAGCATCACTGTGATGGTCAGAGAGCATCTAATCTTCCCAGCCAGGACCCACTGAGGCTCACCCTTTTGCATCGGGGATCTCTTTGGGGCCAGCTCTCTTTGGGCAGCTAGCTATATGCGTGCAATGTCAGTAGTGCACACACTCAGGTGCCCCATGGAGATCATCACCGCCCAGCCACTCCTCTTCATTCACAAGGCGCCCAGGGGTTTTGAGCACAAAAAGGGAAAAGGGGGAGACACTGGCCTGTCCCCACTGGCCTTGGCT
Organism: Conus ventricosus; assembly: GCA_018398815.1. NCBI lineage: Eukaryota > Metazoa > Mollusca > Gastropoda > Neogastropoda > Conidae > Conus > Conus ventricosus. The sequence goes on from CM031618.1 coordinate 32,555,265, forward strand.
CCATGTTGGAATGAGTGTGGCAGGGAAAGGCAACTGTTGTTCAAACAAAGCCGTGATACAATGCACCTTTCTGGAACTTTCAGCAGAAATTCCCTTCTGGAAAGCCAAAGAACGGGAAGTATTGCCCTCCAAGGGCAAAGCCAACCTAAAAAAGTCATTTGTGGGAATCCGCTATGAACAGAAATAAAGTCCAAACAATCAAAGAGGCGTGTTCTCCACCAAAGCAAAAAGAGAAAACTGAGCTAGTAAAAAAAAAATCTTGTGAAGTCACTAAGGGCGATCACTCTGGCTGGCCTATCTGGGTCTGAGGTGAAATTACCTTCCCACTCTCCAAATTTGTTTGCTTTTTCGTTTTGTTTTGGTGTGTGTGTGGGGGAGGGGGAACCCTGATCCTATGGCTGATCCTGATCCTCACTGTTCATGTCCTGTGAGGATTGGGGACAAAGCACTTGTTTGGACAGGTATATATAAGAAAAAACATTTCTCAAAATCTTGTTGATGAAAACAACAGTGGGAAAAAACCGACACAATCCATCATAATGATATAGACCATCCACAACAACGACATGAACAACAACACCAGAATTTGTTGCTATTTTTCCCAGATCTAGCCTCTAACCCTTTATTTTTATTTAATAAAAAAAAACCCTCCTCTCTTCCTCTTTGTTCCTATTATAAATTAATCCAGATTTATGAGTTCTGTCAATGAACACCAAAATTTAACAACAACAACAACAACAACAAAAGTTGTTCCAGTATACCTTCTGGTCACACTGTTCTTCTTACTTATCACTGATAAGCTGAAACAGCTCCATGGTGCATACCATGTGATGAACTATTCAGTTAAAAATGTCTTATCATGGAGGCACAATCACCACCACAGACATCATAGACGTTGTTTGAAGGTATTTAACTTATTTCAATTCAAAAGGAAAAAAAAAAAGGCTGAAAAAAAATCAACCTTTTCCATTGTATCTAACTGATATGTGAACTGTGAGCAAAAAATTAAAAAAGTTTGGGATTTATCTTTCAGGTTCAAAAATCAAGTTGAATTTAAACCTCAGTCTGTATGATGTATGCAGTCCTAACAGTAGCTGACCATCAGCCACGACCGGGCCTCCATGGTCTGCTGGACATCTATCACAATAGTTCCTCAGCTTAATGATTAAACAGCTATGTATTCGAGGGATCAACGTCAAGGTCAGCTCTTTTTCTTTCTCCTTTTATCAGCATTGTTGAAAAAGAAAGAAGGCATAACATACAGCACCATGAGTGAATAACACAAACAAAGCAAACAAACATGAAGCATATCAAAATAAATTCCTGTCTGTTAAGGACTTGAGTCTAGACATGCTGCAGCCATCAAATATCGTTCAATGTTTGACATTACTATGTAAAAAATAAAAAATAAATAAATAACAAGTGACCCCTGCTTTGCCAAAGATCAAGTGATGGCCAGTACGTACCTACCACTTTCAACACCGTCTCCACAAAGGTTTTCCCCAGAGGGTTGCTGGCAAAGCATCGGTACAGGCCAGAGTCATTCAGCTGAGTTGCCACAATTCTGAAATGGACAGCACCTAATCCACTACTATTTCCAGTGACAATAAATGTAAATAAATTCTGATATCTTGAAGATGTATATGCATGCAATAGAGGACATCCATACTTACAAAAGATGGTGAACACGCATGCATATTCTCCATATTCTTCTTTCAAGCTGAAGCGTAGTGTGTGATGATGCAAGCAATACTGCAATCCTCCCCATATCATTGTTGTCTTTGTGTCAGAATAATCAGCTTGATGATTGTGGACACTCTACAGATGATACTGCCCACCTGTTTCAGTGTCTGAAAAGTATTGTAGTCTGAACAAAATGTTCATAATCATCACTAATTCTGAACAGAGGAAATACCCCCACATAACCTCGATGCCTCTATCATCTTCCTCATGCAACCTGAGCAAGCTGATCATTCACTGACTGTTCCACAATTTCCAAGGAAAAAAAAAGCATTCATCCTCTCCATCACTACTGGTAAGCTGGTCGGTGAATTATTGCCATCCTCCCCATATCATTGTTGTCTTTGTTGACATTACCATAGCCTGAGTTGTCACTTGTCATCATCATCCTATTCCCAAAGTGTGTCATCATTAATCATCATCGTCTCAGGAATACTGCCATTGCCATTGTTGTCTCCCTTACATGAGCGAGTTGTTGGGCAGGATGCTGATTCGTCCTCCAGACGCCAGCTCTGTCTTCTCCTTCCACCAGTACATGTCAGGACGTGGCTGACCCTCCGCCGTGCAGTCAAAGGTCACCATCTGGCCCTCGTCCACAGTCTGACTCTTGGGTTCGATGAGGAAATTTGGCTCCGCTGTGGGGCGGGAGGAGAAAGAAAGACTAGCTGTGGCTACTGTGATTATGGTCTTCAAAACACATACAACAATGAAGCCTTGATAAAAATCTATGTGTACAAAGGGGTTTGTGGCAAGGTGAGATAAGCAAATTCAGCTTGTATAAGTGCAGTGTTTGCTTAAAACTTTCTACCTTTTTAAAGAAACATGATGACATTAACCATAATGTTATAAATCCACCCTGATGTCTTTTCACGAAGCACAAATGAAGGGAGGGAAGTGAAAGGAAACATCAAAATAAAGTTTGGAGTACTGGGCTGCCGAACAAACACAACAAATACTAACACAATCAGCCTCAACACATCAGTCTTCTTCAGACAAAACCAAGTAAAACAAACAGTGAAACAGGCTGAGTAGTGATGGAAAATAAGCTCTCAACAGTTGTGTTTGCAAATGATCCATACACAGCAGAGTGCTTTTTTTTTTTCTGCTGATGGACTCATTCAGTTTGCTTAAATCAACACAGACTCTGATTTTGTCTTTACATTTAGGTACAACCAATCAACAGACTCTGATTTTGTCTTTACATTTAGGTACAACCAATCTGCTGGTTTGGTGATACTGCGAATCACCGCTCTCTTTTTAACTTGATCCAGCCTCGCCTTGACTTCCTTCTTCAAGGGCAATGCTTAACACGGAGGTACTGCAGCAGAATATAGGACTGAACCATCTTTGAGATGGAAGCTGAATACAGACTGCCAAGAACAAGGTAGGTAACCAAAAACTGCATAGTGCTCAGGTAATCAAATTGTATAATAGTAACTTCACACTACTTAGATAAGGCAACCACAACTGTTTTTAAGCTAGTGTAACTGTGTAGTAACAGGGTAAACCACAGCAAATGCACAGACCTTACAGAAATCAACAATTGTACTAGGCTAAACCACAACTGTGTAGTATTTGGTGTGACCATAACTGCCTTGTTCTTCAGGCATTCATGATTGCACAGCATTAAGACTAATTGCAACTGCATAGTATGTATAACAATAACTGCACAGCACATATGGTATTCACAACTGCACAGCACTTAACATTACCACAGCTGCAAAGCACTAAAGAAAACACAGCTGCATAGCGCTCAAAGAAATGATAAATGTCCAGCACTTTGCATAACTACATCTGCACAGGAATCAAGGAAATCACATCCGTACAGCATTTAACATGACCACAAGTGCATCGCATTAAAGGAAACATAAGTACACAGCACTTAGGGAAACCACAACTGCACAGCACAAGATAAGCTTGCACTGCATAACACCTACCAAAACTACAATTTCACAGCACTTATGGAAACCACAACTGCAAAGCCTTTAGGGAAATCACAACTGCACAGCGCTTAGGGAATTCACAACTGCATAGTGGGTCATAGGGAAATCACAACTGCACAGCGCTTAGGGAATTCACAACTGCATATCCCTTAGGGAAATCACAACTGCACAGCACTTAGGGAATTCACAACTGCATATCCCTTAGGGAAATCACAACTGCATAGCACTTAGGGAATTCACAACTGCATATCCCTTAGGGAAATCACAACTGCACAGCACTTAGGGAATTCACAACTGCATATCACTTAGGGAATTCACAACTGCATAGCACATAGGGAATTCACAACTGCATAGTGGGCCTTAGGGGAATCACAACTGCACAGCACTTTGGGAAATCACAACTGCATAGCACTTAGGTAAGTCACAAGTGCATAGCACTTAGGGAATTCAAAACCGCACAGCACCTAGGAAAATCATAATGTACACTTAGGGAAATCACAACTGCACAGCACTTAAGGAAATAACAATGTGCACTTAGGAAAACCCCAACTGCACAGCACTTATGGAAACCACAACTGCACAGAACTTATGGAAACCACAACTGCACAGCACTTATGGAAACCACAATTTTCCATAACTGCACAGAACTTATGGAAACCACAACTGCACAGCACTTATGGAAACCACAACTGCACAGCACTTATGGAAACCACAACTGCACAGCACTTATGGAAACCACAGCTGCACAGCACTTATGGAAACCACAGTTGCACAGAACTTATGGAAACCACAGCTGCACAAAACTTACGGAAACCACAACTGCACAGCACTTTAGCGAAACCACAATGGCACACTACTAAGGGAAAACCATATCATTTCGGGTACCATACCATAGGTTCACTGTTCTTATGAAAATAAAACCCAACAACAACACTGATTTATTATGTTGCTACACTTTGCAAAGTCTTCTCGAAGTAAAAATTTTCACATCAAATGGAAAAAACCTGAAGTAACATTCCACAACTGTACAAAACACGCAGTTCGGTGGCTGTGCACCAACACAGCTACTCACAGGTCACGGTGACGATGGACTGGGCCTCTGAGGTGCCAGCATCGTTGATGGCAATGCACTTGTACTCTCCGGCATCCGACGACTGAAACATTCCCATCAGCTATGACCACCCGCTTTGGTCTCAGTCTGCATTACTGGTATTCTAAACGATCAAACTAGGCTAGATCAACACATGGATATCAAAATGAATGAAAAAAAACAAACCCGACTAACAACTGCACAAGAATCAATGGACAAAGTGTACAAGGATTCATAACATGTTAGCTTTACTATGGGGCCGGAATAGCTCAGTGGTAGAGCGCCGGACTCGTAATCTTGGTGATCCTGGAGTTGCGGGTTCGAATCTCCACTGGGCCGTTTTGGTACAGGGGGATTTTTTCCCTTGGAGTTAAAATTGATTCTGACTCCATTTCCGAAAAGTCCTTTGAATGAGACTATAAACCGTGGTTCCGTGTGTGAACGCACGCATAACATCTCGCACACAAGTAAAATCCCATCACCAACTTTCAGAAGAGAAGGCCAGTTTGGCCGTTGGTATGGATGAAACATTACACATAGCATGCACTCTGTGTCAGAAATGGAAAGAATGAAGGAAGTAAGGAAATTGAGAGAATGATACTGACTGGATGACATGGGAAACAACTGAATGAAGCACCAGCCGGCAGCTCTTCAGTTGGCACTACCCAGGTGGGCAGCCCGTTGTGTAAACGAGTGTGGATTGTAAAGCACTTAGAGCTTAGTCTCTAGCCGAGAATAGGTGCTATATAAGTATTCATTATAATAATAATAACTATCGACACCCAAGCAAAAGTATGTGATGCTGAGTGTGTCGGCCATTCCCCTTGATTTATCATATCTAGCTTGTTTCATGAAGCGTGAGTATCAATCAAAAATGGGTTGGTGCCACCACAAAATGCTAAAAGAGACCCTTTCTTGCCATGACAACAAGCACATCTATACTTTCTTATTTTCTTGTTTGCTGTGGTAATAACCCTGAGCTCGACAGAGACGCCACACATAAACATCCTCATCACTGTTGTTGTTGTCTTGTCACCAGATCACAATGGCACAGCTTGCATGTTATCGATTGTAACAGGATTACAAAAACAAAACAAAAAAGACCGTGAAAGGGTCACAGAAGGCAGAAACAAAAGACCACAGCAAAGGAAGACAAAATGCACATGAAAGTCACAGTAAATGGAAAATACCCCCACAGAATTTCCTGAGGAGGGGTATACAACTTGTACTGAAAAAGTCCCTGGTGTCTCTGCGGTAATTAATCAGACATCAACTGGTTTCAATGCCTGAATTCTTTATTCTGCAGACTACAGTTTCATTCACACACACACACACACACACACACACACACACACACACACTCTTCTTTCCTAAAGATGACTTAAAATAGATATGCAATCTGGAACATGAAACAGTATTTCCACAAACTTGTGTCAACACACCTGGACATAATCTTGCACACGTGTCCATATGCAACACAAGACTATAACACGTAAACTATCAATCTTTATTTACGAATAAAACAAAAACAAAATGCATCAATCTTTATTAATGAATAAAACAAAAACAAAATCAAAATGCACATTCTCATAAACAAACTCATCCTGCATTTGAATCAGGGAAGGGAAATGGGGAAACAAAAAGCAACAGAAGGAAGAGGAAAAAGAAATAAAGAGAATACGGGGAAAGAGAAAAAGAGAGAAAAAGTAATAAGAAAAGAGGAAAGCAAAAAAAAGTAGCAGATCAGAGAGAGGCTATGACCTACCAGGAGGTCATAGATAACGAGGGAGCCGTTGCTGAGGTGTCGTATCCTCTCGCTCAGTTGCACAGAGCGGCCGTTTTTGGTCCACACGATCTCCGGTGGAGGGTCACCAGCCACAGAGCAGTCCAGTATCACCTTCTCCGCAATCCTCACCGCTCGGTCGCCCGGGGGCACGATCACTCTGGGGGGTACTGACGCAACAGCACATCATCACTAAAGTTCAGAATTGGATGATAAGTTTCTTCTTTGCACAAGAGGTTTTCAGAAAACAAAGGTCTACACTTTTTTCATAAAAGCCTTTGCGGTGACTGTCTTGGGGGTCAAGGTGAACAATGTACAGAACGAACTTAAATATAGCCCGACATGATTGTTAAAGTGTGGGCAATACAGGGGAGATACAAGCTCTGGATGTCTTCATTTAAACATACTGCAAAATTGTTTATATGTAATGAATGTAATAAATACATAATTTCATACAACAAACAAACAACAACAATGAAAGAAAACACAAAACCCATGATGGATGAAGAAAGTTGAACAGTTTTTTTGCGCTTATACTACAAGCAGAACAGTCTATGATCCAATATAATGTATCTATCGAAAAGACCATCTCTTACACACACACACACACACACACACACACACACACATCCAGATGCATGTCTATCTGACATGAAGACACACACATACCCATATCCACATGCACACATGCACACGTGAACACACACACACACACACACACCACACACACACACACACACACACACACACACACACACACACTTGCAAGCAAGCCAAGAGTATTCTGGGTCTGAATCGAGTCCCGCAAGGGGAAGCTTTTTTTGTCTAACTCTCCATCACAACTGAACAGGTGGTCCGAGTGTTTAGCTGTTCAGATACAACAATAAAATGAAATCGACCAGCTGCCATGGCGAAGTGGTTAGCGTCGCGGACTCCCGGCTGGGAGGTCATGGGTTCGAATCCCATCAGAGTCATGTGGGTTTTTCTGCCCCGACCGGCTCCTACCCAGAGTTGAGTTTGCTGCGGACTCACTTGGGAAGACTGGGACCACACAGTCGAGTTTCATCCACTTAATGGATGCGTTTTTGAAAGTGTTGCTCAGATTTCCTGACCAACACTGCAGGTGCCTGTATCTCACGGGCCTGGTTGATGCCGGGATATATTATGAAAGGAAGCGTAGAGTACAGCCCTGTCATGTAGTCTCAGACCGAAATGGAAATCCGTAGCATCATCTTAATCATCCTCATTCTCATTGATCAGCAAAAAAAAAAGTCTCAAATTCTGTGGCCCTTCATGCCTTGCTCTCATGGTGACCTCAATTTCGATGTCCTCTCCACGTCTGTGGCCTTGGTTTGGTTTCGTCGGGATCACCGGTATCGGCGAGTCCATGGGGGCTGTCATTGGACGGACGTGGTGGCGCCCTCCGGAGGGAGAGCTCACTCACGCCGGCTCTGCGACTAAGCAATTATTGTCGTCAGTCGGGGGCTTAGCAGGTGGTGTCCTGCATATGTTAGATCAGAACAGGCGCCACTGAACACCACCGAAGTGACTCGGCAGCAGTGCAGTGTCTCCTCCGGTGGGTTGCCTCTTGACGACTTGACATTGACTGCTCCCTTTGGATTGCCGGGGCTGCGGCGGGGCCGACCGGGCTGTGGCTGTGGACGGGGTGTCGGAATGAGCGGCGTGGGTGCACCGCCTCTCAGGTGGCGCAGGGGTTGGGACAGCAAATAAAAATAAAAATAAAAATAAAATAAAATGAAATCGTTAGTGCAACATGCACTGACCATATGGAAAAGAACCCCTGGCAACAAGACAATCAACCCTGTGAACATTCTGCAGAAATGCTAACTTATGTACACAACAATGCACACAACATGTAAAACGAAAAGAAAAAAAGAAAAGAAGAGGTGAATACAGTGGATGCTACCATACTATGGGGATAGGTTGTTCCCAGTCTGTTTTGATAATACACACACACACACATGCGAGTACACATACACACACACACACACACACATACACACACGCTGTCCAGTGAGCAGGTCACCTTTGATGATGACGCGAGCAGTGGACGACACCTGCTGGTTGTTGGCAGGGTTGGTGGCCACACAGGTGTACTCTCCGCCGTCCTCCTGCATGGCATGACGCACCGTCACTGTGCTCGCCCCGTTCACACTAGGGGGCGCTGCCAGGGGCCGCCCGTTGAGCATCCACGTGATGACAGGGGTGGGGACGCCTCGGGCCACGCATTCTAATTCAAAGCGGCTGTTTAGTGTCACTTCTTGATCTCTGGGTTCGTAGATCAGACGAGGCGGAACTGCAATGGTAGAGAGTGGAATGGGGAAGACTGGATGACTATTTTGGTGTTCACTGACAACATACTTATGCCTCATTAAGTCCATTTTTAGCTGGATGAATTCGCCGGGGAGTAGGTAGGTTGGTGGATCAGCAGGAGGAAAGGCAGATGGGTATCTATTCATCTAACTTCTCATGTTTTTTTGCTTTTTTTTTTTGGTCCCCAAAGCTTAACCTAATAATAATATAAAAAAAAAATGCTATCATTTGATGACTCTCATCTCATCACATCACTTTCTACAGCACCAGCCCTGATGTGGCCCTTTGCGGTCGGCTGGGCTATAAGCAACATTATCTTATCTCTTCTACAGCACTATTCTGACATGAATGTAAAAAATGCAGATGTGATTTTGATGAACAGTGAAACAATAACAACAAAACTCAGGGTCATGGTAGGAACACTCCTTAAGATACAGATTATGACAGAGATCCATGATATTGAAAAAATGAAATAAAATAAAATAAATAAAACTGTGACAGAGATATCTTTACACAAGACCCTCCACCAACCTTGCACTCTCAACAGCCTTCCCTGGGAGTCACGGCCGGCAACATTTTGTGCTGAACATATGTAGCTCCCCGTGTCTCTTTCCTACATACACACACATGAATGAACACATGACAAGTACTCCTCCCTGCCACCTGTCTCTTACACACGTGCACCCACACACACTGTCAAATATTCATACTAAAAGAAAGCAGCATACATACAAGAAGAGCAGGACCACAAGGCGGTTTAACATCACAACACACATTCAAACATGAATGCAAACCTTTACCATACACACTGTGCGCGCGTTTGCTGGTGTTGAACGCGCTCCTGTGTCTGTCTGCGTGTGAGAGTTGGGGTTTGTTTTTTTTCCCCCGGCAGTGTGTGTGTGTGTGTGTGTGTGTGTGTGTGTGTGTGTGTGTGTGTGTGTGTGTGTGTGTGTGTGTGTGTGTGCGCGCGCGCTTTGAATTAGAATTATAATTTTTATCATGTTTTTTCTGTAATATGCGCTTTGGGCTCTTGCGAGGTAAAGCGCTCTATAAATATCCTTTTACATTACATTACACATGAACAGAAACAAAGAGAATACATAAATCTGAACGAAAACCTTTAACATACACACATGAACAGAAACAAAGAGAATACATAAATCTGAACCAAAACCTTTAACATACACACATGAACAGAAACAAAGAGAACACATAAATCTGAACCAAAACCTTTAACATACACACATGAACAGAAACAAAGAGAATACACAAACCTGAACCAAAACATTTACATTTCAACACTTGCTTATTGTGAACATAACACACACGCATCCTCTCCATCTGCTTTCCCATTTATGTTGTTACCCCCCCACCCCAATCCAAAACCAACTATCACTCCCAACAGACACACACACAGACACACTCACACACACACACACACTCACACACACTCACACACACACACACACACACGCACACACACTCACACACACACACATACTCACACACACACACACTCACACACACGCACACTCACACACACGCACACACACACACACACACACTCACACACACACACACACTCACACACACACACACACACACACACACACTCACACACACACACACACTCACACACACACACACACACACAGACCAGCAGTTCTCATAGCACACGACACATCACACAGACCTGCACACTGTTAATAACCAGGGATCCATCATCCATCAGGGTGTACTTGGGGTCTCTTGGATTGATGCGGCGACGGTCATAGTACCAGGTGATGGTGGGCGTGGGATTGCCACTGGTGATACAGGGCATGACTGTGCGGTCGCCGACGGATGCGATGACGGTCTGTGAGGCCTCACGAATCATGGGGGGAACTGCAATGCCGAATGTCACTTTGTGATGTAATGCTGGAAACTTGGTATACGTTTTATCTCTTCTTCATACTGTGACTTTCTGAATACCCTCCTCTCTCTCTCCATCCTAATTCTCTCCTGACATTCACAACTTCTCTCCTTAATTAACTGTTAGATGGGACAAGAGAATGAGAAAGTTAGAGAGAGAGACAGGGAGATGGAGAGAGAAGAAGAAGAAGGAGAGAGAGTGAGAGAGTAAGAGAGTGGGAGACAGAGCATGCAAGAGAGCATGTGAGAGTAAGAGAGATGCTGTATGTATTGTTTGTACATGTATATGGTATGTGTGCACATGCGTGTACGTGTGTGCATGTTAATGTGTGGTGTGTGTGTATGTGTGTGAGTGTGTGTGTACGTGTACGCGTGCATATGCGCAAGCGCATCGCATGCTTGTGTGCACGCATAAATGAGTATGTTAACACTTGCAACTGCACTGGCATGTGAGCGCATACATGTGAATGGGACTGTGTGCAATTTTATGAGTTTGAAGAACATTATTCGATTTTTCAAAGCAGCTAGACATGAAAAATACAGTCTTGAAACCATAAAGGTGTAAGCAAACTTTCAAGCACAGCATGCACCACATAATTCATAAAACTTACTCTGAACTGTCAAGTTGATTTCAGCATAGTCCTCTCCGGCCTTATTCTCAGCCACACAGCGGTACATTCCTTCATCACTCGCCCTGGATACCAAAAAAAAAAACCAACAACAACAAATAAATGAAATAAAATAAAATAAAAACGTACCACCTTCACAGCAGATCCCAGATCCCTTAAAGTGTTAGAAAGGCTGTAACACCCACATGAGAGGAAACTTGTCTGGAGACCTTCTGCTATCCAGTTCTCTCTGGAGTCTTCTTACATTCTCTAACATCAAAGAAAATGTTTCACAGCTTTTTCTACTATTCTATCCTGCCCTCACAGAATATGATAAAAACAAAAAGAAATGAAAAGTGGAAAAATTGCTATGTTCTATTATGTACAGAACAATTTAAAAAAAAGTACAAAATAACCAAAACATTCAAAAGCATCCAATTCTTATTTGTTGTGTAACATTGTAACTGAGAATATCATAATCATGAGTGTGTGCATGTGTGTGATACCAACATTTCACAATTGTTACAGTTTCCAAATTCTACTATTCTCTCCCTGCTTCCAATACACACGCCCTCCTGTCACACACCTGACATGAGGAATGGCCAATCCACCAGTATGCAGCGTGATATAGTGAACGCGACCATAAGGAATGCGATAGTCTGTCGATGAGATCTTCTGTCCATTCCTCTCCCAGCGTATCTTGGGTCTTGGTCTGCCTGAGGCTTGGCAGGGTAAGACTATGGTTCGATTCTGCAGTACGGTAAACTGATTCTGGGACACCACGATTTTGGGCGGAACTGGAATGAAAGGGACAACATGACAGGATTTTTCCCTTGGCCAGCTTCAAAAAGGATAAAAGAATGACACCTAAGACAGGAAAAGAGGAGAGGAAATCAAGAGAGGAGAGTTAACTGAATAAATAATGCCGAAATAAGAAATAAAAGAAAAAAACAGAATTTTCAGAAAATTTACTGTTTAAAGACAAAGGATGAAATGGAAAGGTTATGGGAAAAAGACTCTCTCTCTCTCACACACACACACACACACACACACACGCACACACACACAATATATATATATATATATAAAATTAGAGTTAAAAAGCCACTCAGAATGATAAAAATGCTCAACCAAGTAGGGAGCGACATACCAGTTTAGAATAGGATTTTAAAATGGAAAAATTAAAACCAACAAATTTGTTTCGAGCCGGCGCTCTCGTCAGGGTGTACAATTTGGGCACGCCACCGGTTTTATATGGTGTGGTGTGTGGGTGCCTGAGCTCTGCGCGTGTGGCACGTGGCCTGCAGATTTTTTATCTTATTTGGGGCACGTTCAGGGGGGCGTGCTAGGGAATGGTGCATTGACAAGGATTTCCATTTATGCCTGCAATTGTTTATCATTTCTACTTTAGAGTTCAGAGATGCTAGATGGGGTTTACATAATATCAGCCACTTTTCTGTAGTACACAAGTTGCATTTTTTAGAAATGCTGTTGTATGGTGTTGCTCTTTTTATAATTTTCCATGATATGTGATAAAGAAACATACATGGGGATCACGGCAAACCATTATAAAACCAGATATGCAAACCATAAACAGTCCTTCAAAAATGAAAAATATAAAAACCAAACAGAACTAAGCAAATATATTTGGAAGCTTAAAGATAAGAAAATAGATTACAACATATCATGGAAAATTATAAAAAGAGCAACACCATACAACAACATTTCTAAAAAATGCAACTTGTGTACTACAGAAAAGTGGTTGATATTATGTAAACCCCATCTAGCATCTCTGAACTCTAAAGTAGAAATGATAAACAATTGCAGGCATAAATGGAAATCCTTGTCAATGCACCATTCCCTAGCACGCCCCCCCTGAACATGCCCCCAAAAAGATAAAAAATCTGCAGGCCACGTGCCACACGCGTAGAGCTCAGGCACCCACACACCACACCATATAAAACCGGTGGCATGCCCAAATTGTACACCCTGACGAGAGCGCCGGCTCGAAACAAATTTGTTGGTTTTAATTTTTCCATTTTAAAATCCTATTTTAAACTGGTATATATATATATATAGGCAATAACATAAAAATGAATAAAGTTAACATAAACAGAGTAAAGTAGAACCTGACAGTTTCCTTACATATTAGCATATGAATATGCGAAGAGATCTTTCTTTTTCATCTGACAGAGATTGTTCGAATGCCATTGAAATAATTCTGAAATTTCTATCTTACCTATCTACGAAAATAAACACACAAACATGCATGAACACACACACACACACACACACACACACACACACACACCACACACAACACACACACACACACACACACACACACACCCACACACACACACACACACACACACACACACCCACACACCCACACACACACACACACACACACACACACACACCATTCTGTTCTCACATTCCTCCCCTTCCTCTCATCCATCCTGCAGATGACCTTCATCCAAATCAAAATCTCCAAATGCGAACAAAAGACAGCTACTCACTCTGTACCCTGAGCCGGATGTCCCTGTTATCAATACCGGCATTGTTCTGGGCAATGCACGTGTACACGCCAGCATCATGCATACGTAAGTTAGTGAGCAGCAGCGACCCGTTCTCCAGCATCCTGTGGTCTGACACATTAACAGTTCACTCTTAATTCAGGACTGTTGCCTTCATTCAGATTATACCATGGTGTTTTCCACAATTTCTGCTTCTACACACTCTGGCCCTCGATTTTATGTCTGTCTGTTTCTAACTGTGGACCATCTGATTTCAAACATTATTTTTGTATGTCCATATTTCTGATTCTAGACCATCTGATCACAAACACTACTTGTGTTTGTGTCTGTTTCTATCTCAATACTATCTGATTTTGATTACTATCTGCTTTCATTACTGTTCCTATCTCTGGACTATCTGGTTTCAAACATTGTTTGCATTTCTCTCTCTCCACCATCTGGTTTCGAATACTATTTGTGTTTGTTACTGGTTCTATCTCTGGACCATTTGACTTCAATTATTATTTGTGTTTGTCACTGTTTCTATGTCTGGGCTATCTGATTTCAATCACTATTTATGTTTGTTACTGTTTCTATGTCTGGATCATTTGATTTTAAATACTATATGTGTTTGTTACTGTTTGTGTCTCTGGGTGATTTGATTTCAATTATTATTTGTGTTTGCTATTGTCTCTATATCTTGACAATCTGATTTCAAACACTATTTGTGTGTGTAACTGTTTCTATTTATGGACTGTCTGCTCTATATTTAGACTATCTGATTTGAAACACTATTTGTGTGTGTAACTGTTTCTATTTATGGACTGTCTGATTTCAAATATTTCTTTTCATTTTTTGTCCCTGTTTCTGTCTCTGAACCGTTTGATTTCAAAACAAAACAAAACACAGAAATTTCACTTCATGATTCAAAATGAGTGAAAAAATCGAACACAGTAACCTCCCGTATCACTGACAGTAGGTGGGAACCAGTTTTAAATAAAACATGCAGAACTCAATATTATTTACAGTTCTTATCTAAATAGACAGCAATACAAAAGAGTGCATACCAATCTTTGCAGATACTGGTATGGAAATATGCATTTCAAATGTGCTTGGGCATGCGCTGTCGACATAGAAGTAAGGACAGAAACAATGAGACAACAAGATGCAAAGCATATAAACGTACTCCCAGTTTATCTTGAATACAAGTACTTTCTGAGATATCCCATAAAGAAGAAAAACCATTACAGGCCGTTAGTAACCGCTAATCCGGTAAAATAAAACATCGGGCATCATCCATGACCCATAATGAACATACATACAAATTTTCCGAAAGATCGACCCAGAAGTTTTGTCTGGAGCGAGTGGAACACATTTTGACCACGGACAGACACACAGACAGACAGACAGCATTTCTTCGTTCCCACTGTAAAGTAATCCCTGTTCAATAAGAACTGGGGGTACAAAAAAAAAAAGGCAGTACACTGACTGGCATTCTCCTCCAACACAGCGCGGTCCTTCAGCCAGTACACAGTGGGAGCCGGGGATCCCTTGGTCTCACAGGGCAGCACCACGTTCTGTGCCATTGGCACCCGCACTGTGGGCCGTCCACGGGTCAGGATCTTGGCAGGCACTGAGAGAACAGCAGCGGGTCAAGACTTGTAACAACTCCAAAACACATCTGCAAACTGACGTGATCATTGTGGTCTACAGCTATTTAACTATTTGTGAGCATAAAGAGTAAGGAGGATACAGAAGAACAGGGGTCTGTATCGCAGAGTTTAGTTTTTTTTTAAGATGAGAGAAGACAGACTCAGACAGAGACAGAGAGACAGAGAGAGAGAGAGAGAGAGCAGAGCGGTGCACAGAACACAGCAGGGCAAAGTTGGAATGGCAGACGAGCAGAATAAGAGAGGGAGAAAGGGACGAACAGAAGGAGACCAAGAGAGAGAAAGAGACACAGTGAGACAGAGACAGAGAGAGAGAGAGAGAGAGAGAGACTCAGTGAGACAGAGGCAGAGAGAGAGAGAGAAAAACTAGGAACATACATGTAATGTGCATTTAGTATAAGATCAAAGCAAAAATAAAGATGTTTGAAAATTCTATAGAAATATTGCATTAAAAGGTTTAAATAGATATGCATGTTGACAAGGCAAATACAAAATATAACAAACAATAGGTGCCATAATTTCCTGGCTAAGTTCAGTTCAGTGGTTTATATAATGTCTTTCATCATCAGATGATATCAGACACTTATCTAAAAACAAAAAACAAAAAAACACCCTCCACACTCAACTTATCATCCATGTTAGTACTTTCAAGCCCACATCTGATATATGTATATTTACATAAGTGAAATTTCCAGGCTATGAACTGCATGATTATGTACGCTGCACCTGCCAAATTTTTCATCAGTATCAAACACAAAGAGTGTCAAGACTCTATCAACATCAACCATGTTGTCATAAATCTCTAACATCACTGTTATTTTCACCTCCGTGCTTGTGCTAGATGTGACATCTGTGTCGTCTGCTGTCAAGACTATACCTGTTTTTCTAATAACCTTGAATAATTATGGACGGCATTGATTTTTTTTGCACTGGAAAAGTTCAGTGCACCAAATACACCACCCTCGGACCACCAATTCATTAATACCCAATTCTTGACTGCTGCACAGTTGCTCCTTTGAAGAGCTAGATTAACAACTTTCAGTTTGAAATCACATTGTGCGCTTTGCTTCTGAAATTCAGTATGTTTACTTGGTTGTGCGCCCGACACTCGTTTTTTCATGTTGCTCATGTATGAATCATTCTTTAAGCGAAAAGTGGTAAAACTTAATATCTGTAAGCATGGGTTCTTCACCAGCAGATCAGGAGAAGGCAACCCAACTGAGTTAACAACAGAAGAAGACAAGTCTATAAAATAGTCTGTTGCCAGTGTAGCAGTCACATGGATGGTAAAGGGAAAAAAAAACAGCAGTTTTCAGCTGGGCAATTACAGTAGACAAATTTTTTTTTCGGTTAAAAAAGTCAAGATAGCACAACAGAAAGAACATTAAAAAAAAAAAAAGTATGACGTAGCACAACACACACACACAAAGCAGGAAACCAACTGACCTGCACTTGCAGCGTAACGGTCTTTGTGGCGTTTCCAGCTGGGTTAGACACTATGCAGGTGTACTTGCCATCATCCTGCAACCTCACCAACATGAACTCCAAGGACCCCGTTGGAGTGGTGCGATGACGAAGACCTGCGCATAGACAACAAAACAGCATGAGAAAGAGGGAGAGGGAAAATTCTGAATAAAAGGTGGTGGGAGGTACAGGGATGGAAGGGATGGAAGTGAGGTGGGAGTGTGTGTGTGTGTGTGTGGTGGGGGGGGGGGGGGGGGGGGGGGGGGGGGAAGAGACACACAGATAAAGTATAAGTGAGACAGAGAATGAGAGTGTATGCATTTAGTTTCTGAAAGATAAAAAGACTGATCAAAAACACAAGTAAGAACAGATAAAAAAAAGTATTTATCTCATTATTTTTCAACTGATTAAGTATCAATTTAGAAAATGCTAATATTTCGATTCACCATGGTCACACACACATACACAAACACACACACACACACACACACACCAACTGCACACAGCTTTAAGAACAAAATCACACCCAAATTCAATCAGATGGTTGTGCAACAATGATCAGAAAAGGACTCTGAAAAGACCTGTTGAGGGGAACGGCTTTCCATCCTTGATCCACCGCACCGTAGGGGACGGCTGACCGCTCATCTCACAGGGCAACAGGCTCTGGGTGTTGATGCTGGCTGCTATCAGGTCAGGGCCTTCCGCTATCTCCGGGGGCACTGCGCAATAGAAACAGTCCTCCCGTTTTCATAATATACTGAATAAACATTATTTTTACTGTGAACGTCAATTTTGTCTGGATGTGTACATTGAAGCATGTCGCAAATTGTGGATAAGGTTTTTTTCTTTTGAAGTGTTTGATGGTAGAGACAGACCAAAATTCTGTGCTGTCCAGCTCTTTCCCATCATGCAAAATACTCTTCTTTGTGCAATACCTGGAATTAGCAAAGTAACAAATTTATTTCCGTGTTACCGCATTCTTGTTCCTGTGTGTGTGTGTGTGTGTGTGTGTGTGTGTGTGTGTGTGTGTGTGTGTGTGTGAGTGTGTGTGTGTGTGTGTGTGTGTGTGTGTGTGTGCATACGTACATGCGTGCATGCGTTCATGTGTGCACATGTATGAGTACACGTGCATGCAAGTGTGCATGCACACGCACATGTGTATATGTGTGTGTGAGTGTTCTGTGTGTGTGTGTGGTGTGTGTGTGTGTGTGTGAGTGTGTGTGTGTGTGTGTGCTGTGTGTGTGTGTGTGTGTGTGTGTGTGTGTGTGTGTGTGTGTGTTTAAGAGTGAGAAGATGGGATGAAAAAGAGACAGATTCACGCAGATACTAAAACAGATGGCAGTATGGGATAGCATACACGAGCCATCATATCAAATTTGTTTAAGTCTGAAGTTGAAACATGCTACACACCAACTTGAGACAGAATCAACACATCTGAACATGAACCGTACATAGTTATGCACACACACACACACACATCCTACACACGCAGACACACACAGACACACACACTCACGCACACACACTCTCACACACACACACACACTCACATACAAACACACAGACACACACACACACGCACACACACACTCACGCACACACACACACAAACACACAAACACACACAGAACTCCCCTATCCCCCTACCTACCCTGCACAGTCAGGCGGAATGTCTTCTGGGCCCGTCCTGCAGGGTTCACCGCCTGACAGCTGTAGTCCCCAAAGTCCAGGAACTGAGCGCTCTGCACAATCAGCGTCTGCCCGTTATCCTGAATGCGCAGATTAGGTGCCCCGTAGTCAGGTATCTGTCGACCCTTGCGGTACCAGGTGATTTCAGGGGTGGGCACTCCTTCGGCCGGGCAAGACAGTCTGACCGGTTCGTTCAGAATTACTGGGATGTTCTGCAAGGTGTCGGACCCATTGATCGTGGCTGGAACTGTGACAGCGAAGAGGATACACAACATGAAGCACATCCCTGCAGAGAAAGGTCGAGCGATAACAATGAAAACACAAATTTTCCTACCATGAAAAAGGCTTGGTAAACTGGAAAGTCACTGTCTTCTGCACATTGTTTTATTTCACTGTCTTTATAACTATGGTATGTACTGTCTCACCAGAGTGGGTATAGAATATGAAACATATGTCAAAACTGAATAAGGCTGACCAAATATGTCAGTGTCTATACCAAGTTCTTTATGTGTCAAATAATGGATGATGGTTTGTGTAAAATCAGCAACAAAAACGGTTACCATGAAGACTAATTCTGAATTACTTAAAATTTTGTTTGATCTCAAAAATACAAAACACCTGCAGTTTTCAATCACCAGACAAGGTCACTTTTGTTTTTTTGACAATAAAGTCAACTGGTTGCATTTGGTTTTGTCAGTGAAGACATTTTCCTCTTTACCGAAATTGCCAGTTTTTAAATAACTGCAACATAAAACCTCTGCAAAGAAATTCTCACACATGTTTTAACATAATGGAAGAGAGTTTTTTACTTTTTTTTTGTTTTTGCTTTCTACCCATCTCTTAAATATTTGTCTGGGGAACGTATTCGAAAGGCTGTGGCATGAAGATGCTGAAGCGGACGGGGGAACTCTCACCATCCCCACACACACACCCTGCCCCCTGACTCACCCCACACTTCCAAGAAGAACACTTTCTCAGCGAACCCAGCCTGGTTCTCTGCGTGGCAGGTGTATTTGCCGGCATGGCCCGTGTGCACGTCCCTCAGCTGCAGGTGCGTGTCGTTGGACAGGAAGGTGACGTGAGGGTCCTGGGAGCCCTGCTGCAGCACCTCGCTGTCGTGCAGCCACAGCAAGGAGGGCTGGGGAACGCCCGACACCTGGCACTGCATGCTGACCGAGTTGCCCTCCACCACCGACAGCTTGTCTGTGCTGGGCTGCAGGATCTGGGGGCCCACTGAAAAGGGACGGTGAGTTCATGGATGGGGTCATCAATGGACCGACAGCTTGAAGTTTTAAAGCCACTTAGCCTATGATCTGATCAGCACAAAAGCCATCTCAAATCCGGTTATTGAAAACAATGTGCTTTTAATAACATTTGTTCCTCCCGAAGTCGGAGTGTGGCTGCCCATGTGGCGGGGTAATCTAAAACGGTCCACACACGTAATGTTCTCATCCCCAGCTGATGCATTTGTACCATAGCATTCAAATACTTCAGCTGTTCGGATGAATCCCTGGAGTCTTTTAGCCAGGGTAAGACAACAACAACATAACATTTGTGGTCAAAACCACATTCTCAGGAACTGTGTCCATATTCCTAGTAGTTTCATGTTTGTTTATCTGGAAAAGAGTATGGCGATGGAAACCATAGATCACTTATGCAAGCTTTAGAAAAGGAAGGATTTTGAAGTCTTGTTTACCCTTGTTTATCCTCCTGTGCCTTGACCCACCTAGTCATGGGTTGTTCAGTTAAATCAGAGGACAGACTAGTTGACAGTGGTTTATGTAGAAGCACTGGCGTGGGTGCATGCCTCATACTTTTTCTTGAATAGCCTGGGGGGTGTCAATGGTAAATACGAAATAGAGGCCACGATTGGTCTGTGATGGGCTTAACAAATCAGGTAAGATGTGAAAAGAAATGGAAAGAGAAAAAAACAACAACAAAAAAAACGAAGGTTAATACACAGATACAGAAATCTTCTAAAATAATATTTATCAAATGATTCATTTGTTTTCTTTCCTTTTCAGAAACCCACACAGACTAGGGATGTGTAGTCTGGGTTTTTTTTGTCACAACCTCTGCGCCACCTCAGAGGCAGTGCACCCACGCCGCTCATTCCGACACCCCGTCCACAGCCACAGCCCGGTCGGCCCCGCCGCAGCCCCGGCACCGGAAATCCACAGGGAGCAGTCAATGTCAAGTCGCCAAGAGGCAATCCACCGGAGGAGACACTGCACTGCTGCCGAGTCACTTCGGTGGTGTTCAGTGGTGCCTGTTCTGATCTAACATACGCACGACACCACCTACTAAGCCCCCTACTGACGACAATAATTGCTTAGTCGCGGAGCCGGCGTGAGTGAGCTCTCCCTCCAGAGGGCGCCACCACGTCCGTCCAACGACAGCCCCCATGGACTCGCCGATACCGGTGACCTCGACGGAACCAAACCAAGGCCACAGACGTGGAGATGACATCGAAATTGAGGTCACCATGAGAGCAGGGCATGAAGGGCCACAGAATTTGAGACTTTTTTTAATATTTTTAAATTTTTTTATGCTGATCGATGAGAATGAGGATGATTAAGATGATGCTACAGATTTCCATTTCAGTCTGAGACTACATAACAGGGCTGTACTCTACGTTTCCTTTCATAATATATCCTGGCGTCAACCAGGCCCGAGAGATACAGGCACCTGCAGTGTTGGTCAGGAAATTTGAGCAACACTCTCAGAAATGCATCCATTAAGTGGATGAAACTCGACTATGTGGTCCCAGTCTTCCCAACTGAGTCCGCAGCAAACTCAACTCTGGGTAGGAGCCGGTCGGAGCAGAAAAACCCACATGACTCTGATGAGATTCGAGCCCACGACCTCCCAGCCGGGAGTCCGCGACGCTAACCACTTCGCCACGGCGGCTGGTGTTTTATTTCTTTTTATTGTGAGGGGCATAGGAACACTTTGTGTTTTGGAAGTTGACATGAGGTTGCAGAGAATGAAAAGATTTTGTGGCCTGCCGAGTCCAAAAACAGGAAAGGAAACTGATGAAGATAAATGTGAGGACCAGGGAATTCGGTTTGCAAAGACGGAAATTTGTGGGACTGTTTGAGGCCAACCGTGAAAAGAAAACATATTTTTGAGTCCATGAGGACCTGGTTAATGTTTTAAATTAAAATAATTTAGTCATTAACTAAATGGGGGAGATTCTATTCTTTTAGGGAGAGTCTGACACAAGTTACAGTCATTTTCTCACAACAATGTGACTTCTCAGGAAGGAATTGATGCACTGCCTAGCTCTACGAAGCTCTCTCTTAAACTCTTGAAATACTCACGCTTGAACAATTCAAGCACTGCCTTGGGCCCCATCATACATATGCACTAATTTGCCAGACATGATGATGCTATTTCTTTCCAAGAACATAAAAGTTACTATGTATGAAAGCAGAAGGAAAAAAGGGTAGTGTTGCACCGTTTTGATACTATCTTCTTATCAGCCTAGAATTTCATTAAAAATACGTACCAGTACATCACGAAACCAACACAAACCTGTACAACATCATACACAGCAGACTCAGTCAACTACAGCGCAACACAGCGCCAGTACAACGAAACACAGGGTACTCCAAAACTCGGACGAGTTCATTTCTACTCCTCACTGACCAAAGACTTGCAGTGAGAAGTCCACTTCATCTTGTCCAGCAGGGTTGGTGGCCAGGCAGGAGTAGGTGCCCGCGTCTTCCTGCTGCGCGTTGAGAACCTCGAGTGTTCTGTCGTTGTTCACCACGCGCAGGTCGCGGTATGGCCAATCCAGCAGTGGGGCCTGCCATCATCGTGAAAGGCTTGGTTAGGGGATGAAGGGTAAATTGGGGTGGAAGCAGCGAGCCGACACAGTTCAAAGACTACAGATATGTATGAATGTCTGAACAGGCAACACACACACACACACACACACAACATACACACACACACTCCCTCTCTCTCTCACTTCTCTCCTTGACACATTATGCACAAAATTCAAACAGACTAACATACCTCATTGACATCACACAATAAGCCAACCAATTAAAATCATAGATCACCTACAGACACACACACACACACACACACTCTCTCTTTCTAATACACTTGCATACAATCAAGATTCAACATGTAAAACTATGTTGTTCTTTTTAGGATGAGGAAGCTGCAAAAAAAAAGAAGAAAAAAAAAAAGAGAAAAAAAAGCTGACTGAAACTTAAACAAATTAAAGTAAACACTTTTTCCATGGTGAAAAAAATATGAATGAAATGAAACCCAGGAGCGTCATAACTACGTTATTAAATACATTCTCCATGCTTATTATGTTTTTCTTTACTGAATGCTCATTCTGATAAACTGAATGATCTTCCGTATCTGGGTACAGATCGACTAGAAAAACGGAATTTAAGAAAAGTGAAAAATACCTTATTTTAATACATGAGAAAATTACCTTTTCATCAAACTTATCTGGATACAAGACATGGTCAATAAAACATTACCAAATAGTGAGGAAGGAGGTATGTTGCCAAACCTAGAAAGAGAGAAAAGATATGGTAAAACAAATGTCTTAGAAGAGGAATTTTAGTGCTAAAAGTAGTTCTATGAAATGCTTACCTGTCTAAACATATGCCTTATCCCCACTTGGCATGAAACATCACCACAGCCTCCCCCCCCCCCCCCTCCTCCCGAACCCTCTTCTCCCTTCCCCACTACCCCCCCCCCAAAAAAAAAATGGTAGAGCAGGGAACAAACCTCACCTCCATCCTAGTTAGCCATCAAGAGTAATCACCCTTACCAGCCGCCGTGGCGAAGTGGTTAACGTCGCGGACTCCCGGCTGGGAGGTCGTGGGTTCGAATCCCATCAGAAGTCATGTGGGTTTTTTCTGCCCCGACCGGCTCCTACCCAGAGTTGAGTTTGCTGCGGACTCAGTTGGGAAGACTGGGACCACACAGTCGAGTTTCATCCGCTTAATGGATGCGTTTTTGAGAGTGTTGCTCAAATTTCCTGACCAACACTGCAGGTGCCTGTATCTCTCGGGCCTGGTTGATGCCGGGATATATTATGAAAGGAAGCGTAGAGTACAGCCCTGTCATGTAGTCTCAGACGAAACGGAAATCCGTAGCATCATCTTAATCATCCTCATTCTCATCGATCAGCATTAAAAAAAAAATGTCTCAAATTCTGTGGCCCTTCATGCCCTGCTCTCATGGTGACCTCAGTTTCGATGTCCTCTCTACGTCTGTGGCCTTGTTTGGTTCCGTCGGGGTCACCGGTATTGGCGAGTCCATGGGGGCTGTCGTTGGACGGACGTGGTGGCGCCCTCCGGAGGGAGAGCTCACTCACGCCAGCTCCGCGACTAAGCAATTATTGTCGTCAGTAGGGGGCTTAGTTGGTGGTGTCCTGCGTATGTTAGATCAGAACAGGCGCCACTGAACACCACCGAAGTGACTCGGCAGCAGTGCAGTGTCTCCTCCGGTGGGTTGCCTCTTGACGACTTGACATTGACTGCTTCCTGTGGATTGCCGGTGCCGGGGCTGCGGCGGGGCCGACCGGGCTGTGGCTGTGGATGGGGTGTCGGAATGAGCGGCGTGGGTGCACTGCCTCTGAGGTGGCGCAGAGAGTGGGACAGCAAAAAAAAAAAAAAAAGAAAAAAAAAGAGTAATCACCCTTAATGAGTTCAGTCCATTAAAATGTATTTGATTTAGCTCAGTTTTCACACCTTTTCCTCACAAATCAGGGAGGTGGGAGGGCATCTTAATGTTTGGAGAGCTAAATATTTCATAAAACTACTTTTAGTGAATAAAATTCCTTTTTTCTAATTCTTATCTGCCCAAACAAATGCAGAATACTGAAAAGGATGGTGAGAAGCATGCTCGCCTGATGAGGGAGACACTGAACACACATGAGAATATTCCTATGCAGTTCCTCAAACCTAGAACTCAGTGGGAAATCCTGAAGCCTTCATTAATTACTGATAGAACCCACTCCTCCAAGAGAGCGCGCCTCCCACTGAGGAAAGAAGGCGGAGAGGTGATCTCCAATTAAAATGTCTCCAGAGGACAACAACAGCCACATCTTCTGGCCCTGAGGGTTGAACAAGTGTTTAGTGAATCCATAATGTCAACAACAACAACCCACACAATGAAGTCCAGTAATCTGAGAGCAGTAAGAGGTGTGTTCCTCCATGAAGGAAAAGGAGAAAATTGAGAGTTTAAAAATGTTTTAAGTGAACTCAGTAAGGTCAATCACTCTTGTTGGTTAACTAAAACTGGAGGTAAGGTTAGCTCCCTGCTCTCAAATTTGTTGTTGTTGTTGTTGTTGTCATTTTTAGATCCTAACGACATGGCATATTCCAAACCAGCCGGGGAAAGGCATTTATTTGGAAAGATAAGTGTGAGAAGAAGGACATGGAGAGAGAGAATACAAAAAACAAAACAAACACACAAAAAAATCCAACTCTGAAGGGCTCAGAAGGAAACAACATTGATACACCCAAACTTTGGGCTGATTGAGTCTTCATCAAGGTGCTCATAAACTTGGCTGTTGCAGAGGTGTTCTAATCAGGATTGCCCACAGTTTGTCCAATGAGAAGCTGTGAGGCTGGTTCTCTTGGTACTGTTCAGAAACAGCTAGGGAAGCCTGGTTACGGCCATCACTGTTACCCTCTCAAGTAGTAGGCAAACTTACAGGGCTGTCACCACGCTCTCCATTGGATCCCAGCCGGGAGAGACAAAATAATAGTAGCTGACTGGACAAAGCCACTTTGAGTCCAGACTAGGTGATAGGGAAACCTTATTTTTGTGGAGAAATTAGAACAGTTCTCAAAGAGTTCTGCTTACAGTATTGTTATCATCTGAATTAACATGCCAATTTTCAATTTTTTTCTGCCTCATCAGTCTGGACTGAAATCTGATTTTTGAAAAAGAAAGTTAAAAGTTCAAAAGAGGGCTGAATATCACAAACTGATCTTGTAGCAGACAGCCGAACCTACCTCATCCTTGAACCAGATGATGGAAGGGGTAGGCACCCCGGACGCAGGGCAGTTGATGGAGATGGAGTTGTTCTGTGTCACAGTCAGCTGGTCCTGCACCGCTTCACGGTCAATGCTGGGTGGCACTGCAACACCAGTCCAAAAGATTCATTCACTATACTGCAGGTACAGGGCCACTTACACATCAAATAGTACATTATCACTGACAAAATTCCCTCTGGGTTAATCAAAAATCATCTACCTTGAGAAAACATCAAGACACTTGCATGATATGATTCCCAGGAAACAATTGAGAAAACATCAAGACACTTGCATAATATGATTCCCAGGAAACAATATTTCTTTTTTTTGGTCAGAAACAATTAGGTGAACATAACAATGACAAACCATTTGACGACACATTTAGTTGTGGAAGGTTATTCACATTTCCATTTTTGTAGTAAACATTGCTACTGAAACAATGCACTTGATCTATTTTTCACAGCGCCATACTGAGAGGATGTTCAAAAGGTAGGCAATGTGCAGAGAATGACACAAATTACAGTCACTAATCGACTATTTACGCAAGCGACAGACATAAGACAGTGACACATTGTGACGCAGACACAGTGGGTCACCCACCTTGCACTTCCAGGTCAAAGTTGCGTTCCAGCTGGCCAGCCTCATTGGTGGCAATGCAGGTGTAAAGGCCGGTGTCCGAGGTCCTGGCACGATCAATCTCCAGCTGTCTGTTGTTGTTGATCAGTTTAAGGCGGTCTGTCTGCACTAGTGGCTCCCCATTCAGCAGCCACTCCACCTGGTCACAATGCAGAAATGAGAATACATCCCAACAAGAAACATGAGGGTGAGGGTGACTAAAAGATCCACTATGATCCACAAAGATGTAATCAATATCATCTCAGCCAGCAGCAGATGAAACAACATTATCATCAGGAAAAAAAAACAAGACAAGTCAAAAGAATACATTTGATGGCTGATTTGTTGTCAGCTTTCATGAAGAGTGTAGAATACACAATTGTGACAGCGAGTCATGAATTTAACACTAAATGATTTACGACTGTAGAACTGTGCGCTTCTCTTCCTTTCATTACTCTTGAGAAGCATGTGGGTACCTTCGTGAGATGCTAGGATGGGAGTGGGTGAGATGATCAACCAAGCTTCCATGTGTAGCATACATTTAGAATATGCATGAAAGAAGACATGAAACTTTTCAATTTCCCGTCAAGATATTTTTCTTTCATGTGGGGGAGGCAGCGACTGTTCCTCCTTAATACCACGCTGACAGAGTTCAACTGTCCAGAAGTAATGAATTTTAATGAACAGAGCCCTGGCTCAGCCAGCTCAGTGTCATTCTGGACAGACTCTGTGGAGACTTGAAAGAAATGCAACATTAATTACTCTATTACTCTCATCAAACATAATCATCTTCATTGTAACAGTTGGATAGCTTCAAAACAATCCCAACCATGATTCCTCCTTGCCAGTTTGCATCAAAGACCCCTTTTGTACTGGCTCCTCTTTGGCAGCGATCCAAATGTGTGCAATGTAGGATCTAAATGTGTGCAATGTAGGATCTAAATGTGTGCAATGTAGGATCTCAATGTGTGCAATGTAGGGAGCGCACATATTCCATCAGCTTGCCGAGTTATTACATTCCAGCCACTCTTCTTCGATTACAAGGGCCTGAAGGGTCAAAGAGTGCAAAAAAGGTGAAGAGAGATGCTGATCTGTCTCCACTGGCCTCGGTACCATGGCAGGCTAGGTGTGATGGGGAATGGCGGCCGACTCTCTTGCCAAAACTGGCAGACTGTCATGAAATTGACATGAATGTCGAAGTTGCGAACCAAGCGCCATACTGCAAACCACCGACAGTCGCATGAGTTGCAGGCACAAATGGGGAACACTTATTAATAGAAGACACAGGTCTCATGCAAATTATCTAGAGAGTAAAACTTGTGGCACGATGAGTAAACATGGTAAAGCATAGAGCACGTTTCATAGCCTTCTTGGGAAAAGCCCTGGTGAATGAGAAAGTGGATGACTGTTGTTGCAATAAAGTTACAATACAGCATAACTTTTTGGTATCATCAGCTGAAATTCCCTCCCGAGAGGCCAAAAAATGAGATGTCTCTCATATGTAAGACTCCACAGTAAATGGAAATACAATTTTTAAAAAAAGAAGAAAAAAAAAGAAAGAAAATCAGGGAGCTGAAACAGGGATGTTCCTCCAACAAGAAAAAGGAGAAAACTGACCCAGTTATAAGGGCAATAGTTGTGAATTCACTAAGGGCGATAACTCTGGCTACCCTATCAGAGACTGAGGCAAAGTTAGCTCCCTGCACTCCCAATTTTATTTGGAGGGGATCCTGAGAATATGGAATTGTTCCACGCCCAGCGGAAAGAAGGGATCTGTTTGGACAGGTAAATATGAGAAAAATAATCACACACAATCTCAGTACTAACTGCCAGACAGGTACATGCAAAAGATGCTCTCTGATTCAGGCGTTTATGATTCAGAAAATATTCTAAAAAGTGTAACAAATAATTTTAATCAGTTTTGTTATAGAGTCTTAAAAACCAAGTCATTTTAGGATTGAAAAACAGAACAGTTGAATTTGTAGCTGAACACGAAAAAGACATTGCTGTAAAATATATGAAAACTCCTATCAAGGTGCTCCACTTCATTGTAGATCCTCCACAAGGGAGATAAAACAAACAATGTCCATTTTTACCTGGAGGACCTCTTCAAACTCATTAACTTCCGTTGCTAACAGCAAACAGAATCTCCAGCACATGCAAGAAACATCTTTCTCAAACTGTGAAACTGCACTATACTCTGAGATCAGGTTGGTAAGAGGTGAGAATCAGACATCAGACACAGCAGCCAAATATTTGCCATGACAAGCTGATTCATTAGATGCCTAAGTCCACAAGCTACATCAAGGCAGGTTACACAGCAGATTACCTCAGGAATGGGAATGCCAGACACGGGACACTCCAGGACCACCCATCGGTCTGCAATGGTTTTGGGGTTGTACACCACATTGGACTCATCAATGGTGGGCCGCACTGGAGAAAGGTACAGAAAAATAACATAAATAGACACAAAATAAAGCAGAATTAAATAATATCATGTACAATTAAAATAAAAGCAAAAATACAAAACGTATAAAGAAATAAAAATCATGTACAAGCAAGTAAACACTACAAACGCCAAGAAATATTTCAAATGCAATGAAAGATATAAAGTCAAACTACACTGTCACTAAATATCTAACCCTTCATGGTAAAACTTTTTTTTTTAAAGTGTAGAAACCCATAACCAACACTCCCTGAATAAATAAACCAGCAAACTCAAATTCTAAGTACAAATATGAGTGCATTAAGATTCAAGCATTGAACTGAAATTCTTTAAAAAAATAAAGGTGATTAAACATTCTTTTGAACAACAAAATAACTAAACTGAACTCTTCAGCGAACATCTAAGTTATTCTTTTCCACTGAAAGAATCTAAAATTTTATTTAAAGAGCGCATATCAAAGCAGTGCAAAACAAATAATTTCATGGTACAAAAAGTGGAATGTCACAGCAATAATCTCAACAAACCCTTAAAATGGCGGGAGTCCTAATTAGGAAGTAAATTAGGATAATGAGAACCACGATCCTGAAAAACAAGATTTTGATAGCACGGGTCTTTACTGGAATCTGAATTTCACATTAGTGTCTACAAGAGGAAACAGGTCAATCCTCCGTCCCATACCCAGCACCATGAAGTCAAAGTGCGCGCGGTCCACTCCAGCCGGATTCTCCGCCACACACGAGTACTTCCCAGTGTCCTCTTCTATCGCGTTCAGTATCTGCAACTGCACGCCCCCGTTGATGACCCTGAACCTAGGGTCTGAGGTCAGGAGGTCATGGCCGTCCCTTAACCACGTGATGTTAGGAAAGGGGATGCCGTAGACGGGGCAGTCTAGAGTGGCGGTTTGACCCTTGACGATGCGAGGACTGGGATCCAGCAGGTCATCTGTGATAACTGGGGGAACTGACAGGCAAGAAATAGAATAGCCATCATTAGCACAAGTGAACAGACACAGTTTGTATGGATACTACCGACTATCACGATAACAAGATATGAAATCATACCAGCCGCCGTGGCGAAGTGGTTAGCGTCGCGGACTCCCGGCTGGGAGGTCGTGGGTTCGAATCCCATCAGAAGTCATGTGGGTTTTTCTGCCCCGACTGGCTCCTACCCAGAGTTGAGTTTGCTGCGGACTCAATTGGGAAGACTGGGACCACACAGTCGAGTTTCATCCACTTAATGGATGCGTTTCTGAGAGTGTTGCTCAAATTTCCTGACCAACACTGCAGGTGTCTGTATCTCTCGGGCCTGGTTGACGCCGGGATATATTATGAAAGGAAGCGTAGAGTACAGCCCTGTCAAGTAGTCTCAGACCGAAATGGAAATCCGTAGCATCATCTTAATCATCCTCATTCTCATCAATCAGCATTTAAAAAAAAATAAATAAATAAAAAGTCTCAAATTCTGTGGCTCTTCATGCCTGCTCTCATGGTGACCTCAGTTTCGATGTCTTCTCCACGTCTGTGGCCTTGGTTTGGTTCCGTCGGGGTCGCCGTATCGGCGAGTCCATGGGGGCTGTCGTTGGACGGACGTGGTGGCGCCCTCCGGAGGGAGAGCTCACTCACGCCGGCTCCGCGACTAAGCAATTATTGTCGTCAGTAGGGGGCTTAGTAGGTGGTGTCCTGCGTATGTTAGATCAGAACAGGCGCCACTGAACACCACCGAAGTGACTCGGCAGCAGTGCAGTGTCTCCTCCGGTGGGTTGCCTCTTAACGACTTGACATTGACTGCTCCCTGTGGATTGCCGATGCCGGGGCTGCGGGGGGCCGACCGGGCTGTGGCTGTGGACGGGGTGTCGGAATAAGCGGCGTGGGTGCACTGCCTCTGAGGTGGCGCAGAGGTTGGGACAGCAAAAAAAAAAAAAAAAAAAAAAAGATATGAAATCATGTTCAAAACACCACACACACATCGACAACTGAACATGGTGGCAATTTTCTACAGGGCCTAATACAGAATTCTCGTCAGCTATCTACTTTACCTCAGATCTTCTGCAGAGCCTAACATAGTATTCTCATGAGCTATCAGCTTTATGTCAGAGCCTTTTTGATGGGTTGTTTTTAGTTATACTTTGTACAAGGCATTTTTCTTGAGCTCCCTGACTGCCTATATATCTGTTTATTAGCTCTCTTCATGTACCTCTTTTCCTTTCAATCATATCAACTGGGTAAGAAAAAGCAGACCTAAAAGAATGCTTAGTGAAGCAAAACGTAACACAAATAGGTATGAGCCTGCAATGAAGCCTTTATACATTTTCACCTTACACTACTCTAGTAGGTAAAGCCCAGTGTATGTTTCATCACATTCTCCCTAACACCACTGAATGATCCTGTAACCGGGCACGATCTCCTGTAGTGGGTGACCTGACAAACACCCAGCTCAATACCTTCTGCATAAACTGCTCGTGCCAATTGTGTTTTTATACAGTCATAATGTTCTTCAAGTAAGACAAAAACACCTAAAACTAGTTCTGAAGAGTAGTACACATAACGACGACAATCCATGGCAGGTATCCAGTCCACAAGCCCCTCCGCGTCCTCCTATGACGACTTCAACATCTGACGTAAACATACTACGACAATTGTAATTACATCACATCCCCCTTTCTTTATCAAAATGATCATTTCATTTGTTGTCCCTGGGAGTATTGTGTGTGTATGTTTTTCATGCATGGGTGTTATCACACAGATCTATTTCCAGGCACTTTGAAGTTTTCACCTAGCGCCACTTCTAACATTCTTTTCACATGTCAAGGCGCTTTGGAGCTTTCACACGTCTACCAGATCTAGTATAAACTTGTCCACTCTTGGATCCTGAAGCTGGGTTATTGTTGTTGACTGTCTCAGGTGTCACAGTCTGAGTAATCACAACATCGGCAGGAACTGATTCAGGAGCAGAGTCCATCTGGTCATCATGATTCTGGCTTTCTTCTTGTTCTGTTCAGTAACTGCAGGCAATGTCGTTGACAGCTTCTTTGGGGTCGATTTCTGACTTGTATCACCTGAGAACCTCCGATTCAGGTGTCGCCGGGTTTCTTTTCTGGATACCTGTAGGCGTCTGTACCTCAAATGACCTGGGGGCAACAGGTTTGACAACAACAGCCTCAGTCTCTGATGGATGTTTGACCCACACACGATCTCCTGGGATAACGTTGACAGAGGCTTGGCCTTGTGACTTCGGTCAAAGTTTCTCTGTCATGTTCTCCTTTTGTTTTTCTTCTGCTTGTTTCATCTGAGGAAATTGTGGCCAGTCTGGGACTAGAAGATCTGAGATGACAGGAACTTTGGTTCTTAGTCTTCTTCCTCAACAATCTCTGCTGGACTGAAACGGATTGCAGTGAGTAGCTTGGTAATTCATCATAGCTACATATGGGTTCCTCGCCTGTTCTGCAACAGGTTTTTAACAGTCTGAACTGCCCTTTCTGCATCCCCATTGCTTTGCGGAAAATGAGGGCTGCTTTTCTCATGAACGAATCCAAAATCCCTGGCAAATTTTGAAAAACATGGGAGGAGAACTGGGGTCCATTGTCTGACTTGACAATCTCTGGCACTCCATGTCTGGCAAATATGCTTTTGAGATGATCAATGACCGATTCCGAAGAAGTGGATGAGTGAAGATATGCACCTCAATGAATTTCGAAAAATAGTCAATGACCAACAGATAAGATTTGCCACGCCAGTCAAACAAATCAACGCCAAGTTTTTGCCATGGAAAATCTGGGACTGCAGAGGGGATGAGAGGCTCTGATCTGTTTTTCCTTTCCCTCTCACATGTCGCACAGTTTTCCACAA
The DNA here is from genome assembly GCA_018398815.1 of Conus ventricosus. Taxonomy (NCBI): domain Eukaryota; kingdom Metazoa; phylum Mollusca; class Gastropoda; order Neogastropoda; family Conidae; genus Conus; species Conus ventricosus. Next base: position 32,587,944 of record CM031618.1, read on the forward strand.
GACTCTTGATTCTCTTGCTAAGTCCAGGCCACCACACCGAAGCTTTAGCAAGTGCTCTGCATTCACAATGCCTTGATGGCCTCCATGAATGCAGTTTAAAATGTCCAACCTAGAGTCTTCAGGAATGACTATTCTGGAACGAAAACACCAAAAGTCCATCATGCACAGTGAGATCCTCCCTCACTTTGAAGTACAATCTCAGTTCTCCCTGAAGAGTATCTCTTTCTGGCCACCCCTCTCTACAGTACTTTGCCACAGTACTGCATACAGGATCACTAGCTTGCTTTACCTTCAGTTCAGCCAAACGTTGTGGTGTTGCTGGAAGAGCATCTATGACTGACTGAACAAAAAGTGCTGTTTTAGCTTCCATGTCCAGATCACTCGCTTCAGGAGTCCCTACTGGAGCTCTGGACAGTGCGTCAGCAGTAGTCAAGTTCTTCCCTGCAGTGTAGATCACCTGGTATGAAAATCGCATGAGGCGCATACGAAAGCGTTGTATTCTTGCAGACAATTCATCCAGGCCCTTTGTTTTGAGGAGTGCCAATAAAGGTCGGTGATCTGTTTCGATGATGAAAGAAGGCAGACCCAGCAGGAATTCTGCAAAACTTTTCACATGCCCAAATGGATGCCAGGGCCTTTTTCCACCTGTGCATAACGCTGTTCAGTTGGAGTCATGGATCTGGATGCATAGAAACTGGTCTCCATGTTCCCATCTTCTCCTGAAGAAGGACAGCTCCCAGTCCATAAGACGAAGCGTCGGCTGACACTTTCGTAGGCAACTCAGGACAGGGGGAGACTTCAGTGCTGTTTCAGTTGGGAGAAAGCCTTCTCTGTACCTCAGTCCATGTCCACTGGATATCCTTTTTCAACAGTTCACGTAGAGGTCTTGTGTGATCAGCCAAATCTGGTGAAAATTTTCTCACATAATTCACCATGCCCATGAAACGCCTCAGCTCCGTTACATTGTTTGGAGGAGGAAAATTCTGGATAGCTTCAGTTTTCGCTGGATCCATTTGTATCCATCAGTAGATATTAATGTGTCCCAAGAATTTGATTTTACGCTATTGAAGGCACATTTGTCGTTCAAGGTAACACCTGCCTTTTCCATTCTGTTCAAAACTTCCTCTAAGCGTTGATCATGTTCTTTCTGGGTACGACCTGAGATGAGAACATCATCAATGTCACAGATCACTCCTGGAATGCCAGATAACAGTGGTGACATAATTCTGTGAAAAATTCTGGGCCAGAGGAATTTCCGAATGGTAGTCTTTTGAAACAGAAGCGTCCAAACTGAGTTATGAATGTAGTCAGTCTTGAGAATCTGGGTCTAGTGGCACTTGATAAAACCCACTGTTGCAGTCCAGTTTTGAGAAGTAGGATGCTCCTTCTAGCTGGGTTAACAGCAGATCCGTGGAAGGGAGAGGAAAATTTTCCCTCCGTACACTTTCAATTATTTTGTCAAGTCCACACACAGACGAATTGCATCATTTCTTTCCTTGGGCACAACCACAATCGGAGCACACCAATCTGTTGGTGTTGTCACAGGCCTAATACATCTAAGTCCTGTAAACGCTTAAGTTCTACTTCCACCTTCTTCTGTAGAGGGAGAGGGATACGTCGAGAGCACAGACTGCAAAAGGCGCAGCATTTTCTTTCAGCCTAATGGTGTACGTCTCCTTCATTTTTCCCAGTCCCTGGAATAGCTTGGATATGACTTTTGGAAATGTGCAGAGTCACTAACTGCGTTCACTCTTTTCACAAGATTGAGTGCTTCAATAGCTGGCCTACCAAGCAGAGGATCTTCTAACTTGTCCACCACATAAATATCCTGCACTGAGTTTCTCCCTTAACAGTCAGTTCAGCGCTGAACTTCCCAAGAACTTGAAGTTCAACTCGACCAGGACCAAACAACTTTTGAATGGTTCATGAAGTGGATATTTATGTTTGGGCACCAGAGCTTTGGGGACGACTGTCACGTCTGCTCCAGTGTCCATTCTGAAAAGAATCTTCTCCTTTTCTAATCCTACCTGCACATGCCAGTCATCCGTCTGTCTCCTCTCTGCCTGTGAAACAGCTCCAAGAAACACTTCTTCCTCTTGAAGTTGATTTACTGAACCTCCAGACTGCTTTGGTTTTTTTTTACTACCTTGAAACACATCACAGCATAATGTCCCTTTTTAGAAACACTTCCTGCAGACAGCAAACTTAGCCGGGCAAGAATCACTCTTTTCATGCCCTTTCCACATCTTCCACACTTCTTTTCTACCTTATGATTTTGTGTGTATGTGAAATTTGTTTCTTTTGCTGCAAAGCAGCAACCGTCGCCTGACCTGCCATCACTCTGGCTTGATGATGTGAAGACTCATGAGCTCTGCACACATCCAAACATGATTTCAGTGTCAGCTGCATATTTTCCAACAGTTTCTGTCTTACTGCCTCATCTGGAACTCCCACCACTATGCGGTCTCTCAGCATGCGGTCCTCCAAGTTCTGTCCAAATGACAAGTTTTGCTGACTTGCGCAAGGCAGTGACATAAGCATCAATGCTTTCACCCTCTTCTTGACATCTTTTATTAAACATAAAAGTTTCATAGATTTCATTGGTTTCACCAACACAAAAATCCTGGAACTTCGCCAATACGACATCAATGTCCCCTTTGTCCTCTCCTTCAGCGAAAGGAAGACCCTCGTATGCCTCAAAAGCATCTCGCCAATGCATGCTAGCAAGACGCACCCCTATACTGCTTAGATTCAACCACTGGACATGACGCAACTTCGTAATGTCCCACTGTCTTCTGAACTTTCCAGCAGATTCTAAATTCTGAGAATGCATGTCAAGCTTGTTCGGGACGGGTATATTAGCACGAAAAGCCTGACCGAACGTGCCGCTTGGTTGATAAAGATCTTCTGCATGTTTTTTACATTCGTTATTTCTCTAACGACCATCAAAACTTCAGAACCCATGATCTACAAAATGTAAACCCCGTAATTAAGCAATTAAACAGTGTATGGTTACGTAATCCTTTCTTTCCTTTCAAAAGAAAAAAAAAATGAACCAATAGACACCATCAGAAGAAAAGTTGACGGAAAAAATCCCACTTCTGACACCAAATTGTGTTTTTTAACAGCCATAATGTTCTCAAGTAAGACAAAACACATAAAATAGTTCTGAAGAGAAGTACACATAACGACGACAATCCATGGCAGGTATCCAGTCCACAAGCCCTCCGGTCCTCCTATGACGACTTCAACATCGACGTAAACATACTACGACAATCAAATTACATCACAGTGCGAGTCAAGGGAATCAGACTGGATGCGAGTACATCAGGTGAGTCAGACAGAGCACTGTGAGGATAATGATATCCACTGAGAAGGCATGGAAGACCAGGCAGAGGAAAAACGATTATGATAATAATGAAAGGATTTGTATAACTAAAAAGTTTTATAGTTTTACGATATACTTACCTGTCCAAACAAACGCCTTATTTTCACTCGGCATAGTAATTGCCATATCAACAGGATCATCCTACTCCTGCATTTCTTTTTTCTCTCTCCCCCCCCAAAAAAAAAAAACAACAAAAAAAAACACAAACAAACATAACAAAAACATGGAGAGCAGAAAGCTAAGTTTCCAATTACGTCAGCCAGAGTGATCGCTGTATGCCAGTAGCTTGGAGAATTTTCAGGGTAAACAAACTAACTCCCTGGTAACAGTGCAGGGAAATTAAACAAATATTTTGAGATTTTTTAAAAACAATCTGCAATATTATCAAGTCAGCGGACCAAACATCAAGGTTATATTCCAGGTAACAGTGAAGTAAACATAGCAAGTGACTGTAATCTATTCCCCAGCATATCGGGTGCACTTGCACTCGGCAGTGAAGGAGTTAAACGTTCATTTATGGAAATCCATAATAAATTAAAAGAAAGTCTGCAAAATAAGAGATCGGAAAGAGGCGTGTTCCTCCACCAGGAAAAAGATAAAAAATGAGCTAATTGTAACAGGATGCAATGTTGTGAACTCAATAAGGGCAGTTACTCTGGCTGGCCCATTTGGGACTTGAGGCAGTCCATGCTCTAACAATTTTGTTTTTTGGAGGATCTTGATTATATGGCACTGTTCCGCACCAACTGGAAATAAAGCATTTGTCTGAAAAGGTAAGTAAGAGAAAAACGGAAATCGAAGGGAAAAAAAAGGCAATAAACATACCCCAGACTTGCAGCTCAAACTGCTGGTCGGCCTCCCCAGCTTCATTGGTGGCAATGCAGCGGTACATTCCTGTGTCCCCCACAACAGCACTGTGGATCTCCAGACGTCGACCCCCGTTGGTCAGCTGTACATGATTGCCCGACTCCACATCTATGGGCTGATTGTTGTGGAACCACAGAACCTGCAACAACAAAGAAGTGGTGATGCGCTGACAGTGTCTGTAGACTGAAGGGATTTGGAAGAGCCAATGAACAAGCCTGGGTGAGGTCGTGTAAGGACGGGACTCAGAATGATAGGTCTGGGTGAGGTCATGTAAGGACGGGACTCAGAATGATAGGTCTGGGAGCAGTACCACTGACATGGCACAGAAACTAGCACAGCAAAAGATAAAATAACAAAACCTCAAAGAAGAATGTTTCCCGTGCTGCAGTGGTAAGTGTTGAGGGCTTGCACACCGGGAGGTAGTGTGGGTTCCAAGTTCCATCAGAGTCCCACCGACCATGTTAAGAATTCAAATGAGAACAGTGTAAACACACTGTCGAATTTGATCCACTGAATGGATGCATCTTTGATGTGACTGTTCAGATTTCGTGATGGACACGGCAGGCGTCTATAGCTGCTGGGTCTGACTGCTGCTGGAATACGTTATGAACGGAGGAGTAGAGCACACCAATGTAATGAGGTCTCAGACCAGTCTCAGATTCCCTGGCCCATTTTGCCCTGCTCTTCTGGCCCATTTTGCCCTGCTCTTCTGGCCCATTTTGCCCTGCTCTTCTGGCAACCTGATTTCGAATTCCTCTGCACGTTCTGTTTCTGAATACACATCAGACTTGGTGGTATCTGCAAATTAAAGACAACTCTCAAAAGACCCATCTTGGCATACTCTGCAGGGGATCGCTTACTCATGCTGGTTCTGCAACTAAGCAGTTCCTGTTGTCAGCAGGGCACCTGGTAACTGGCACCACTGAATGCTACCAAAGCAACTCAGCAGCAGTGGAGTGTCCGATGGGTTGCCTCATGACGATCTGTTTTTGACTGCTCCATCTGTGCATGGGGAAACCAGAATGAGTGGTACGGAAATAATGCCACTGAGGGGAGGACACAACCAAAGAAAATAAAAATAAAAGTGGCAACATTTCAAACATTTGATCTCTTTCTGTCCTACTGCACATCTGCCAGTCAGTCTGACCGTCAGCAAAATATTCTCCAAATCAGATATAAGGTAAAAGTCTTGATCTATACACAGCGGACGGAGTCATCTTCCTTCTATGACTTTATTTCCTTCCATGACTTCATTTCAAGAGAAAAACACAACAGTTCAAACCTATGAAAACAGTGTCTGTGTGACCACATGTGTATGTGCCTGTTTGTGTGTGATCCTGATACACACTTCTGCTCATCTGCCTCTCAGTGTTAGTTGGGCTGTTGCTAAATACACATCCACCAATGCCATTCTCTATTCTAAAAGAGAACAATTCCAGAATCTCATCCCTTGATAGGATACGCCATCATACGGCAACACCAGTTTTACATCTAAACATTTGTTGTTATACAAAGCATTTTTTTTTTCTTAACTGACGAGGTGAGAGTACCAACATGGAATGTAAAAGTTTCCACTGAATATTAAATACAAGTTCTTTTGCAATGTGTTTTGGGCACTCCACAACAACAAGAAATCCATTTCCTGTGACATCTATGTCAAAATGTGCACACCAGAGTTTGCGTTCCTTCGAACATACATATACATGATCAGTGTAGCAAAACACCGAGGTCAATGATTAAAACAGTGACAGAGGAAGTGGGTAAGCTACCCAAAGATCAAGAACACCAAACAGCAAGGTAGTCCATGAAGAGGGTAGAGCACACACACACACACACACACACACACACACACACACATACACGCCTGTAGCACTTACGTTAAAATGTGCATAACAAGAGTATGCCTTCACATTGAGATCGACGATTAAAACAGTGACAGAGGAAGTGGGTAGCTACCCCCAAATCAAGAACACCAAATAGCAGGGTAGTCCATAAAGAGGGTAGAAAACGCACACACACACACAAACACAAACACACCCACGCACACACACACACACACACACACACAAACACACCCACGCACTCACACTCACACACACACACACACACACACACAAAACAGTACAGTGACAGCCGACAGAGGAACGGTGAACAAAGGGACACCCACCTGTGGATCAGGAACGCCTATTGCAGGGCAATCGATGAAGACGGTGGAATTCTCGATCACCCGGGGATGTAACTCAAGTCCATCGCTTGGGATGGTGGGTGGTACTGAAAAGCCACACCCTCTGTCTGTCATTGATGCTAACTTACTACCATAATTCACAGACTAAAAGCTGCAATTTTTTTTTTTTAATCAACCCCTGACATTAGTCATTTGCTTCTGTTTTTGTTGTTGTAGTTGTGTTGCTGAAAGTGAAACCAACAATGAATTTAACGATGCAAGCAAAAATTTAACAAGTTCAGTTTGGTCATGTCTGTTGTTGTTTTTTTACATAGGTGTTGAGGGTCTTTTAGCAAGGAGCCAGTAAGTCAGTTAAATATGGCTGTTGTTGTTTTTTTACATAGGTGTTGAGGGTCTTTTAGCAAGGGAGCCAGTAAGTCAGTTAAATATGGCCCATGTTGTTATTAGTGTTTTTATACATTTTTGTTTGAAAAGAATTGGGAGCACTTACATACATTACATTAAAGTTCTTTCTTTTAAAAAAAAAAATCAAAACTCATGAACACATGATGACAGGGACAGCGAGAGATCTCAGTATATTCATCGTTCTATAAGTAAAACACTATACACCTGTTTTGTTCAAGACACGTACACTGACAGTGCAAATGACTAAGCACTCACAGTCGCATTTTCTTTCTCACTCTCTCTCGCTCTCTCAGGCATGCATACACACACACTACATTCACATGAGCTGCACATGCGCGCAGAGACAGAATCTCAACATGCTGAACACACACACACAGTGTCACACACACACACACATTCTCTCTCTCTCTCACACACACACACACACACACACACACACACACACACACACACACACACACACAAACACACTCTCTCTCTCTCACACACACACACACATATACACATGTGCTCACACACACATGTGTGCACACACACACACACACACACACACACACACACACACACACACACACACACACACACACACCCTTCAATCAGCAAAACCAAAAGTAACTCTCATCAAGCCAAAAGCTGCACAAGCAGTACCTTGCACCCCAAGCTGAAAAGAATCCTCAGCCTCCCCGGCAGGGTTGGTGGCCACGCAGCCATACTGCCCACTGTCCACCACTTTAGCCCTGCGGATGACCAGCTCCGTGCCACCGGCCCGGATGTCCAGGTTCTCATCCTGCAGAATGTCCAGCTCCTGCCCGTCCTTGTACCAGATGATGATGGGGGGAGGCACACCACTGGCCGGGCAGTGTATGGTGATGGTGTTGTTGGCGATCACCTTGTTGTCGTAGCTGACTCCCTGTGGGTCAATCTGAGGTGGGACTGTAACCAAAGGAATGTATGGTCAGAAACTGGATGAGGGAGAAAAAAGCAACAACAAAAAATTACACACACACACACACACACACACACACACACACACACACACACACACACACTAAAAACAGTCACTGAGAGGAGGTGAGAGCTAAGTAGAAAATCAACACCGGATGGAATTAAACAGAAAATCAATGCCCTGAGGTAGAAAATCAATGCCCGAAGGGAAATGGTGGAATATCAATGCCTGAAGGAGAAAAATAAATAAATACATAAATGAATAAGTAATAGAAATCAATCCCTTGAGAGAGAAAAAAGTGGAGAACCATTACCCTGATAGGAAAAAAAGAAAGTCAATCACTTTGGAGTGGGGAATAGGGAACATGGTAAAATCACAAAAAAAACACCAGCAGTGCTTTTAGTTCACCATCTCTTTCTAATTAATTTTCCAAGCAGCCTTTTCTAGAC
>CM031618.1:32597183-32622183 GCA_018398815.1 Conus ventricosus
TTGATTTAGGTTTTTTGCACTACAATGGTTAAGAGTTTCAGATAAGTGCGGGATCAAGGGACTGTTAAGGTGAAGGTTTTATGATAAATTTAGTCAATTTATCCATCTCATGTTCGTGTGCAGCGTGCTCTCTTTGTATACATTGTGTGTGTGTGTGTGTGTGTGTGTGTGTGTGCGTGCGTGTGTGCATGCATGCATGGGTGTGTGCGTGCGTGCTTGCTTGCTTGCGTGTGTGCGTGCTTGCTTGCGTGCGGGCGTGCGTGCATGCGCACATGCACCTGTGTGTGTGAATATGCACATATGGGAGTTTTTTTTTTTTTACATAGGCTTATATGAGAGAGAGAGAGAGAGAGAGAGCGAGAGAGCGAGAGAGAGAGAGAGAGCGAGAGAGAAACAAAAGTTTGAAGAACTCCTAGTTTAGCAGCCCCTTCCCCCTCTCTCCCTTTGCTCCCAAACCCTCCTCCCCATCCACCTCTTTGTCTGTCATTGTCTGGTGCTTTCAAGCAATGGCTTCTCGCTGAGAGAGCACCTAACAAAAGGGAGGTCGCTAAACTAGCTTATTCTTATCTGATTGGTGAAACTGAAAGTTCTAAGCAATACTTCAGCTGGTGGTTGTGACATGTCTTCATTCATAATGCCATCTGTGCATTGATTTGTTCACTGGCACTTGCTCATCAGACAGAATAGTCATTCTGTCCACAGAGCACCACTGGCTGAGGTAGGTACAATGGTGCGCTTGTTCTCCTGACAGCTTTAACCCTCTTTTAATTCTCAAGAATAACAGACATGCTCCTGGCAAGATGAAAGTGTTTCTTGCTTTGTGAGAGACATCTCGCTTGGATTGTATTGACCTGAATTCAGTTACTCCACGATAGTGGTTCCTTGAATTGCGTGGGTTTTTTTTCCCTCTTTTTAATTTCTTTTTTTTTTTAAATTCCCCCCCACTTCTGTAGATTTCTGTGAATTGGTAGAGGAGTATACTGCCTACCAATTTCACCCTGAAAGGAAAGAAAAGATGCAAATCGTTCAACACTCCTCACCCAATATCTGAACGTTGAATGTCTTCTCAGCCTCGCCAGCGATGTTTTCAGCACGGCAGAAGTATCTCCTGGCATCATCAGACGTGGCCCGACGAATCAGCAATGTCCATCCCTCGTTCTCCAGCACGTGTTTGCTGCTGTTGGATCGGATGGCCACATCCTGATGGAACCAGGTGACCTTCGGCAAGGGAATTCCGAAGGCAGGGCAGTTCAGGCGAAGGTCATTACCCATCACCACCTCTGTTTCTTCGGCTTCACCCGGGTTTTCCACAGAAGGAGGTACTGATGAAACAAACAGCCATTGGTATTGAAGAGCACAGCCAAGATTGAAACTCATCCTGAACTTCAAACTACGTTGTATCATATGCTGTTGTTTTTTCTTCCACAGTCTAGATCAGGATAGAACATATTACAATAACCTGACAGTCCATTTTCATGTGTGTGCTTGCACATGCGAGCGTGTGTGTGTGTGTGTGTGTGTGTGTGTGTGTGTGTGTGTGTGTGTGTGTGTGTGTGTGTGTGTGTGAATGTGTGTGCGTGCGCATGTGTGTGGGTACGGGTGTGTTTGTGTGCAGGTGAGTACTCTATGTATGTGTGTGACATAGTGTGTATATATGTGAATGTCTGTGTGTCACTATTTACATGCTGTGTGCATGTTTTGAAAACCCCTGTGCTGGAAAAATTACTCAAAAAAAAAAAAAAAGAATGACTGAAAATCAAATAAGAAAAGCAAATCAACTGAACAAAACTTGGCATAACTGATAACATTGAAATGCAGAGACAGACACAGGTTAGAGTCAAGACTAAGAGTAATGGTCCTGATTCGGCCAGCAGTTTTATACTGCCATTTTTCAGTCTTTTTGGTTATGTAGTTTAAGTTATATTGTTGCTCTTTACATTAATCCTTCAGGTTCTTAAATGGATGAAAGAAAACTGAAGCGTTTGACCGAAACTAGTTTTGTTTGTTTAATTCTAAAAGAAAATTTACTGTCATTTTATTTCAAAATGTGACCAAACTGTCCATCTTTCTTTAGATATTGCTTCGTATGTTCTCTGCAGTGTGTACATAGACACTTTGAGTTTGTTCCGCACTGCTGTTATTAGTGTTGGTACAACAATAACACTTCAAATGTCATCACAATTATTAAATAAATTTCTTTAAACATATCTTTTGAAAAAAATATTAGGTTAGTGAACAAATTTCGAACAATAATGAAGCAGATACAGAACTGAAAGATGAAGGAGAAATACCTAAAGAGGTCAATGATTTTTTCAGGACTCTATATTTAGAAAGAAGTAAATGACATTGAGATTCTGGATGTAATCAAAGACATACTGAGCTTATCAAGAAAAGGATGCTTTGGAAGGTGTAATTTCGCTAGAAGAGGCAGGTCAGGCATTAAAGAATATGAACAATAAGAACAGCCCAGAAAGTGATGGCATTACTGGAGAGTTTACTCAATTCTTTTGGCACAGCACTGGAGCATTTGTAGTAAGGTCTCCGAATGAAGTTTTTCAAAAAAGAGAGCTATCAACTACTTGGAAAGAAGGTGTTATTATTTGTATTCTGAAAGAGGACAAACCACATAATTCTATCAAAAATTAGACACCAATTTCATTACTGACCTCCGTCTATAAAACAGGATCAGCTGTATTGCTGTATCAACTTAAAACAGTATTATGATTTTCTAATCTATGAAGATCAGACTGGATATATTCAAAACAGATATACAGGGGATAAAATATGGCGAATATATGATTTCATTACTATTTAGAAACTTAAAATATAAGGGGTGGGGGAGGGATATTTTTTGAATTCCTTAGATTTTGAAAAGGCATTTGACTCACTGAGTTGGTCTTTTATATCATTAGTGCTGAAGGCTTTTGACTTTGGCCCAGATTTTCTTTGATGAACTCAAATTTCTATGAAGGTATTTAAGCTACAGTAACTGTAAATAGCATATTGACACCATAGTTAGAGTAAAAAGGGAATGTAGAAAGGGGGGTCCATTTTGCCACACTTATTCATTATTTGTGTTAAAGTACTGACTATGACAAACAGACAAAGTAAAAGGACAAAACTTTAGGTGTTGGTGGAGTAGAAAACAAAATTTTTCAGAGCACAGATGATACAGGATCAATGCAAGAGGCTGACAGGCAGTTGTTTGAGGAACCTACTAAAATGTTTGAAATTTATGAAAACATCTCAGGTTTAAAATGAAACTTTAAAAATGCAGTGCAATTTGATCAGGAAGCAGACAGAACTCTCAACTGAAATATATGCCTCATTTACACATGGAATGGAATCTAAGTATTAGATACTTGGTATTTGGTTTAGAAATACCTTACAAGGCTGCATTATTATCAACTTTGAAGAGAAATTTAGAGAAATACAAATATTGCTAGTTCATTACTTGAAACTCATCATAATTGTCACTCCACCAAAGTATACTTGGAAATTATGTGCCAAATGCATGTAGTATCTCATGTGAAATAGTGTCTACTTCAAGAATGTTTACTGATCATGGAGTAATCTATTCTGTTGTACTTCAGCCTTGAGAGTACCAAAAACAAAACAAAACAAAAATTACCGCTGTCTGTCATATTTGTATTTGTGCACGTTTTGTGTATTAAGAATCGTTTTTTAAAAAAATCTTTAAACCATGGGAAAACTAAGATCACCCACCATACACGTTCAAGTTGAAGTCTTTGGCCACCTCTCCGGCCACACTCTCCCCGACGCACGTGTACTTCCCGCGATCTGTCACTTTGGCGCCAACAATCTCGAGGCGGCGACCTTCAGCCACCAGTCTGATGTGGGGGTCAAGTTCAGGAAATAACGGTTCCCCATCTTTCAGCCAGCTGACCTGGGGTGGCGGCTTGCCGCTCACCTGGCAGTCAATGTAGGCCGGCTGACCCTCAGGTACCGTCTGATTGGTTGGAGAGGAGCTGTCCACGTTGATGAAGGGGGGTACTGAAAGAGCCCATAGCTCATGTTTATAATGACAGTGTCCAATCCAAACAAGGCTCAAGAGCTCAAAGAATGCTCTTATTCAGAGACTGCAGCTAAAAACCTGATTGGGCATGTTTTACTGTGATCCTATATTACAGTCAAAATTTTACCTTTAACATTTATGTCAACTGGCTACTGCCATAAAAAGGGCATGTCTGCATGGTCAAATGTTTTACAAAGGTCAATGACTACAAAACATTCCTCCTTTCACTGCCTGTCTATTGAAGATGAGAAGCGACATTGCAATCAGTGGGAAATAAATGTCAAAACTTGTGTGCATTCATTGGAAGCCCATTTCTTCTTTTCTTTTCTTTTCATGGAAAATTTGTTCTTGGTTTGTGAAAGGCAATATAATCCATGGACAATATATGATGAATAAAGCAGAACAGTAAAACGAAGAGAAATAAAATGTAAACAAGAAAACTTATGAAAAAGTATTTTGAAAAAGCAAACAGAGAAAATAAAAATAAGATGCTGCATTATTTCAGCACTGTAAGCCGTAACATTTTTCCTTGCCATAGTTTTATAACTCAACAAGGTTGAGAACCATGCACATTTTACAGAAGGACCACAAAAGCTACTCATGGAAACAAGCTTATATGCGAGGATGATGAAAAACTGTTAAAAAACTTCGACAAACGCAAAAACATCAGTGCCAATGATGATAAATCAAACTCCAAACTTTCAATTCAAACAGGATTCATGCCAAATATGAGGATCATATTCCCAACGTTAAATAAAAACAAAATCAACGCCTAAAATGACAATTATTCCCCAATTAATTCAATTGTTAACAAAGTTTCTGGTGCGTTTTTAAAAGATGTATTTCAAAGAGATGTGTAAATGGTGGTTTTTTTTCCTTTATGACTTGTGAGTTAATTTTAACTTGGTGACAGCCCTGATCTGTCCTTTTGCGGTCTGCTGGGCTATAAGCAACATTACCTTACCTTACCTTACCCCAGTTAATAAGTACCTTAAAATGACAATCACACTTCACACTTTCAATGTTCACTTACCTTGTACTTCCAGATCAAAGTCTTTGTGCACCTCACCCGCCACATTGCTGGCATTACACCTGTACCTTGCCTCATCGTCCAGACGAGCCTCCCTGATGGTCAATGACAACCCATTATCTCTCACAACTATCCGGCCGCCAAAGTCACTTTCTCTCAGTGGCACATTGTCCTTGAACCAAGTGAGCAGAGGTGGAGGGTCAGTGTCTCTGGAAATGGGGCAGGTCAAGGTCACTGTGTCATTGACCAGGACTTTAGACCTGTCAGGTTCAGAAGGATAGCTGCCATCTGGCCCCATCAGCCTTGGTGGAACTGGTCAACAAAGATGGCAGAAATTACAAGTGGTTGAGATATAAAAAAAAATTTTAAAATTAAAAAAACCTGTGAAAATATGGGGGGTTTTCAAGCTCAAGCAGAGTTTTTATCATCAGTTCAAATTCTTAATAGTTTTCAGTTCTGAACGATATCATCATCTCTGTGAAATCAGTTAGGATCAAGATGCAGCAGTCAAGCTGAACGTAACATACCTACTGTTCAGTCAAATGTCATCTATGCTTAATGCTTCATGATACTGACAAGAAATAAAAAGAACTGAGAAAAATATCTCATTCTGCAGAGACAGAAAATATTTGCATGATATTTGCTTCCCATGAGGACATGCTTTCCTCTAACAGAATGATCTTTTTAACAGTTTTCTTTCATCCAAACATGAAAAAAATCTTTACTCTGTACTGCTCCAGTAATGAGCACAAGCAGCATATTCTGCATATTGTCTGGTCAGTTATTTTTTAAAGTACTTTTTTTATATAATCTTTTTCTTTTTATGGGAAAAGCAAAATACAATGGCAGAAAAAAAAAATCTGCATGAATATATGAGGAATGTCCATACAGCTAGGTGAGACCCTACAGGCTGAAAATGGTGAAAAAGTGTTCAGACATCACTTTTGGGTTTACTGCATTTTTTGATAGGTTTATATGTGTACTTTCATTTTTGTTGATGATTTGTTATAATAAAGCCAAGAAGTGTGAAAATAAAGATGTTTTGCAACCCTGGTGTGTTCACTTTTTGTTGAAAATGCGAAAGATTGGCTGTTTTGTCCGTTTTCAAGCCTTGGTTACAGCTAGAACGATCGACAGAAACAAGCAAAGTGACACACCAAAATGTGCAGAAAAGTCCGCACTTTCCAATGACGTCATCAGAAACTGTGAACCTTGAACAATGAGAGCACACAGGGCCAATGAACGACCCTGTCGTTTTCCCCGTCTGCTTCGTAAACTTGACGCTGATTGGTCAACCTCAAAATTTCTGATACGGAAGCGTTTCTGTTGTGGACTGCGCATGCTCAAATATGCAAATTAGCCACTTCGGGTATTTCCGCCATTGTCGGAGATTCACGAAGTTACAACCTCCGGGTACTTTTAGTAAACAACTGCGGTTCGATCTTCTTCCAGATGGGGATGTTTAATCTGCCCCGTGCCCTCAGTCTTCACGTAGACTATTCTGGCACACAGGTTGCATGCATTGTGTATTTTCGTGTAGCCGGTACTCACCCATCTTAGGACATGAGCATCGGGATCTTTAGAGTCCGTGTATGATCTTAGTGCATGTGACACAGACTAGACCTCGGTTTATAGTCCCATCCGAACGACTATATGGGGAATGGAGTCAGAACCAATGTTAACTCCGAGGGAAAAATCCCCCTATACCGAAATTCGAACCCGCAACCCCAGGATCACGAGTCCGGCGCTCTACCAACTGAGCTATCCGGCCCCATTTCGGGCCAAATCAAGTCGATTTTTGTTGTTTTTTCACAACAAACATGCCGGGAAAGAAAAGTAACACGCTGAAAACGGCTCGAATAGGGTCTACTTCAAAAAGACAAGCATCTCGAATGCAGAAAATGTGCGAGGCAAAAAAACGCAAGGCAGAAGTGAGCGAGACTGAGTCTTGTTTGCAAGTATCCGATGCCGTTTCGTCAGCGCCAGTCGAAATAGAAACTGAAGCTGTTGCCAGCTGTTCTGGACTGATTGCAGAGTCAGCTTCAGCTAAAAAACTGAGACGTGTGCACGAGTTCAATGAAAACACGAACAGTTACAATGATCAGGAAATTTTCGGACGACATCAGTGGTGCTTGATGGAAGTAGGTCAGCTCAATCGTTTGTTGGGTGATATCGAATGTCCAATGTGTCACGACTCATCAGTCGAACTTGCTCTTGGAGAAAAAATGGGACTGTCGAGACAAATTGTCTTGAAATGCAGGAAATGCAAATATAGTAAAATGGACTATTCATCTCCAAGAATTTTTGATAGTGACAGAGGTGATAGGTCATTTGATGTGAATCAGAGAGCCGTGCTGTACTCCATGGAAGTAGGTGGGGGGTATGCTGTCCTCAACAAATTTTGTGCCATTTTCGGTATGCCGAATATGTGTGAGAACTCCTTCCAGCGAATGACTGGTGAGTTGATTTTAACGTGGTGACAGCCCTGATATGGCCCTTTGCGGTCGGCTGGGCTATAAGCAACATTATCTTATCTTATCTCCTTCCAGCGAATTCACAAACTGGCATGCACCATTTCATGTGACAGTACTGCCATTTTACAGAGTAATGTGCACACAATTGTAAAAGACATTTACAATGAACACCATCCAAGAGAACCTGACCCTGGACAAGCTTTTCCTGATCCAGCTGACTGTTGGGACATTGATGATGGGGTACCCTGGATCGATGTGTCATTTGATGGGACATGGCAACGACGTGGCTTCGTCTCTCATTATGGCCTGGGAGTGGTGATAGAGGTGATGACTGGCTTTGTCATAGACTGGTATGTTTTATCAACATACTGCCACAGATGCAGGCTGAAGGAAAAGGAAAACCTCAGTGAGTCTCAGTGGAATGCTTGGATGGTTGAGCATGAAGCAGAGTGCCAGCGCAACCACCATGCTTCAGCCAAGGCGATGGAGAGAGATGCTGCATTGTTTCTATGGAAAAACTCTGTGGAGAGGACTGGCTTTCGTTACAGGTACGTGTTGTATTAATTATCACTAGGATTTCTTTCACAGTAAACTGTGAGAAACTGATGGTGTATGTGTGTGTAGTGTCATTGTTTGTGTATGTCATCGTATGTACCTATGTATGTGTATGCATTTCTAGTTGTTTTCTTTTTTTTTTTACTTGTGGATTATGTACTTTTGGAACTAGGGAGGGGGAGGAGAACTGAACTGAATTTGTTGTTTTTGTGGAACAAAAGAAAGTGCTTTTTTTCTGTATATGTCAGTGTGTGTATCAATACATACATATGTGCCTTCATTTTATTTTTTTCCTTTTGGTGTTTGGTTAGTAATTGTGGGGTGGGAGTGGTAGGAAGGGACTTTTTGTTGTTGTTGCTAGTGGTTAGCTGGGGAAAAGTGTGCTCTGTATGAGTAAGTACAGGCCCTTTTATATTCTTTTTGTGTGTGTGGTGGTTGGTTGGTTATGAATAATGGCGAGGGGGGAGGGGGGCATTTTGAATTTTTTCTTTCTTTTTCCCTGCCAGATCCCATGTAAAAGGAACTAATAGCCACAAGTAACAGTGTTCACTGAATAACTGGAAAGAAAGCACATGGTTTGGTTCTGAATTGGGTGTTTTTTTCCCTTGAGCAGTTGAAGACTGCAGAATGTTTCTTTTACAATCTTATACACACACATGCACACACACACTCACAGAAGATTGACACAGTGACAGCATGATGGTATTCATGCAGTTTTTAGCAACCTTTTTCCAGCAACCTTTTTATTTATTATACATGATTTCATATTTTGGCACTTACACAGTCACTTCTGCATTATGCTATTGCAGAACAATGCTGTCTGATGGCGATTCTGTGGCCTTCAGTGCAGTGGAGCGGGAAAAGCCATATGGGGACAACCGTCTGGTCACCAAGCTGGAGTGCACAAACCATGTGCATGAGCGGATGGGAACTGCACTACGAAAGCTCGCCAAGGAAGCCAAACTGGGCGGCAAAGAATTTGGACGCCTTACGTTGCCCAAGTGCACCAGGCTCCAGAACTACTTCCGGGGAGCCATACTAGACCTGAAGAACACGACAGAAGCAGATTTGTGCAATGCCATTTGGTCAACTCTGTTTCACTGCACCTCTACAGATGCTGACCCCCACCACAGCAGATGTCCACCTGGCCCAGACAGTTGGTGCTTTTACAACAAAGCTAAGGCTCTTGGACAGGACCCTGGGCCACATGAAGAAAACATTGGTACAGTTGTCTCTCGAGAGGTGTTCGAGAAACTTGTGCCTCTCTACAAGAGAATGACAAGTTCTCAGCTACTGCTAAGGATTCTGCATAAAAAGAGCCAAAATGCAAACGAATCCTTCAACTCCATGCTGTGGACAGTGCTTCCCAAGAACCGTTTCTTTGGCAAGCAGCGGGTTGAAGCAGCTGTTGCAAGTGCGGTTGGAAAATTCAACCAAGGAAATTTCCATCTCACAGAAGTGATGAACATGTTCAGCATGGATGTGAATGAACACACTGTGGCCATTGCCATGGGGCTGGACAACACCAGACTCAAGAAGGGGGAAGCAGCATCCCAGGAACAGTTTGCTGCTCGTCGTCGTCGACAGTGCCTGGAAAATCAAGCAGAGCACGCTCAACAAGAGGCTGAAGAGGGAGCTGTTTATGGCCCAGGACTACTTGCTGATGATCAGACATGACCAAGGAGACTTCCACACATGTGATATTACCAAGAAGTGGTTGATGTCAGAAAAGCTACAAAAAATAACGTTTCTTTTGGTAGAGAACAGTTACAAATCTTTATCGACAGTTTTCTCAGTTTCAGCATTTTCGTCGACAGTCACCACCTTGGGACATTCATTTCTCAATCTTGAAACAAGATAGAAACATACTTTTTTTTTTTCCTTTGAAGGAAAATAATTCTTCTTGGTCTGTAAAGAGGGGTTTTCAATTTGAACATGTGAGTGAATTTATTTTTGGACTGGAAATATCATTGTGGTAACCCCAACCCTGATAAATTTTGATAAGATCATGATCCATTTTTTTTGGCAGTTCTATATTTTTGTTCTAAAAAAGCTTCTTTGTGGACATAGACAAAGGGACATAGAAAGCACATGCAAAAAATCAGGTCTCTACATTACTTTTTTCTAGTGGAAACTGTGTTCCCAAAATGTGTTTTTTTTTTCCGGATTTTGCATCATTTTACGTTGTTTTCTGATCATAATTCATGAACACATTTGTCCTTTTTTCTTGTTTTTACTAGTAATTACATATAAAAAACACAAACCACTGTTAAAGAACTTGAAACAAATTTTGCCTGTGGGGTCTCATGACAATGACATTGAAAAAGATTGATTAGCTATTGAAAAACAACTCTGAACAGTGTTGAAACAAAACAAAACAAAAAATGCTGCAATAACAATAACAAGGTCATAATTACCATGTGTAAAAAAAAACATAAAAGGGAATCTTAAATGAGGCAGAGAACACTAAACAGTACATAATGAACAAGAATAGTAAATCTTGCTCATCCATGATAATATAAATCCACACCCATAAATCCAAATGAATGCTGCTTACGACACCAAATCGCTTAGCAGAAATGACATCGCAGAGCACACAAAACAAACAAGGAGACATCCCTTAGGTGACTCAGCGTCATAAGCAGCATTTATTCAAAGTCACAGGCATGTGTTTCTTTCATCATGGGGAAGCAAGAGTTACCCTACTTGTTTGTTGAAAAAACGTTAAAAATAAAAATAAAAAAAAAGTGAAATTTACAATAACAAGGCATCACTCTTTTATGCCCAATGCCTATCTCTCTCGTACAAACAAAAAACAAAGTTACCAAGAATTTTCAGATCCACAATGTGAGACACATTTCCGGCCACATTGCGAGCTTGACACTGATAGGCCCCCGAATCTGCTGCCTCCACGTCATCGATCTCCAGTGATCCATCCTCCAGAAACCTGACGTCCAGTTCCCTGCCGGTGAGAGGCACGCCGTTCTTGGTCCACACAATGCGGGGTCGTGGGGAGCCCAGAGCAGGGCAAGGCAGAATAACAGGGTTCCCTTCCACCACTTCCGTGTAGCTCGGCAGAGAGGGCGGCAGTCTGGGAGGGGCTGAAAAAAAAAAACGTGGGACGGTAAATAAGGATTTTGAAGATAACGGTATGATGTTCCCTATCAGTCCAAGACTACATCAAAAGTTTGTGTTTTATCCTTCATTATCTACCCTAGTGTCAACTGGGCCTGAAAAATAGACACCTGCAAGGTTGGTTAAGAATTTAAACATTACTCTTGAGAGATGCATCGGTTAAGGGAATGAATTAGACTGTGTGGTTGGAGTCTTCCCATTTTACCTCAGAGGACGGTTCGCAGCTCTGGGAAGCAGCCCTAGATCTATATCTACCAGCAGAAAACTTGCAGCAAACCTTCCAGAAGAAAATGTAAGTCAGTCTTCAGCAAGTGAAATTCTGCCAGAAAAAAAAAGACTGAAATGAGCAGTGTGATATCATCCCTGTCCTCCCAAGTACCAACCTGGAAACAACAATTCAAGACACCCAGCAAGCATGAAACAGTATCTGGTTCATGTAGTCATGTCAAATTACACAATTGACAATACATTCAGTTATGCAGATGCAGTCAAATAAAATTTCAAAAAGCAATAACACATAAAACACTCCAGATAAAATGACAAAACCTAAATCAACATTAAAACCAGAATGGAACAAAAAATGAAAGAACAAAACAGATGATGTAAAGAACAACAGACAAGATGAAAGCAAAATAAAACATGCTATCCCTTCTGAAGACCAAAGCTCTGTAAAACAAAAAAGATCAAAACATTCCCATCACCATCTTAATTCATGACTCTGTCAAAAATGGTATGCAGGGCAGAAGATTGGAAAATCTTACTGTGTGAAAACACACACACACACACACACACACACACACACACACACACACACACACAGAAATTGAGACAATGGTCAATACAGCTTGCACAAAATCTGGCAAATTGCCTCATGCAGCAATGATCCACTGTAGGGAATCAACGATATAAAGAAGAAAGACGCCCCTACATCTTCAAACTCCCATCTCACAATAGCAAGAAAAATTCTCTAACACATCCAGAAAGCAAAATTATCGTCAGTAAGATTGCACCAACAACAAATTCTATCTAGCTCATCAAATCAATGGCCTGACAGTGGCATTTTCTGCGCAGAGAACTTTCCCAATGCAAAAAAAAAAATCATAGCAATACATGAAAATGAATGGTTGAAAAAATAAGTCTTTCAGGCAGGTGACACGGAGGTCACAGCAAGCAAAAACACAGAAGAAGTACTTGTTATCCACATGTAAATGAACAGTTTTTGAAATCCTCCCTGTTAAAGGTTAGTCCTGAGGCTGTGGTGCAGCTTACATAATGGTGAGGTTTAAAGCCTGGAATTTACAGTACTTTTAAACTTCCATCATTTCATGTCTTGGGAGACTCTAGTAGAAGGGACAAAACATCTGGTCATTGTGCGAAGGGAGTCATTAATCGCAGAGATAGTTCATGAATGGAGAATTCAGGTGTGTGTGTGTGTGTGTGTGTGTGCGTGTGTGTGCATGTGTGTAAACGAATGTGTGTGTGCATGTGTGTACATGTGTGTGTGTGTGTGTGAGTGCATGTCTGTCTGTGTGCGCATATGCATGTGTGGGTCTATGCACGTTTATTTTTTTTTTTCAGATATAACATAAAGAACTCAATTTTAAATATCCTAAAGGGTAGCTAATTCTTAAATAACTGGCAAAGAGAAAATTATCTCCAGTATCGCTATGTAGTGCCCTGTATCTTTTAAAACCATGAAAAAAGAGATTCTTCAAAAAAAGGATCTTCCAGCCCACCAACCAACCAAAACAACAAAATCTCATCAACCAACTCAATCAAGCAAGCAAATCTCATCAACCAGCCAAATCAGTCAAGCAAACCTCATCAACCAGCCAATGAACCAAACAAATCTCATCGGCCATTAGTTAAATATTCAAGATCATTACGCACCGATGACCAAAAATTTATGCAGAAACCATGTATGGGTGAAGAGATGGAAAGCAGTGAAGGAAATGAGATGGGGAAGGCATGATGGGAAGGAAAGAGGGGGTAAGGAAGGAACGAAAGATCCTGTACCATGGACGGTCAGACGAATGTCCCGTGACTCTTCCCCTGCAGGGTTGCTGGCTGTACACGTGTACTCCCCAGCGTCTTCCAACCTGGCCGCCTCGATGGCCAGCGTGCCTGCCTCACCCAAATAATAGCCTCGCTCTGTGTCTGTGGGGTCGAAGATGACACCGCCTCGGCGCCAGATGATCTCTGGGAAAGGGTCGCCCTTTGCTTCACAGGTCAAAATGGCTGGGTTTCCTTCTAGTACAGTCAGATCTGTTTCACCAGGGGCCAGTGTTGGTGGAACTGAGAAACACATGCAGAGGTGGTTTTCAATTCTTATTTGTTTGAAACTGCAGCTGGAGTAAGTCTGGGAGAGAGAGAGAGAGAGAGAGAGAGAGAGAGAGAGAGAGAGAGAGAGAGAGAGAGAGAGAGAGAGAGAGAGACAGACAGACAGACAGACAGAGACAGAGAGAGAGAGAGAGAGAGATAACAAGACACAGAGAGACAAATAACAAGACAGACAGACAGTGAAACAGACACAACATAAACACTCATCAATCACAAAACCCTAAACTCACTGAAAGTATTACCACCTTCATACAGGCATTCACTCTCAACTCACTGATGTTCAGACAGACACAATTCAGACATTAACCTTTACCGTTGAATGTGGGTGTGCCCACACCCAGACACACAATAAAAGTGAAATATCTCGAAAACTCCTTTATGTATCGCTCTGAAATTTTAAGAGTTCCTCAAGAACCTTAAAGTCTTTGAGCTCAGAAAATTTTATTAAAGTGTGTAAAAAAATAATGACGTAATTGAGTGCATCGTTTGAAATAGTGGGAAACGACGTCACGGGTGCTGGTACACCCATACTTTTTAAAGAGTAAAGGGAAAGGCACACCGCGGTGTTTAGCACCGGCACAGGCTGGCCCACATTGCCGGCTGTATAATGAGTCTGGGTGTACGCGCACCCACATAGCAAGGATCTTCATATGCCTGAAAAGGCTCTTTGACGAGAGTGGGTGTTTGTGCACCCGTGCGATCGCTTTAGTGATAGTTAAATTTGTGCTATTTGACGAGCATGGGTGTGTGTGTACCCGTGCGATCGCTTCCGTGTAGTCAAAGTCGTGATCCGGTAAAGGTTGAATGTTGGTGTGCCCACACCCAGACGCACAATAAAAGTGAAATATCTCAAAAACTCCTTTATGTATCGCTCTGAAATTTTAAGAGTTCCTCAAGAACCTTAAAGTCTTTGAGCTCAGAAAATTTTATTAAAGTGTGTAAAAGGCACACCGCGGTGTTTAGCACCGGCACAGGCTGGCCCGCATTGCGGGCTGTATAATGAGTCTGGGTGTACGCGCACCCACATAGCAAGGATCTTCATATGCCTGAAAAGGCTCTTTGACGAGAGTGGGTGTTTGTGCACCCGTGCGATCGCTTTAGTGATAGTTAAATTTGTGCTATTTGACGAGCATGGGTGTGTGTGTACCCGTGCGATCGCTTCCGTGTAGTCAAAGTCGTGATCCGGTAAAGGTTAAGCAATCATACAACCCTCGTCTCACTGAACATAGTGCAGACAGATACACATTTCATCAATCATGCAACCTTCCATACAACCCTCAAATCACTGAACAGAGTGCAGACTGACATTCATTCACTATTCATACAACCTTCACATCACTAAATATAGTACAGACAGACACAATACATTCACCAATCACTCATCTTTTAATCACTGGACATAGTACAATCAGATACAGGACAGACATTCACCAAAAAGACAATCCTAAACTCACTGAACATGGTAAAGAGGAGCACAAAACAGACATTCGCCAACCATACAACCTGCAGCTCACTGGATGTAGAAAAGACAGACACAATACAAAATTAACCTACCACAGAAACTTCAACACACTGAACGTAATACAGACAAAGCACAGCCATTCTTCCAGTCACCACAAGCCACAACAAGATGAACACAGCACAGACAGACACAGTACAAACATTTACCCATCACACAAGCCTACAGACACAGCACAGATATTCACCAGTCACACAGCCCTCAACTTACTGTAGACAATCAGCGTGATGACTTTGGTTACATTCCCTGCTATATTGGAGGCCACGCACTCATATATAGCCTTGTCCTCCACCTGTGTGTTTTGAATGTACAGGCCCGCCTCATGGAACTGGAATCGGGCCGACTGTGGATTGAAGGGGAGAAGTTCTGGCGCCATCGCACGGTGGGTCGAGGAGTTCCTGACATCTCGCAGGGCAGCAAAATGCTCTCTCCTTCCATCACTTCAAACGTTTCGTCTTCAGGACCTTCTAGGTTAGGTCCGACTAAATGAAAAAAAGAAAGAAAAGAAAAGATACATAATAACTGAACATTATATGAATGCGCTTGATCAAGCCCACAGAAATGAAAAAATGAGGTTCAACAGGAGAGGGGGGAGGTCCTGGGAGAAAGTTGTACACAGAGATGAAGGGAATAGGGGTGGGAGGGTGAGCTGCAGAGAGAAAGAGAGACAGAGAGAGATGGACAGACAGACAGACAAAAAACAGACAGTGAAAGAGAGAGAGATGGAAAGAGAGAGAAGAGAGACAGACAGAGAGAGACAGAGAGAAACAAAAACAGCGAAAGATCAAGGCAAATGAGAAAGTAAATGTATTTAAGAGTAAATATATATGTAATGTGTGTGTGTGTGTGTGTGTGTGTGTGTGAGTGAGTGTGTGTGTGTGTGTGTGTGTGTGTGTGTGTGTGTGTGTGTGTGTGTGTGTGTGTGTGTGTGTGTGTGTGTGTGTGTGTGTGAATATGTGTGCAAGTGTCAGAGGGAAGGAATAAACACAAGACTGTATGACCATGACCTGAATCTAACATGAAATTCGTTTCATGACATTGGCTTCCATCCACCATCTTAGAAAGCTGTCAAATTCCCCACTACCACACAGGCTGCACACCAAAAGGTAATGCACCACGGCCTAAGTAGTCAAGTATTCTAGACAGGCACAATCATATTGTTTTGTGAATTTCTATTGTATCTGAAAGTTGATTTACCTTCTTTTCTTTCATATATCCATCAAGGTATATGCCAGGTGGTTCCAAGCAGACTGAGTAAAATGAAAGAAATGAGCCATTTTGGGGAAACCACCTGGTACAAAGATAGGGTCACAGGTGAGTGCAAAGGTCTGAAATATGACATCAGGTAACAGGTAGCCCGTGTATTTTTATAAACTGTGAACAACTTCACCAGCAGAAATTCCTAAAAAAAAACCAAGTGAAATGATTGGTGGGGGGTTATTAATTTGATGTATTATCAGTTTAAAGGAAATTTTTGGCTCATATTCATGCTTCGTCTTGAAACGCTTATATGGATTTTGTGCCAAATCCTAATTGTGGTGTGCGGCAACACAAAAATGACTTCTATAAATGGAACAAAAACATCATCTCTTCGTTTCTGTTTCTCTTTCTTGAACACCCGATCTACAATCTTACACATACATATTACCATGCCTGAAAGTGAGCAAGGGTCTCAAAATCTGAAACTGAATTTTTAGCCAAGCCAGAATTCTGAAAATCATCACGGACAAGGATGAAATTATGAGCTAAAACTGAAAAATTAAAGTAAGTTTTTTTTGTTTCTATTTCACACTTTCTAAACAGTATATCAATAAAAATTTTGTTAGTCTATTAGCCTACACTCACAATGTTATGGAAGAGGGTGCATACAGTTTAAAAAATGTTAGCAAGAGTTCGAAGTATAAGTACTTACGCTTGCTGCTTTCTACCATGCATCCACTTGTCTCATCTCAACACCACAACAGTTCCACACTGACACAGTGACAGTCTCCATTTCAGTTATTTATCCGTCTCAAATTACTTGAAGGGTTTCCTTGCTGGACTTTATGAAGGGGAGGGCCGTTCAGATATGTAGAGCACGAATCACAATAAACACTTGTTACCACCTTGAAGGATCAGTTCACAGTTTGCACACATAAAAGTAGATTTCAGTCATAAATCACAAGTCCAGCTCCCTGAATGTCTTGACAGTCCTTAGTTCTGAGAGAGAAGGGCGGCAAAGAAGAATGAATATGTTCACTACTAACAGTAATGAAACAGTTGAGTTTTACTCACCCCCCCCCCCCCCCCCAAAAAAAAAGGAATAAAATGAAATAGTCTATTAAAATGTTGACAACCAGATCCTGTGTCACTAACGTTTATCATGCTTGGCAAGTTACTCTGTTTTTGTTTTCTTTGTGAAAAAATGTCGAATGTCTGGCTTTTCCCCAGGCCTTTTTTTGCTTGGTCCTCTTTGCGGTGGCAGGGTTCCAGGTAGGCAAGCTACAAAGTGATTGGGCCTCCAAACCGCCTCTGGAAGTTCCTTTCCATCTGTTCTTGTCCACATGATGCCCGGAATTTGTTTAGCAGCAGCATCTCTTGAAGTTGACGCAGCTGGGATTCTTGGCTGCAGCAGTCGATGAAAATGACAGCGAACATTGTGTCCACCATACTCTGGATAGACAGAGAAGATCACTGTTCCAATAATGCTGGCCACTGCATGAAGCTGCCATATACCCATATATGTCCCATTCTTTGTTGCTGCCTGGACTTCTTTTCTGTAAATCTGCTTGATGACCTCTGGAGTGAGAACTTCCATAGAGTATTCATCGGAGTACTGGGCATAACATTTTGTCATATTTGGTGTAGATGATAAATTGTCATCTGTCAAATAAAAGTCTTCATGTAGAACAAGTTCAAGAACAATTCTAGCACGCATTTCATCAAAGAAATCCTCAGTCCCAGATGAAAGTAGTGAAGCAGCTCTAGCCAGGCAATTGCCATCACCATAGATGCTTACTGGCACCAGTTTGGGTCCATCTTGGGGATACAACTGAACTGCCTGCATGTCATGAAAAAAGTCCTTTGCATCCAGATTTGGGTCAAGTCCTACTGGAAACTCTTCAAGACACACAACAGTTTTTTCTGCAGCTTCTCTGAGTTCACAGTATCCCAGTTCTGCTGCTTTTTGTAAATTGTGTAACAAGTCTCTGAAGAGCTCATTGCGCTCCCTACCAGGACAAGCAGTCTTTGGTCTAGAACATTCACTTGACTGGGACTGTGGCTGAGCACAAGGATGAGGTTTGTCAGGAAACGGTCCAGCTCTTGAACACGAAGCAGGCTGAGGTTTGTCTGACATTTTCTCTTTTTTTCCAGCAGTACCAGAAGACTGAGGCTTTTCTTTTCCAGCAGTAGGCCGAGGTTTGTCACTTGATTCAGTCTGTTTTGGTTCATGTCCAGCAGAACTGTCAGCTTTTGTTTTCAGGAATGACTGGTAGGTCTGATAGCTGTTCAGAACACTTGCTATCATTTCCTTTGGCACCACCATATTTGCTGCTGTTTGTCCTGTAGCCCTGAGCTTCTGCTTGATGATGGCACATGCTTCATAGTTTTCAACAGTGAGAGAAGTTCTGTCCTCTTCAACAATGTCCCCCATTATATTGAAGGAACCTTCAATGAGCGGTCCACTGATTATACTCAAAAGTCCCTTCACCAGCAAAGAAAGCGTTGGGTATTTCAGAATGCCTTTGGAGTTGGTCATTTTCATCACTTTTGACCACCAGTGACAATCCAGTCGAAACTCAGGGTCTGTTTCATCAGCATCCAGATGTGTGATGTGGCTGTCAGTGGCGTAACATTTGAGTTCTCCATCAAGCGCACCCAGCTGTTCTTGAGGGACAGCCTGTGGCAACTTTTCAGCAAGTTTCATGAGGGGATGGGAAGATTTCTGAAGCCCTGGATCCAGGCAAGACAGGTTGATGAGGTCACTGTTGGTGAGAGGCAGCTTCTTGAGTGACTTGGCAGCAGCTTCATACGCACAACGCAATGCAGAATAGAAGTTGGGCAGCCAAACATTTGTTTTCTTGTCCCTTCTGCATTCTTTGAGAGGAAGAAAACAGAACTTGCCAACTCCCAGGAGGCTATCCCGCAGCTGAAGGTTAACATCATCTGTCCTTACTGTAGACAAAGCTTTGGCATCAAGTTCTGGCAGGATTTCAGTTTGCATGAATTGTGAGTAGAACTCCTTCGTCAAGTTGAAGATTTCTGAATGCAGTTTGTGAGCCAAAGGCTTTTCAGACTGAAATAGTTTGACATAACCTTCAAACTCACGCAAAATGCCTCTGTACAGTTGAATTGCGATGTTCGTTTGGCATTTCTTTTGAAACAGATGATTTACTATCCGTTCCTTTCGTTCCTGGTTTACTGTGGATTTGGCCTGTTTTCTCTGCTCTTTGAGAATAGACTTAATCCGCTCTACTGACTCAGGTGATGTGCCATGTCGCTGAAGAATCTGTTCCAGTTCTGGTGACACTGTCTTTTGTTCACCGAGTGACAAAAATACTGAGTAGTATACCAGCAGCGGATCCATCAGCTCATCCAGCCTGTCAGTGACTTGCTGCATTTGTAGAAACCTGTTTGAAATTGGGCGCTTAGGATTCTTGCACGTTTTCATGCCAAGCAACAGTTGCACTTCCTTGAAAAGGCTGCTTGCCTTTGGTGACTCTGCTAGGTCATAATAGATGTCACTTGCAAGCTTTTCAAGAGGAACAAACCTTGGTTCTAACACTCCGCAAAATTGACTGGCAGCATTGTGGATCATATGAACAGTATCACCACTGATATCCAGCAAATGTTTATGATCTTGCCTGATCAGTGCTTCCACACCTCCCCGAACACCCCTCATGACATTGCAGTTGTCCATGAGACAGGATATCACCTGGTCCAAAGAAAGGCCCCTGTCAGTCAGAACAGCAGACACTGCACTGTAGATGTTGGCTGCTGTTGCAATGTTCACTATTTTCGACCCTAGATGTTCATTCACAACTTTCTCTTGTTGGTCACAGAAATACTGAATTAACCCTCTTATACTTGCAACGGGAGAATCCGGGAGTTAACTTCAGGCGCCTGTTCTTCCCGTACCGGGAGCTACCGGGATCTGTCCGTAGGAATTTTCCATCACGCAGTTATCCCGTGTGTAGACACGCAGAGTCACAGAGAGTAACTAGGAAGACTCAGGCATGGTCCAATCATGTGTTGGCACTATTTTGGGGTGATGGAACCGCGCGTGAGAAAAGAGGCAAACACAGCGAGTAAGTTTGTGAATGAAACCGACCGACTTTCACAATGGCGGCTTTCGCGTCTGCTACGAACGACGACGAGATGGTCGACCACTCGCAAGAGAAGTTAGATAAAATTATTGTAGAAGTGGAGACATTTGAAAGAAAAATGGAGAATGAAAGTGATATAGAAGTAGGTAGTAGTGTTGAAGAAGACGGTGAAGTGCAAAGCGACCCGGAATACAATGTTCCACTGGCAGCGCTTCAGACAAAATGGCGGCCCGCGACACACGGCACGGCAGGGGTGCATCAGTTTCAGGAACCCACTGGGCCGGCTCACTCGTTACCTGACACTGCTACACCACTTGTTTTTTTCGTTTTGTTTGTTCCTCTTTGTTTTTTAAGACTGCTACTGATGAAAGAAACGGGTATACAAGACAAAAACAAGCTGCAAAGGGCGCACCTGACCCTCTTTTATAGTATTGTGTGTGACATGTGACAAGTTTTGCATGACATTGGTGGGACAACCAGTGGGACCTGTACTGCCAGGCAGCAGATGGTTTACGTCAGGTAGGCCTCAGGTTTCATCTTACACTAACAGCCTGCATCAGCATGGTGACTGCGCATGCTTGCATGCTGTGAACTTGATTGTCATCATAAAATGTCACGTGTCTGGTGACAATTTGGTGACAGTGACACGACCTATATCTCTAAGACAGACAAAATAGAGTTCAAAGTGAAGTGCATGCTCTTCTGAAACTGTCTGCCAATTTTCTTTCTCCTAGCAGTTCACATACATTCCCCATAAGTTAATAATCACACATACCCATTTTTAGGCTGAAACCTGTAAAAGAATCTGAAATCTAGGGGAAGTTTGCAGTCAGAGAAACTGAGTACAAGAGGGTTAAAACATTTACGACCTTGTCATTTGCAGCATTTGTCGCTTCATCTACTGCCAAAGAAAATGGCTTGTTCTTCAATTTTTTTTCCAGGTCTTTCTTGATTGAATGTGCAACACCATGTGTCAGTGAGTAGGCTGCTGCTGTGCGACTCAGAGTACACCTATCAAGCGCTTCCCTTGATTTCTGATCACTAGAGAGCCGTTTCAATAAAGCTACAAGTTCAGGGGCTAAAGAAAATGGAAGGCAATGTTCCGCAAGAAAAGAGCAAACAACAGCCTTGACTTCACACACTTTGTCTGTAAGACACATAGGCCTGTTCGTTCCATCAGTATTGCCACTGGCTGCACCACTGTGACTGATTCTGAAACTGGATTTCGTATCCTTAACAGCTTGAATGTGTGCACGGTCTCTGGTATGAATCAGCAAACATTTCTTCCCTCCGTTGCCATAGTTGATGGTGCGACTACATGGAACACAAAAACAGGATCCGGCAATGTCAATCTTTTCACACCACGTGGAATGTTCAACACCTGCATCACTTTTCTCGACAAGCCATCCCCAACGCCAACGGTTTTTCACATCTTTTTCTAAAATTATTAAAACTGAATTATCAGCAGGACAGTTTGTTAAGTATTTCATCGTTGAGACTTAATCAATAATGTGCAGTGCAGTTAAACGAATGCCTACTCCCAAGAAAGACAAAAGAAAGAAGCGGGAAAAGTGAGGAGGGGGGGAGGGGGGGGGGTAGTAAAGAGTTGCTGAAACATGCAGCATGTAGCGAATTTATTGATCAACGCTGTTTATTAATTTAGCAAGTTTGCAAACTCCTGTTATACAAACCTATATAATTTATTAAATCAAATAAAGCTCCCTTTTTACAAATTTCGTAATTTCTTGCCCACAGAGCGTGAAATGTACACTGGTAAGAAAAAAATTTGTATGGAAATTAGTGACACAGTACAATGCTGCGATAGTTAGCACCGCACGGCGCATCTAAACCAGCGTCTTCGTCTGTACCAAGGCCACACTAGCCTATGACGCGCCTGTTATGAGGTCAGCTACTCACTTGGGAACTCAGTCAGTCAAAGAGGAAAGAAAGGGACTGGAATGCGTTGAACAGTTGAACAGTGGTAGGAAGAGCCAGGCTAAAATTCGTCTGCTAGGCAGGCCTATCATAGCGCGGGTTGGTTTCTGTGTCATAAGGACTTAAAAGGCCCCTACGAACCTTGTAACAGTCAAACTCTCCCAAGTGTCGGAAATAAAATCCAAGAAAAAATATTGCTCCCTGATTTACTCGGATTCGGAATGAACCATTTTGACAATCAGCCCATGTCGGAAAATACATTTGGGAAATTTACCCACGACGGAATTCCGTCATATGACGGAAGGTCTTTCACCCATATATTACGCAGATGCAGATGACTCTGCCTGCATGCACACGCGCACGCACGCACACACACACACACACAAACACACAAAATCCCCCACCTCAACCACCATCACCAACTTACCTTGCACAAACAAGGACATATCCTTGTGCACCTCCCCAGCCACATTGGAGGCCACACACTTGTATCGCGCTGTGTCCTGCACGTCTGCCGAGAAGATCTCCAGGCTGCCGTCCGGACGCACAAAGTAGTTCACGTCAACCGGAGAGATTGGGCTCCCGTCTTTGAACCAGGCGAAGGTGGGCGGGGGGTCTCCCTGCACGCTGCACGGCAGGATCACCCGACGCCCCTGTACGACGGTGAAGTTCCTACGCCTGTCCAAGTCTCGCGTCTGACTCAGTCTGGGTGGAACTGTTCCAGAGACAATTTGGTTGATGAGTTTGTGTATCAACTGAAGACGTTTTTAAGTTGCAGCAAGGTTACAGCAAGGTTCTCTTAAGGTGGACAGATTGAAGGCACTGCTTGCTTTGCCTTTCGTGAGTACATGAACACATTTACTAAACAAGAAAGTAAATGTTTATGCTATGGCACGCATGCATGCACATACACACACCTGTATGGTATGTACAAACATTTGTAAACACATGTTGACGAGTGTACACACACACACACACACACACACACACACACACACACACACACACACACACACACACACACTCTTTCAACATACACACACACACACATACACAAACACACATATGCGTACACACACACATCCACACACACATCTCAAAGTCACAATATCACACACACAATCTCAATCTCTCTCTCTCTCTCTTGTACACATACACCCACACATACGTACATGCACAAACATACACACATGCAATTATACCAGCTTTCACTTATACACAAACGTGTATAAGCATGCTTGCATGCAAACACTCTCTCTCTCACTCACCACACACACACACACACACACACACACACACAACACACACACACACACACACACATCCCTACCAGTGACAGTCCCAAGCCCAAAGATTTATTCAAAGATGGAGATTTGTGGAGAAAACAAATGCACAAACACAATACAGAACAAAACAAAACAAACAACAGCAACAACAACAAACAATAACAAAATAGAATAAAACGCAAACCACCAAACAACATCCTCCCACTCACCTACCCTTCTTTCCTCTTCCCATCTCTGACCCCTAGCTCCCCTAGCGCCTCCAGCATTTCAGCCAGCCGACTGTGGACCGACATTCCTAGCTACAGTCTTGGAGCTCAGCCTTTGTGCGAACTGACCTACCTCTACTGAACATAGCTTCTTCAAACTTAATAACTCACCCAACACGTCCAGGTTAATGACATAAGTCTCGTTGCCACCGATGTTGCTGGCCACACACATGTACTCCCCGTCATCCTCCTCACGAGCGTCTGTGATCACCACCTTCCCCGGCGTCTGCAGTCGCACACGCTGGGACTGTCGGAGTTGCCGCCCTTTACGTTGCCACGACAACCGTGGCTTGGGTTTCCCTAGCAGTACCATACACTCCAGTTCTGCTGTCTCCCCAGCAATCACCTTGACGAAGGGGAAGGTGTAGGCAATCAGTGGGCGAACTGAAACCGAAGAAAATGGCTGTGGAATATATGTGTGTGTGTGTGTGTGGTGTGTGTGTGTGTGTGTGTGTGTGTGTGTGTGTGTGTGCGTGCGTGCGTGCGTGCGTGTGCGTGCGTGCGTGCGTGCGTGCGTGCGTGCGTGCGTGTGTGTGTTTGTGTTTGTGTTTGCGCAATGTACGTGTGATCATGAGGGTAACTTGCAGGAGGAGGTACATATGGAGGAACAAGTAGTTGGGAACAATTGTATATATACATGTTAGTGAGTGGATGCGTAGGCTAGTGCACATCACTAGGTAAACAAGAATTTAAAATTCTAAAAATACTTTCATCATATACTTACCCATCCAAACAAATCCCTTATCTCTACTTGGCATGGAACATCACAATATGATCAAGATCTTACAACAACAAAAACTGGTTTTGGCTCAGAAAGAATGGCATGCACAGAGGGTGACCGAGTCATC
The DNA here is from genome assembly GCA_018398815.1 of Conus ventricosus. NCBI lineage: Eukaryota > Metazoa > Mollusca > Gastropoda > Neogastropoda > Conidae > Conus > Conus ventricosus. The sequence goes on from CM031618.1 coordinate 32,621,914, forward strand.
ATCGTGCCACTTCAGAGACTGTGGCTCCATGGAGAAGGCTTGAACCACACTCACTCTACAAGCAGAAGCCAACGTAACCAAAAAGCACGGTTTCATTGTTGGGTTCTCAACAGAGCATTCAGCAAGTGGCTCAAGTCCCCGGCAGCCAGATACTCCAGGACTAGTGGTGGGCTTCATTTGTGGTACTGATTGGTTCCACCAGTTCCTAACAAACGCTGCACTACAACTCTGAAAGGAACAGATCATTGCTGATGTCAAGGTCTCTCCCCA
>CM031618.1:32627183-32654683 GCA_018398815.1 Conus ventricosus
ACAACACAGAATCAGCAGTCAGTACGATTTTCAACATGTATTTGTGCTACACTCCGATCTCGACTCTCACTGATTGTATCAACAGAAAAAAAATATGGGAACTGAAAGTCCTGCTTTGAAATTTTTTTTTCTTCCTTTCATACACAAAAATTACATAAATCAGAAAAATGACTTTTATTATTCTTCAGAACATCATACTGGTATTACAAAAACATTCTAAAGCACCTTTTTTACCTGTGTAAATCATGTCAAGTAATAATACTCAATCATTCTTAACAGTTTACAGCAATCACATTTCACACATTAATAAATCGACAAACGTATCACTTTCATTCATTAAAGTCCATTCAAAGGTGGTGTTTTGTCTATGTAACAAGATAATCAAAAAGCTGCTGTAAACCACATGCTACAATAATAAATCACCTGACTATCACTTTCATTCATTATAGTCCATTCAAAGATGGTGTGTTTGCCTATAAATGAGATAATCAAAAGCTGCTGTAAACCACATGCTACAATAATAAATCACCTGACTATCACTTTCATTCATTATAGTCCATTCAAAGATGGTGTGTTTGCCTATATAATGAGATAATCAAAAGCTGCTGTAAACAACATGCTACATCTTCCTACCCTGTATGATCTGGCATTTGCTTCAGTGAGTGCATTTACCTGAAGATCCCTAGATTATAAGAATCTCCAGATCACTAAAGTGTTCAACTGATGAACACTAACAAGAAAAACAGGACCGCTAAAATGCAAACATTTCAGGGAAGCACAAAAACTGTTTTGTTAATTTACAATCATCATATATCACAATCAGGTTCTGTTCACAGGCGAAAAGAGAGAGAGAGAGAGAGAGAGAGAGAGAGAGAGAGAGAGAGAGAGAGAGAGATATGAGTCATCAACTGAATTCGGAAAAGTCCAAAAACTAACCAATGAAAACGAGCCGTCCATAAGAGTATCCCTCTCCAGCAACGTTGATAGCTACACACTCGTACGTTCCCTCGTCGGATCGTTGGAGGTCGCGGATGGATAGCTGACCTCCCTGGATGCTGATTCGCTGGGAGGGGATCATGACACGTTTCTCCCGCTGCCAGAGGAAACGTGGCATGGGGTGCCCCCCTCCCTGACAGGAGAAGTTGCGTGTTGCGCCCAGTACAAAGGTCTGCTCTTCTGGAAACACCTGGGAGAGGGGCCGCACTGGAACACAACCGTCGGAAATGAAACAAAACTGGATCAAGTCTGTCTGCTTTGACCAATGACCATTTTTTGGTACTAAATTTTTCTCTCTTTCATTCTCTCTTTTCTACATCTTTTTTTTTTTCTCTTTTTTTCAGCTCCTTTCATCTTTCTATTCATCAATCTTGCGATGAACAAGGACTTTGTAGTGAATGAAGAAACCGTCCAATGTTCTTTTACTTCTACCACAGCTGTCAACATTTCTTGTAAGCTAACATTATAAGGTAATGTACTGAAGCAGAAACTGTCTTTTCCATGTTTGGAACAAACACCAGACAGTGGCAGGTCAGAGGAATAAGAGAGAAACAGTAACACAAGACAGGAAAATGGAGATGAATTGTAGACTGGCACACACACACACACACACACACACAAACACACACACACAAAAAGCACACACACACACACACACACACACACATACAGTACCTTGGATTCTCAAGGACACTTTTTCTGCGGTAGTTCCTCCTTCATTCTTTGCTTCACATTCATACAGTCCCTCATCTTCTGGCTGGACATTTCTGCACACAGTCAGCAATAGGTTCGCACACACACACACACACACACACACACACACACACACACACACACGCACACACACACGCACACACACACGCACACACGCACGCACGCACGCACGCACGCACGCATGCACGCACACACACACACACACATGCAAACACACACGCAAACATACACACACACACACACACACACACCATTGCAAACACAGGCAACTGTGCCCTGTTCATCCAATTAGTCTTATTCACCTATACATAGGATCTGATTTCTTTGCTATGTCATCAATATCTCTGTTCACAAATAATCATCTGCACACTGACACCTCATGGGTTATAGCAAATGTTGTGTAGCATATATAGGCTTGTTCGTTCGCACAGTGCCCTTCGATGAAACTGAAACTGCCATCATACACTTAAAAGGAAAAAGTTACAGGGTATCTCATGGTGTGTGTGTGTGTGTGTGTGTGTGTGTGTGTGTATGCATGTGTGTGTGTGTGTGTGTGTGTGTGTGTGTGTGTGTGTTCATGTGATGTTTCTCATATAACAGATTTCCAGTTGTATCCTCAGAGTGCATTGCAGGCTGGTAGCTGTCACATTCCAGTCAAATGTTTGAACATCACATGTTGTGAGCATTACCCCACACTTGACTGGAAGCTCCAATCATAGATCTTTGAGAAGCCAATGCCTTTTTACACAACATCTACAAAGCTTCTGTGACCAGGAATGAGTTGCACACAGATCTACCAACCCCTAAAACATCATGAAACCAAACCTGACGGGGACAGTGCAAAACGTGAGCCTTATTACTTCCTCCAGGTATATGTTTTCACCCATTTCCTTTGATATGTATGTTTGTGGGTTTTTTTTGGTCAGTCAGTAGCTATTGAATAGGTGACCACACAGCAGAAGGTTTCTGAGATGACTTGGGAAAAGCCAAGGCAAATGACAAAGTAGACGACTATTGCAACAAAGAAGTGACTGACCGGAATTTGGGGGGAATTACCAGCCACAATTCCCGCCTGTGAAGCCAAAGAAAGAGAAGCTACTCCCCTCAGAGGGGGAAGCGAACTAGTACAGGCATGTACGGGAATCCATAACAAGAAATTAAGCCGAAAAAAAAATGTCGGAGATCTGAAAGATGCATGTTCCTTCACCAAGGAAAAGGAGAAAACTGAACTACTTCTGATATGGTGTGACGGCGTGAACTCACCAAGGGTGACGACTCTTGATGGCCCACCTTGGAACTGAGTCAAAGTTAGCTCCCTGCTCTTAGGTGGAGGAGGGGGTGCTGGAGGGGTCCCTTAACACCACCTTTTTCTTTTGTGTGATCATCAACTGTCCTGATGCTGTTTACAAGCTGCCCATCCATTCCAGACAAAAGAATGAAAGCTATGCTGAAGCTCTGGTGGTTTCAACCAGTAAAGTACCCAGTACCTATATCAATAATTACTAAGTTACTTCTGTTATTTTGTAGATATTTGAGTTTGTGAATGCTTTGTTGGAAAACACCCCATAAACTAACGTTTCAACTCTACCACATGACAATGTTGAAATGCAATACTTGTGACAAATATCCCCTCATGTACAGACCAAATCATAGATCTTTGAGCAGCAATGCCTTTTTACACAACATCTACAAAGCTTCTGTGACCAGGAATGAGTTGCACACAACAAGCCAACAAACACAGAAGAAGAAAAAAACATTACACACTAGACTACATGCCCTCGTCTCTTTACGGCTTACCTGATGACAAGGGAACCATTATTGTACGAGCGCATGCGAGGGTCCCTCAGGATGTATCTCTCTATGGTGGGTTCCAGCTGGATGTCACCTCTTCGCCTAGAGCTCCTGTAGATGGGTCTTGGGCGTCGACCGTGTCGGTGCCAGGTCATGTTGTACTGCACCGCGCTGAAGGCCACGCAGGTCAGCACAGCCGTCTCCCCGGGCAACACAGACACGTTGGTGGGAGGGACGATGACAGGGGGAGGGTCTGTGCGAAATGGGACGATGGTCATACAAGCAGCTGTCACATGATGTGGTGGTGGTGTTCCATACATGGTTGACTACTCGCACGTGACACTCATCTGTCCATTTCACTCACCATGTCATCCTTGCTGGTATGAATATTCAATCCTGATGGCATTCTGTTACTCGAGGATTTGTTCCCAGTGAAGTGACATGGTCCTCCATAAACTTTCACATACACACACATGCGCACACACACACGCATACACTCACAGACATGCACGCATGCATGCATGCACTCACACGCACACACACACACACTCACACATACACACACATACTCAAAATACATAAGATAACAAAATCTTCATTTCATGGGTTAAAAAAAAATTCTCTTTTACAACCATTTGCTATCTCTTCACACCCCTCACCAAACACACACAATTCCTTTACACATCAACACTTTCTTTCCTTCACAGACATGAACACATAAAATGCACAGTCACTTGTACATGCTTGCACAACTCACACATGCATACATACACTTTACAGATTTTGTGCATACACACACACAGTGCCTCAAACTGACCGCTGATGTCCAGGTATGTGCTAGCAGTCAGAGAACCAGCAACATTGGTAGCATTGCACACATACTCTCCCTCTGAATATGTGCTGGCCCTTGGCACCTCCAGTGTCACATTGGCCGAGTCACTGAAAAAGAAAAACGGAAAATAAATTTAACAAAAACAAAACACGTTCCTTTTGATATTTCTATTTTGGTTCTGTATCATCTTTCATGTCTCATTATTGGCATAATTACCACGCCATTTATTCCTATCCTCACATTTTTGCAACATTAAAAAGGGTGGATAAAAAACGTTTAAGAAATACATCAACATGGAACAAATCTGAACAGCAAAAAATTAATGCTTCAGACTTGCAGCTGGTGTCTGTATAATGATTGCACCCGGACCTGTCCTGAAAGAGCATATACAATGCCACCCTGTCACAGTGTCTCTAACAAAAATGCCATTCTAGCATTACAGCGATCCTTCTTGTCCTCAACAATTTTCAAGACAAAAGAAATTTTAAAAAAAAAGAAAAAAAGAGAAGTCTCAGAGACTGTAATCTTTCATGCATTGTTCCTATGGGTCCTCAGTTTTAAACACGAACCGGTCTGAATTTGCACTGACAAAATCAGGAAAAAAAAAACCCATCTGCAGAGAACATGTTGATCTGAACCTCACCACCAGCATCTCAAGTCTGGTAGTTGGTATGGCCCTACCACTCACAACCTATCATCAAATCTGTGTGCATCTGATTCCATACTAATATGCAGCAGAAGCCTTTTCTTACACACACACACACACACACACACACACACACACACACACACACACACACACATATGCTCATACATGCATGCACACACACACATATATGTGTGCATACATGCATGCACACAAACACAATCACACACACACACACACACATACACACACACACACATTATGTGCGCATACATGCATGCACACACACACACATGCTCACACACACACACACACACATCAAACAATTCACTGAAGAAACTCGATCACCAGCACAGAGATTCCCCACCTGAAGTACAGATCGTAGCCCTGCTGCTTGCCGTCGCGGAACCACTGCACAGTGTATGGCACCAGACTGTGCACCTTACACGTCAGCACGGCCGTCTGGTCATAGAATCCCTTCGTGACGTCCGGCATGAAGACGCCTGGAGGCTTAGGGGCCAGGGGACTGATGGCTGTAGGAGTGGTGCGCTGCAGTACGTAGCCCTTCTTATCTTCTCCTGTTACCTGCGACAGAATTCGTTGAATAAAATGACACAACTGGTAACAACAGAACATGTGCATTAAAAAAAATATACCATCCTGACAAAGACTGGCAGAGAAGGAGGGCGTGTATACATGTGTGTGTGTGTGTGTGTGTGTGTGTGTGTGTGTGTGTGTGTGTGTGTGTGTGTGTGTGTGTGTGTGTGTGCGTGTATGTGTGTGAGTGAGTGAGTTTGTGTGTGTGTGTGCGTGTGCGTGTGCGTGTGTGTGTGTGTGAGTGTAAGTTTGTGTGTATGTGCATGTGTGTGTGTGTGTGTGACGAGAGAGAGAGAGAGAGAGAGAGAGAGAGAGAGAGAGAGAGAGAGAGAGAGAGAGAGAGAGAGAGAGGGAGTGAAAGAGAAAATTTTTGTGGAATAACATGTTACAGCTTATACTCCCTCAGTTCTAGTCACTCTTTTTTTCCCACACCTACCTGTCCAAACAAATACCTCATCCTCACTTGGCATAGAACAATGCCGTATCATCAGGATTTTTAAAAAAAGAAAAAAAATGGGAAGAGCTGGGAGCTATCTTCATCTCAATATCCCCAGATAGGCCAGCTAGAGTGATCATCCTTAATGAGTTGACAATGTTGCATCATACTGGAACATGCTCAGTTTTCTCCGTTTCCTTCTAGGAGAAACACGCCTTCTTGGGCTCTGTGCTTTTTCAGACTTCATTTCTGTTTAATATGGATCCCCATGACCCTCGAAGGGTGAAGCTCATTCTTTGGCTTCTCAGGAGGGAATTTCAGCCAAAAAATTCCCAAATGTTGTGTGGCACCGTGGCTTCGTTGCAACAGCGATCGTTGACTTCATCATTTGCCTCGGCATCTCCCAGACCGGCTTCAAAAACTTCTACAGCCTCTCATATTTGCTCCTCCTGTCACAAGTGATGCTCTCTCGACGATTTGCAGAAGACCCTGTGTCTCCTGTTTCAACTGTTCTCTCCTTGCAGTTTGTGAGAGAATCAGTTGGACGTGACACAATGTTCCGTGAGCGATTTCAAGGGAGGGTTTTGTAGTCAGTCAATGCCTTCAGTCATATGCAACAGTGTGGTGTCACTGCTACCCCACTCTGCTCCTGTGTTGACCTGGAATATATAACTGGTGCCTCCCCCCACCGGCCCATCATGCACTGCTGCAGTTTGAACCAGAGACTCTCAGACTTCTACCCCTGCCATCACACCTGTCATACAAGGTAAGGTAAGGTAATGTTGCTTATAGCCCGGCCGACCACAAAGGGCCATACCTGTCATACAAAAGCAAAAACAAAACGAAACGACAACACCCAAACTGTGATTAAAAACCAGAGCTAGTTCTTACCCTGATGTAGAAGAACTGATCAGGGGGGATGAAAGAAGTGACGTTGTAGAGTGAAGGCAGCTCCGGGTCCTGAGTGAGGCGTTTTTTTCCTGGCAATCTGGCGGCCCCGGAGGTCCACGATTTCCATGTGGGTCAGCTTGGCAGGGTAGTCCACATTGGTTGCATTGATCAGCACATGAGTTGGAATACCTGTCCGGGCATGCAGGTCAGTTCTGAGCTGTGATTGCACCTTGTTATCAGCATTTTATTTCTCTCCCCCCTCAAAACAGTATATAACAGAGTGCATTAGTCTTTCCCCTCAAAACAGTATATAACAGAGTGCATTAGTCTTTCCCCTCAAAACAGTATATAACAGAGTGCATTAGTCTTTCATAGCGGATGTCTATTTGAGGCTGTCTGCTTCACTGCAACAGTGACCAACAACCCAGTGCACTTTGCTCATTAGTCTTTCATAGCGGATGTCTACTTGAGGCTGTCTGCTTCACTGCGACAGTGATCAACAACCTAGTGCACTTTGCTCATTAGTCTTTCATAGCGGATGTCTACTTGAGGCTGTCTACTTCACTGCGACAGTGACCAACAAGCTAGTGCACTTTGCTCATCAGTCTTTCATAGCGGATGTCTACTTGAGGCTGTCTGCTTCACTGCGACAGTGACCAACAACCTAGTGCACTTTGCTCATTAGTCTTTCATAGCAGATGTCTACTTGAGGCTGTCTGCTTCACTGCGACAGTGACCAACAACCTAGTGCACTTTGCTCATTAGTCTTTCATAGCGGATGTCTACTTGAGGCTGTCTGCTTCACTGCGACAGTGACCAACAACCTAGTGCACTTTGCTCATTAGTCTTTCATAGCGGATGTCTACTTGAGGCTGTCTACTTCACTGCGACAGTGACCAACAAGCTAGTGCACTTTGCTCATCAGTCTTTCATAGCGGATGTCTACTTGAGGCTGTCTGCTTCACTGCGACAGTGACCAACAACCTAGTGCACTTTGCTCATTAGTCTTTCATAGCGGATGTCTACTTGAGGCTGTCTGCTTCACTGCGACAGTGACCAACAACCTAGTGCACTTTGCTCATTAGTCTTTCATAGCGGATGTCTACTTGAGGCTGTCTGCTTCACTGCGACAGTGACCAACAACCCAGCGACCTACTTTCCTGAGACAGTGGCCAAACGGCCATTCAAACTAAACCGCCATCACAAAAATGAAAAGCCCTTTGTCCGTTTTACAAACTAATCCACGTCCCTTTGTACAACCTGCACTGAATTAGCCTTACGAATGCATCATTGTACAATTCTTTTTTCATTTTTCACTGTATCATAAATGTTTAAGCTGTTGTACTATCGTCACTACAGTCAACACGTAAAACATTTCCACGTCCTGATAACCAAATCACAGATCATTGTCAAACAGCAGCTGGCACACTCATTCAGAAGCAGGCATCTTGACCAGCTTGCCTTGGCATCTAGGTTGCGTTTTTTTAATAGTCCTATTTAACTAATTCTTTAACTGCTTAGATAGGAAGCAATAAATGTTGCAATTGATAGATTCATCCTGAAACCAGCTTTCAAATGGCAGTATTACAGTTTAGGTGAGCTAGTTCAGTTTGATAAAAGTTACATTTTTCTGCTTAAAATCTGTTTAATATGCCTCTTTAAATGGGCTTTCAATTTAAATGACTGAATTAGTATATAGATCCACAAACCTACTTTTGAATCACTGAAAAGCTGGCATTGAGCCATTTGATTCACAACATTCTGAAGTTTGATCCATGAAGGAATCTGGCGTTGATGAATAGTACAAATCGGCCAAAATTTGCTTTCCTGCAGGCAGATTAACAGGTCGCGTGCCTGCCGCTGATGTCTTTGCAGTCCAGCAGCAGACTGTTTAAAGGCCACAGATTGATTGACCACTGATTGACAGTCACACTATTCAGTACAGGTGCAGGCCACAAGTTTCAGTTACGCTGTGTTAGTGTGCTGTGCTCCCTCCTCTCTCGTTTGAGGCCGTCTTTATGCTCTAAGTACATAATATTGTTTAGCGCCAACTACATAGTCCGCTTACTATTTGTTTGTTTGCATAGATCATGGAACTACTGGGAAAAAGTAAAGACTTTGTCAACTTCTAATTTCTCATTTCCATGATCTTGGATTTCTTCGTTTATTTATCTTAGCTATCATTGCACTTCTTGTCTGCACTAATGCTGTTGCTTTGTAAACTACTATGAAGTGAGTATCATCACTATTTACTTGTGAGGCACAATCAGAGAAAATTAATATGATCAGCAATTAGTATTTCAAACTATTCCGGCATGTTTATCCTGTGTCTTGCAGTGATAAAAAAAAGTTTTGATCTAACTTGTCAAATCAGTGTCTCGCTTCTCAGTGTGTTTCCTAGCATGCTGAAATGGGCCAAGCTCTCTCCTCAGTCGAGATGTACAGTGATCTTTTCCACCATTGTGAACTAGGCCTCACAGCATCAGCCTCTGCTTGGCTCATGTATGTTTTATCTCTCAAGTCACACCTCTTTCATCGATGCTGTTTGACTTGTTAAGCTCTTTATTTTTTAATTTTGTCACTCCTTACGATGGCCATGTTGTATGAAAACTATTGTTTAACTGATGTGCCTGTATCCATTTCGTAACTATCGGTGCTGCTACTGATAGTTGCAGTTATTTATTCGTAACCCCACTAAGCTGCTTCAATTGATGGGCTTCCATTGTTAGTTTTGTATTCATACCCCCACTTGGCTTCTTTAAGTGTAGCCTCTCAGCTGTTTTCCACTTTCTACACAGCATCAGTTTTCCACTAGTATTTAATGGCTGTTAGGGACAGTACTATTAAACAATTGGTGCTGAAGACTGAACTTTCCACACATTATAGGTGGGAATTTTGTGTGTCTGACTTAAACATGGTCCCAACAGAGTTAGGAATTGGAGTAAGCATAATATCAGATCAATGGTCAAACCATCTGATGTTTCCCTTCTATAATTACCACAACATAAGTATACTGTTTCTTTATTATTTTGCTTTCCATGTTATTTACATTATTTCATTTTGTGTCTTTTCAGGCACTGTCTTATTCTTGTCTAGCCTTCAGTGTTATTATGTAAAACAAATGACATTTGTAACTGATTGGCCTCCAGCTATATGTTCCTGGCCTGAGTCGGTTCCACCATCTCCACCCTTTTTGCCTACTCCTTTACCGCTACTCAGTCTCCACTCCAAACTCCATTTTTCAGTCCGCATCAACTCCTCGCCACCTTCGGTCCATTTCAAGTGGCACAGCAAGCAGGGTAACTGTTCCAGGCCAACATTTCCCTGTCCTCAACATCCCTAACTACCTTCGGTCCATCACAAGGAAGATAAAAGTTGAAGCCACACAACACCCAAGAATAAGTCGCAATATTTCGGTTTCTTATGAAACCTTTTTCAAGCAGCAACACTGGCCAACTGACAAACAAAACAGAGTTCTGTGGCTGTGAGACTGGAAAGAGTTCACTTGAAAACAAGTTCACTGGAAAACGAGTTCACTGGAAATCGAGTTCACTGAGGGATGAGGGATGGAGGGAAGTTGTAGAAAGGCGTGGAGAAAAGGGAGGGGATGGGAGGGAGGGGTGAAGGTTTGAAGGGGGGAAAGCAAAGAGTGAGAAGTGGAGGGATGGTGGTGAAATGAGCTGGGAGGGGGAGAGACAACGAAAACAACAGCAATCATAATTCGGTCTATTACAACTATAATAACTCCTAAGATGTCAGCCTATGTAGTAAGAAATACACAAATACGACTTTTTCCATTTATTTTCACAAGCATTGAATTTTAAGAAAATCATCAAAAGTGTAAAAATACAATACTACCTCTGAAAATTACCACTACTGTTGTGCAACACCACTGATTTGACAAATCAAGTTTAGATGCCATTAAAACATAACATACCATTTGTCTTCTTTAGAGGATTTACCACACAGCACTAATATTTACAGTGTTTTACACCTCAAGGTTCCTTTTACACAGTTGGTTTTGGAACGAGTCTGAAGAATGCAATCAAGTGAATATGCAGTCATCCCACTTTGAAACCAACAAAATCCATTTTACATAAACTTCATGAAATAGCACTAAGAACAATTTCTCATTACTCATTTCACACATGCAGCACGCACATCAGATGCACCACACTACAGTCTACAGCGTAAAACGAGCCAGGACAGACAAAACCATCAGGAGAAAAATCACAACCACCACCTTGTACTGGTCTGAGACTTGTAGCAGAGAAGTCCTTGGTGGGGTACTTGGAGAATCCAGTGGCAAAGTCAGTGGTGCTGAGCCCTGTCACCCTGACAGAGTGAGGCGAGGAGCTACCCACCCGTAACCTCCAGGTGCCCGGAGCAGGGTCCTTGACATTGACAATCTGCACGTTCTTTATGCTCAGCAGTTCTTTCACCCCTGAAGCCTTGGTGCGAACATTGTCTGCACAATCAATCCATCATGACAGCGTAAGCTTGTGAAAGTGCGTGTGGGCAGGCACTAACTGCCAGCCTTTCATCAGCATACTGTGGAAATCAACATGAATCTTGGAGAACAGATGATACCGCAAGATTAGCTGCATTTGTGAATGTTCAAACTGCGCATTCAAACAAACTGACAACATCATGTAAAACGAATGTTGAAGAAAAAATGATATGGTAAGATTAGATACGTTTACAAATGTTCAAAATTAACATTAAAAAAAAAAAAATCAATAACACATGAAATTAATTTTGAAGAATACTTGACATGGCAAGATTACTTGAGAGTGTAAAAGTTCAAAATGCACATCAAAAGGAACAAAAGATTCCACATAAAACGAATGTTGTAAGATAGATGAGCCGGTCATGAACTAATATTAGCTGTTTGTAAATATTCAAAACAAACATTCAAAGAAACTGAAGACTCACAAAAAGAGAATCTGAATAATGAATGATACAGTGAGTAAACGTTCAAAATGAACATTGAATGGGAAAAAAATGGAAACAAAGGGCACAGACAGTAATCAGTCCTACCAGCTGGATCTGTGAGGACAATGTTGGGGTTTTCTCCACTAACAGAGACAGTAAACTCTTGCAAAGCGCTGTCAATGGGCATGTGCAACACCTGCGTAGTGTCCTCGTCCACGTCAATAGACAAGAGGTTCACTTTGCGTGCTTGCACTGCCACCCGTACAAAGTTCAGCACCTGCCCATAGAACCAGAGAAATGAAGAAGACCCCACGACAACTGGGATGATGTGTATGTGTAGAGCATGAGGACACGCAAGTATGTATGCACAGACGTACGCACATACAAACACACGGACATGTACACACATGCACGCACACACACACACACACACACACACACACACACACACACACACACACACACACATCCCACGACATCAAACCACAACAGACACACATGAACACACATGGAAGCATACACACAAACAAGCACACACAGACATGCAAGAACACACACACACACACACACAAACACAAACACACACACACACACCACAGTGCTTGACACAGAATGTGGGTAAATGATGAGGAGACAATGACAACACTATACTGTATACAAGGATGAAGAAATCCCTGTAATATATACAACTCTATGCGTACATGCAATGCACACAGACACACACTTTTGTATCTCTGCTCACTTACACATAAACATATCCCCAAACATGCTCTCTTGATTTCTTGTTCTGAACTCAGATTCTGATCTCCCCCCCCCACCCCCCCCCCCCCCCCCCCCCCCCAATCCTCTCTCTCTCTCCCTCTCTCGTTTCTCTACTTTTTCTCTTGTCTAGTCTTAATCTAACTGCCCTTTACTCTCTCTCTCTCTCTCTCTCTCTCTCTCTCTCCCCTCAACTAGTATGCTCACTTATAGAGTATTTAATTAAAGGCACTTCTTTCTCTGTCTCACGCACATCTCATGAATATGCATGCTTACAGACAGACAGACAGATAGACTCACACACACACACACACACACACACACACACACGCACGCACGCACGCATGCACGCACACACACACACACACACACACACACACACACACACACACACACACACACACACACAGAATCCTGTGCTACTGGGCTCTGAAATGGAAGCGCCATGGACATCAGGTTTACTCCCCAGACTCACCTGATTAACCTGAGATTTTTTTAACAGGAACACCTGTCCAGAGCTGGTGGCTGCAATTTCTTCGAAGGCACGGTAACCTCTGTGAGTGACGTTCCCACAATCTCCCGTGAGCACAAACACCACCTGGAGGTAAACGTGTTGCAGGTATATGGTCAGAGTGTGAAATTTATAAAATGATGTCATTAAGCTAATGCAACCTTTTTGCTGGCTACCCCTCCACCTCAGACCCTCTTCACCCACCTGAACTGAAGGAGGAAAATAAAAAAGAGACAGCATAAAATGGAGCATCAACTCTAAAACATAAATAAATAAACAAAACAATAATTATATTATATGAAGAAAAAAGAAAAGGAGGGGTGGGGGGGTAGGGGTGGGGGCGCATTCCAGTTGCTATTTAGATTTGCTCTCATGTCTTTTGAAGAGTCTGCTTCTCTCTCTCTCTCTCTCTCTCTCTCTCTCTCTCTCTCTCTCTCTCTCTCTCTCTCTCTCTCTCTTTCTCTCTCTCTCTTGATACACTAAAACTATCTACAGGAATTTTGAAAATGTCAAGAAAATACAGTCTCCACACAAAGAAGTTTTCAGGCAAGTAGAATGACTGATAGTCCACAAAATGTGAAAACGCTCAAAACTGATTATAACGTGACAGTCTATAAAAGAACAATGGATCTCATTCAGACTTCAGAGGTCAAAGTCAAGTTGCATACACTGAAAGAAAAAAGACTCATTAATCTTGAATGATCCTATTCAGCAGAAAAAACAAAGTGGTTCAAGTGACTTAAGTTGGAATCAGGGACGTTTCAAGCAATGAATCATTGATACAGGCGTTTTTTTTATTTTTTAAACAATTTAACCCCCAAAACTTGTCATAGGCCATGGACATGTTGGTTTGCAAGCTGGAGAAGGGATGGGTGATTTAAAGAGGTGAAAATGAGTTTCATACTCTAAGAGAAATGATCTGTTCAGAAAAGTTTGATCATTGAGAGGATGATGTCATACAGAGAAGTTGTTAATAGTGTTTCCACAACAACAGATCCAGTTCTTGTTATTTTTTGTTTTACTCCTTAACCTGAGTTGGTTGGAAAGACTGAAGTAGTGTTGACAGCTTAGAGACGAATGTTTCCTTCCTCACAAAGGTCCATACTGCCACAGTCAGAAAGCATTCTCATTTATTCTGTGTGAAATTACTTTCATATCATCATCATCATTATATGGTTTTATATGATAAAGATCAAATAAATGCATGCACCCAAAACCGCAACAGAAGAAAGCAATGAAAAATGAACAGAAAAAAAAGCACTTAAAAAGTTATCGTGGTTTAATCTTTTTAACCAAAATATCATCATTGGATATCATTTTAATCAGTTATATGTACTAGTGCCAGAACTGGATTCATTACATTTCAAGTCTCTATGGCAGCTAGATAACAGGAAAGGAAGTAAATAAACACTTTTGCTCCTTGGAAAACATAAATCTTACCAAAAATCAAATGAATCAATTAACTAATTATTATTGAAAAAAAATATGATCCATAAGGTGACTAAAAAAGCCAAACAGTCCCAAAGAACATTATGCAAAGCAAGAAAGGTAGATGACTGAGAAATTTTAAAACTTATCACCACATACCAGAAACCCTAGAATTTAAAACTTATCACCACATACCAGAAACACGAGAATTTAAAACTTATCACCACATATCAGAAACACGAGAATTTAAAACTTATCACCACATACCAGAAACACTAGAATTTAAAACTTATTACTACATGCCAGAAATACTAGAGTGAAGAAATATTTCCATGGAAGAAAAAAATAATAGGCGAAGAAATTTTCAAACTTCACAGATCGTAAATACATATATGGGAAAAACAAACAAACAAACAAACAAAACAACAACAAAACGCTCAGAAAAATACTCCCAAGATCACAGCAAACATGAGAATCAAATCCTCAACAAATATAACTGAGCTGTTTTGCTTGTTTGCCCGATTGCAACGACCTTTGTCATGGTGATTGCGACCTGGAAAGCACTGTTTGGTGCATTTTTCATGTCTGTTGTGTGCGACGTCTGAAGAAGACACGTCTTTAAAAAAAAAAAAAAATCACTTGTATGTTTTGCATTGTTTATTAAGTATACCTTGATTTGCACACTGTTTTGCATGTTTCTTTATATTTTGGCTCATGAGGAGACAAGCATTTAGTGGGCAATAAAGTGATTTATTGTAAATACTGGTCTGAGAAGGGCACACAATCATTCTTTAACTACTTTAAAGAAAATGAAAAATTTATAAGTTACATAGAAATTAAAACAAAAAGTATATGAGTTGAGACTTCAAATCTTATACTGGATGCATACTGACACTAAAATAGCTTACTATGTGGTTGTGCCAAAGTACAGTGTAAATGAGATGACAACAGCCTCAAAAAAGTTACTTTCCTTGAAAAAAAAAGTAACTTCCTGTCTAAAAATTGTCCAGATTGTTTTATACAATACTTTCTTTTTCTTTTTAACAAAATGTTGTTTTAAAAAACACACATGAAATCTAACAAACTAAGTTAAGATGGCTAAAATCAAAAACAGTACACAGAATAC
Source organism: Conus ventricosus (assembly GCA_018398815.1). Classification (NCBI taxonomy): domain Eukaryota; kingdom Metazoa; phylum Mollusca; class Gastropoda; order Neogastropoda; family Conidae; genus Conus; species Conus ventricosus. Next base: position 32,642,846 of record CM031618.1, read on the forward strand.
TGGCAATAAGTACAGCTTAAAGAAATAGGAGTTACAAACTGCACCTTCTGTAAACTGAGAAACACAAAATTGAGATGCATCAAGGTAATTTTGGCATCAGATAGAAAGCCTCTTCATAAGGAAATGCAAGAAGGCTGTCACTGTTCAGAAGACAGAAAGTACAGTGTTACTTGAAACTGATGTGTGTGTGTGTGTGTGTGTGTGTGTGTGTGTGTGTGTGTGTGTGTGTGTGTGTGTGTGTGTGTGTGTGTATGTGTGTGTGTGTGTGTGTGTGTGTGTGTGTGTGTGTGTGTGTGTGTGTGTGTGTTCATGGTCCTACTAGCTTAGCAGCACATGCACTAGAATAAAACAGAACAGAAGCTTTATAGAGATAATCAAAAGTAAGTCAAGACAGGTAACGCTGAGAAGACTATAACTGGAAAAATAAAATGAAAGAAAATAATCTCAAAACAATGTGGTGCCAATGTTTACTTAAAATGAGTAATTGTTGGTGTAAAAGCTAACATGGTTATATGTAAATAGAATGTAAAATTTAAGTAACACAAACAGTAGTGGCATGAATATGTATATATACTGATTATATTGTCATATTTGTACTCACTGAAATCCATGCCACGTTACATATGTTGATTAACATATGAATGTCTCTGTTGTTATCATGGATCGTTCATATATCTCAGTGACTCATTTTGAAGTTTATACATCATGAGATCTCAATAACCCATTTTCAGCTTACACTTAGAATAATTCAATGACCCCTTTGAATGATTGCCCTTTGTGTGGTCATAAGTAATCATTATGAAGTTCATACTTTGCGATATTTCGATAATCCATGAAAAACTGACCACTTTGCAACATTGAAATGACCCGTTTTAACCATAATAAAGTTTCTCTGTTTGTGACCTCAATAACCCATCATAAAATGTATGCTTGAGAGATCTCAGCGACCCAACATGAAGTGTACAATTGTGAGAACTCAATGATGTACACTTGTAGTATCAGCTTATTCTTGTTACAAAAGCTTCTTTGTTTTGATCAATGGTCCTTTCCTGATAAAGGTCCGTACTGCCAGGCTGTTCATGGGCATAGTAGCATGCATACAGAGAGACACACCGACGCATTTGACCGATCCTACCAATAAGAATCATCACTCTTTCAGACATTACAAAACTGCTTCACCAAGGGCAAGACAATTTCTCATGCCCTGCGTCCTGGCTTCCTACCTGTTAAAGCTCAAGTTTCAAATCAAGTTCGTTGTAAACTGATCCCGTTAACCTGCCTTTGTTATCTTTCCCCGTGTTTCCCTTACCTGGCTTTGCTTCTGTTGGATAAGAGCCAAGACCTCTTCCGTTAGGTAGAAGTCTTTGGATCGTGCATCAGTGAAGACATAGATGAAAGAATTGGGTAAGGACACCTCCAATGCTTTCTTGATGGCTCCAATACTCATCTCTGGGCAATCACCTCCCCCTTGAACGTAGAGGTCACGCAATGCTTTTTGAAACTTGTTGTGATCGGTTGTCACAAGAACTGGTCCCACCTCTGAAACAACAGGAGCAAACCACACTTGAATGGCATTTCTCTGTCACAGCCTTCATTAATCCTTCAGAACTGGGTCTTCAATGAAAAGCAATCTTATTGGATGAAAAAAATCTAGTAAAGCCAAAGAGGAAAAACAGGTTGGAAGATAAGTCTCTATATGTATGTTAATTGTGGCCCTCTTCTCATTGTTGATCTTTTGACAACTTGAAATATTCTTTTTCTTCTCTATCATTTCAGTGGCATTACACCCACCCTGGCCATAACCACTGCTTAATACACAGCCCCACCCAGAACTGTCCTGTCACAGTCCCAATGCCAGCAGTACACGGGGCAACTTTGCCCACGTCAAGTCGTCGTGCAGCCACATATGAGAAAACGTCTCTGCGACCAAGTCACTTTGCTAGCACTCAGAAATGGCAGTCCTTGTTTAACATACACAGGAGAGTACTTAGTAACCCACCTATTGGTAAAAGCAAATGCACAATGCCAGCGTCAACCTGCGTAGATATACCCCATGCCCCTGAAATGTGATACCCATGATTCTGACACCAAACTCTATGACAAAAGCTCGTCACAACATTTTGAATGATGATGATGATGACAATGACAATGACAATGACGATGATGATGATGATGATGTTGATGATGATACGATGATGCTACAGAGTTCCAAGTTTAATCTGGGACATGAAAAGGGTTGTACAAAATAGTTTCTTTTACGATTCACTGAACCTCTCGAACAGAACCTCAGAAGAAAAAAAAATTCAGAATGTGATTCAGAAAGTCTTAGTTGGGAGATAAATATAGTAAACAACGCACTAAAAGAGGAAACCAAGTCCTGAAGTGGAGAGATTGTCACTTATCCAAAAGTCATCTGTCACTTCTCAGCATTTTGGCCAGGTTTAATTTGAAGACATATTTTGCTCCCTGCGAGGTGGCATAGCAGGGAGCTCTGAGGAAGAAGTAGCAGATCTCCGGTGAGGGACACCGATGTAAGACCTCAGTGTCAGAGGGCACACCATATGGGTCACAGTGAGTCTAGCTTGTGTCACCAGGGGATTTTTTCTGAAGATGTGGGGTGGCTGACGATGAGAGCACTGCCTGACTGCAATTCTGTGTGGCCTGGAAAACCATGTTTTGCCAGTGGGCATGGTGGGCACTCGCTCAGGATTGGACTGGAAAACTGCCCTCTTGGCTGCAGTCAGCGATTTTTGTGTCAGTCTTTTCAGGGACTTGTGCAGCAGAAGGAAGAAAAGAGATTTTCACTAGGAAATGCTGGTAACCAAAGTGTTGACTGTCCCAAATCACACTATGTGTCCAAAAAATGTAATAACACATTGGGCCTCTGTTCAATTGAATACATGCTATGCAGCAGTGTCTCATGCTCTGCAGCAAGCATCTGTGGTCCTAAGTGTGAGAGAGATATCGAGAGAGAGATTGATTGATTGATTGATTGATTGATTGATCTTTAATACCCAAGGATGAAGATTTTAGGCCAAAGCCTAGTCTTACAATCTGTCCTTGTCATGCATACATTATTTCAGCACATATCATTCATACAGACAATTCAATATACCAACATGATAATCTAATTCTACAATGATAAGCAAACTGCTCATAAAAGCACTAATGAGATGGGGGATGGTAAAACAAAAGGAAACTTACAAGCAAACAAACAAACAAAAACTACAGAGAGAGAGAGGTCAGAGGAGGGTGGGGAAGAGAGAATGGTAGGTAGGGGGAGGAGAAAAGGGATGGTAGACAGAGTGGGAGTGGGGATGAGCGATTTTAACGGAGTAGGTTTTATGTTGAGACGATTTATTCAAAGTATGGTTCACAGAAGACTTAGCGAATGGACGCTAATCATTGTAATCGAATAATTTAACTACTGAGACATAAAATGTTTATGCAAATGTTCCTTGAAAGGTTTTAAAGTATTCATGTTTTGTAGATTCGGTGGAAGTGAGTTCCAGACATATGGTCCAGAGTAAGCTAGGCTTGTTTTGTATAGATCAATGCGTGGGTAGGGAAGAAGGAATTTCGTCGAGCCAGAAAAGCTGTTCGATCTTGTAAAAAGGGCATTGATATAACATGGCATAGTATCTGTCAAGATTGTAAACATAAATGATGCCTTGTTGAATTCCAATTGCCTATTTAGAGGAAGTATGTTCAGCGCTTTTAGTTTTTCGTCTGTTGTTAGAGATACAGCTGGATGGAGTAGCTTTGCTGCACGTCTATGGAGAGAATTCAGCCTTTTTTTGTGGACATCACTCCTGCCGTCCCAGAGAGAGAGAGAGAGAGAGAGAGAGAGAGAGAGAGAGAGAGAGAGAGAGAGAGAGAGAGAGAGAGAGAGAGAGAGACAGAGACAGAGAGAGACAGAGAGAGACAGACAGACAGACAGACAGACATGGACAGACAGACAAACAGACACAGACAGTAAGACAGACCAAAGACACACACAGAGACAGAGATAACAACAAAGACAGAGATTCCACTAGCAATCTAATAAGGTCTTCCGCGGAAATCTCTGTCAGTTTGAGCATTCCTATGCAACTGAAGAAACATGATACGACAGGGGAAATGGTAAGAGTTCCTCTGTTCTGTTTGTATCTTGATATAAGCTGATAACAAAAAAAAAAAGGTAAATGCCTGTTAACAACCCCTATTCTGTTTGTATGCCCATGTTCTTCGATGGCGCCTTTGGTCTGCACAGGCAATCACAGGAACACAAACTGAGGGAGCAAAAGCATTGTAAGAAAGAAAGGTCACATTCCTGAGATCCTATGAAATGCTGTATAACAAACAAAACAGTTAAGCCAGGAAGTGCTTCAAAACAACCTGAGAACTGTTCAAAAACAAAAAGCTGCTAAGAACTTCATAAAAAGAAGAAGAGAAGGGCTTGATTATCAGAAGTCAAAAGGTTTGTTTTTTTTCTTAACGAGAAGTGTGGAAGTGCTTTTATAACAACAAATCAAGAAGTACTGCATTGGATGAAGGGAGAAAGTGCTTCATGAGTAGATGTCGAAAAGTAGGCCTTTTTTCCCCCTCACAAATCTGATCATGAAGCTGAAAAATACTTCAAAACAGGATACTGAAGCCAAGATGTGCTTCATTACATGAAGCTAAGAAGCTCTTCATGAAAAAAAAGCCAAGAAATGCTTCATGCCAAGAAGCCAAAAAGGGCTTCATAACATGAAACTGAGAGGCAGACCATAATACAAAGTCGGAAAGTCTTCATAACACAAAGCCGCAAAGTGCTACATGACAAGAAGCCGATAAAAACTTCATAACAAAAAGCCCAGAACAGTTTCATGGCAAGAAGCCCAGAAGAACTTCATGACAAGAAGCCGAGAAAAACTTCATAACAAGAAGCCAAGAAGAACTTCATAACAAGAAGCTGAGAAGAACTTCATAACAAGAAGCTGAGAAACCGAGAAGAACTTCATAACAAGAAGCTGAGAAGCCGAGAAGAACTTCATAACAAGAACCTGAGAAGCCGAGAAGAACTTCATAACAAGAACCTGAGAAGAATTTCATAACAAGAAGCTGAGAAGAACTTCATAACAAGAAGCCGAGAAGAACTTCATGACAGGAAGCACAAAAAAAGTGTCATGACAAGAAGCCGAAAAGTGTTTCATGACAAGAAGCTAGCCCAGAAGTGTTTCATGACAAGAAGCTAGCCCAAAAGTGCTTCATGACAAGAAGCTAGCCCAGAAGTGCTTCATGACAAGAAGCTAGCCCAGAAGTGCTTCATGATAAGAAGCTAGCCCAGAAGTGTTTCATGACAAGATGCTAGCCCAGAAGTGTTTCATGACAAGAAGCTAGCCCAGAAGTGCTTCATGACAAGAAGCTAGCCCAGAAGTGCTTCATGACAAGAAGCTAGCCCAGAAGTGCTTCATGACAAGAAGCTAGCCCAGAAGTGCTTCATGACAAGAAGCTAGCCAGAAGTGCTTCATGACAGGAAGCTAGTCCAGAACTGCATCAAGGAAACAATGCAAGAAATGCTCCCTACTATATAGCTTCTTATACAGAGGTATTTCGTGATAGTGAAAGAGTCTCTCATAAAAGATTCCCTCTGTCTCAAGACAATTTTTTTTTCTCGAACATTTCTTTGTTTGCACATTAACGTAGTAGCGAACACTCGACACTGTGATAAGAAACACTTTTTACTGAATGGCTCAACTGTACAGTGAATTCCAAGAGGACTGGCTCTGTGCGTGCGCATGTGTGTGTGTGCATGTGTGTGAGTGCTTGCCTGCATGTGTGTGTGCAATCATACATATGTATCCGTGTGTCACAGCGCATCTGTGTCTGTGTGATGGGTCCATGTGTGTGTATGTGTGTGTGCGTGTGTGTGTGTGTGTGTGTGTGTGCGCGCGCGCGTGCGCCTGCGTGAGCAATGAGAGAGAAAGAGAGAGCGAGCAACGTGTCGGTGCGACAGCCAGCCAGCTCCAACACTTAACTCTTTGTCTTTAAAAGCAACTCTCGTCGTCCTTTCCCACCATGCAGTCTGGTAACACTTGCCTCCGTCTTTCAAGCGACTCTCCTTTTTTCCCCAGTGTAGAGTCAGACAGCCTTTGCACTGTCCAAACAAAAGGAGTTTAGCCTAATGTTCCACACCGCATCACTCCCACCCTCTGTGTGGATAAACAGAATCACTGGAGCAGGCCTACTTTTCCTCGGTTATCTTGTAACCCCCCCCCCCCCTCCATCTCTCTCTCTCTCTCTCTCCTACTCTTCCCATCCCGTCTCTCTGTCCCTTCCTCTCTCATCCGCTTTTCCAACACCTTGCACCGCATGCGTACACAAAGGACCAAATGCCAAGATTTAATTTTCACCTCTGGGATCGCAGAGGGAAGGGGAAAGAGAAATAGGCCTACAGAGAACACGACTGAGACTAGAAACTTAGCCGCCATCACTTTTGCTGCAGCCACTTTCATAATATTGTAAGTATATATCAGATATATCGTTTGCTTTTTTTTTTAATGGAAACCAACGGGGCTATATATCTTAAATAAACAAACAAAACAAAAACCCAAGGAGCGGCAGCTGCAGCGATATGACAGCGGTGATTAATCAGATGGAGGCAATCAGTTTGGCATTGCTTGCCCATCCCATCCCGCTATCCTCTCTACTTCCAATATTTCTCAAATGCAAGCAGACCCACACTCGCAGGGCGTGACAAACATAGGGGCCTAATCACTGGTGTAGGCCAGATAGGCAAGAAATTCCTAGTTCTCCTCCCCTGACAAGAGCACATGTTTAGCATCATTTGTGCATAGATCGTCTCAGCACGACCCAGTCTTAGAACGTAAATTGGTGTAGGGTTTATTGTTTATTCATTGGTTCGCTTTGGCTTGTAACGATGCATTTCCATTGCTTCGGAAGAGAGACAGTATGCTGACGAATTGTCTAATGGGCATGACATGACATGCAGCCCGCCAAAATGCGCTCTCACACTCACACACACACACACACACACACACAAACACACACACACACACACACACACACACACACACACACACTGACTGAAACCAATTTATTGTCAGATTAACTCAAGGTTGTACTGACAAAACACACACACACACACACACACACACACAAACACACACACACACAAAGAGAGAGAGAGAGAGAGAGAGAGAGAGAGAGAGAGAGAGAGAGAGAGAGAGACAGACAGACAGACAGACAGACAGAGGGAGAAGCAGACAAAGATAGAGACAGAGGCGGAGAAAAGGGGGGGGGGGGGGAGGGGGGGGGGTGTTAAAGGCAATGAGGGGCAGACAAACAATAGAAACAAAAGGAAAAGAGAGAGGGGGAGTAGAGAGGGCGGTGATAGAGAGGAACGAGTAATAAGCAACACAGAGAGAGAGGGAGGGAGGGAGGGAGAGAGAGAGAGAGAGAGAGAGAGAGAGAGAGACAGACAGACAGACAGACAGACAGACAGAGATCTAATGTTAAACGATTCCACAGAAACGTCGGGAAATTACGACATAAGGAAGGTGCAGACAGCCTCCTTTGTTTTGAAATCCTGGAATTAATTTAACACGCCTTGCCATCCTTTGGGGCTCTGTGTCAACACAACAAAACAGGGCGACGGGTACGAGACGAAGACAATACCACCAACATCTCTGAACACTTCATAATAATAAGCCTGCAGAGAAATGGTATTTTCCCTGGTGTTTCACGTGGCATTCCGCCTTCGCTGATGACAGCAACAGCCGTGGTATTACATTCGCAGATTATTTTGTAATAACGCGCAGAGTATGAGAGAGAGAGAGAGAGAGAGAGAGAGAGAGAGAGAGAGAGAGAGAGAGAGAGAGAGAGATGCTTTGACGATTTGGGCATCTTCATCATAACAAGCCATTTAGGCATAGGGTACACGTAGGATTTGACACACATTGCATCATTGAAGTATAAGGAAAATGAATAATGATGAAATTAGCAACGCCATCAGAACGCAATGGATTAAAATATCGCTCACATTGTTAGGAGGGTACAGATATTTATAGTTGAAAACTAGCACACATATGAACAATCTAATCTATAGCTAGGAGGTTTCCTTCAGAGCATCATTTCCTACCTTACCATTCCCACCCCGTGAGTCCGAACACATAGTTCCAATTCCCTTCTCACACCTTACACGCATAAGCATAAACAGTAAACACATGCTCACATTCATCCATTCCCCCTCGCTCCCAACCTCACCTTTATTCCGAGAGATCCAAGACACCCCCCTCCTCCCCCCCCCCCTTCTTCCCCCTCCCTTCTCCATCCCCCCCCCCCTTCTTCCCCTCTCCCTTCTCCATTCCCCCCTCCCCTCGCTATCAGAGAAAGAGAGAGAGAGCATGGCCATCCACTCATCACAAAAGAACATAGTAAAACAAAACAAGGAAAATCAGATTACAATCCTACTGTCATGAGGTTCTTATTTCTTTTTTCTCACGTTAATAGCTTCAGTCAAGTACTTAGCGAGGGCAATAACAGTTGTATTATTATCTGTTGATAAAAGATTTTTATTCTGTTTACTATACGCTATCGATGAATCATATCAAAAATAAATATTTTCGGCGAATCTCTGAAAGAAAGTAACATTGGAAACGAAAGTGCCTTTCATCTTCGTTATTGTGACCGTAAATTGGACAGTTAGCACCTTGTTCTCTGTTCATAAACCAGTGTTTTGTATGACTTTGGCCATGCACTCTTAGTCTGAACATACACCAGATCTTCTCTCATCGTTTTGTTTGTTATCAAAGACAGATGCCTCTCCGTTTCAAATGTAATCTTAAAGGAACAATACAACGCATACTTATCGTTATCTTCAATTTCTGAATGCCAAATTTGTTTGTAACACGAAACAAGCCTTTCCTTAAATTCTGATATAAACCCCTCCTCGGAATCAACATCCTGACACAACCATACTATCCCAAAACTATTTTCTGTTAGAGTGTTCCTTACTTTTGATGCCCAGTTGTATTTGCCTGCTTCTAATTGTATCAACATATCTCAGGCTTGCCTACATATTCTGTTAGTCGGTAATCTTACCTGTCGCAACTGGTATTAAACACATTTTACTGCTGTTCGAACGAACAATAGATATTTTCCTGTTTCTCCGTATATCATTTTGTTTGAAGAATGTAGTGATACAGCCAGGAATCTTTTAATGGCAAAAGTATGTACCTCTTCTATTATGCTTCGATCTCACAGCTCCCACACTTCAGCTGCGTAAGTCAATATGGGCTCAATCTGAGTATCAATGAGCAGAAAGGGATCAGCTGTATGTAGTTTTCTTAGCGATTTTTTGAATTTCAATAACACCATCTTACCTTTTCTGCTCATATCTAAAAGCGCAGCACTCGTATTTAAATTTCTTGTAAATATCAAGCCAAAATATTGGTATGTATTTATTCTTATTCCTAGATAACCACCTTTACGGAAAATCATGATATTAGTCTTAGCTAGATTTACTTCTGGAAGTAATCAGTTAGCTTCTTTTCAGAGTGTTCAACTGATTCTGGGAATCTACAAAAGCGTCTGATAAGAAATCACATCATCTGCAAAAAGCATTAAAAAAAAAAAACTCTAAAGATCTTAATACCATCTTGACTCCGTGCTTCCCTTCTCTGATTAATTCTACGGCTAATTCATGGACAAAAAAGAACATAATTGGGCTGAGTACACATCCTTGTTGTATGCCTCTCAGACAATAAAAAAAAAATCAGAATAATATGAATATCTACCTCTCACACGTGCAATGACCGGCTCGTAAACTCCTCGAAGTGCTTTACACAATTTTCCACCAATCCCACGTCTCCTTAAGACATTTCTGTCAACGGAATCAAATGCTTTCCTGAAATCGACGAAAGCTACATAGAACTTTGAATCTTTTGCTAGGTATTTTTTCAACAATAGTGTATAAACTAAAAATGTGGTCAGTTGTATTATATCCTGCTGTAAACCCACCTTGTTCCTCTGCCAGTTTTCCTTCACCTTCTGCCATCACGAGAGTCGCGTATTCAGAATATATGTGTATATTTTGCTCAGAGGCCCGAAGCCACTCAGCCAAATGATCTGCCTTTGCCAGTTCAGATGGAACCCAGGTGTGCTTTGTGGAACACCTCCTGAGGCTTCCTCACATTAAGAAAGGAAAAAATCTCTCTTCTCTCTCCCTGCCTCCCTCGTCCTCTCCTTTCCACTCGTAACCTCTTGAACATGTTTCAATGTCTGGCCTGCTGACACATCGATGAGAGATAATAATGGATTTACACCATTCTTTTTTTTTTTTTTGGGGGGGGGGGGGGGGAATAGGATCGTTCAAAAAGAAAAAAAGGGGAGTGGGGGTGGGGTGGGGGGTTCATCTGATTCGTCCATTGGTTCCTCGGTTAAGATTTCCTCTTGTGCCACACCAGGTGTCATCATGTTAAATATTTTGTGGAAATGTTCATGCCACTTGTCTCTAGAGCTATCACAGTAAACTACTTTTTTCTGCATAGATCAAATAATTTTCCACCTTACCTTTGGGTCGTTCGTTGACTGTTTCAGTTTAATTATCCTTTCGTTGTCAAATTCTTTTTTGGGGGGGAAACTAAAAGTTGTATCCATCATCCACATACTTATCTCTACGCTGTGTACTCTTTTTTCATCTTTGGAATAGTTTATGGTACCGTTTGACTGTTCTTTTCTTTTGAGCGTATTGTTTATCATATCATTCATTTACCCTTTTCTTCTTATTGCCTACATCTCGAATCATGGAGGCAGCACTGCCATACAAAGCGTTAACAAGTTTTTTCTAGAGAAGCTTTAAAGACCACTGAAAGAGCTTGGAAAGCTTCTTGAATACGGCTATTTAACACAAAGAGAGAGAGAGAGAGAGAGAGAGAGAGAGAGAGAGAGCAAAAGAGACAGACAGACTGAGACAGACAGATGGACACACACACACACACACACACACACACACACACACACACGCGCGCACGCACGCACGCACGCAGGCACGCACGCACGCACGCACACACGCGCACACACACACACACACACACACACACACACACACACACACACACACACACACAGTGAGAGAGAGAGGGGGGAGGGGAGGGAAGGAGTTACAGAGAATGAGGACGAGAGAGAGAGAGAGAGAGAGAGAGAGAGAGAGAGAGAGAGGAGAGAGAGAGAGAGAGAGAGAGAGAGAGAGAGAGAGAATATCCAACTTCTGCATGATTTCCCAGCAACGGAAATAAAGCGATATGATAAGAAAAGCGCAAGTAACCTCTCCATTTCCTGAAACCCCGCCGTGCTCTCACTCTGCCACAGACAGAAAGGCATCGTCCTTAAAAAACCCCGACCACCCCCGAACAATGAGTCTGTAGAAAAGCATCGCCACTTCCTGACTCGCGATAACACTCTTATGGTATTATATTACCTGGCAGATTATAAATGACTTTACACGTGTGTGCGTATGTGCGTGCGCGCGCACGTGTGTTTGTGTGTGTGTGTGTATGTGTGAGTTGAGTGTGTGTGTGTGTGTGTGTGTGTGTGTGTGTGTGTGTGTTGTGTTGTGTTGTGTTGTGTTGTGTTGTGTTGTGTTGTGTGTGTGTGTGTGTGCGCGCGCGCACGCGTGTGTGTGCACGCGCGTGTGTGTGTGCGCGAGAGAGACTAAGAGAGAGAGAGAGAGAGAGAGAGAGAGAGAGAGAGAGAGAGAGAGAAACAGAGACAGACAAACAAACAGAGAGGAGAGACAGACAGACAGACAGACAGAGACAGAGAGAGTATGTGTGTGTGTGTGTGCGCATGTGC